>OX454421.1:15717888-16343755 GCA_949715475.1 Microchrysa polita | reverse complement strand
ACATGTCTGTATAGAAAATGTACGCATACCTAGGCCTGTTCGGTACCGAGATTTCAGTACCGGGTTTTGTTTTTTTTTCAATACCCGGTACCACAAGCGGTTTCCCTGACTCAGGTTTTTTTTCAGTACCGACGGTTTTTTTTAACCATAAGCCGTTTTTTTTGAGTACCGGGTTAAAAACCGACCGACGAGTCGGTTTTTTGTACCGAGTTAAAAACCGACCGACGAGTCGGTTTTTTGGTACCGGGTTATTTTGGTACCGGGTTAAAAAGAACGATTCACTTCAACCATGAGCCGGTTTTTTCAGGTTTTTTGGTACCGGGTTAAAACCGACCGACGAGTCGGTTTTTTGGTACCGAGTTAAAAAAAACAACCGACGAGTCGGTGTTTTAGTCAGGTTTTTAAGCACCGAATCAATTCCAGTTTTCTTTTTTCATTACTTTAGTTTTCAGGTGTTTTTTTATTTTTACACGTGGATGTGGAATATTATTATCGGAAACGGTATCATCGAAAGGTGTCGACTAGGGATGAGCATCGAACATCGATGTTTCTGAAACATTCATATTTTTGGTTCGATGGTCGATGTTTTTGCCATCGATGGTGCAGCGTCGATGTTTTTTTGACCATCGATGGTCGATGTTTTTCACCATCGATGGCTTGAGGCTCAACCGATTTTCATGAAATTTAGTAGGAATGTGTAGAATGGTGACCGTCTTTGGTAGGAAATACTTAAATCCTAGAAGTTGGTAGGGCAAAGATAACAGGGTGACCCGAAGATTTGAAAATTTGTTCACTAAATAACTCGCGAATGGCTCAACCGATCGTTATGAAATTTGGTAGGGATGTGTAGAATAGTAACAGTCTTTGGCAAGAAATACTAAGAAGCTGGTAGGGCAACGAAAACGATAACAGGGTGTTCCGAAGATTTGAAAATTTGTTGACTAAATAACTCGGGAACGGCTCAATCGATCGTCATGAAATTTGGTAGAAATGTGTAGAATTGTAACCGTCTTTGGCACGAAATACTTAGAAATTGGTAGGGCAAAGATAACAGGGTGTCCCGAAGATTTGAAAATTTGTTCACTGAATAACTCGCGAACGGCTCAACCGATCGTCATGAAATTCGGTAGGAATGTATAGAATAGTAACAGTATTTGGCAAGAAACACTAAGAAGTTGGTAGGGCAACGATAACAGGGTGTCCCGAAGATTTGAAAATGGGTTCACTGAATAACTCGCGAACGGCTCAATCGATCGTCACGAAATTTGGTAGGAATGTGTAGAATAGTAACAGTCTTTGGCACGAAATACTTAGAAATTTGTAGGGCAGAGATAACAGGGTGTCCCGAAGATTTGAAAACTTCTTCGCTAACTAACTCGCGAACTGCTCAATTGATCGTATCGAAATTTGGTAGGAATGTGTAGAATAGTAACAGTCTTTGGCACGAATACCTTAGAAGTTAGTAGGGAAAAGATAACGGGGTGTCCCGAAGAGGTGAAAAAAACCGACTTTTTTATTTTTAATCGTAGATGGACGTATGGGTACTCAATTCAAAGGACTCTAAGAGTACATTTTATATCAGTTATTCAAGTAACGGCAACGGAGTAATAGGCGTTTGAAGTTTTGCTTACATTATCACCTCGGTTTTTCTTTACTGTTATAGGTACCTATATGAAACTTTGCACAAAAATTTGGTTAGTATGAGCTTATATACGCTAAATGCTAAGAGTGTTGATATTTGATAAGAAAAAGTAACAGTACATTTGTGAAATTTCAATTTGCGCGTGTGTAGCCCTTCTTCCCGAGTCGGCAGTATCTGCAGTTTTCCCGTTTGGGAATATCTATGTCCCTGAGAAACAATTTGGAATTTATGGCTTCGTTTCACATACCTTCACTGAACGAAAAATGTCCTGAGACTGTACTATGTACCCAATTATGCAAATTTTCAATTATTTTGAGAACAAGCATTTTTGGGAAAAACAAAAAATGGTTTGAGTTGAGCCATAAAATCAATCGTAGATGGTAAATGCTGCGTCAACACACAAAAACAAGTTGGCCGACAAGATAAGTTAAACTAGTCGTTACCAACTCTTGCAGCATTGTAAGATATACAAAAAACATTCGGATAGAAAGTTGACCAATTTTCGTTTACACGTACCAACTTGTTTCAATGCTCTTTCAACTTCTAAATAAAAACTTGTAGGAAAGCTTTTGTTTACATGCAAGTGCTAACTAGTAGGTATAAAGACTCAAAAGTCTTACATCTTGTTGGAAAGTGTTAACGACCATTTACTGCGTAATCATTATTGGTGCAAAATTTCAACCGGTTTCGTAACATGTAACATTCCATCATTTGTGTGTGAAGTACAAAATCATTCAAGATCTTCTCTCCTGAAAAATTCAAAACAGAAGGCGCCTGTCAGGCCATAAAATCTTTCAGTTTCAGCAATGAAAAACATGTAATTGCACTCGAGTCTGCGTGTCGCTCATTTTTATTCTTACGAAAGGATTATCTTTGTCTACCTTTCGAAACTAAAGAGTCAAAAATATGTAACACCGGCGCGCGGCAGGTAGTTTATTGTCGCGCGACAATGTAGTGTACACTAGTGTCACGCGCGACACATTTTGTATCATTGAGGAAGGTTCTGTTCCGCAAACATGTTTGCGTTTCCGATCCACAAATCGCCGTTTTGCGGTTCAGGAATATTATCGTGTTATGCTTTCCAGTTTCGTCGGCTTGTTTGCACCGACTGTTTTTATATTTAAAAAACAAGCTTTGCTCCTTAAAGTCGGTGAAATATTTTTATTTTCTATATACAAATAGCTGCCGAAATACGTATATAGAAAATAAAAATATTTCACCGACTTTAAGGAGCAAAGCTTGTTTTTTAAATATTATCGTGTTCCTGTTGTTTTTTGATTGCTTCTAAGCAGGTACATTCATCAATAAAATACAGGTAGTTTCTGCGGAGAGATCATATTAATTGGACCAGAAATTAACAATAATTTCCAAATCCTGGGGACACCCTGTTATCTTTGTCCTATCAACTTCTCAGTATTTCTTGTCAAAGACTGTTACCATGCTACACATTCCTACCAAATTTCATGACGATCGGTTGAGCCGTGCGCGAGTTACTTAGTGAGTAAATTTTCAAATCTTCGGGATACCCTGTTATCTTTGCCCAACCAATTTCTAAGTATTTCGTGCCAAAGACGGTTACCATTCTACACATTCCTACCGAATTTCATGACGATCGGTTGAGCCGTTCGCGAGTTATTCAGTGAACAAATTTTCAAATCGTCGGGACACCCTGTTAACTTTTCCCTACCAATTTCTAAGTATTTCGTGCCAAGGACGGTTACCATTCTATACATTCTTACCAAATTTCATGACGATCGATTGAGCCGTTCGCGAGTTATTTAGTGAACATATTTTCAAATCTTCGGGACACCCTGTTATCGTTTTCGTTGCTCCACCAACTTCTTAGTATTTCTTGCCAAAGACTATTACTATTCTACACATTCCTACCAAATTTCATAAGGATCGGTTGAGCCGTTCTCGAGTTATTTAGTGAACAAATTTTCAAATCTTCGGGGCACCCTGTTATCTTTGCCCTACCCACTTCTAAGATCTAAGTGTTTCGTGCCAAAGACGGTTACCATTCTACACATTCCTACTAAATTTCATGACAATCGGTTGAGCCTCAAGCCATCGATGGTTATAAGACATCGATGGTGAAAAACATCGACCATCGATGGTCAAAAAAACATCGACGCTGTACCATCGATGGTAAAAACATCGACCATCGAACCAAAAATATGAATGTTTCAGAAACATCGATGTTCGATGCTCATCCCTAGTCGACACCTTTCGATGATACCATTTCCGATAATAATAATCCACATCCACGTGTAAAAATAAAAAAACACCTTAAAACTAAAGTAATGGAAAAAGAAAACTGGAATTGAATCGGTGCTTAAAAACCTGACTAAAACACCGACTCGTCGGTTGGTTTTTTTAACTCGGTACCAAAAAACCGACTCGTCGGTTCTTTTTAACTCGGTACCAAAAAAACCGACTCATCGGTTCTTTTTAACCCAGTACCAAAAAACCGACTCGTGTCGGTTCTTTTTAACTCGGTACCAAAAAACCGACTCGTCGGTCGGTTTTAACCCGGTACCAAAAAACCTGAAAAAACCGGCTCATGGTTGAAGTGAATCGTTCTTTTTAACCCGGTACCAAAATAACCCGGTAGCAAAAAACCGACTCGTCGGTCGGTTTTTTAACTCGGTACAAAAAACCGACTCGTCGGTCGGTTTTTTTAACCCGGTACCAAAAAACCGACTCGTCGGTCGGTTTTTAACTCGGTACCAAAAAAACCGGGATATCGGTACTTTAGAATATCGGGTCCGGTATCAAGTGAACACCGGTTTTGTACCGGGATCCCGGTTTTTGGAACAGGCCTACACCTATAGATTTTCTATACAGACATGTTCAGAACCGTTGGTTTAACTGTGATCACTGAGCGATCATCACATGAGTCGTCTCTACGAACACGTACCGTAAGGTAGCGGCACGTCATCCGTTTTGCGAAGCAGACATTGATGTCACCGTCTCTGTTATCCAAAAATACAACTTTTTCCGGAAGAACCGGAAAACCAATACCATATATCGTTTTTAATGAGGAATCAAAAGCTTAGATGAGTATCAGCAAGAAAAATTGAAACCTGAAAAAAAAACTAGAAGCAATTGTGATAACTGATGTCGTTTTTTTAGAACCTGGACGTTTCTGCATGACGGGTTTCTGATCAGCTTTCCAAAATTTGGCGGAAATGCATTTGCAAATGATGGTTACTGATGGATCAACAAAATTTTAGCGATTTAACTTTAATTCAAAAATTTTTCAAAAGTACATTATGGAATGTTGTGTCACTTTTTTATTTGTTTGAACTGTTTTTCCTTAGATAACAATGATTGTTAGTCCGTACTACCCCTTATCGAGTCAAGACTGTACCCAACCCACAAATATCTGCAGCACTACATAAACATACAGACACGTTTTTATGTATAAAGAAAATATCAATGGTAGAAAACTTGAAATACCATGTCACGAAGCCGATCTAAAATCATCCCCATATCAGTTTTCTTGCCATCGAAACAAATCGCATCGTCTCAAAACAAATCGCATCGCCCGCTCCGTCGTTGCATGTGTATACACATCGCATCGAATCGCCCAGCCCGGAAAAGCTCGGCGTCGCACTGTATGTGTACGAGCCCTTATTATATAAAAAGGTAAACAGAAGAAATCGTCGTCAAATTCTCCAATCTCCTATACTTACTCCAAGGAAACAAACATTTACATGAGTAAATTGATGGATAAATGCAGTGCAGTAGAACTCGGTTCTCGGTTGTTCAGTCAAAAAAAAGTACAAATCGTTTATCGCAAAAATACCAGAAAAACGGGCCAACTTTTGGGCAAATTTAATGACTATGAATTGCGGCGGATTTTGATATAAATTTAATGAAACATATGTATACTTAACCTGCACCCGTGACGCCTGCACTGAATTGACCGTATGAATACAAATTTACTCATACTCGCACTACACAAAGGACTAGAGAGAAGTAAAAGTTTGGAATGCGCACGATTTTCTCGGGAAATACTTATCCTGTCGAAGTGGTAGGAACACTAGCGTAATTTTGTCTCGCTGATTAAAAATTTGAGAAAAAAAATTGGTTTACCCGCCCCAGAATGGTACACCGGTTCTCTCGGGTAAATACTCGCCCAATCAGCGAGGCGGAAACATTTAGGTAATTGTGCCTTGCTGATTTCAGATTTGAGGTCAAAAACAAGAAAACAATTTTGTGGTACCCCACTCTTCCCTGTATACCCCACAAGTTTCACCTGTTTCCTACAGCTTCTTTTCGGCTGTACTTCTGAACCAGGCTCCTAACTAGGAAGAAGATATCTGAAAGCCAGCATGGATTTCGGGCTGGCAGATGTACTGATGATGCGTGGCTCTTTATCTGGTAGTCAATATCTCGCAGTTCGTCTCAATTCGTGTTGGGCTGTTTATAGACTTGAAGGGTGCTTTTGCTAACTTGCTGTGGGATGTGATTCTGCGCAAACTCGAGGCAGTTGGCTGTCCGGAGTTCTCTCTTTGAAGGAGGGTAACTCGTACTGCACTAGTGCATCTAGGATAGTCATACATGGACGTTGTCCACCAATGGAGATCCCAGATGGAAGTTGAAACTGTTACCCTCCAGTCGTACACATGGGGGAAGTTAGACTCAAGTACTTGGGTGTAACTTTGGGGGAGAGGATAAACTTTAGGTTCCGATTACCGAAAAATTTGTATGTAAGTGGTTGACACGCGTCGTTACGAAGGATTTGGGTCTGGGTAAGACTACGCCCTTACCTTTGGTGGTAGGGAACTCTGTGGAACGTGTCAACGTGTACCGCTGACTAAATGTCGCCAAAAGACGGTATCTACCGTAGCTCTGCAGGTCCGAACGGTTGCACCCCCTCTTGACTTGGAGAACGGTGTTTTACATACGAAGAGGGCTAAAGGTACGTTGTCCTCAACACGACTGAATCGGCTCTAGCGACAGCGACTCGCTCATTTCATATAAAAACTCGTTTTTCTCTCATTTTAAAAACAAGTTTTTATATGGACTGAGCGAGTCGCTGTCGTGCAGTCGTGTCGAGGAAAATGTACCTTTACTCTAGCCCCTAGTAGTTTGTTATCCCCCGAGAATGTCTCTGTGAGATACCGCCAAGAAATTGCCAAGAATTGCGGCCTCATAGAGGAGTGTGTCCTACCTAGATGACAATTTAGAAGGGAAACAATATCAACTTCAACTTAACGAAACAAAAAACTAAAAAACAAAAACGGAATTAAAAGCTTTTATCTCAATAACCGAAAGAATACTAGCTATCCTGACTATACTATCCCAACCACTTCACACTCGACAAATCCCTATTATTGAAATTCACCCTGACCTATAAACTACGGCAAAAAAAAACCTTCATCACACCAGCATGGTGATGGTAATGGTCTGGTTCTGTTCCATGTTCATCCGATATCTATGACTATGTGATGCTTTGTTCATCGGTTTCGCTTCGTCCTTCCTGTGCCAGATGGAACAGAATAAAATGGAATGGCATATAGCATACAAGCATCAAATACTCTACAACATACATAGCAGCAACCGTCATAAATATACTTTCATTTAAAATGCCTGGGATTTTATTGCTCAACAAATTACTTAGGCGTTACATTTTTCAATTTTCCTTCTTAATCTGTTTGGTGTTTCCAGGTCGCAGGAATCATACTGTCGGGAGCTTCCGTTTTGAAGCACACGATTTTTATTTTGTTCCTTGCCTGGGAATACAATTTACGTCATAAGTAGTGTCGAATCACCTTATTAGTAACATGATAACCTTGAAAACGAGCGAACGTTCGATTTCCCCCGTTAAGGGACTTTTCCAGCTCAAAGACTATGCTGCTATCATTATCCATACGTTTTGGGGATTCTGTGATTGCAAATTGGAAAAAAAAATCTTTAGACAGTAGAGTAGAGATTGTTAAATGTGGATCTAAAAGGCGGGAATTTCTGTATATGACTGACATTTATTCTACTGAAGTAAAGTTGGTTACAATGTAATACATAGTGTTATATTAGTATTGTTATATTGTAATATATTGTACTAGAATATATAACATCCCTTTTCTTAAGTCTAATTAATTCAATATTATTTTAAGTTGAATATATACAATATTTATATATCAAAAATATAAAATTAAAGGTATTTATGTTATTTATGGTATAATAATCAATTTCAATATTTTAACAAATACATCACAATTCATTTCAAATATTTTTAAATTCAAATTTTAGACATCATACTTTAATCTATCCGGTATTTTTACTACTCTACCAAATTTTGTAGTATATAATTCATTGTTTCGGTTGACCTCCTCCTGACACTTATTTTTTAATACGTCTTCAGATTCAAACGAAGTTTCTTTTCGAATTGGTGACCGTGTTTGATTGGGTTGCAAGTGAAAATCATATTTGGAAAAGCTATCATTATTTCTACTTTTTAAATGAATTCTATTTCTCCGATATTTAATAACATTAGAGTCTTGTATAGTATACGATCTTTGACATTTGTGCCTTTCTATAACAAATCCTGGTACCCAAGTAGAATTTGGATTCTTTTTATAGTATATTTTATCCCCTGGATTCAAAATTGATAAATTCTTTTTGTTTTTATTATAATAAAAGGAACTTTGCTTTCTCGTTTTTTCAATAGCTTTCTTATATTCATTATGTTTTATGATCTTGGGTTGAAGATTCTTTTGGACAACTGGAATATTCATTCTCAGATTTCGGGACATTAGCAGTTTTGCAGGTGAAGGTAAGTTCGCTTTCGGAGTGTTTCGATAATGCAAAAGCGCTATATATGGATCTTTGCTTAATTCATGACTTTTCTTTAATATATTTTTTATTATTTTAACAGAACTCTCTGCTTGGCCATTCGAACGAGCATGATAAGGACTTGTAGTAATGTGTTCGACATCCCAATCTTGTAGGAATGATTTGAATTCAACAGACTGGAATGGAGGTCCACCATCAGAAACAAGAGACATTGGAATACCATGACGAGCAAATATAGATTTAAGATTGATAATTACATTTTTTGCTGTATAATTTTGAGTTAGTAAAGCAACTTCAATATACTTAGAATAATAATCTGTAACAATCAAGTAATTTTGTTTATTGAAATAAAGGAAATCTATACCCACTTGCTGCCATGGAAATTTTGAAATCTTATAATTTTGAAGAGGTTCATGTTGATTAGAAGAACTATATGTAGCACATATTGAGCATTGCTCGATCAAATTTTTTAATTCTCCTGTCATGTTAGGCCAATAAAAATTTTCTCTAGCCAGAGTAAGACATTTGTTAATTCCTTGATGTCCTTCATGAACTTTATTTAGCATTTCAGTACGCATTGAAATTGGAACAATAAGTTTAGTACCCTTAAACAATAAATCATTCACCACATGAATTTCACTATGAAAATTCCAATATGCTTTTACAGTTTCTTCTAACTTTTTTTTACTACTAGGCCACCCATTTACGTAATAATTCTTCAAAATTGTTAGAACTTTATCTGCATTAGTTGCGTCAGACAATTTCTTTCGATATGTGTCACTAACGGCTAAATTGGTATAGAGTGAATTAACATGATATGCCAGATCAGACTCATAATCTGGAATGTAGTTATCCTTCAAGGGTGCTCTTGACAAAGTATCAGAAATATACATTTCTTTACCGGGTACATGTACAACATTTAAATCATATGCTTGTAAAGCAAGCATCATGCGCTGTAATCTAGCAGGGACTTCATGAAGTGGCTTTTTGAATAAATAAACCAATGGTTTATTATCAGTGTGGACTGTAATCCTATGACCATATGTGTATTGGTGAAACTTATTACAACCAAACTGAATAGCGAATAACTCTTTCTCAATTTGGGCATAATTCTCTTGAGAAGAAGTTAGTGTTTTTGAACTGTACGCGATTGGACGACAATTTTGCATAATTACTGCTCCTATTGCAGACTTAGAAGAATCAACTTGCAGAATTAAAGGTAAACTAGGATCATAATGAGCAAGGACTGGCGACTCAGTTATTGTTTTCTTTAGACAATTGAAACTTTGCTCACAATTAGCATCCCATAGCCAAACAGAATCAGATTTGAGTAGATTTCTAAGAACTTTTGTTTTTTCCGACAAATTCTCAATAAATGTACCTAAATAATTTACCATGCCTAAGAATCTTTGTAATTCCTTTACATTCTGAGGTGTTGGCATGTTATTGATAGCCTCGACTTTTTCTTTGTCAACTTTGACACCTTCCTTACTGAAGACATATCCCAAAAAACATATTTCTGAGACTAAAAACTTACATTTTGACTTATTAAGTTTAAGGTTTACATGTCTGGCTCTTTCCAATACTTGTCGTAATCTTTTGTTGTGAATATCTTCAGTCTCCCCATAGACTAGAAAATCATCCATTAAAATTAACACTCCTTCAATGTCACCAAATAATTCCATCATGACTCTGTGAAAAATTTCTGATGATGCTGTAATACCATACGGAAGTCGTAGATATTTGTATCTGCCGAATGGAGTTTGAAAAGTGCAAAGATCTGAGCTTTCGTCATTAAGCTTTAACATCCAGAAACCTGAAAATGCATCCAAATGTGAAAAATATGATGCTCCTTTCAATTTCGAACGAATTTCATCATAATTTTTCAGAGGATAATATTCCCGAATAATATTCTTGTTCAAATTTCGCGGATCTAAGCAGATTCTTAACTGACCTGACTTTTTAACGGTAATTACGACAGAATTAACCCATGGTGTAGGTTTTGTAACCTTCTCAATCACTTTCATTTGCACCATACGGTCCAATTCGTCACGTAATTTGTCATACAATGCAAATGGAACTTTTCTTGGAGGATCTACACACGGTATAGCATTTGAACTAAGTTTTAAGTTGCATACAGGAGGAAGACAGCCTAAACCATTAAATACATCATCATATTCATTTATAATATCTTTACAATTATTCTTTTCCAATGAAAAAAACTCTTTTCAGTATGCCTATTTCTTGACATGTCGGAAGACCTAGCACTGTCGGACAATCTATATCTGTGACAATGAATGATATTATATCTGTACGATTATTAAATGAACATTTCAATGAACAATAACCAATTATGGGTATGTCTTTGCCACCAAATCCTGTTATTTTTACGTTACTGTTTTTAAGTACTGAATTAGGTAAATTTAAATTTTTGTACGTGAGAAATGACATGACATTCGTATCTGCTCCGGAATCTAATATACATCTGAACTCTATATTATTGACTGACATGTTTAAGTACCAACAATTTTTCGAACACTTGTTTAATCCATTAGTGATTGTACCAACAAAAAAATTATCAGATACTTCATCGGGCTCCTGAAACTTTACGTTTCTAACATTGTGCCGGTTATTTTGACTTAAACAATATTTGGCAAAATGACCTGTCTTATGACAATTCCTACAGGTAACATTAATTGCTGGACACTTAAATCGATGTTTTTGACCACATCTACCACACGACTTCGTTTCAGGTGATGCTTTATGATAATGATCAGGCTTTGAAGATTTTGTTTTGAATGAAGGGGCAGAGACTCTCTTTGGTTTATGTCGGACAAGTAAAATATTGTCATTTTTGATCATTTTATCGGCATTAGATTGAGCCATAATGACAGTTTTTGTAATTTCGATTGTTTTTTGCAAACTTGGATCAGACTCTTGTAGAAGACGCTGCCTGATTGCACTATACTCCAAAGAAAGATTAGCAATGAAAATATCCCTTACCAATGATTGGCAATTGTACTTGTAAATACTTTTTAATTGACTTTGACTGACTTTTTTAAAATTCTTTTATCAATTCTGACACCATGTTAAATGTGGATCTAAAAGGCGGGAATTTCTGTATATGACTGACATTTATTCTACTAAAGTAAAGTTGGTTACAATGTAATACATAGTGTTATATTAGTATTGTTATATTGTAATATATTGTACTAGAATATATAACAGAGATATACACAGTGAGTGTGCATGTTATAGATATTTTCGACTTCTGTCTAGTCTAGCCTAAAGCGAGAAAATGGAAAAAACCGGATTTAGTTGTAATTTATGGGACTTTGCTGACAATGTGGGAGTAAGGATTTGATTGGATGATAAAAATCTATGATTTGTTTATCGCAAAGTTATATCAAGTTAGGCAGATATAAAGTGACTATTAGAATAGGGAATCTGGACTGAAATACAGAAGTTAATACGAGCGGATTCAAGGAAATTTTTATAAACCTGCTTCAGAAGTAACTATGGTCTCCGTTCAACGTTGAACCTAGGCGGCAAAGGTGTTAGCGACACATGATCATGACGGTATTTTGAAGAGGTGGTTAAATCAACATAACGCTTTACCGAGTTATCCCCACAAATGGGTATACTCGTAATATCTGAGTGAGATGAAAGTCTATCACGTGTGTATTAAGAACTCGATACATCAACCAGGCCACTAAAAAAACTCCCTATTTCTCCTTTAAGTGGTGCTCACGTTTGACACAATCTGTCGCGGGCAATACCAACGGACGGTTGAAGATAATATATCAAATAAAACCTTTGATCTGCCGCTAGACGGCAAGCAGTAGGTTAACTGCCGAGCTTACCATATTATCTGCCACTATAAATTGGCAAGCAGTTGGTTTCTGCTGTAGTTGATCTGTCAACGTAAACGACGGCAATGATCTGCCTACCAAAGTTTTTAGTTAAAGACTGATATTTTATTTACAAAACTTAACACTATTTATACTAATTTGATTTCTTTTTTAAATTACTGGCCTTCCCTGCTTTTATTTCCTCCTGTATTAAAAGGTTATTTTGTTGTGACGTTTCGCATTTTCTTTATTATGCATCTTCAGACATATGTATCTACAATAGAATCATTATAGTTTGTTTTGTTATACATAGAAAGCTATTTACTTACATTTATTTATTTTATTATTTATTTGCATAATAAAGAAAATGCGAAACGTCACAACAAAATAACCTTTTAATAGAGGAGGAAATAAAAGCAGGGAAGGCCAGTAATTTAAAAAAGAAATCAAAATAATCTACACCCTAGCGAGAAAAATTAAACAAAAAAGGACTATTTATACTAATTACATTATTACTTAAGCCTAAAGAAAAAGTGCGCGTCAAGCAGTTTCCCGGTTCCCATGGGAAAAGTTTGTCAGAATTTAACTGACCTTCAATGTCTCAAACGCGGACACTCGAGTCATATGCACATTTCCAGTCATATGCATACAGACTGCATATCGGATTGCAAAACGAAATGAATGAATGGACCTGGGCTATTTCTGTCGTGTGTTTTATATCTCACAAAAACAACTGTGTTGTAAAAGGTGTTCGCCAAAGAAAAAGTCATCAGCCGCAAAAAGGATTGATATAAATACAATCCCGCCAAAATACTCGCATGTTGTCTCAATGATGGTGGTGGAGCAAATTTTTTTCAACGCTTATTGGCGGGGAGCTGAACGAGGGTACTATTTGCTGCTAGGTTCTTTTCTTGATCAGATTTAATTTTGAAGCTTCCAGTCTTATAGAAAATAAAAATGCGTTTGAGAATCTTATTTTGATTTCCTTCGTATGGAACTCGTTTTTTTTCTATACGATAAAAGATCTTTCATAAATTTCTTAACATTGATTTTATTCTGTTATTAACCTTATTCAAGCTCCCCGCCAAATAGCGTTGAAAAAATGTTGGTCCACCACCATCATTGAGACAAGATGCGAGTATTTTGGCGGGATTGTATTTATATCAATTCTTTTGCCGGCTGATGACTTTTTCTTTGGCGAACATCTTT
Source organism: Microchrysa polita (assembly GCA_949715475.1). Classification (NCBI taxonomy): domain Eukaryota; kingdom Metazoa; phylum Arthropoda; class Insecta; order Diptera; family Stratiomyidae; genus Microchrysa; species Microchrysa polita. The sequence continues at coordinate 16,330,249 of OX454421.1, read as the reverse complement.
TACAACACAGTTGTTTTTGTGAGATATCATATCTTTTTGCAGTCTTCGATTTAAAAAATTCGTAAATAAATTATGAAGACGATACTCATTGCCCTATTGTCACGAATTTGTTTGAGAACAATATTTATAAAAATGATAAACCCCTTGCTAACCTTTGTCTCCCTGGTCCCTTGGTAACCTTGCTCGCCTTGGTAATCTTAGTAACCATAGTACACTTGACAGCTTTGGTGATCTTGCAAACCCTTAGTAACCTTGGTAACCCCGATGGCCTTGGTAGCCCCAGTAACCTCGCTAACCTTGGTATCTTTACACATCACATTAAACTTAACGATAACCCTAATTGACCATAACCCTGGCCTATACCTAAACCTCAAACTCAGACTCAACCTTAACCCAAACCCTATCCTTACATTTAACCCTAATAATAACGCTAACTGCGACGTAACAATAACTTTAACCCTATCCGTTACCCTAAACTTGATTTTGACTTTAACCTTAGCCATAAATTGAGTCTAAACCTTTACTTCATCTCTATCACATTCATCCTAATCTTAAATTTTAATTTTTAATATACAGTCAAACCTGTCTAATCGGACCACTGACGGGACCGATCAAATTCGGTCCGATTAGCAGGTGGTCCGATTACCAAGGGATGCCAGAAAAGTATAAGAAAATTATTTTAAACGGAAAAATGGAAATTTAGACTACTACTACTTATTCATGAACATTGGACTTGTATACAAAGGTCACGTATGCACTATGCAATTAATGTTTAGAAACTGCTCAGCACCGTACTGCTTTGTGATTTTTCTAAGTTCCTTATGATAAATTCTCCGCACACACACAGTTTCACCGAAATTTCCCAATATGAGGATCAGGGTTCAATCAATCCTCGATACATTTGGTTCTCATGTGTTCTGTATAACTTGCCCTATAACTCGCAGAAACTCGCCGTCTACGAAAACTCCAGTGGCCATGGAGAATAATATAGCTCATTGTAATCGGAACTAAAGTGAATGTAGTAACGAAATTTCTAAGATTTTTTTTTTAAACAAAATGTCTTGCCACGTTGCCTGGAACTAGGAAGTACTCTGTAAAGTCAACTGTATGTTGGTCCGTGTGTTAAATTTAAACAAATTTCGCACTGCTCCAGAAGTTACCAATTTGCAGTTTTGGTCAAATTTTGGAGATTTAACCCAGTGGTTTGTCCGATTGTGGAGGTTCGTCTAGTACTGATCCATCCAATTGGAGTCACCGATGGTGGTCCATGGTCCGATTAAGAGGTGGTCCGTTTATAAAGGTTATTTTGTATGAAAAACCAAACAAAATTGACCGAGGGTGGCCCAATTAGAAGGTGGTCCGATTATAGAGTGGTCCGATTAACAGGTTTGATGTAACCATTAAGTATCACTGTGTACTCAATATGTGATTCAAATTACATCCATATTTCCTAAGTTCCACATTGCGCCTATTAACACCAAACGGTTAAGATACAAGTCCCGTTACTACAGACCCAAGACTGTCCTTATATCCAGGTTCCATCATTCTCCCTTTTAAAATACCCCTATCTAATGCTTTTGGCTTTTTGATCTTCATCGTCGATGCTACGTTGCATTACGTTACGCTCGTTAGTTACGACATAAAATGTATATCATACCATAGAGAAAGACATGTACATGTGAAAATATCCTTTTATCCCTCATCAAAGGTCCCGAAAACCTGTTGAGTCCTGACTAGCATTGCTTTTACAATAATAAAGTGGTTTCATGACCAGGAATCAGGGATAGCTAAGAAATTCACTATATAACTAAGAGTACCTCTTTGCCTACCACAACAGGATCAAACCGGGTGGAATTACAAGAATAAATCTACATGCCAAATTTTGTTAAAATTAACTAATCAGAATTCCTTGAAAAATCGATTTTCCACATGCCATCATCACGTAACTCTGGTTTGAACACAACAGAATACACCGTCTAGACAAACCCGATTTTGTGTCCGAGCGCCATATTTGAGCTTCCACCAAACCAGCGCAGAACGGCAGCGGTACGTGTCAGAATGTATGAAATAGTTTCCGCCGCGGTACACCACGGAGTACTTGTCAATTCTTGTGGTGTGTGTGTTCTGTGTACTGCGTACCGCTACCGCGCTGATTTGGTGGAAGCTTTAGGATCATCGGGATGAATGAAACAGTGCGTATGAATCGCACTATATGCTCATCCAATATTAAATTAATATATACCTACCTACTCGTATATATGAGACGAACCAAAACAGGAACTTTGACCCGCCCCCGCTCTTGCAGACGATCTAAAACTGAAAATTTTGAATACAAAAGATTGTTCGGTCCTATCAACTATAATATACTATACTATACGATTCTTTTCTAGGCTTTTTTCGGGCCTATCCCCGACTTTTACAAAATGCTTCCATTAAAACATATAAAAAGACTTATAGTCTAAGAAAATTGGACCAAAATATGGCCATCGAACGGCAAAAATCCTACATCGGAATTTATTTTTGATTATGGTTGGGGATGGTCCCGAGATGATGGCATAGAAAGTCCCAACCGATCGGGGGTCCGCAACCTTAAAAAAAGGGGGAAAGGGGAGCCTTTTTTCGGTTTTGTGCGATTATTTCAAAAACGTGCGATTATTTCAAAAACGGTAAGAGATACAGAAAAATAGTCTGAGGACGAAAAAAAACTACATAAAATTATCTTTGCAATGATATTATAACACATTAGATTTCAATTGAATATTTCGGCGTTAGAATAGAACATAAATTAGAATATTTTCATTTTAGACCTTTTTTAAAAACTCCATAACTTTTGAAAGAACGCTAGTTCAGCCGTAAAATTTTGTATAAGTATTAACAACAAGTTTAAGATAATTTTAACGTAAACGCTGAGTCGCTCCGGTCAAGGACCCCCATTATCCCCATATTTAAATTTGTCAAAACGGCATGTCCATAACTCCCCCCTAAATTGGAGCAGAGTGCTAAATTTTGGTTTGTTGCGATTGGAGGTCATAGTCACCCCACCCACCAAAAATCAGCTCATTCGGATAAAAACTAAGGGTATCTCCCATACAAAGTGACCCATCAGGAGTTTTTTCTACGTACTACTCATTTTATAAACTGTAGAACAATGTTGTCATGGGTCACTTTGTATGGGAGGTACCCTTAGTTTTTATCCGACTATGACCTCCAATCGCAACAAACCAAAATTTAGCACTGTGCTGCAATTTTAGGGGGAGTTGTGGACATGCCGTTTTGACAAATTTAAATGGGGGGGGGGGATAATGGGGGTCCTTGACCGGAGCGGAGCGGATTCTTATATGCCGTTCGAAAGCTAAGATACTACGCCAACTTTTGTCAACTTTGCAGATTTGCTACTACAATGTAACGTTACGAAAATTTTGACATTAAAAATTGAAATTGACATTTCTGCAAAATTCAAAACGTCGTATCTCGGAAGATACGAAACCGTTCGAAACGCTCGATATGTCCTTTTATTGGAAATTCTGTGTACTTTCAGAAAAATATGAAAAACATTGATTTGGCTAAAGTGGAAGCTAGAAAATTGGAGTTTTTCGAAGAAAGTCGTGTTTTTTGACAAGAATCACAAAAAAAGCGATTACTCCTTAACGGTAAAAGCTAGAGAAATAATTTTGGCGACAGTTTTCCTAAAACATCCTGTAGAGTCTACCATTGGTCTATGGCTAACCAGTTGCGGGACACCCTGTATAAAAGAAAGTCGTGTTAGTTACACCATTTATAACTCGAGAACGGCTGAACCGGTTTTCATGATTTTAGGTTCGTTGGATTTGGCTCGGGCCGGAATAACATAATAACTATTGAAACATTCAAAAATTCACAATGAGCCAAAATTCACAATAGGTTTCTTTTTTTTTGGCTTTTTCTGCCTATATTTCTTGGTGGTATCAGCGGATTTCAGTAAATTTTCTCCACAGGATTGGCGTTTAGCCCAATTGAAGGAACAACTATCGATGCATATGAGAAATTCACAATGAGCGGAAGTATGAAGACAAACATACCTTTTCCTGTATTTCTTGGGCGAATTACCGATTTTCAGTAAGTGTACCCCACAGGGTTGGTTTATACAAGCAGTATATGCATGTATAGAAAATTCACAATAGGCAACGATTCACAATTATTTTTTTTTATAATTTTGTCTTTATTTTTTGATCGTGTAGCGAACAGAATTGCAACCGATTATTGTCTCCTCGACGAAAAGCATGAAACATGCATAACATGTATTCACAATGACCAAATTATAAGAAGGAGCTGTCCTTTTCGTACAGTTCATAAATTAATTGCTGGATTTCAGTTAATTGATTCCACTGTATTTGGCCTACCCATTGAAATAAACCGAATATTCACAATGAGCAAGCAGTACATGCATGTAGAGGAAATTCACAATAGGCAACAATTCACAATATTTTTTTTTTCATAATTTTGTCTTTATTTTTTGATCGTTTAGCGAACAGAATTGCAACCCGATTTTGTCTCCTCCGCGAAAAGCAGAGTAATTATTGAAACATGCATAATATGTACTCACAATTACCAAATTATAAGAAGGAGCTGTCCTTTTCGTACAGTTCATAAATTAATTGCTGGATTTCAGTAAACTGATTCCACTGTATTTGGCGTGCCCATTGAAATAAACCGAACATTCACAATGAGCAACAATTCACAATGAGTTTTTTTTATATTTTGGGTTATATTTCTTGGAATATTTCCCTGCTCATTTAATCCTCACCCTGAATATCTGAATGAAACAAACAAATTCACAATGAGAAAGAAAGAAAGAAGATTTTGTCACAAAACTTGCATTTATCTCCTGAAAGGGTAGGCCGATGCAGGTAAGTTCGATATTCCGCATTGTCCTCTTCTAAAAAAAAAAACAATAATAAAATTTTCTATAAGAAAAGTTTAAAAAGCAGCTTTTTTTGGTCGTTTGGCCGTCAGTTGCAACGGTTTAGACCAGCGGCTTGGTCTCTATCTAACTTGCGAAAAAAAATCAAAATAAAGAAATCGAAGGCAGCTATTTTGCAAATACTTTTGCCTATAGCTCCTCATCGAATATCTTGATTTCAATTGCCCAATCACATATTGGTCTCTACCCTAAAATACATCGATAGCTATTGAAATAAATGGAAAAAATATCAATAGCCCATTGGTCACTTTCCTCTGCCTAATTAACGTATTTTTGTTAATTTGCCTCTATGCTTTTTCTTCACCTGAAATAGCCGCATTACTATTGAACCATACATAACTCCTGGACGGATGACCGAAATTCGCCACTTTGCTGAATTTGATTTGATTTGTAGGAATTTTGGATAAGTTAACAAGAACAATACATACTATTATTTCTTCGTAGCTGTATGTAATGCAATTAACGTATGTATGTACCTATGAAAAAAACTATTTTCATGAGGATATACTTTGCTGCTGGATGCTGATGACAAATGGTGAGCTAATTTTAGGCTTTATTTGTAGTTAGTAAGGTGATTTCAGAAAATTCGCCTTACCGGATACCTATCCATACAGTTATTCTGGTGTTTTGTTAGTTGTGTTTCACAAGCTTTTTTGATATTTTTTAAACGAATTACAGAATTTCAGTAACTCTAAATCATTGATCTCTACTCAGTGAAGAGTATATGGTAACCCATACTACAATACCTATCCATTGAAACGTAGTAAAAATTACAATTACTAACCAATATTGTGAAAATACTTCTTTCTCATACCTTTGTCTTTATCATCCGAATAGATTAGTGGGTTTCAGTAAGATAAGGTCCATCAGAAATGTCTATACCCCGAATAATAAGAATAACTGCTATTGAAACACGACAAAAATTCACAAAAGGCAAAATTATGAAAACAAATTTTTCTGAAAATTGAATAACTGTCGTCACATATTTGCGGATTTCAATAAATTTCTTTGACTGGATTGACACTTGAACGACAGAGTTAATAAAGACAGGTCTTCCCCACATTAGCCCATACAATTCTATGTAATTTTAGTAAATTCAACCCTCCTTGGTTTCCACCTCGAACTGCCAAAAGCTGCAACATGCGAAAAATTTGCAACGTGTTCATTTATGAGTACCATACTTTTGAACAGATTGGTTTTGCCATATCTATTGCCACTAAATGACTTATTTTCACGATAAAAGAATTGCTACTGCCGAATCAGAAAAAAATGGCAGGAGAAAAATACTAAAAGAGTTTTCTCATTTCCTCATTTTCTTATGCTTTTGACAAACAAATTTGATGACCTCAGTAGTTTTGCACCACCCTGACGAGTAGTCGCATCTGAAAGTAGGGCGAAACGACACCCAAAATAGCGAAACAAGCATTCAAGGATGTGAAAAGTTCACAATGAGTGCAGTTTAGGAAATTATCGGATTTCAACATGTAGAAAATGAAAATGTTTCTAACATTCTTCTGCCTATTTCTATTCGATCTCTGTAGACTCCTACCTATACACCGCTCCCATCTAATTGATGAGCATAATTTTTGTCTATATACGAGTACGTACATATCTCTTGAATGAATGTTCCCATTTCTGTGATTCCTTTTCCCGAATTGATAACCAACCCAAATAGCTATGCTGCTATTGCTAACGAAACATCTGGAAAGAAGGCAGTTGGGACTTTTTTTCCCATAATCCGGGGGACATTACCAGCCATCCTGCTAAAAAATTTCCGATGTAGGATTTTTGCCGTTCGATGGCCATATTTTGGCTAAATTTTCTTAGACTATGTCTGTATCTCCTCAACCTGTTCGCCGAGTTCAGTACTTTTGCCGCACCCACACATTGTTAACATTTAAAAGGTGAGGCGATACGAAGTTCGCCGGGCCAGCTTGTTTGTACATAAATTGTATTACTACATTAAGGGAATAGAATAATTCCTTCTTCCTTAAAGTCAAATTTTAAGATTTAATGGTTTACGCAGAAACTTCCATTCAGAAGAGAGACTAAACCACTTTCAATTCAACCTCAAAATCCATTCCACAGAAATCCTAGCCAATATCCTTTTCATTCATCTGACAGAGCAATAAATCAATAATTCATAAAGGCAGACATACTGAAAGGGATTCATCAATTATTTAGAAATATTTCTCATGATTCATTTACTTCTCATTGAAGCGATCAATTCACCACTACCGCACGGTGTTCTACTTTTCTGAATATTATTTCTTTTTTACCTATTTCACCCGCGGCCCGCATCTCTGCTTCGGCCAGACTTAACTATTTATTTCATTGCTGCGAGACACGAGTTAACGTCCTCCCGCAACGAGAAGTAGATTCATTTCCGATATCTCAGATCTTAGCTTTAAGAAAAGTACAAACTTCTACAGTATAGTCCATCGACTGTGTCTATTAGCATTGTGCGAAATGGAAGAGGACTTCGTTTTTTTTTTTGCTTCGTACCGACACTATCTGTACCTTGAGAGCATACACAAAGCAAGTCTCGACGAATAACAAATTGATATCGCAAGCGAGAAGAATATCCTTGCCACAGATTTTACTACCGCAAGACCATGACGCAAGGACGACGCCGGTCGATGGATACGGACATGTAAGCTGCAGGATAGTAATGTACAAATCATGAGAATGGGAACAAGTTTCGCCAAATGGAAACTCCTTTACATGGAAATACTTTCACACAAAATAGTCCTTCGTCAGATTGATTGAATTTGATGGTGTGCATGGATCTTGCTATACTACACAGACACACTATGACTATCCCCATAGACGGCAATTATATCTCGATTTAAGCAGATGAGAGATATATACTCGTAGATATAAGTTGAAAATAAGTTGATTTCTATCTTATAAATTGTTTCTATTTTTTTTTGCCCCCCGTTCGCATCCGTCTATTTTGCATTTTTCATTTTGTTCCGGGCGGACTTAAAATCAAATTAGGTCTCTTGGCATAACGAACGAGAAGGAATCTTTGAAACGAAAAGTTATGTTTGTAATTTATCTAGTTTGAAATCCACTGAGAGATATAGAGGTAAGATTTCCGGTTAAGTAAAATCCAGTTCGATTATTGTGCTTTGGCGAGTTAATAAACCTTGATGTAGATTAGACTTAAGTAGTATACGCAGTCGTCCTGATGATGATATAAATTGATCTCATTTGTTTTCAAGTTGATGTGTTTTCAGCTAAATTTCATTTGAAACGGAGTTTTTGTCCTATCACGTCCCGAAAAGCTATGTTGTCAATTCGTTCCACTCTACGCTTTAGTTAATTGCATTATTTGATATAGTCCGTGCCCCTGTTCTGGGCCCTGCTTTACAGACTAATAGCACACATGTTTGTTTTCAGAGAAATAAGGATTTTTGCATTGATACTGCGAGCTTTTTAGAATTTGTTGCAGATATTTGATACTTTTCAGAAAGTTTGTTTGAAAAAGTTTTAATGAGATGTGCTTCTTGAAGGAAAAAGGCAAAACAAATTACATACCCGAGAAGATAAACAACTGATCATCATCATACAAATTGAAGACTATAAAGTGATGCATGGTGATGATTTCTTGATTCTGTGAAAATTACATTATTTTTGCTTGATGGAAATATCGATTACACACGGATATGGTTTTGATTACATATGCCGAAATTTGGATACCCTTCATTCTTCCCGGGCTAATACTTTCTCGGGCGTACCTATGACTTGTGTTCAACCCCATAGTAAAGTAAATATTTTATGAAAAACCTTTAGTATTGCAATTGGATTTAATCATAATTAGTTAATAATTTCCATACGCCAATATCCTACACAATTGATAAAATCTACAATTCTTGTCAGACTGATTTAAAACTAGGGGGCTTCGCTCGTGCTCGCTTCGCTCGCCAACCCCCGGGGCCGAGGCTAATTTCGGGCGCGGCCGAAATTTGGATACCCTTCGCTTGGGCTAAAAGTTTTTTCGGGCGTACCTATGACTTGTATTGAATCCCCCTCCTCATTATTTTTCTTCCGCCTTGACAAAGGTTTTGGGCTTGGTTGACATAAGTGGGCAAATAAAAATATTTACTTGGAAAATTTTATTGGGATTGGGGGGGGGGAGGTGGTCACGGCCCCACAGTACGATTCCATTCGTTTATAACTTTTTTTTTTGCTTTGGTAAACACACATTATTTCAAGGTTTTGTGAAATTGGTGCATAAAATGTTTCTTAGAAGAACCAAAATGGGGGTTGGGTTTGTATTGCCACCCCATGGTCAGATTTCATCAATTCTTAGATATGTTTTGTGTCATCAAGAGGAACACATTTGTGTGTAATTTTGTTGAAATTGGTGCACAAATAAAAAAGTTTTTCTCAGAAGAACCTAATTTGGGGGGTTGGATTTGTATGGCAGCCCCATTACCTCATGGTCCGATTTTATCCACTCTTACATATGATTTGTGTCAACAATAGGAATACATTTGTGTGAAATTTGGTTGAAATTGGCGCACAGCGCACAAATAAAAAAGTTTTTCTTAGAAGAACCTAATTTGGGGGGTTAAGTTTGTATGGCAGCCCCATGACCCCATGGTCCGATTTGATCCTTTCTTGCATATATTTTGTGTTATCTATAGAAACACATTTGTGTGAAATTTGGTTGAAATTGGTACACAAATAAAAAAGTTTTTCTTAGAAGAACTCAAATTGGGGAGCTAGGTTTGTATGGCAGCCCCATGACCCAGTGATCCAATTTGGGTGAATCAAACATACAAACAGCCTGCAAAATTTCAGCTTGCTAGCTTCAATACCCCCCGAGTAAAACGCGTCGCAACAGACAGACAGACATACAGACAGACGGACATGCTCCAATCGACCCCCCAAGTCATGCTGATCACATATGTATACTTTTTATATTGTCGGAGATGCTTCCTTTAATGCGTTACAAACTTCATGACAAAGTTGATATACCCTTTCACTCTATGAGCGAAGGGTATAATGAAACGTAAATTTTAATGCGTTAGAAACCTTTTCCTAATTACTTAAACGGAAATATACCCCCGTTCCTGTGTAAGTAATAAACCAACCTCAATGAAAAGTGAAACATTGGCATTAACTATCTTGGTGAGCGTTACGAATTTGGAAAATAGGACCGCAGATTCAAACGTTTTAGACTAACATTAATGAAATGTCATTATCAAAATTTTTCGAAAACTCGATATTTCTACGTGGCTAAACATGATGGTATTCCAATAGAAACTCAATGGGCACAGTTCCGACAGTGAAAATTGCAAGAATATATAAGTCTTCCAGCGTGGACCTCAATTTCCGTTGGGCATCTGGGGAGATTCTCTCCGTTTCAGTTAGGTTGCTAGGCTAGGCTGATAGGCTAGTGAGTGCACGAAACCAGGGAGCAAAGAGCTTGAGCAAAGTGACGACCTCGAATTAGTCATCAATCGGTGTCCTAGTTTTTACACAACCAATTTAGAACCAAGGCAATGAAGTTTTATGCCAAACTTTTGACCTCTAACCTTAACCCTCCGATGAATGACAGTTCCGATACCCATGAATGAACGACAAGGTCCCTAGGGACCTGTAACAAATTGTGTTGTTTGTAACTCGCTATTTCGGTTTCTTTTAGTTGAATAAAGCCCACAGATGGTTAAAATGTTAATGTTTATGCAAAAATAATACTTTTCGTTTTAAATTTTGTATTTGATTTGAATGAAAAAATAACAAGAAAACATATAAAAATAATATTATTCCGCTTCATTATGTTCATTTAATATTTGGGTACAGGTTTCGCATCGATGAAGTAGTGCTTAATGTTCAGCACAGACCGCTTTGGTGCAAGTAATGCAAAAAGACCTTGTTTTGCGCTGGCGTCCATACTTCGCGCGACATAAATGGCAAGACGGTCGATTGGAACGAGGTGCAAATGAAGGTATAGCTCCTGGTGTTGGAAGTGCCACTACCTGTGAAGGTTGATTTATTGTTTATATTTTCGGGTGCTTTACATTTTGATTTTACCTTTACATCAAATGCTTCCATAGCATTTCGAATTCTGGAATAGCAAGTTACGCGTGGATTGGTTGCCCGTTCTTCAATATTTGGGGTTGCTAACTGCCTTATTAGCAACTGCAAAAACTGGCGTCGCTTATCACTTTTCTGGACTGGTTTCAACTCATCGTGAATAATGAAAGCGGCCAATGCAGCAATATCTAACATATTGAAAAACATTGCAAGTGGCCAGCGATTTGTCGGCCGTTTACATGAGTATGTTGACAGCATTTGGTCCATGGTATCCACTCCAGATTTGTTAGCTGTAGTCCAGGATAACCATTGGCTTCCGCTTTGGTCCAGTATCTACTTCAGTAGTGTAGTGCATGGTTGAAAGCAGCAATACCGATTTATTTTTTTTTGGCACGTATGAGCACAATTAGACATTGTTCTCATAGAATCCAAACAATGAGCTGCAAACGGTACGCTGAGGACTTTTTAAAAATTCAGGCGGGATAAATGTTTTGTTTGAGCGGACTGTTCCAACAAACGCCGTTTTCTGTCTCATCAATGTGACTGCCACATCCAAAGATGAAAAGAAATTGTCGGCATAAATTGTGCGGCCGGAGTTAACGTATTTTTCTGTCAATTTATAAACAACATTCTGGCTCTGATTAGTCTTTCGCTCTTGACCTGGCAGCTTTCCAGCATAAATCATCCCTTTCAAGGGGTAAAAAGATCTCGAGTCACACAACCACCATACCTTTATCCCATATTTAGCTGGTTTTTACGGAATATATTGAGTGAAGCGTGTGCGGCCCCTGTATGGAAAGAGTTGCTCATCTACAGTTAGAGAATCGTGAGGATTATAAGCTGCTGCCAAATTTGCCTGTAACATCAGCCATACGTCATCGATAGCAGCAGTTTTGCTAATGACTAGTCTCTCTTCTCTTGAATTCACATTGTCAAAGCGAATACATCTTTTTATCCAGGCAAAGCGACTAAATGACATTGCGGCTTTATATATTGGAGCATGTGTTTGACCCCACAGTTCTTTAGCGGGCTCCTTATTCGATTTAGTTAGCCCCGCATACAAAACAATAGCCACAAATGCATCGAACTCTTTCAGGGTCATAGGCTTCCACTCCTTTTTATTAGCGGGGTGTTCAGTATTCCATTTGGCAATGATTTGAGACGCTTTGCGGTTCGTTTCGCGTATTATTACGTGGGCAATATCCTCTGTTATTAGTGACCGGAAGATTGTGAACGGATCAGATATGTTGCTTGATGGTCCTGGTTTGCTCCTGCTGTAATCTACAATATTGTGTGCTCGTATCCTTGTATTTGGCGGTGGATCCTTATACCATTTAGTTCCGTTTTTTGATATAAAATGGGGACCATCATTCTCTGCAATTGGAATATTGGCAATAGCAGCAGCAGCTTCTTCACGAAGATGTTCATCATCGTCATCCTCACTGGACACATCCTGCATTTCCACGTCGAATTCACTTTCGACATCAGATGCTTCAATATCGACGGCATTTGGCTGAAATTCAATGTCATCTTCTTCACCGCCATCCACATCAAGCGGTTCATTGCCACTTTCTTCTTCTAAAAATCGTGCAAACCGCTCATCAATTACTCGTCTTTCTTCTGCCCGTCATTCGCTGATAGCGTGTACTGTTACGGAGTACCATATCCGCAGCATCCCAACAAGCAGCTTCCATTTTTCTGCTGAAAATCAATTGTGGCAAACTCATATACACCAAACGCTGTACTTTGTGCATAAAATAACGTACCTAGACAAGATTCAATAAAATAGTAAATACACCAAGCAAAAAAGAGCGCACTACTTTCTCACACTGTACACTATGGTAGTCAAACACTTAGCGGCTGCCTCTCTATTCTAAAATAAAAAAAAAACACTCTATGCAACACGTGCCAATTAGTAAAAGTAGTATATTTGACAATCTCTAATTCCCAATCTTGCTCAAAATTGTACAAGGTCCCTACGGACCTTGCCGTTCATCCCCGTACAAAAAGTTGTAAAACTTATATAAAATGCAAACCGGTGGTTATATTGCTTGAAACGCGTTATAATTTGTTTCACTATACTTTTTTTTTGGAATACATGGTAGCACCGAAACTGTAAAACACACTAGGAGGAAGTAGTAAGCAATCAAAAATCGAAAAGGTCCCTAGGGACCTTTTCGTTCATCGGAGGGTTAAAGCTACAGTCACATTTGGCGAGTTTACTAGCGCTAGTAAAGTTGCATTCGAGAAATCACCATAGGCGACGACACGTAATAAACAACGAAAACAGTGTCATGTAAATGGGTTACTATGCGTTGTTACGCCGCACAGTGGGGCCGTAGAGGCAGAAATTCAAAAAAATGATACCATTTGAGAGCTTTTGTGAATGATTTATCGCATAGTAAACATTTTGAAGTTTCTTTCTACAAAAAATTTCGGACCGATATCTTTCGCAGTATGAAATCAGCAGCTCTCAAAGTGTAGAGAATTGATTTTGCAGCTTAAGCACATTTTTCCATAATCAAGTTTCAATGAAAACGCTGACTATAAATTCGCATAAAACTTTGTTTTATGATTTTATTTTAAATATTTAGGTTATAATAAATATGTTAGCATAAAAAAAGTAAAAAAAAAAAATTTGAAAAAAATTTAATTTAATTTTAATCATTGAAGGTCAAATTGACCCTAACTGGATTTTTCACATTGAGTTTTAACAACTACCTCCACGTGCCTCCAAGGGTCTGTTTATGCTACATTATTCCAGAAAGTCTCAAGATTACTCATATGAAAGAATCATAACCCCAGGCTACTTTTATGACCGATTTTGTTATGTCATGTTGGCTGTTTTAGACACGATTTTTAAATATCTACTGTAAAATATGTTGGGTACTTTGAACCGGAGATAACCGTAGTTTTCATCCTATTGAACTAGTTTTTGGTGAAGAGTATAAAAGGACTCTGTCTTGACGTTCGGCCAAAATTTACCACCTCCCTTCCCCCTGGGGAGGAGCTATGGATGTGTCGAGTTGAACAAGTTCTAGTAGGCAAATCAGGCGTGTCCTTGGTGGGAGCAACTCAATTTTTGGCAAACATCAACTTCATTTTGTTTAGAATATTTCCCTAAATGATGCAGGCTCAGCTAGCATTTCTTGCAGAGTTACAGTAAAAAATTTAAATGTCAAAAAATTATAATATCCCATTTTATTTTTTGGTCTAGGGTATAATTTATCAAAATAAATCAATTGTATTATATGTCATTGCAAAGGTAATGTTGAGTAGTTTCATGTATTCTCGAATCATTTAGCTGTGACTTTTACAGTTTCTCAAATAATTAAGAAAAACTGAAAAATGATCCCCTCTCCCCCCTTAAAATCGAATTAACTTCAAAACGGCTGATCCTATCTTCGTGAAACCAATTCCATTCGATTTAGAATGGCCAAATACCATAAGACTGACCTGTTTTTATAATTGTTTCCAAAATTCGTGTTTTTCGCCCCACTGTGCGCCGCTCCGTCGTCACCGAAAGGGTGATGCAACTAGACGCTAACTAGTCACCCTATCTACAGGAGTTAGTTGCAAACGAGAAATTACTACGGTGACGACGTCGTAAGCAACCAACAAAATGTTGTGCAATTTTACTAGTAGCTAGTAAATAGATACATTTTACTAGCTGCTAGTGGAATAGGACATGTTGAATTCGACTGGCAACCAACCATCGAGTGAATATACGCTACAATTATCTCTCGGTGGATTTCGAATTAAGTGCTCAACCGCTCAACACGGAATTCAGTGTGAATGAGTAAAATGCAGTGGCGTAACGTACGGTGTTCCATGTGTTCAGTGGAACACGGGCCTCCAACCCACAGGGGCCCCCAAGGCCGAAAATATAAAGAACAGATCCTTGGGTAGCTGTTCTTTTTAAGACATTTATTTTTTTTTTAGTTTGCAAGACGATAGGCAAACCAGCTGCAGAATCTAACATAGAGACAAAACATTCCGTGGCGTAGCATTTTTGAAAATCTTTGTGTTCGAACTTAATGCGGGGCCCTTTCTTTGTGCAGTCAAATTTTTGATTAACATATTTGAAATACCACTGTCACCATGAATGTTTGTGTTGTCTTTATAAAGAAAACGTGGCATTTTGACGGCAAATTGGCGAATTCCTAAATCAAGGTTACGAGTTCCCATGTTTAATTGATGAATTTCAAAATTGTTTTAACGAATTTAAATTAAAAATTGATAAATTTCCAGATGAAATTGACGAATATCCATTTTAAATTGTTGGACTTCAACATCATGTTGATGAATTTCTATTACAAATTCGAATCACGAATTTCCATGTCAACTTTACGAATTGTCAAATCTTTTTGACGAACTTCCGGATCAAATTGACGGATTTACATTCCAAATTAGACTTGATTTTTCAAGATATTCGTAAATATGTGGTGGTAATTCGCCAATTTGTATCGGAAATTCGTTCAGAACATTTTGCTCTTCGTCAATTTAGCATGGAATTTCATCACATGACATGGAAAATCGTCAATAAATAATGGAATTCCGTCAACATCATTTTTAAATATGTCATGGAAATTCGTCAATTTGGAGCATGTGTCAATACTTTTATGTTAAAGCATTAATATTAACTTTAACTTAAGGCAAAATAACTTTGTGTACGGAGAAGCTTGAACTCCGAAGCATTTAAATATATGGATACTGGAGAGCCGCAACTTTACAATTGGCATAGTTTTGCAATAAAACAATCATCAGAAAAATAAGTAAATTATGAAGAATATGTCTCACAAGCTTACTGATTGGGGATTTGTCTGAATATCAGCTTTTCTGGGTTTTGGTCACGAAAATTTTACAGAGATACAAAGGTTTGACTTACAGAAAGGAGTGCTTATCTTAATGTGCGTAAAATTGAGCCATTGTGATCCAGTTCATTGAATTTTTGAATACTGAAAGCAAACGGAGTGCTCCATCATGAAAAATATTTTTCTTTGGAGGAACTCTACGCTCTACCAAATTTCATTTCAATCGATGAAATTTGCCATGGATACGCCAACGAATTAACTTAGCCAGGGTCGTCAGAGCTGTGAGCTAGCTTAGTTGATCCTCATAGATTTATGGTAAAAACTTCTAGTCTGGGATCAATGGCAGTTATATCCGAAACAGGCGTGTCGGCGCACTTCTCGAGGTGGTGTTTTTTAGTACCTTTTATTTAGCATAGTGATAAACATTCAAATAGGACATATAGATGATCTTTACAAGTTCCCCAGTACCTATATGTATTTTTCCAAATTTATATTTTTGTCTCAAATTATAAAATGTTGAAACATGTTGCTTAAACAGAAGATTTTCGTTGCTCTTGCTCATTTGTGGACTGCTGTAAAGGCGATTTCCGTCAATATTTCCTGTGGTTAAAAAGTCGTACGTGGGGGCCCCCACTCCAATTTCGAACACAAGAAATTCGGAAAACGTTACGCCACTGGTAAAATGGTAGGGTATTTGCTACGAATACCTTTGAAGTAGGGAAATGTTAACAGGGTGTCCCAGAGGAGGTGCAAAAGCAGATTATTTTATTGGTCTTCGGAGAAGGGTGTATATCGACATGGAATTTAGTGTAAATATGTAGATTGGTAGGGTATTTGCTACGAATACCTTTGAGATTGGGGAATGTTAACAAGGTGTCCCAAACGATGTGTAAAAGTGGTTGTTATAATCGGCCTATTAGTTGCAGACCTACCCAGCAAACAATAGCTAACACAATACAAGTATTCAAAAAAAAACTGCGGTTACAGACGTCGTAAGATCTGTGCATATAGTTTTGCCCGTTCGACCGAAAAGATTCACAAAAAGTGGCTGTTTGCTGTGCATTGTCGTCAAGGGGTGGCGGTTTTTTTTCAATACTCAGCAAACAGTCACTTTTTGTGAATGTTTTCGGTCGAACGGGCAAAACATACTATAAATATAAGGAATATTTAAAAGACAAATAAATTCACAAAAAGTTTCCTTTTATTCAAACACCGTTATTTCTGTATAAAGGAAACAGTACATTTTTGGCCCGTCATAACTACATAGCCGCACTTGTAATTAAGTATGGCAAAAACTGATCAAAAGCAGAGATTCTTCTTATCAGGACCGTATAGACCCATGTGGGGCCATCGTGCGTTTATAGGCAATTTCGAGTCACATTGCATATCATTTCGGAGTGTTTAGGTATATAATGTTGCAAATGCTATATATTTCCTATCCGCACATGTACGGAAATTTTGAACCACGCCGAAATTCGATCTCCGGACGTCTAGATTACTAGCATCGTAGAGTACGACTCAACCAAGTGAGCCACAGAGCCTGAGCGGAACTTGAAGAAATTAATAACGGGGGAGATCCTTTTCGAATAAAAAATATCCTGAGGGATTGTTTGGTTTATTTGTTACGAAATCATTTTAACAGTTTTTAGATTTTTTATACCCTTCGCTCGTAGAGTAAAGGGTATATTAACTTTGTCATGAAGTTTGTAACGCATTGAAGGAAGCATCTCCGACCATATAAAATATGTATATATATGATCAGCATGACGAGCTGAGTCGATTGGGCGATGTCCGTCTGTCTGTCTGTCCGTCTGTCCGTCTGTTGCTACGCGTTTTACTCGGCCAGTTTAAAAGCTATCGAGCTGAAATTTTGCACACATGTTTCTTTTTATTGCAGGCAGTTTGTATGTTTGAATCGCTAAAATCGGACCGTGGGGTCATGGGGCTGCCATACAAACCTAACCCCCCCAATTTGGTTTTTCTAAGAAAAACTTTTTCATGTGTTTACTAATTTCAACGAAATTTCACACAAATGTGTTTCTATTGATAACACAAAACATATGTAAGAATGGATCAAATCGGACCATGGGGTCATGGGGCTGCCATACAAACCTAACCCCCCAAATTAGGTTCTTCTAAGAAAAACTTTTTCATTTGTGCACCAATTTGAACCAAATTTCACACAAATGTGTTTCTATTGATGCCACAAAATATATGTAAGAATAAATGGAACCAGACTGTGGGGTCATGGGGCTGTCATACAAACCCAGCCCCCAAATTGAGTTTTTCTAAGAAAAACTTTTTTATTTGTCCACCAATTTCAATCAAACCTCATAAAAGTGCATTTCATTTGATGCCACAAAGCATGTGTAAAATGAATGGAATCGGACGATGGGGTCATGGGGCTATCATACAAAGCCAACCCCCTAAATTGAGTTCTTTTACGAACAACTTTTTTATTTGTGCACCACTTTCAACCAAAACTCGTAAAAGTGCACTTCAATTGATGCCATAAATAATCGGACTATGGAGTCATGGGGCTACCATACAAGCCCAACCTCCCCATTTTGGATCTTCTAAGAAACATTTTTTCTACACCAATTTAAAAGAAAACCTCAATGCGTCTTTATCCAAACAAAAAAAAGTAAAACAAATGGAATCGTACTATGGGGCCATGCTCCCGCATCCCCCCAATAAAGATTTCTGAGATATTTTTTTTTATTTTACCACTTATTTTAACCAAACCTCACACAAATATTGTTTTATCGACGCCACAGAATTTGTCAATATCAAATATTATGCGAAAACAGAAGGAAAAGAATGGGGAAGGATTAAATACAAGTCATAGGTTTGCCCCAAAAAACTTTTAGCCCGAGGAGAGTGAAGGGTATTCAAATTTCGGCCGCGCCAGAAATTAGCCTCGGTCTCGTTTTCTTATTAACTTCTTCGCATCGATAACTATTGCTTTTACATAGAAAACTCTTCGAAATTTTGTTTCTTGTAAATTTTACGTAATAATGTTTTCTGTCTAATTTGAATCAATGTGAGGCCCCCACCCTAATATTTGTAATATTGGAAATAACTTTAAGTACTACGACTGGTGAGAGATAATGCCATCATGAAGCAGTTTATCGGCAGGACAATCCTATAAATTTTTTCCTATGCGGGAAGTGACGAAATCACCTGTTCGTTTTAATACAGAACACATGATACATAACGCATTTAGCAGGAAGAGATTGCATGATCTCTCACAAATCATTACACTTTCAGAGTGTTCCAATGTAACAAATGTTACAGAGGTGGTCCCTCCTTCATTAAAAGTAGACAATCTTTAACAAACATTATTACGTAAAACTCATAAAAAATACAATTTCAAAGAGTTTTCTATGTAAAAAACGGTTATCAATACTGACAACGAATAAACGAATAACTCGAAAAACCGTTACAATAATTAATTGAGAAATAAACGAAATAGTCCCTCAGAGTTACTTTTATTTAAAAAATACTTTTTCTATAATTGATTTCCTCAATTTCCGCTTTTTAATCAGTTTTCGACATAGTAATTCCAAATGCGGCTATAGTTATATGACGGACCAGAAATTTAGATATGTAATTCGAGCCATGAATTTGGACAGCAGCGGAACGCTACTCATTAAGTCGACTCAACTAGTAGCGTACGCCGACGACATCAACATCATGTATCGAAGATTGGGTGATGCAGAAAGAAAGTTGGGCTACAAATCAACGAATTTAAAACCAAGTTCATGATGCAATCAAAAACTATAACGCCAGTAAATTCAAGCATCACAGTGGGAGACCTCAATATAGTGTATGTAGACAACTTCACTTATCTGGGTTGCAATTTGTCAAAGGACGCCAAGGAAATAGATGAGATAAAGCGACGGATACAACTAGCTAATAAGTGTTATTTGTCGGTCCTCCCAAATATGAAATCGAAGCTGGTTCACAGGAACACGAAGCTCCACGTATAAAACCATAATCCGCCATGTGCCATGCTAGGGCTGCGAAGCGGGACCCTAACCCAAAACTCTGAACACCTGTTGGAGACATTCGAGCAAAAGGTTCTCCGAAGAATCTTCGGAGCCGTTCGTGAACGAGGTGAATGGCGCATCCGGTACAACCATGAGTTGTATCAACTGTATGATGAGCTACATGTGTTGAAAATTGCAGCGACTGCAATGGGCGGGACATGTACAAAGGACGAACGACGATCGCATGCTCAAAAAAGTTATGAACGCGCAACGAGTAGACGTAGCCAGATTGCGTGAACGACCGAGAGCCCGATGGGAGCATTCTGTATGTGAGGACACCCACCAGATGCTAGGCTTTTGGAACTGGAGGACAAGGTCGCGTGACCGCGACAACTGGGGGTCTTCAATCCAGGTGGCCAAGAAGAAAGACGGTTTAAAACAAAAGGAAATTATAATTTATTGTGAAACTATTTGTCTTTTTAATATACTTTAAGTTAATAGTGTGTGGAATAACTGTGCTCTCTTGTGACAGGCAGTGTATATATATATATATATATATATATATATATATATATATATATATATATATATATATATTAAAATCAGAAAGCGAGGGCTTATGGTCCACCTAAAGTCATTTGAAGGAATACCAGTGGTCTGGGGACCACCATTTAAGAAACGTTCGTTTAGAGTATGAAAATGAGCGTTGTAGCTTCTTATAGGACACTTAGCTTCGCTAGAAAGCGTTTACAACGGATTTTTCACCTCAAATAGAGGATAATTTCATAGAAGAATGCAAACAAACAGCTAACAACATTACAAACATTTCTAATTGCTTCGCATGACAGTAGAAAATTACTTTATGAACATTTTTCATACCTGGCGGATAGCATGCTTTCGCACCATCTCACTATATGGCAATATCATCTTCATTTTCCCCAACTAGGAAATGTTTACCGGTCTAAGCTCTAAGCAACACCACAATAAACATTATTCAACACTATGTCTTATGTCCTCGTCATCAAAGCGATTTTTTCCTCATCAAATTGATTGGCTGTTATTACGGGCTGTGCATAAATTCTGTTTACACTATTACCGCCTGGTGAAGTTACGGCAATACTACGACTACATACACCTCATACAAGAAGTGAAGAAGAAACCATGGATGAAACGGAGACAAAACCGCCCGTTGAAAAGCAGCAGCAGAAGAAGAAGAAGTCATTCTTGTCGTGACCGTAAATGGCTTCCCATATAGCGTACTATCTGCTAAGTACATACACGAAATGATTTTTGAATGGAGTTTCTCTCTTTCAACTCGTTGCAATTGTAAAATGGTTTTTCCTCTTCATTATCAGAAGAGACAACTTCACTTGTTGGTCACGTATAGTGCGGAAAAGCATAAAAGGCAGGTTGAGTTGTATGATGGTATAGTTTTGGTCGCAACTGTGGAAATCTATCTTTTCTGGTTTTTCATCCTCATCGCTTTTTATCTCCTGGCGGTTTTTATTCTTTTTCGCTTTGCCTTTTGTCTTTCAGATTTTATAAAGCGCTACGCTATTCTACAAATGTTACAATGCAATAAGTAGGGCATCATTACAACGCCTTTTTTATGGTTTTACTAGTGCAATCTGTTAAAAGTATGATGTCACCATATTCTTCCTTTTAATGGTTTTTGTGTTGAAACATTAAAAGGACGAAGTATCTTTTTTTAGATAAGGTCTGGACTGACTTGCACCGTGGTTAAAGGTTAGTCGTTGTTTCAATAGAATAGAAGTTTGAAACACGCCTTACAGCCCATTCAGACTGCGGGCGATGCGATGCGATAAGAAGCGATAAGCTTCCCATCGCAAGAAAAAAATGTCTTAGCATTCAGATAGGAACCAGCACGAACCTGCCTGTACCATCCAGACTGCTTGCGATGCGATGAATTGCGCATTGCCGCGGCCGTAGTCAGAGCCGTACGAAGATAATTTGGCGCCCGGGGCAAAATGTTGATCATGGCGCCCCCACCCCCAGTGATCTGTATACTCTTGTAATTTTTAGTCTTTGTTTTACACTGATTTTCAGTGTTTATATTATATTAGATGCATATACAACTGGTACAACAACGGACGCGGATGCGGAGGCGCACTAAAAGTTTAGTATTTTTATGCAGCTTTAAGTCATTCATTTGATTTGCAATAAAACAAGCTAAGCAATCAATTGTAATTGATTACACCAAGTTAAATTATGGCTAAATTAACTATCAAATCCGACACCATTTCAATTTAGAACACACGTATTTGCCTTTGATGCCCCATATTGACATCAGCAGCAGCATTTTTTCTGTAACTGCTGTCAACTTGAGTCATCAAAGGCAAATGCGTGTGTTCTAAATTGAAATGCTGATGTTGCTGTTGATGCGTCCAATCTATTTCCAGCATTAGAATTCTTAAGATTTGGCATCTATTCGAAGACGAGACAATTTCCCAGAATCGGAAATGAGTATATGTGGCAAAAGTGTGCAAGTTTACGGCTTTCATCACGCTGCAATTAATAATGAATGCAGAGTATGTTTTTTGCTTTATTGGGTTATGCTGAAACACAATGACTAAGCAGCAACAGCGACAGCACACATACATTTTAAATTGCTGACAAAATCCTGTTCAGCAAAAGCAACTGCCTACTTTGACAGATGACGCTGCTTCCAATCTAATTCAAGCACAATATGTAAATTTTTAAAATTAAAGTGATAAGTAAGAAAAAGCAAATGAAAACGAAGAGAATGATATGAATCGGCAAATGTTTGAAACGAAATAATGTCTATGGTAAAAGTGTAGCCCTTAGTAATTGATTACTTTTAAAACTGGCCGTAGAACTAAAAAGTACAGTATATATTTTTTTTAAGCTGGGTGAGATTCTATTCAACGGATAGGACTCAGTTGCACAAGTTAAATGGCTGTACATCCCATTATAAAGTGCTAATCAGGAGTTCCGCAAGGAAGCCGTTTATGACCCCTTTCTTTTAGTTTACGTAAATGATATCATCTACACAGTGGTTCTTAACATATTTCTAGCCATCCCCCTTTCCGAAGCCTGGAGAGTCTTACCCCGAAAAATTAAAAAAAAAAGGTGTGGAAATTTTTGTATTTTCACATGAGAACTACGTTGGAGAGACAAGCACAGATGACTCACAGTTGGTGAATTTATTGTTTCATTCTTCAGACAAGTAGATAAATGGTTTTTTTGGTTGCCTAATTCACCAGATGCCAAATAACGATACAAGCCAATATTGGTCCGTTTTTTTATCGGCGCAGATTTATCAAGTCTAAAAACTTGATTGTAGCTCACTGATAGACTGCGACCTTTTCTTTAGTTGTGGATGATTTGTGAGATGGCTTAAAAAGTGGATGTAGTCGTACTAACACTTTTTTTTTACAATTCCGATATCCATATAGTGGGCGCACTTTGTTGACTTCCGAAGTAGCCAGTAGCCTCTTCCTTGGTCACCATTTTATGGTCGAAATAGCTTCCAACTTTGAGCTTGTCCTGCCCTCCCTAAGGGGCGCTTCCCACCGGTTGAGAATCGCTGATCTACAAAATATTGAGTATGCCCATGATATGCAAATCGCTATGAGAATACGAAACGTAGACGACTGTCTTAAGTTGCAATCCGAATTTTTAAAAGATGCAGATTTGGTGCCAATAACAATTGAAATTGAAATGTTAGTAAATGTAAAGTAATTAGCCTGTATAAATTAAAAACTCCGCTCTGAAAGGATTTTTCCTAAATTGAAAAACATTTTTAAATGCTGATCTGTTTTGCTGTAATATGTATTATGTGAAGATAACGTTCAAGGCAGAAATATTCCTCACAATTTACGGCGAAAGAACTTTAACGTTCACAGTAAAGTGAGCTTAAAAAATGTATAACAAGGTCAATAACTATATATGATAGTTTAAAGGATAAAGATTTCTTCAATTCTCTAAAAAAAAAATTACCTTACGGTGCCCCTTGGGAAACGGCGCCCGGGGCAGGTCCCCTCTTCGCCCCCTCTTCGCACGGCCCTGGCCGTAGTCTTCTACCACCTACCAGCGACATGGGGGATGTGATTTGTCTTTGGATCGGGTTTGTAGTGGCACGGAGTTGTACGGTTGTACGATGGAGAACTTTTCCATGTCGAATCATCGTGCTTTCAGCAGTTGCTGCAAGGTGCCTTGTCGCCGATGGGAGCGACATGGATGATGCGATTTTTGCTTGGATCGGGTTCGTAGTGGCATGTGCTTGTAAGATGGAGAACTTTTCTATGTCGAATCATCGTGCTTTCAGCAGCTGCTGCAAGGTGCCTTGTCGCCGATGGGAGCGACATGAAGGATACGATTTGTGTTTGGATCGGTTTCGTAGTGGCATGGTGTATTGTATGTATGGAATCGTCACAGTAAAAATTCTTGGACTAAATTGTAAACCATGCCATTTATTACAGCCGATTTGCAATACAAACAGATCTAAATTTAATACTTTTCAAAATATTACTTTTTTTCATAATATATTGTCTATTAAACCTTAATCAAACTTGGTGTCGCATAAATTTTTTAATATAATAAGTATTAATTCCTTCAGGCACTTCATACTGAGCTAATACAAAATTGGATTAAAATGGGTTGAAATAAGGTATTTAATTCAAAACTGATAAAACTTATTCCAATTTGTATTCACTTTCAATGCGAAGGAATTATGATATATTCCTTATTATATTGCCACATTTAAGAAGTTGTGAATTATATTGTAAACCTGAATGCTTAATTACTCAAAATGTTTAATACCGGACTTATTGAATTTGATACATTTGTGAAGATTTTGTAATAAAACATATACCAAGTTGGTCTTACATTCTACTGGTAATACAGTCGGGTATATATCCAATATTAGAATTTATTAAAATTCAAAATACACAATATTCAATACAAAATAAGGTGAAAATGAATACCCTTTGTATTAAAAAATGTAATAATATTTAATATGCGATATATTACGCAGTGTTATTAGTTTCGGATTAGCCAGTAGCCAGTGGTAGAGCGATGTCATATGCTGTATAAATTACAAACTTCGTCAGTTAGTCTGGTTAGCTTAGTAGGTAGGGCGTTCGTCTACAAATCGTAGGATCCCGAGATCGAATCCCACTGTAGGTAGGAAAATTTTATATGGATTTTTGAGCATAAAGAGGTAAATGAAATGTCGCCAACACCTATAGAGAAGTCAATGCTAATTATACAAAACCCATTTATGAGCAATATGTTATTTCCTTTTGAAAATTGTGCTTTTTTATCCCAAAAATATCGAGAATTACTTCTTTTAGTGTAATTGAAAGTATTTTTTTCAGTTCATCCATTTGGATAAAAAATATTGCTAAATTCCAATCAACGAACGTCTTGTTACTTAATACACTTTTTATTTAGTTTTAATACAATGTGTATTAAATGTAATAAATAAGATATTATATTTAATTACACTCATTGATACACGGAAGTATATTCTGCATTATATTTTAAAAAGTTCGTATTAGAATGAATATGAGATAAAATTAGATTTTAACATCCGTTGGTGTGAAAAAATCTTTTCATTCTTTTAGAAATATTAAAATCTAATAAAAAATTGGTGTGGTCATATATACAAGACCAAAAATATTAGAATTTAGTCCAAGAATTTTTACTGTGTGCATAGAGAGGCTGGTTTCGTGCTGTTTGATGCTGATTGGGGAAATATCGACATGAGAGGCATGCTTTGTGCAGATCGGGTTGCATTACCATTGGGAATATTTATATATACATACATACGTGTCGTGTTGTATAGTGTTATAGATTTGTAGATATTAAATGAAGGAATAGCAGTATGCAGGTGATGTATGATTGGATTGGTCTACTAAATATCCTTTGTGGAAATTTACAGTGCTGTCCAACCCAGATCGTAGCGTACCCGTACCCCCAAAAAAAGGCGGTATTCGGATTTGACAGTTGTGTTTGAATCTATGAATGGGTCAAAGAAGTAAGATTTGTAGTAATATGCAGTGAAGCACAACCCGGTTTGTGGCGTACGCTTACGTATAAGAAAATTTCGTACAGCGCATGTATTTGCAATGAATTATTGAAGGTAGCGGTAAATAGGTCAGTTGTGGGAACCTACAGTGATGAGAAAACCGGGGTACCATTTTGGGGCGGGCAGCCCCGAAATTTTTTTTTCTTATTTTTGACAATTTGGAATTAGCGATTCAAATTTCCCCTAGTGTTTCTGCCACGCCGATTGAGCGAGTATTTCCCCGAGAAAATAGGGGTACCATTTTGGGGGCGGGCAACCCCAAATTTTTTTTTTTGGTTTTTGACCTCAAATTCGGAAGCAGCGACCCAAATTTACCTTAGTGTTTCTGCCACGCCGATTGGACGAGTATTTCCCCGAGAAAACAGGGGTACAATTTTGGGGGTGTACAACCTCAAAAAAATGTTCTTGTCTTTGACCTCAAATTTGGAATCAGCGACCCAAATTTACCTTAGTGTTTCTGCCACGCGCGCCGATTGGACGTGTATTTCCCCGAGAAACGGGGATGCCATTTTTTGGCCGGCAGACTCATAAGAGTGCGCGTACGCTAGAAACTAGGTTTCATTGCACTGCATGTTTCCAAAAATTACCTACTTCACCCATTTATTCATATTTTAACAACAATTAACACCAAATCTAAATGCCGCCCGAAAACTGTTTTGAAACGCGTAAGCTAATACTGTAAATTTCCAGAAAGCTTCCATACCTCTTTCAGTCATTCATCATTACATTACCTACCTACAATTTATATTCAACACTACATAGACATACCGACAAGTACGTATGTATATAGAAAATACCAATCAATGGTACTAGATTACATTAGGTGTGTTTTTTTGGCTATCCCGTGTAGGTTTGGGTAACGAAACTTCATATAAAAAAAATGACAGGTGGATCAGCTGGCATTTTTTTTATATGGAGTTTCGTTACCCAAACCTGCACGGGATAACCAAAAAAACACACCTATTATTACCTACGACAATCCATTCATTAATACCCACAATTATCTACAACACTACATAAATATCAATGGTAGAACACTCGAAACGCTATGTCACGAAGTCGATCTGAAATCATAGCCATATCAGCAGCAAATCGTACGAACCGGCGCCGTATGAAATCCCCTTGCCATAGAAAGAAATCGCGTCGGTTCGCAACAAATCGCATCGCATCGCCCGGCCTGGAGAAGCTCGGCGTCGCACTGTATGTGTACGCGGCCTTAGACAAAAATTCTAGCTCTAGCTCTAGAAAGACATTGAAAGACATTTCAAGATAAAAAAAAAATCAGAACTGGCGGGATAGTCCAATACTGTGCTTATGTCACAGATGCGTTACATCGAATTCACATGAAATTGAAGATATTTTGTAGAGATGTTGAAAACAACAGCTTGCTCTGCCAAGTCAGGTGAGATACGATTTTGAAAGCCATTATAAACTGATTCTGTCTACAAGAGAATCTGAACCCTCCACTCTGAACTTGAAAGACGAGCGCCCTAACCGCTACAACAGCCAGACTACTACTCCAAGATTGTTTTTGTTATTTTATCAGATTAGAACTTCTTCAAACACCTACAAAATTCAAACTATAACTTGTCTTTCATCAAATTATTCGAATTAACTAATCTGTGTACATCTCTATTACAAAGAATACCCATCAGAACTAAAACCAACACATAAATTTAATTTATACAATTAAGCTATAATTTCCAGCCTGATTACGTATACCATTGACAAACACAATCCCATTCTCATTTATAGACATGCAAAAGCATTGTACACGCGGCTATCAAATTACCATTAAACGAGAATATATTTCAATATTACATTTTCCGAAAAAGGATTATCTATACAATTTTTATCGTTTCACACGCCCGCCTCAGCGTAATGTTGGGAAAATATGGTCGAAACAACAATGGTTGTCGCTTGGGCTTCTGTATCCTTCTGAACAGGCTCTCGTTAGACGTTGGTTGTCACAGATCAGATTATTTCCATATCTTACAATGGAAGGTAATTATTTTCGCAACACTTGCGTTGAACATAAAACTGAAACATTATGGCCACTTTTTATGAGCCAATAAGACATCCTTGGCATTTGCCATAAATTAAAGTAGGAAGAAGTATGAACTTTGGGGTGGATGGCATGCAAATAACGAAGGAAGTGAATTACCGAAGTTGTAATATTTTAATTTGGAAATTGAAGTCACCCGGAAATTGTCATCTTAAAATTGTTCGTGAAACGGCACATATGGTTCGAACATTAAGATTTATTTAATATTCGAAGTTAAGGTTGATTTATCTAGGACTTGTTTAGATAACAAATAATATCAAAAGGCGCAGTCAGACACACTGCATCTATACATTTTTTTTTATTGAAAGGCAAGCTATCAAAATCATTCATGGAATAAGGACTGATTTAGTCACACCCTGGGAAGTGGGTACAAAAATATTGCTGACCCTAGATTGAAACCTACAAGATATTAGTGTGGAAATCACCGAGGAGGGCGAGTTATTACGCTTTTCCTATATGTACTAGCTTAAGCCAATCACAGAACTGAGTACTACACTTTATCGAACCAGGTGTAGACTTTGTGCGTGTATGTGCTTTGAATAAATTAAAAAGTTTTCACACCTAATATACAGTATACTAGCGCTCGGGGTTAAGTGACACCAACAACATACGTAGTGCACCACCACAGTACTTGCACCTCACCTACCTCATACATACGTTGCCGAAGAAGTTTTCAAACAAAGTAAAACCGCATGATGCTGTCAACTCCCGCTCCACTTGCTGAATTCAAAGCTGACTTTGATTCTACGGCAGGGCTGAACAACAAATGGATGGATGGATTTTGAATTCGCAATGGAAATGGCACACGTATACGAATCACAATCACGTTCTCAGCGTCGCTTTATTATGGGGGTAGCTAAGCCAATTGACTGTGGCGAGATCAGGTGTGGCAGACGTAAATGTCCAAGTCCCGAACTCCGGGTCGTTGGTTGGTACTTCACCAAAATAACAATGAGAGTGGTGAATGTGCATCAGATTGCTGGACGAACGTGTAGAGTGCACTGTTCGCTGTTTGATTTTGCATTTTCTATTGATTAGAAACAATCCATCAAGTTTGTTGCCCAAACAGTATACATATGCTTTCGCACTAGAACAACAAAACGCAAAATGTAAATAAGTGACATACACGGGACATAGTCCAGTACAATTGGTTCAAAATAGCCCCAAACCTAAACATAAAAAAAAAAGAAATGTTTGATGCCAAATTGTTGAATACACTGCCTTATATACGCAGTAAAAAGTTACACTAATTTGCGCCATGGGTTAAGGGGGAGGGGGTAGCAAAGGGGTCAAAATTCAGTTTCATGTCAATATCTGGAAACCTATGAGTCGGACCTTAAAATGTGCTGAGGACAAAACAAAGTACATATAATTTGTAATGGTATGAAACACTATAGAAAAATTATACCCTAGACCCAAAAGTATTATAGTGAATTTACATTTTTTGATTTTTACATTTCGCACTGTAACTCTCGATAGAATAGACCTACCGTCATAAAATCGTGTCCATATATTGATAACAAAATTTATTTGATTCTTTCCAAAAATTGGAGTGCTCCAACCATTTTTGAAAAATGTTAGGAGGAGTGAGGGGGGCGTCAATGGTCGGAGCACTTAAATTTTTAGTACAAACGAAATAAATTTTGTTGGTAATATAATGAGCAAGGTTTTATCACCCTAGGTTCTGTCTGTCAAGAGTTACAGTGCAAAATGTAAAACTCAAAAAATGTAAATTCTCTATAATACTTTTGGGTCTAGGGTATAATTTTCCGAGAAGACGTCTAGAGTGTTATATACCATTACAAAGGCAATTTTGTGTAGTTTTTTCCGTCCCCAGAAGATTTTAAGGTCAGATTCATAGTTTTCCAGATATTTGCAAAAAAGTGAATTTTTACCCCTTTGCGACCCCCTCCCTCCTTAACCCATGGCGCAAATTGGTGTAACTTTTTACTGCGGATATTGGGAAATATATTCAACAATTTGGCATCAAAAATTTCTTTTTGTTTTGGATGTTTGGGTTTTGAGCTATCTGTACTAGACTAACAGTTCAGACATGCGTATTGGTCAAAGTGCTGGTTTCGATTGGACGATGGTCGCGATGAAAAGCAACGACAAAAAAGAATATCGTATGCCGTTGACATTTGACTGGATGTGCGGTTGAGGAACGATTGGATTTCAAAATTTGATTTAACTTTGCGATTTGCATGCATAATTGTAGGATAGTCGCGACTAGATTGCAATAAATCGTTCTGTGTTCTCGTGCTGAAAGTGGCATGCAATTGGTATTGAATAAAGGTGTAATTGACGCAAAGGTATTTCACAAGTTCGAGTATGTGTGTTTTACTAGTTCCCATAAAATTAAATAACAATCCATCATCGGGGAGAGCAAGCGAGCTAAACATTTTGCCAACATCATTATTGTAGCCAGGAATTTTTATAGGGGTCTGTTGAAGATATCTTTAACTATGTCCCATGATGAATGTTGATAATGTCGGCAAAATTTCCCTAATGATGTCCCACGATGAAGGAAGTCCTCTCGGATGAAATGCCACGATGAAGATGAAGAGCACACCAAGAATCGGGAATCAAGGAAGAAAATGGATTTAACATACCCGACAAAGTTCTCCAACCAAAAATGGATGTGATGACGATCTGCACGCAGCCAATGGAAACAAGTGATCGTTATTTCATGGAAATATTGCTTCTCTGTCAATAGTATAGTGTGTCCAGGATACGTCAACCGTAAATCGTATTTCCATATTTTACACGAGAAGGTGCTTGTATCGCCAACGGGAAATAGGATTGACGTATTAACAACGACTTTCCGGAAGTTTCCGGAAAGTGCGTCACCGAAGTTTTCCGGAACAGTAGAAAAGGGTATGTAAGGGCGTCGACTAGTGTCGAGCAGTCAGTATAGTTTTAGCGGTGAATAATGTCGGATCAATAACTAAGTAAAGTAATTAGTAATATTGTAAGCCGTGTATATCCGTGTGTTGTAATAAATAGTATTACAGTAACGCGAGTGGTTTTTATTATTGTGTACGCGAAAATCTGCCGAATCCACTGGAACGTCTAGTAAAGACGAGAAATGTAGCAATAACATAACAAAGGCGAATGAGATTTTTTACTTTGTATTTACACTCTGGTGAGTGATACGTCATATCCCATAAGCCAACGCCATCTAGATATATCATAGCCGTAACTCAGCTGGACAATGACGCCGTGATTCTCAATTAAATTCACCTAAATTCAAAAACGTTATCATTTTTATTTAGAACAAGGCAGTGGAGCTAAAGCTAAACCAACAATGTTCAACTGGAAACGTTTTCTGAAACCGTAGCAAACTTCTCAAACATTTTTGTTATGAAACTCATTTTTAGTAACTATGTAGATTATCTCATTTCTTCCACATCAGTCACTCACTCACTCATGTTGGTTGGTCACATTCACCGGAACTTCCTTAAAAAGAAGACACAATAGAAGAACTTTTGTTTGTTTGTTGTTTGTTTCTACGTTCTATGAGAAGAATTCGAACCAAAGCCATGTCCATGATATGGAAGTGCGATGACTACGTATGTAAATAGTATGCCACTGAACAAATCCACGTTTCTGCATTCGTGGACAACGAAATTCATCACCAACTCAAGCAGTAGTCATCACCATCGTCGTCAGTCAGTGGTTGAGTTTGTCCATCTTGCAGCAATAGAGTTGTATGATGGACAATTTCAGTTCAGAATGCTTATCGAATTTCGGTTCAGCAAATTTGACAAATACATATTTGTTGACCCTCTCCTCTTCGCTAGTTTAGATTTATAATTTTGTTATGCCATATCAAAATATTCATATGAAACATGGTAGGTATAGGAAGAAGGAAATACAATATGAATGATAATATGCACGCATATGAATGTAACTATGAATATTGTTGCAAGATGGTACCGCGTTTCGTTTACAAATTACTCCACTAATAATGTTATTATGTAAATTAGGTAATGATATTATAATATACAATTAGATTTATATTTTGACTATATATTTGCCTAATCGTTAAGCACACTGAGTATTCATTTATAGCCTTTAAATGACAAAACAACAAAACTTAAATCAATTTTGTTTCAAAATTTAGTGTTGTTAGTTGAGCAATTATAGCTCAACTAACCCCAACCCGAAATTTTGAAACAAAATTGAGGTTATAAAAAAACGGTTAGTACACTGAAAAAAACATGACATGTGAAATTAAGAAGTTTGAATTATTATTTTAACAAGTATTCGAATGCATGTGAAGTTAACATGAGAAAGTGACTTCAACATTGGAAAATGTTGCTTTAAACATTCTTTCATGTTTAAGCAAACAGTCACTATCTTCAAATCAATTGTTGAAATTATGTCAATTCAAACATTCCATATTTTACAAAATGACAAGGTGAAAATGTCGATTTAAGCTGAATTTCCCAAACGACATGTTAAAATAACAAGGATCAATGTTAAAATACATGCATTGTATTTAAAAACATAATATGTACATGTTATATTCATCAAAACGACAAGGTTAAATTGTTGTCACAAACAGGAATTCCAGAATGAAAATGTTAAATTAACAAATTAATTTAGTTAGGACAAATACATCGAACTGATAAATGTAACATGGTACAGTATTGATACTACAAGGAAAATAAGAAATCATGTCGAACTAAGAAAAATTGTCAAAATAAATCGTATTATGCGTTGGTTTTGGTATTAATTTTATAAAATTGACAGTACGCATTTAAATTTCGCTTGTTATTTCGAAGTTCTAAGTTTGTTTATAATGGAAGATAACGAAGATTACGTGTACGTGTACGATAGTGTTGCTATTTATTCCGACGACACCCAACTGAAAGAATTATTGACGACATTTAACTTGGATAACTTTCAATTTGTTTATGAGCAATGTTTGGGTAAGTAGCTTACAAATAAAACAACAAGTGGTTACAGAAAATAATATTTTATTAATTGCAATTAATTAATAATAAAATCCAAGTGCGCCACATTCAAATTATTGAAAATGAGGAAATACACAATTTAATCCCTATGGACCACCTTGCTGAACGAATTATTTTTAAAAGTGTACTAAAAAAATGGAGGGCCAATAAAGTAAGTGATAATTTTGAATTAACCAATTTTCTTGATAACTAATTACTAATATTTTCTAGGTTGAAGCAGCATCAGCATCAGCAAGCGAATCAACCAAGAAATGGTATATATAGAGGGTCCGGCCATTCATGTTTAACCTCTTCCCAACAAAAAAAAAAGTAATAACAAAAAAAAATTTAATGATTTATAAAAAAAATCAAATATGAATTGTATTATTTTAAGCTATGTTTTCTTTTAATCTTTAAACTAAATAAAAGCACTATTATTTCAATTAGAAACCGTTTTTATTTAGACAACTTTAATTGTTATTTTAATAATATGTTCATGTCAATTCAATCCTAAAACAACTGTTGTAATAGCATGGATACTTTCAATTTATATAAAAAGGCATGTTATTTCAACTACGATATTTGCTTTCCGTTTCAACAAATTTGTCCATGTCATTTCAAACAGTGAACTAATTAGCTGAGAATCAACAGGAAAAAATTGTCAATCTTGTATAGTTTTTGTTAATTTTACAACAATTTTTTTTTAGTGTAGGTATTATACCCAGAAACTATATACCAATGAATAAGAAAATCTAAAAAGGGAATGCAAATAACCGCAAAATACACTGGATATGCGACTTTTTTTCGAGACCAAAATATTTTCTATGGTAACTTGATCGAAGCTACAAGATGACATTTCTCATACGAATTTTATATGGAAAATTAATAAATAAACAAAATCATGCACATGCGCAGCTTAGTGCTGTAACTTCGTAGGGCGTTGGAAAAATGGGGGCAATGAGTATGAAATTTCAAAATTAATAAATGCTTGCAATTAATTAATCAACAACGTTCCTGTTGCATAACTTTATACCAACAACATCACAATTTACACTATTGCAAGAAGTACATTTAAATGGGATTGCAAAGCGTTGCGTGGTATAAATTCGTTTAAATACAAAATTTTAAATACTGTGTATTCCAGTGCATTGCGGTTGAATACTCCAACCAGTGAAAAAGCCAAAAAGTATTAAACCATACCAGCCCCAAACACTAAATTTCCTACGCCACTGCTAGCTATAAAAAAAATCAAATTGTCCCCTTTATTTTCAGATATTTCGTTTCCTTCTTTTTCTTCTTCATTGCTATATACATATCAAAAGTACAATAAATTTATGAACTTTTAACACTTATCTGATTAAAACAGGATAATATTTGACTATTACAGACGAAATATTGAAGTTTACGATTATTTCACTTTTTGGTCACAAAATAAACAATGCGCGCGTGTACTTCAGTTTATCGACGAGTCGCTACTGACGTTGGTGCGATAAGTTCTACTCCCGCGACTCGTTATTTCCGCTATATGATGATTTTGCGTGCGGTTTCGGAAATATTTCGATTGCCCAACTTGCCCCTATGCTCAACTAGCCCCGCCCTACCCTACTCAAGCACAGATGCTAATATTATTGTCTAAATGTGGTTAGGAAATAAATAATTAATGATACACTCATTGTACTGTTGGTGCACCCAGATTCATCGCATACCTTATAGTCCAATAATATCGTATTTTCGTCAGGAAAAAAATACAGATGTTATATGTATTTTGGGGCGCTTATTCCGAATATCAACTTTGCACCCTAAAAAACGTGCCGCAACCTTTAAAAAAGGGGGAAAGGGGGGCATTTTTTCGTTTTTTTTGCGATTATTTCAAAAACGGTAAGAGATAATGGAGGTCCTTGGCCGGAGCGACTCAATGTTTACGTTAAAATTATCTTAAACTTGTTGTGAGTACTTATATAAAATTATACGGATGAACTGGCGTTCTTTCAAAAGTTATGGAGCTTTTAAAAAAGGTCTAAAATGAAAATATTCTAATTTATGTTCTATTCTAACGCCGAAATATTCATTTAAAGTCTAATGTGTTATGTATATATCATTGCAAAGATAACTTTATGTAGTTTTTTTCGTCCTCAGACCATTTTTCTGTATCTCTTACCGTTTTGGAAATAATCGCAAAAAAACGAAAAAATGACCCCCTTTCCCCCCTTTTTTAAAGGTTGCGGCACTTTTTTTAGGGTGCAAAGTTCATAATCGGAATCAGCGCCCCATAATACACAAAGAAAGAGTGAGAAAAAAACTTCTGTATTTTTTTTCACGGATTGGTACTAAATTGACACGATATTACTGAACTATTAATGCTTCAAATCAGGGATGTTGCGAATATTCGCATCCGCATCCGCATACATTTTGACATCCGCGTTCGCATCCGTATCCGCAATTATCAATGCGGAGTTTCATGCGGATGCTGCACAAGTTGCTACAAGAAAGAAATTATGTCTGGCCGGCTATTGGTGTGTTCCTTCTCCACTACATCACACGTGCAAATATTTCGTTCGGTGAAAAGTTCCGTCCTGTTTCTTATCTTTCGTTTCTATCATTTGTTCACCGTTTACCCGGCTTTACCCGACGTGTTTAGACTATTTAACAGGATCAGAAAATCCAATTCGGCAGGCCGTCATAATTCTGAAAACTGAACTTTCAACTAATTTTTTTTCATTTAGCAGACAATAATTTATATTCCATCGCTACCTACTTAGACCCTCGCTATAAGCATAAATTTTGTACACCAGTGACTGAAGAAAAAATTAAAAAAAGACATTTTGATTATCGGAAATACTGAGTTCGACTTTTCTACTTCTATTTATTCCGAAGAGAAGGAACCCGAAGGAAATAAAAAAACGAGACCGAGGCTAATTTCGGGCGCGGCCGAAATTTGAATACCCTTCACTCTCCTCGGGCTAAAAGTTTTTGGGTTTTTTTTTTTTTGATATTGACAAATTCTGTCGATAAAACAATATTTGTGTGAGGTTTGGTTGGAATAAGTGGTAAAATAAAAAAAAATATCTCAGAAAACTTTATTGGGGGGATGCGGGAGCATGGCCCCATAGTACGATTCCATTTGTTTTACTTTTTTTTTGTTTTGATAAAGACGCATTGAGGTTTTTTTTAAATTGGTGTAGAAAAAATTTTTCTTAGAAGATCCAAAATGGGGAGGTTGGGCTTGTATGGTAGCCCCATGACTCCATAGTCCGATTATTTATGGCATCAATTGAAGTGCACTTTTACGAGTTTTGGTTGAAAGTGGTGCACAAATAAAAAAGTTGTTCGTAGAAGAACTCAATTTAGGGGGTTCGCTTTGTATGATAGCCCCATGGCCCCATCGTCCGATTCCATTCATTTTTACACATCACATGTGGCATCAATTGAAATGCACTTTCATGAGGTTTGATTGAAATTGGTGGACAAATAAAAAAGTTTTTCTTAGAAAAACTCAATTTGGGGGCTGGGTTTGTATGACAGCCCCATGACCCCACAGTCTGATTCCATTTATTCTTACATATATTTTGTGGCATCAATAGAAACACATTTGTGTGAAATTTGGTTCAAATTGGTGCACAAATGAAAAAGTTTTTCTTAGAAGAACCTAATTTGGGGGGTTAGGTTTGTATGGCAGCCCCATGACCCCATGGTCCGATTTGATCCATTCTTACATATGTTTTGTGTTATCAATAGAAACACATTTGTGTGAAATTTCGTTGAAATTAGTAAACAAATAAAAAAGTTTTTCTTAGAAAAACCAAATTGGGGGGATTAGGTTTGTATGGCAGCCCCATGACCCCACAGTCCGATTTGAGCGATTCAAACATACAAACTGCCTGCAATAAAAAGAAACATGTGTGCAAAATTTCAGCTCGATAGCTTTTAAACTGGCCGAGTAAAACGCGTAGCAACAGACGGACAGACGGACAGACGGACAGACAGACAGACGGACATCGCCCAATCGACTCAGCTCGTCATGCTGACCATATATACACATATTTTATATGGTCGGAGATGCTTCCTTCAATGCGTTACAAACTTCATGACAAAGTTAATATACCCTTTACTCTACGAGTGAAGGGTATAATAAAAATGTCATCAAAAAATGATACGGTGCAACTAGAACCAGGGCCGTCACATATGCTAAAAAAATCCTGCTTAAAGAAAGATCTTGCAATGATATTGGATTCGTCGAGTGAAGACGAGACTGATGAAACATCAGAAAATGATGCCGAAACTTTACTAAAAACAGAATTGCTTTCTTAGCACATTAAAAAGAGGGTCAATGTTGATGAAAATCCCCTTAAATAGTGGAGCGTTCATAGAGAAGAATTGAAACTGTTATCAATCACCAATAGCACGCTGATTTTTGTCAACACCACCATGCAGTGTCCCACGCGAACAATTGTTCAGTAGTGCCGGTTTAATGTACGAACCTCTGCGGAACAGACTTGATCCCGAGAAGGCAGGAATATTGCTTTTTATTAAATATAATGCCCCAATTTTCAACTTTAACTAATAAAAAACGATGTAATTTTTCTGTTTAATTACAATTGTTTCGGAGACCACTTGTCTCCGTCTTCAGTGCTAAACTAGCACTGAAGACTTAATGTGACTTTTTAATTTTAATAATTACATAGTCAGCTGTACTAAAAAAATGGACAATCAACCTAACACATACTATGTATACTTGATATTTTATTTCAGCAAGAAACTATATTCTTATAAAAAAAAAAACAAAATCCGCACCCGCATTCGCATCCGCGGATGTGAGCTTTCAAAAATCCGCCTCCGCATCCGCTTCCGCGGATGTGCAAAATTCAGCATCCGCAACATCACTGCTTCAAATAGATCAGATACAGTAGCTGTATGTAGCATTTTAAATGGATGACGACATTAGCAAATGGCTTTTGCAGCCAACATGACGTCACCCATTTAGGAACATTACGCTATCAGCTCTCAAAAGAAGAATTTCTTCTTCTTTTTATCAACAGTAGCGACACTAGGCTTACCAGCCGCCATATAGCGGAAAGTATCGGAAACACAAAAATTCTCTTTATGAGAACGGCTAGCAGAACAATCCACCTCCTTCAGACAAAGCGGGGTAACAATTGTTCGCTCTTTAGTTTTCCACAAATTTTAGTAATATTTTTAAAAAGTACCGAGCGTACAGAGGGCTGCGCCCGCAATCAGCGTGCACTTCGTATACAGGTGATAACGTCAGCTTAACTTCAAACGCTCATAACTCCGTTACTGTTACTCGAAACCGGAAAAATGTAACTGATATAAAATGTTCCCCGCAGGGGGTCTAGGTCCTTGTGACATCAATCAAAAAGGCTGTATAGTGTGACAGAGATCTTTGGTGAGTTGCGACACCACGTACCTAGCAGCGCAGGGAGGCCCCTGGTATGGTTGATACGCCATGGCGTAGATCTGTACAAAAAGACCATTCGGGCGATAACATTCCCGAGCTCCCTAGTTATGTACGGGTAGCTGTTGGCATGACCCACCTCCTCCCATAACTTACGGGAGGGAAGTCATATAAAGGCCGAGCACTATAATCGGTGTTCCCTGATGGGGGAGGGGGGGGGGGGGGTTAACCATACGGTTAATCGTGTAAGCTTCGGAGCTGGCGGCTTCGCATAACCCGAGCCTCGAAGGGGCTAGTTAGGAAGAATGGCCTTTGTGGAAGATGCCTACGCGCCTATATCTAACTAGTTTGTGGATTGATGACCACACGGCCCGATTCGCATTGCTGACTAGTATACTGAAGGTGCCGCCCGGAAGTGTAAAACAGCGCTATGAGTGCTTTAAGCAGACGAGTAGTCACAGGTCTAACGAGCCTGGGATGTGAACATCTGAATTCTTACGTGAGGCTTAACCAATAGGAGGCCGAAGGAGGATCACAACTGCTATAGAGAAGTCTTTAGCGAATAGTGCATCTCGGGGATGGGTGTGCCCAGGGGACCATGGTCCTTGCCCATCAAGGAGTTGGCCTCGAGGTGGCTGTAGGTAGTTACCCGAGACATCGAGCTGGTGATGCAACCCCGGAGTTGGGTTTCTGAAGGTGAGTGCATTTGCTGGATGAAGAAATCCCCATCTGAAAATAAGAACATGTCAGTAAAAAGCCGAAGGTCTAAACCGCCCAAAGGACCGGGAGATAAAGGCCGAAAGGCTAGGTGCTCCCCTGACGGTAAACCTCGTAGATGCTGATCTCGAGTCCGGAGCTTCCCACCAAAATTTCATTGCGGAACAGGGTCAACATTTTCAGAGATTTTATTTTTTTGGCTAATAACTCAACTCCGAAATAGTAAATTTCTGCGAAAACCTGTCTTTGAACATGGTAGAGAAAACAACGAGACATTAATCTTTAATTAATCGCTACAATTGATAGTAATTTTAACGTTTTTTTTCGATTTTGAACCTGTTTAGGAACGAAATTTTGGTGGGAAACTACGGATTGGGGGTCAGCATCCTAAAATACATAAAAAACAAGAACTCGTCTCTTAGTGTCAATAGCGATTATGTTATACTGCGAAAAGATAGACCAGCCGCCAGGAATGATTCTCACCATGGTGCCATCCCTGAAACATGGAAAACAGGTCGGATTGCCCCCTGTCTCAAGCAAGGGAAGAGCACCAGTCTCGGTGAATCCTACCGCCCCATTACGATACTGTCTCCTGTCGCAAAGACGCTAGAGGTCCTTTTTCACCCCACTCTTGTTGCACATGTTAAGCTAGAACCTCACCAGCATATGGCTTCAGGGAAATGCATAGTACCACCAGCACCACTGCCCACGATGCAATCACTACACGCATCCGTGACGGCCGTCGTCCTTGCCACAGAATTATTCTTGTGGCAATTAACCTATCAAATGCGTTTGATAAGGTCAATCACTCAGGCCCGTATTTATGAACATTCCTTAACTTAAGGAGACTTTTTTTTCTATGAAAAAGTATGGGAATGACATTTAATTTATTGAATTTCGGCATCCTTGACCCAAGGTCTCCTTGACCTGTGGACTTTCGCATAGCGGCGGTGACTCAGGAACAAAGCACAACCCTGGTCAAAGCAGACAAAAAAGTCTCCTTAAGTTAAGGAATGTTCATAAATACGGGCCTCAATGCTTCTCGCTAACTTGTTGAATATGCATATTCCTGCACAAGAGATTCGCTGGATTGCCAACTATCTAGCTGGTCGGCATTCCAATTAATCGCTATCTAGGACGATTACCGGCATTTTTGCAAAGCCGAAACCTCTGCGTCCCAGTCTTCTGCGACTTTTCAAACCACTTGGTGGGAGGATTGTCGGTGGGCAACAATTCGCTTCCTACTGCAGCAAATCCTAAAATTCTCGGGCTTCACCTAGCCTAGAGAATATGATGACGTCTGCGAATCAAGTAGCAGCTGTCTGTGACGAAATGCGCAGTAGGAACAAAATCCTAAAAGCTCTAGCTGGTACCACCTGGGAGAAAGATAAAGAAACCATGCTAGCTACTTGGGTCGAGCGGCCGCTGATTATGCAGCTCCAGATTGGACACATGTGTTTATGTGACACAAACTGGTCCAAAAATCATCTTGTTGGTTGCTACCGTGAAGATCATCCCAACCATAATCTCATGGACCGAATTCCTCCAGCACGACA
The DNA here is from genome assembly GCA_949715475.1 of Microchrysa polita. NCBI lineage: Eukaryota > Metazoa > Arthropoda > Insecta > Diptera > Stratiomyidae > Microchrysa > Microchrysa polita. Next base: position 16,289,647 of record OX454421.1, on the reverse strand, counting down.
TGTCAGGCGTGGTTTTGCGAGACCTTGAGAAAGAGGTCCAGGGATACAAACGGGACCCTTACGATGAAAATACATACCGAGCTGCCATCGCTGCGATTCACACTGAAGAAGTGAATTGGTCTATTGCGAGCTTAGGTGCGAAAGGATTAGAAGAAAATTAGGCTTCCGAGAGACTCCAGAGTAACACTAGCCCAACTTCGGTCGGGCTTTGTTTCACGCCTTAATTCGTACCTTCCTCGCATAAACCCGGGCATCCAAAACATCTGTCCAAATTGCGATGGCACTCCTCACGATGCGGCTCATTTCTTTCAATGCCCAGCTGCGCCCACTGACCTTACCCCTATTTCACCGTGGGAAAACCCTAAACCCTATCGCAGCAGCTATGTTTTTGTCCCTAGACCTCACGCACACAAACAGTGGCGAACCATAACTCGAACCCACACAGATGCACAGCGGTTCCACACCTTTCTGCACCGCTACAAGAAGAGAAGCGGATCCACCAACCTGATATGAATGATCCAGTTTGGGCGTAGCAACCAGCACACCAGTTGGCGACATCGAACGATAAATTAAAAGCTTTCACAATCAAGTTCTATCTCAAGATTAATATGTAGTTGGGAATAGGATTAATGCAAAAGTAATTACAAAAACAATTTACGTGGCCAACTGTACGTTCCTACATAGTACTCGAGCGTTCTGACCACCACAATCGCTATTGTTTGTTTCAATTAATAGGAAATCGGATATTCCACTCATATTTGGTCATCATTGATTTATTATTATTTATGCGTTCACAAACAAAGTCTTCTTCGATCGATGTCCATTCAATTAACCGATGACTAAATGAGGATGAGGATTTCTCAACAGCCACTATCTTCTGCTACGCCCATATTACATCATACGAGTATTGTCGTTCGCAATATATGAAAATGGAAAATCAATTTATGATATTGGGTGATGGAAATGTGAAATGTGTATGTGGAAATTGCATGAAAACAATTCCACGAAATTGATGGAAATTATCCTTAAAATATGCATGCAATAGACCAGAGAGGACAAAAGCTTGTTGTTGACATTGTTGAATCCATTTTCGCTTTTGTTCATTCTAGAGGCGAAATGTAAATCTGATAAAATATTTCATCATTTCAGAGCAGTATAATCGTCCGTGCTTAAATATTGTAGGTATACGTATATAAAAATAAATGTTCAAAAACGTTCAAAACGCCCGGGCAAAGATCGGTGCAATTGCACATTGAGGTAGGTAGGAGTTGTTCTACATGTAGGTAGAAATTCATTTCGAAATTAAATTCCATCTCTAGTTTCACCAGGGCAAAAGGCATATTTCCACAAGACACGTGTCCTACTCGTATATAAAAAATTCGTGGTCGTCAATATAATTCAATTCGTAAATTGCCTTTTTAATTGGAATATGCAAAATCAAGGTAAATATATAATGTATTACGTTTCAATTGGAATGAAAAGGGTGGTCGTGGTGGGTAGTTCGCCCAAGTTGAGAGAATTGAATTCAAGTTATGTATTTTTAAATAAAGACGTGGATGAACTTGAATGAATGAAAGGTTGAATCTTGGAGCCAGAATCACCAGAGGGTCCATTGAACCTGTTTTCAATCGGCAAAAAAAATATTTTCTCTGAATTCCCAACTCATTCCAGCATTTTCTCATACAAACGGTTCTTATACCAATTTATTCCTAATAAGAATCATATTTCCAATCGATCAGTCTTCATTAAATTTATTTTGAGCAATATGTCGATTATATGGTCTGGTGGATAAGAAAAATACGCAAACAACCAATTACTGCACATTCAAAATAAAAGCCATAAGCAACATGAAGTAAGTCCATCGGCCATCCAAAGAAAAGCAAGCAAGTCTTAAAGACATGTTTTCATCGTAAGTTACTTTAGAAGAGTTTCGAGTCGAAGAAGTTTGTTTTGTATGTGCACGAAAATGGAAGTAAGTACGGAAAACAAGATTTCAACATTTCGAAATTATTCCATGTAAATTGCTGTACTCAAGACAAGAGTATGTAAGGTAGATTCATTCGTCTTACAGATTTTGCTGCAAGTTATTTTTCCATTTCTATGTTGGGCCGTAGTTGATTACGAGAAGACGTGTCGTGTACTTAAAATTGAGCAGACAACTTTGTAGAATATGGGCAATGATGAAAGGTAATATGGATTTCAAAATGACTTAAAAGTTTGTATAGAAATGTTATGCAATGAATGCAGTAAGAAATGATTCAATGTACTTTGTAGCAGACTCAAAAGGAAATGTGTCCTGTTTATTTATTTTAATTTTTACTTTTTCTTCTGATTTTTTTTTGTGTGAATGGCCTTAAATATTGTAATAAAGTTGTAACATACTCCATTTCCCATAGAAACGTTAAATTTCAAACAATCCATCCACACCTCTTACTTGAAAATCTTGCTCCATTCATCGCAATAAAGCATCCATCTCCGCGCGCACATTTTCAAAAGAAAACATATTCCAAAACGTTGTTCTCATTAAAAATGCGAGCATACTTCTTGCTGAAAATTAAAACAAAGTGCGAAGAACACTCTCGTAATCTCATTACCTAAAAGTCAAGCTTTTGACCTACTATACGTAAACTACTTCACCACCATTTACCATTCAAAAGTCTCCTTAAGTGTTTCAGTTTCCCTAAAACAAGAGGATAGAGAGAAAGAAAAAAATATTCGCGACCAACTTCCCAACTTTGCACTCGCATCGGTGCCCCAGTACAAAAAGGAGATTTTTCGGAGATTCTTGCTTCAGAACTTTTTTTGTTGGCTCCCATCTCTCCCACTCTTCGTTCGCACATAAAAGCAATTGAATTACTCCTTGACATAATATCGTGTCACCTCAGATTTGCTAATGAGAATATGTTTCAATAATGACACAGATATACTTGTCGCATACATTATAGTACTCGTACATAGTTCCTCTTCGTCGTGTCACATTTCAGCAAGCATCCTCATTAGAATGCAGGAGTACATACTTGAGCGGCCTATTTAAAAGTTCATGAGCTCTTCGAGGACTCGACACTTCATAGATAAGTTCGCATTGAGGCCGGTTTTTCTGTGAAGAGAGTGAGAAGATTGTCTAGCAGACTGTGTACACGAAAGGATATCTTATGTTATGGAAGACTTACGGCTTATCACCTCCACTGTGGCTGGATTAGACGACCAATCTACAGGCGATTAGAGAGGAATTATGAAAGTGAACGTGTGCCTACATTATAGTTATGTCCGTATGAAGAGCTACGGCGATATGGGGTCCTGCATGCTGTGCCTTTTTTATCAAACCAAACATATACTGTTACACGCTACACTAGTGAAGGCTGTGTGGAATAGCGATTCATAAAAGTCCTGGCCAATTAATGCTGCTGAGTTCAGCCGCTAGTCATTGGTAATTTTGATTGAATTTTATGAATTTTGGCTGATTTATGGTTAAAATATTGTACTGAAAATGACTGCGCCGATTTCAGACCCACAATAATTGAGAACACACTTGCATAAAGCGCCTCTGGTAATCATAAAGGCCACCTAACTTACTTAATATCAATGTGCTCAAATTAGTCCTTAAGCAATTGTATTGATGCGCTATTAGAATTTCACAAATGTTTAACGAGAAAATGTTTTGCCTGTTCCACATAGAACGAATATCGCTTAACCACGGAGAAAAGTTTGTTGAAAAGATGGAAAAATTATACATATAAGCGCATTCAATGCTACGGACCTTGGAAGAGACGATACATTTGAATTCACCTGTTGTGGCCCTACTAGTAACCATAGCTTCACGGCAATTTCAGCCTCTTGTGGGCGTTACACGCCCGTTTTTAGGGGTTTGTGTATAGAAAATGGGACTTTCCTAGATCCGCTATCGAGCGAATTTTCTCCTTAACGATAATAGCGCCACCTGGCGGCCATATTTAGTACATTGGTTTGTATCTTGGGTGATATTATCACATCCATGGAACCTTGACGTTAAAGGCCCAGTTTCTCGTAGAAATTTAACTAACGCGATAGCTAACCATCTTGTCAAGATTGCTTTAAGTGGACATCTCGCTTACACAATGTCTTGACATTTAAAGTTTCGGCATGTTCTGCTATCCGCTCTCATAGGGGGAACTTTTGTGTTTCCGATATTTTCCGCTATATGTCCGCTATATGGCGGACGGTAAGATAAGTGTCGCTAGTGTCGATAACAAGAACAAGAAACTTCTTCTTGCGAAGCTGATAGCGTAATGTTCCAAAGTTTCGCTATTCAGTACCCATGGGCTGGTTAAGTCTTATCGCTTAGACGAGACACGCACCTGGTTTTTGGAAAAGTTTTAAAACTTGTCCGCTCGTGTGGCAATACCAGATCAAAGCTAATTGTCTTCGAAATCTCACCCCGACGACGTCACAATGACGTACATATTCATTTCTCATTGTTTGTGTTGCCGGAATCGGTTGGCGGAGGTAAATATACTAAATTAATGCATTTGTTTAATTCCTATTCGTATTTCTTTTAGTTTGGAATAAAACCTGCATATCGGACATCACGAAGTATTCCATCGAATGCCTTTTCTAAATCGATGAATACAAAGTGCAATACCTTTCGTGCTGCTCTATACTTTTCCATCGCAAAAATAATGCACTGAATCGCATCGGCAGTTTGTGTCGCATACGTGATCACGCCGGTGATGCATAGTCAGGAATTGCTCGAACAATAGCTTTATGTGGCCAGCATGGTTTCTATATCCTTGCCCCAGGAACTGCTGGCTAGTGCCAGTTAGAACGTTATTTCGACTGTGGATTTCTAGGAGCAGGATATTGATCCTCTGAGCGCTCTCTCTTATAGTTCGATCGTATGGGCGACGTATCTATCTATCATATTTTCTGGTCTCTAATCTAAGATGACACTAACGCAAAAAAAAAACATTCAACATATTTTTCTCCCATTTCTTCAGAGCAATTCCTTGGCCGCATCGGCACTTTTAACTGGCGTTGTGGACATGATTGTCATGACAGTTTGTACGGAAAATTGCATTGGCAATACGTTCCACATTAAAAATCAAAAAATTGTATCCGATGGTCCCATACACCTTCCGATTTATCTCACAATTAAAAATTCTGGCCGATCGATCGGAGGGTCTATGGTGCCTCTTAGTTTTACACTTCGATTCACTCACTCAGCACAAGAATAACGTCAAACGACGAATAATGTTTTACGTTTGTTTCATATAAGCGCTTTTACATTGGACCAGCGCTTACTTATCGTTTCTGAACTATGAACACATTTCCATATGCTATAAGCATTGCCAGGCTAGAATCACACAAATCAAAGAGAGCTTTACATTTTATTTGACGAAATAAGCAATTATATTAATGTCCGTTTTGCATACTCTTAGGATAAAATTAACGAGACTTTGAGGAAACGCACATTTATAAATTATACAGGCTTTAACGATTTGATAACATAACAACGCTTTAAAGAGTTGATAGCTTAAAGTGGTTGATAAATATCTACGAGAAACCGGCCCAAAGACGATTAAATCTCCTCTTAAAATGAGTTCATACAAGAGCGTCATCACGGTATCAGTCCATGGTCGAGAATCAGCTGACACGGCAGGTGTGGATTATTGTTATTATTCGCAAAGGACAATAATACTGTGCCGTCCTTTTATGTCGAAAGTATTGAATGTCGAAAGTTATTGAGTCAATTGAGAAAATCATTTTAAGATTAGAGAATAACATATAGGCCAATCAATGAAGAGATCATAGAGAATATCGAAGGGGGTGACGATTTTTTTCTTCGGTATTTTGTTAGGTGTAGTAAGGAGGTAAAGGTACTAATTTTACTCGGACCTGAGGGGTGCGCTAACGCGGGGAGGGGGGGGTTGAAGGTGCAATTTTTGGTGTTTTGGGCTATATCTCGAAAACGGTGAGTCGCAGAGAAAAAAGTTGTGAGTAAGCATTAAAGCTTTCTAAATATCCTATATATAACGGTTCTTCCGATATTGGTTAATAAAACTCAAAAAACATTTTTTTTTGTATTCCATTGACTCTAGTGTCTCATCGAACAAGAACTTTTGTAGGGCAAAGTTAGTAAGCGTTAAATTTGCTTTAATTTGATACACTTCTTCTTGGCTTGTCTGCTGTCATTCGAAAGTTAAAAGAGTCTCAACGAAGTAATATTCTATATTCATCAGAATTAAGGCAACCATTGTGGAAAATCGGGAGGGGGTGACGGTTTTTTATTTTACGGATCTATAAGGGATGGTTCTGAGTAAAACATACTAAAAGCTCGAGGTCATGAGCTGTGCGCTAACGTGGGAAGGGGGGGCTAAGGTATTCATTTTCGAAGGTTTTCGACTTAATCTCGGAAATATCTCGAAAGCGGTGAGTCCTCCTTAGAGTATTTGTATGGCAGTATTAAAGCCCATTAAACTTCTAAAAATTTACTTGAACATACAAATGCCGAATTCCTAACGGTTCCCCCGATACATGTTATTGAAATCCGGAAATGTAAAAAAAATCGTTTTTTTTTCATTATTTTGGCTCTGGTGTCTCCCGCGATTGTTTTTCGGAAAACTGCTTCAAGACCAATTTGTACGATGTTTAATTGGCTTTCATTTGATGTACTCCCCGTTGTCCGGTCTTCAATCAGTCAAAAGCTCATGAGTTTAAACCGAGTTTCCGAATTAAATTTTCTCTATTTACAAGGATAAAGACAAACATTGCGAAAAAGCGGGAGGGGGTGACGGTTTTTTATTTCATGGATCCATAATGGTTGGTTCGGAGTAAGACATACTAAAAGCTCGCGGTCATGAGGTGTGCCTGTGCACTAACGTGGGGAGGGCGGGCTAAAGGATTCATTTTTGCAGGTTTTCGACTTAATTTCGGAAATATCTCGGAAGCGGTGAGTGCTCCTGAAAGTATTTGTATGGATGTATTAAAGCCCATTAAATTTCCAAAAACTTATTTGAACATACATATGTCGGATTCCTAACGGTTTCCCCGATATAGCCTATTCAAAACCGAAAATTGTCAAAAAAGTCATTTTTTCCACATTTGTTTGGTTCTGGTGTCTTCCGGGATCGTTTTTCAGTAAAACGTTGCAAGACAATTTTGTGCAGTGTGCAATTTGATTCCAAATTTAATTTTTCCCATTTATAAGTATAAAGACCCACATTGTGGAAAATCGGGAGGGGGTGACGGTTTTTTATTTCATGAATTTATAAGGGTTGGTTACGAGGAAAACATACTAAAAGCAGGCGGTCATGGGGAGTGCGCTAACGTTGGGAGAGCGGGTTCAAATATCCCATTCTTGTGCTTATCAGCTCTATCCACGCTATATCTCCGAAACCGCGAACTCTACAAAAAAAAATGTCTGAGCAAGAATGAAAGCTTACACAATAAAGTTCATCTTACATGCATAGGTCGAATTCCTAACAGTTATCCAGATATAGCTAATTTAAAAATCAGAAATTTCACATAGAAAACATCCACACAACATAATTGGTATACATGTATCTATAGATTGGCTATATGCATGTAGGCTGTATTGATGATTTTGATACCGTATATAGTTCAGTAATATCGTGTCAATTTCCGTGAAAAAAATACAGAAGTTTTTTTCTCACTCTTTCTTTATGTATTATGGGGCGCTGATTCCGATTATGAACTTTGCACCCTAAAAAAAGTGCCGCAACCTTTAAAAAAGGGGGAAAGGGGGGCATTTTTTCGTTTTTTTTTGCGATTATTTCAAAAACGGTAAGAGATACAGAAAAATGGTCTGAGGACGAAAAAAACTACATAAAATTATCTTTGCAATGATATATAACACATTAGAGTTTAATTGAATATTTCGGCGTTAGAATAGAACATAAATTAGAATATATTCATTTTAGACCTTTTTTTAAAGCTCCATAACTTTTGAAAGAACGCCAGTTCATCCGTATAATTTTATATAAGTACTCACAACAAGTTTAAGATAATTTTAACGTAAACATTGAGTCGCTCCGGTCAAGGACCTCCATTATCCCCCCATTTAAATTTTCATAACTGCATATCCATAACTCCCCCCAAAATTGGAGCAGAGTGCTAAATTTTGGTTTGTTGCGATTGGAGGTCATAGTCACCCCACCCACCAAAAATCAGCTCATTCGGATAAAAACTAAGGGTATCTCCCATACAAAGTGACCCATCAAGAGTTTGTTCTACGTACAACGTACTACTCATTTTATAAACTGTAGAACAAAGTTGTCATGGGTCACTTTGTATGGGAGGTACCCTTAGTTTTTATCCAAATGAGCTGATTTTTGGTGGGTGGGGTGACTATGACCTCCAATCGCAACAAACAAAAATTTAGCACTCTGCTCCAATTTGGGGGGGGGGGAGTTATGGACATGCCGTTTTGACAAATTTAAATGGGGGGATAATGGGGGTCCTTGACCGGAGCGACTCAGCGTTTACGTTAAAATTATCTTAAACTTGCTGTTAATACTTGTACAAAATTTTACGGCTGAACTAACATTCTTTGAAAAGTTATGGAGCTTTTAAAAAAGGTCTAAAATGAAAATATTCTAATTTATGTTCTATTCTAACGCCGAAATATGCACTTAAACTCTAAGGTGTTATATATCTTGCTCAGATAATTTTATGTAGTTTTTTCGTCCTCAGACCATTTTTCTGTATCTCTTACCGTTTTTGAAATAATCGCAAAAAACCGAAAAAATGCCCCCCTTTCCCCCCTTTTTTAAAGGTTGCGGCACGTTTTTTAGGGTGAAAAGTTGATATTCGGAATCAGCGCCCCAAAATACATATAACAAAATTGAGAAATAAACTTCTGTATTTTTTTCCTGACGAAATACGATATTATTGGACTAATAGGCAAAGTCGCATGTTCAGTGTATTATGCGATTATCTGCGGTTCCTTTTTATATTTCCTTATTCAATGGATATTCCAATCCCTAAACTGAGAGAAAAAAAAGTAGACCGATCTAGCTCGATTTCAATTCAATACAATTCAAACTTCCCCTAAAGATCTGCCATTTGGTAAAATTTATATATACACATATGGACAAAAAAATAAGTACACCCCTCATGAATCTTTTTATGCCAAATTTTCATGGCATTTTTAAAATGGTAATATTCGAAATAGATAGAAATTAAAACAATTTGGATACAACAATACCAACGGAACCGAAAAAGTAAATGGCATCCCCTAATTTTCTTAGCCCTTCCCGACATAAACTTTGAAGTGGATATTCAGCTTGGTCAAAATAATAAGTACACCATCGGTTTTCTTAATTTTTTGACAATAACTTGGTATTTTCCGTAAGGATATGTTTTTTTATTCATTTGTGCATACAACAAGCGTTAAATTAAAAACAATCAAAAATACTTAAGGGGCGAAAAACGCATGGTAGGTACGAAAAAAGACGCTAAAATTCCACCAAGCTTTGAAATGGCGGAAAAGTGATTCTCTCGATAACGGAATAAGCCAGCTAAGCATTGTATTTACTGTGTAATTCATTAAAAACTAAATAAAAACACTCTCAAATGCGGTTAGGTCCATATAAGGGCCAAAAGGATACCTGTCGATCTAATTATCACTATGTCAAAAAAGTTCCCTTGACATACTCGTAATTGATGATTTTCGTGGAAAATATTGAAAAATTGTAATCTTTTTTAAAAGTTTATCGAAGAATACAAGTAGTAAAGCAGTTTTGCAAAAAGTTTAGAACTTTCCATTGTGACGTCAAAAGTGTTGACGGTACAAGAAAATTTTGGAGGAATAGTTCTTCTTATTGCAGACCGAACAATGAAAAGTCACAGAATATTCTGTCTTTTTTATGAGATCGTAATAAATTGATTGGAGAGACCTTCTCTTATGATAATATTCTTCATTCAGGAGAAACAAATCTGTTATACGCTACATCAATTGGCTATTTCCCATGGAGGCGAAACAAAGACACACGAAACATGGTCTATGATTTTTTCATAGTTTGGTTTCGTTCAAATATACCTAAAAATCGTTACTTTGAGGCAATTTCCGCATAAGACATGTTTGTTGAGAGTCCTAGAATATTCTACTGATGAACCCATACACTTTAAATGGGGATTTCAGCAGGATATCAACCCTAACCATACCTCACACGCTAGTCAAGGATCCGCTTCAACTAAATAGAGTGGCTTTTCACGTTGTTCTTATAGTTAAATTGAATCCGTAATGTTTAGAGAGACTTGAATCAACGAATTAGAAACAAAGTTTGCAACAAAACGAACCAATTACCGAATATCCGGAAAGTAACTGGATGTATGGTATGTATTGGAACATGCCGTAAAAATTATCTCCAGAGGGCCAACGAAATCCTTTTTTTTTTTCAAAATAATGGACAAGTTAGTTTTAAATAATAAAAGAAATCAAATTTTTGTCGAATCACAATTTTTTTTTAATTAAAACTAGTTTTAATCAAATTAACTGAAATGTACTTATTATTTTGTCCAGCCCTTTTTAGTCGGTTCGCACTTTTTCAAGGTAAATGATAGCTGTTATTTATTATCACTGGCTAATTAACATATTATTTGATTCCTCACCAATTAAGTGTTTAAATTCTTTCATAAGATTTTATTTACTCAAATAACTATACTTGGCTACAGGGTGATAAGAAAATTTCGTATGGGTGTACTTATTTTTTTGGCCATATGTGTATATATCAATATCAAAACAGATTCAAAATTAATCTTAGTTTTCTGCACTAAAGGCATTAAAACTGTTAGAAATAATGAAGCTAGAATAAAATGATGTAAGAAAGAAATGATCTTTAGAATATGTGCTAATTTTTAAAAGAATCGCACGAGCACCTCGCCTTGGCAGAAGTTGTATAAAATTGAGATGTAATAATGTATTGTTTTTGGGTCAAGTCACAAAGATTTGACTTTATAGCTCTGTAAAAACCAAACCTCTTATCCGATTTTAGTGCAGTTAGTTTTATTTTTTAGGTAAAATTTGCGAACTGTTACTGCAAAATTGATATTACGAAACTCTGCAAACTTATTAATTTAAAAATTGGTAATTTTAATGTGTGTCAGGTCGTTAATTGAAATTTGTACTCAAATTGTAGACATATAGGACATGTTAAAGCATTCCATTCATAAATTCTAAATGACTTAAAACGGTAACCTGGTGTCCGAATGACAGAATTGATTGATTATAATGTTCTATCTTCTTGGGTTCATTGGTCCGATCAATTTGAATCATTTAGTTCTCTTAACTCAAGAAGATATCCAGCCAAAATATGCTTATTATGAATTTAATACTAACATAACAATAACGAAAAAAGGAACAACAGAAAACTTACTTTACAACGTCATCTATCCACGATAATAATTAAATCCAATCATGGGTGAATGCTGCGCGTCCTCGTAATAAATAAAATTGAGATGTACCGATCCACCGCACCGATCAGATATTAAATTACAACATGCAAATGAGTAATAACGCTCTGTTTAGCTTATACTCGTAGCAGCGTCGAATCGATTTGCGTTTAGCACACTTTTAAATGAAAATCTTCTCCAATTACATCGATAGACCCATCAATATTGATCTGAACTCAATAAAGAAACAAGTTGGATTTAAATTACACTTTTTAGAACACAAATTAACCGCGAACAGATACACATGTAGGCAAAACACTTTTCTTTTGGGCGTTCAAAAAGATTAATCAAACACAAAAACAGCACACAAAGCACTCACGTCGAGATATCGCGAAAACTGAAGTTATTCAACGTACAATATACAGACAGAGTACATACACGCTGATTACTATGATTAGAAATGTAAAAAGAAATTTCAATAATTGCACACCGTTGCAAGAAGACGTTTGGTTGGACGGGTCTTAATTGAAGAAGGTCAACTACCGAAGTTAAATCGAAAGAACAAAATGGATGTTGCACAGTGCTCGCGTCGCGTATATCCACTTCGTAGGTACTAGAGATTTACTTCATGGCCCTATAACCTGAATGGCCGATTAACCGTAAAAAAAGAAGAAAACTCAAAAACTTAACTATCCGCGAAGTTGCCGTGGATCGCGTTTGCTGTCCGGTGTCTTCAAGAAGATGCGATTCTTTCTTGATCGTGCAAAGGGTACCAGTCAACTGAGTACTGAGCAGCAGTATGTACAAACAAATCAGCAGATTCATACGGAACAAGCGCCGAACGCAATGTATTGCAAGCTGCTTGAATCCAGCAATTCAACCACGATCCAACTTTATACAGCCAAGCAGGTTGGGCTTGGTATCAAGACGCATCACAGAGATAGTCTCTTCCTCTTCAACTGGGTGGAAGATACAACATACAAGATACATGCAATGAACAGTGCAGTGTACGAAGAGTTTCTAACAAGGTTGTTAAAAGATTATGCTGGTGCTTGTTCTTGTGGGCCCATGCTAAAAGTAGCACTATCAGTAAGTAAGTAAGCGTACAACTGAAGACAACAGATCATCCATGACATGACTCCATTTCTGAATTATATTAATGAAGTTACTCAAGCGTGTAACGACTAACGAGCAAACAGAGAAAGGTCACATCTTCGTATGTGTTTTGCTCATAGACCTAGTTTTGCTTAACTTTAAACGGTTGAACGACAGTAGTATTCATCTGGGTTAAACTTTTAAGAAATATGAGCGACTGTGAAACTGTGCCAAATTTCGGAAAGATTCGTCAAGTGCGATTATTTCGTTAACTTATGATCGTAGAACCCCCAAAAACTAAACTTTTTCTACGGCTGTAATGCCTAACAAAACAGTGGTTTACAAATATGTATGTAAAATACAAATAATAATTCGAACGATCGTCTATTGGTTCCCGAGTTATCGTAAACTACACTCAGAAAAATTGACCCAGTAAACTTAAAAGTTTTTGTACCATTGTTTTAATTGGACGGCAATTTACCAGATTTCTTCACAAAAGTAAAAAGATGAAGTAATTAATATAACTGGATGAATCCTATTGAGATATTTTGTATGGAATTAAATCTATCCCATAAATCCAATGGGACATCAGATTACATTTTAATCAGTTTGTCCCATTAAATTAACAAGATCTGATATGATTAACTAATAATAGGATGGATCCCATTAAAACGAATACAAAATTAATAAAATCAACTATATCGCTCAGAAAAATGCATCCCGTAAAGTTAATAATTTCTGTCTTATAAATTTAACAGGGCGGCAAAAGATAGATAGATAGATAAGTTTATTTCATAATTAATTAGAAATTTACAGTAAAATTCACAAATCCAAATCTTAAATGCTATGAAATATTGGGACATTTGATATTCTAATACAAAATACAGTATTTAGAATAGTGTTAAATGTCACTTCAAGGTAAACTACGTAATGTAAAAAAAAACTATTGAGAATGTGGGGTGATCTTCAATATTGAATGAAAATTAAAAACAAAAAATAATAAAATTATGGGACTATCAGTTCAAATCCAGATAACAGCAAATTTATCATAAGTAGTTTATATATAGGGCTTATTTTACACCAGGATGCCAGAGAAAATTGTTTCTAAATTGACATAGTCATATTCAAACAACCAATTTTTGACATATTTGAGAAACCTTCCAGATGATGTAACTGATCGAATACACTGTGGGAGTTTATTGAAGAGCCTGCAGGATGAGACTAGGAAATAGTTTCGAAATGCGGTGGTTCGTGAAAATGGGACTGTTACCACATGCGCCAAGTTTGTACGAAGGTTGTATTCAGATATAAGTCTAAAATTAAGATTTCCAGATCTAGCAAAGAAAATTTTCAAAACTGTATAACAGTACAAATGACGTACAGGAAGAATATTCAGATTATGGAATAACGCAAAACTAGGATATCTTCTGGGTTTCTTGGATATGATTCTAATGAAAGTTTTTTGTAAAATTAGAAGTGACTGTATTTTATTTGAGTAAGCTCCACCCCAACAAGCAATACCATACTGCAGTTTGGAATGAAAGATACCAAAATAAATTCTCTTCAGTAACGCATCGGAACAAAATTGCCTCAAATAATAAAAATACCTGAGAGTGCAGCGAAAATATTTACCTAAGTCATGAATATGGTTAGCAAATGATAATCTAGAGTCTAGCGTTAGTCCCAAGTATTTAAATTCATTAACAATTTCTAGCTCAAAACATTTATCACTGCATGTAACGGTATCGATAGTCATTGATGAGCATCGAGTAGAGCTACAAGAGCAACCATTTAACTTAAAACGTTGGCAATCCGGAAAATGGAACCAAAACTCATAATTATTCGCAAAGAATGCCGACAAACTAAAGAACATTATTTTGGTTTTGGAACTTATAGTTAAGCCATGCTCTGCAAACCAGATTCTAAATAAATTAAGATCCCAATTTATATCGGCAGTTAAGTTCAACATAGTTTTAGAAGCATATGTACAGCCGACATCATCAGCTAATGCAGTTAGAGCGCCCCTAAAATTTTGGGAAAACAAAGAATTGATATAAACTATAGAAATAAGATCGGACCCAAAACAGAGCCTTGCGGAACACCCATATGCAAAAATTTCATTTCACTTCTGGTATCATCAATCTTGACTCGTTGTGGTATATTTGCTAGATAAGACTTAAACCAGTTGAGAAAAAAGCCACGGAACCCAGCTCGTTCAAGTTTACCCAGAAGGATGTTATGGTTAACCATATCAAATGCTTTGGAAATATCCACAAACAAACCAGCCGTGAGTTTATTTCTGTCAATATTAGTAAAAATTCTAGAACAAAAGTGTAGAAGGGCATCTTCAGTTGATTAACCTTGTTGGAATCCAAATTGTAAGGGACTGAAGAATTTGAAAGAATTTAGGAAAGATACTACTAAAGACACGACTACTTCTGAAAATAGACCAGCTGCTTTGTTTGATATAACGCCCTATCGTATTAATGGGATAGGCCTTTTAATTGAATTTCAAGCATACAGATGTATTTTGCAAGATAACCAACATCATGCCCCGTAGCCGAGATCGTTCGGTTGTCTCCCCGTGGCTTGGTAAGTTTTAAAGAGTACTAGCAAATCGGATGTTCAATACTCGGCCTGGGCAAATATCGAGATTCTTAAAAAAAATCCACAATGACGTAGCGTGGATGGTAAAATAATATGAGAAAAAAAGTTCGATCCGATTACGAGCGAAACGAATTTATTTTTTTTCATAGAATTGATCCTATTATTTCAATTAGATATATCCTATTGGAAAATAACCAGACCATGTGTTTATTTTTAAATGAGTCAACTATTAAAACAAACGGATATTTATTGAGTGAAAGTAGAAGTTTCTATATTATTGAAGTAATCAGATTTATTGACTAAAAATAATGGGACGAAATGATTAGTTTAATAGGAGTTCCCATTGAAATTTTTCTGAGTGTAGCGATTGCCAAATACGAGTATACGAGTAAAAGTGCGATTATCTACATCTCGATAAATATCGATCGATTGTGATCGATTTTGTGCCTTATGCGTATCAAGCTCTACTGATGCATGCATTTGTTAAACACACCACCAGACACAAATTTGTTCATTTTTTTAACCCCCTTTCTACCTAAAATTCATTTAGGTACACTTTTAGACTCTCTTTTAAGGCTATCAGAATGTTTTTGGATGACCGATACGACAAAATTTTTATTATCTGTCCAAAATTCCAATCTCAAAAATTCGAATTTCAAAATTGTCATCCTTAAACTTGAAGACAGTGTGTTATTTGGCCCAGACCAGGTTTTGTTTTTAGTTTGTTAATCCTACAAGTAGCGTGACTATTCCAAATGCTAAGCGCATGGTGCTTCATCTCTCCTCTTGTAGACGGTTTGTCTTGATAGCTGCGTCTCTCTTTTTATCGTCCACACATCACGTTTGCTGCCTAGTGTGGAGCCCTTTTGCTAATACTCTGTCCTTTTTCAAATTTAGGTTAGGTGCAGGAGCCACTAGAATTGACATCTAGTGCACTTAGACCGAAAGATTGGTCCATTGTGATACCCCATGGAAGAAGAAAAGTACGTACTAAGTCATGCTGTAAGACCAGCCCGTTCTGGCGTTATACTTATTGAGCAATATTGGGCTCACATCCCGAAGATCGTTCGTATCATAGAAAAACCTAGAACCAAGAATACGTCTCCGTTCTTCGGCCATGGCTGGACACTGACAGAGAAAGTGATGCACGCTTTCTTCCTCTTCTTCGTCATCACAACTTCTGCAGTAGTCATTATGGGAAATGAGGAGTCTCCTTGCGTGCTTCCCAATAGGACAGTGCCCCGTTATAGCACCGAGCACCCCACCAATGTGTTTCCTGTTCAGTGACAATAATATTGTTGATCGGGCCGAGTCAAGCCGTGGCCAAATCGACCTAGTTTTCGCGCAAGTGCTGCCGTGAGTCCATCTGGCACTAGCCTTGAGCAAAAAAGCCGCTTCTACTGCCACTCTGCAGGAGGAAATCATCGTTTTTAGGTAACTATGATGGTCCTCTAAATTCATATTTGTCGCATTACGGGCGAGGCGATCCACATTACAGTTCCCCGCGAATCCACTATGACTAGGTATCCAACAGAGGGTAATATTGAAAAAACGACCCATCTCTATAAGAGCCGAGCGGCAGGTTTTGACAGCTTTAGATGTTGTCAGGACCGATTTGAGAGATCGAATTGCAGCCTGGCTGTCAGTGTAAATAGTGAAATCCCTCGCAGTGACGACATGATTACCTAGCCATGTTAAGGATTCCATAATCGCCGAAATTTCCGCCTGCAGGACGCTACAGTAATTAGGCAGACGAAATGACAGGTTAACATCAAGAACATCCGAGTGGATGCCAATACCATCTCCTTCGTGTGACTTGGAGCCATCAGTGTAGATGACTCAACGTCCCGAGGCATGTTGTTGTCCCAGTAATCCCTCGACAGAATCAAACTGTAATGGCTCTTACCAAAAGCGTATTTAGGAGTAGTATAGTCAGTTTCCAAAGGTACGTTAAAATTACTTAGTATAAGCGAATGCCCATAATCAAGAGTTCGCCACTGATTAGTTTCCCGCAGACGTAAAGCAGTGTTAGCAGCCAGCTTTTGACCGAACAAATCCAGTGGCAGCAGGTCAAGTAGCGTATCCAGTCCGGCTGAGGGGGTGGTACGAAAGGTTCCAGTTATGACAATTTTCCAATTTAGGGGGAAGACGAATCATTTTAGGCAGAAATCAGCCTATCTGGCAGCACTGCGACGATCGTGAGAGACGAGTCAGGAGTAAATAAGCTGACCAGACGTACAGCATTGCGCTGTACAGTACAGCATTTTGACCTGTCGTACAGCCCGGGAAATGTACAGCATTTGCAATGCCACACAATGAAACCTAATTCACTTCAAAATAAGCTCCTCGATGAGGCCTGTGATCAGTCTTGCCTGCTTTTACGGTATAAACTTTGTCCCCTGTAGCCCTTACGGTCGATATTTAGCGAGATAATCACACTTTGATTTTTGGAAATTGTTCATTTTCGATAGCTCGGGAACCAATCCCGATCTCTCTGAAATTTTGCACAATTTTAGAGCTTCTTCGCGCTCATATTTCCTCCAAATTTTACGGTACACCTATCCGCGTTCGGAAGTTACAGTTGCTCAAATCACACTCGTGTGTTTTTCTAATCGAAAATTTTCCATAACTTGGAAATTCTTGAGCGGAATTTCCAAATTTGCAAACTTGTAGGGCACTAAACTAACCATATTTGGTGAACATTTCAAAGCTCTTTCGAGCTTCCAATGTTCAGAAGTTACAGTCGTGGAAAGATAAAATTTTAATTTATTTTTCCAATCACAAAATGATGGAAAAATCACCCACTTACTCCATCCGATTGTTCTATCTACCTGTATAGACAAATGCATACTAAAGAAAGGACTCGGCATGGGTTTTAGATAAATTTGTTTCCCCACAACATGTCCTTAGAATCCATTTAAAACGGCGTTAAGAGCCCAGGGAACCATCACTAATGTTACCATAGAGAAAGGCATACTCTCCTCCAGAAATATTACAACCAGGTTTAGGTAAGGCTTAGACCTCTGGCTCGTCCTTAGGTTTACTTTAATCCTGTGCTTCGCCCTTCGCTCTGCTCAGACCCTGCACTGTCTGCCGCGCATTAGGGAATTCGCCAAAATTTTTAGGACGTAGGGCTGTTGCGAAATAGGATAAGGAGAAGTGCTAGCGCAGCGATTGGTGAGCCAATGGAAGACAATTCGGCTCGTACATACGTGTACTCAGATCCTGTGGCTTGCTCTTAGCTTCGTTCAGACCTCGCTCTTTCTGTCGCGCTTTTCATAATTCCAGCGCTGGTGGGAAGTGGTCAAGCCGAGGTGCGAGCGCAGCGAGCGGTGATCTAGTAGAAGGCAATTATTAGGGCTCATCCTTATAGGATTACTCAGATCCTATACCTCGCCCTTCTCTGCTCAGACCTCGCTGTATGTCGTGTTTTTCAGAATTCGCCAACATTTTTAATATGTGGCGCTGCTGGGAAATAGGCTAATAGAAGGCATTTTGTAAGTTTTGCACCTCTGGCTCCTCCATACGTTTACTTAGATCCTGTACCTCGCTGTCGCTTCACTCGGACGTCGCTCTGTCTGTCGCGCTATTCAGAATTCGCCAACATGTTTGCCACGTAGTGCTGTTGCGGAATAGAATAAGCAGAGATGCAAGCGAAGCGAGCGGTGAGCCGATGGAAAGCATTTCGTAAGATTTAGACCTATGACTGATTCATACGTTTAGTCAGATCTTGTGGCTCGCTCTGCGCTTCGTTCAGGCCTCATCCTGCGTGTCGCGCTTTTCAGAATTCCCCAACATGCAAGCGGTGAGCGAATGGATGCCAATACCGCTTCGTGACATTTAGACATATGACTCGTTTGCATAATTACTTAGAAGCTGTAGCTCACACATTACATTAGAGAATTCGCCATCATTTTTGCGACGTAGACCTCGGATATGGAAGTATGGCTGAGGATTTTCCTAAAAATCCAAATTCCGCGAGCATGTGTACAGCATTGGTCCTTCGGGAATCTGATCACCTTAGAGTAAGCCCTGTTAAAATTTAAGCCGAAAAAATATATTGAAATTGGGTGGGGTTCCAAAACGGAACGGTTGCGTATGTTCCGCAAACATGTTTGCCATTCTGATCCCCTAACTGCCATTTTGCGGACCAGGAATAATCTCCGGTTCTTTTCCTTTGTCTGCCTTTGTGAAATATGTTAACGAAAAGAACTGGAGATGATTTCTGATCCGCAAAATGGCAGAATGGCAAACATGTTTGCGGAACATACGCAACTGTTCCGTTTTGGAACCCATTATAAGTTTGTGTTTGTGTTCTGGTCAACTCTGTTTCGGATGTAACAATACGTTAAAGGGTTTAGTTGTAGTTTTTAGCGACAACTAATTGCCCAATTGCGAATGCATGTATCCAGTTTATTTATCCAACATGTGACGATTAGTGCAGTCATATTAGCATTTCAAATAGAAAAAAATAGAGTAAGGCTAATTTTTGTTGTTTTTGAATCAGTGGGCTCCCAGGAATCTACAACTGATTTTTCTACAACAAATTTTGATCGGAAAGGTCCTAAAAAGGACAAAAAAGGATACTATTTAATCCTTGACCGGAGGTCGGCATGCGGGGTATCATATCAAAGGAGACGCCGAGTACATTACATATCCGGCGTTTGTTTCTTGTTTTAATGACCCTCAACGGAATGAATTGAGCTTAAATGGAAAATTTTCGCGTTTCCCGTGTATCTTTCCAAGGCCGTGTATTATTCCAAAGAATAATTCAAGTTGTCACTACTTTTATCACTTTCCAGAATCTATAATAGCTGAAGATTCTACCATTAAATTTGCTAAGAAAAAAGTTGCATGTGGGGTGTCATATCAAAGAGGATGTCAAGTACATTCCATATCCGGCATTTGTTACTTGTTTCAAGGACCCTCAAAGAAAAAAATTGGGCTCAACTTAAAAATTTTTGTGTTTCCCGTATCTGTATCTTTCTAAAGCCTTAATTTTCCATTTAAACCCGACTTATTCCATTTAGTGTCCTTGAGACAGAATGCAATGCAATGTCGGATATGCAATGCACTCGACGTTCTCTTCGATATGATATCCCGCATGCCGACCTCCGGTCAAGGATTAAACAGTGCCCTTTTTGTCCTTTTTGGGATGTTTCCGTTCAATTTTTTTTAGCAAAACCAGTTGTGCGATCCTGGGTGCCTACTGATTCAAAAACAACAAAAATTAGCCTTACTCAATTTTTTCCTATTTGGAGGCCTGAATTGGGATATTTTGACTGCACTAGATGTGCCGCGGATTCTTTAACCACGCATAGTTATAAATTTCTCTTATCTATGTCAACTAGTAAAATCTGAAAATTAGTCGTTGACGACAATCTTTAACCGACATCATCGTCTTTTCGCATGAGCACTTACTCCCGCCGGCAATAAATCATACGCGCTGGCCGCTGCATCGTTGAAATGATATGTCGCGATTGTCATTCAAATTCTCCATCGCAGATAAATTCGTAGAAGATGCAAGATAGACACGCGACTACAAGCGGGATATATCCTATATCCATTGCACCACCACAAACTATACCCGTAGCCAGGTCACAATATCGAAACAGGAAAGCAGACGGTCACTTACAACTTCCGCTGACCATATTCTTGCAAAATTTGCAATGCAATTTACTGAAATTTATCTTCCCGTATTTTTTTTCGCAGCATCTTACTACCAGACTCAGTATTATTCGCGTACTCATGAAGTTGAATGATCGTACAACACAACTGCGGTACTGGTACCACTACGATTTACACTGAAACAGAGAAAGTACGGAATCCCCAATGGATTACTCCAAGTCCAAGACTATAGTAAGCACACGGGGTGAAGCATCTTATCAGACCAAGTTAGATTTGAAAATATATTTACTCTCTCCAGCCACAAGGATCGCCTTATGCGATGGAGATATGTATGTACATCGAACGGAAGCTTAATAAAGTCCAATGCTAATTTCGAAGTTAATTAATGATTCTGTGGAACTCCCGGTACTCGGTTGTTGGAGGATAAATCTTTTAAAGGATTATGCGAATTGTCTGTAAATCGACATTTAATTAGAAGTCTGGCGATGAGAAATATTAGGCACAACGACAGAAACGACAAGACAAGAGTTTCGAGAGATGCTGGAGATGAAGTGCAATTATGTTAGACAACTTAAGGCGACGGATTACACAGACAGATCAATCAAAGGAAATTATAGAGAAATTAGATTCATAATAGCGCGATAACTGATTTGAAGTGTTAAATGAACTCTTGAGCTAATAATATAGGAAGCAGGGCAGGATTTAGCCTCTGGGCAGTAGTCATTTCTCCGCCCTCCGTCACAGCATGGTATGAAAATTTCATGATTTTTTAATTGTTTTGAAATTCCAATTGACAACTTGTCGAAATGCAAGGACTCGTTGATATAATTTAGCAAAAGTCTGTTTGCTTATTGTAATTATTTTTGGCATTGTTGGTATCCTATATTTGAACGTAAAAAATTTGAAAATGTTATTTAAACCTTTTCGCACGATGGATTACCTACTTAAAAACTTGGTAGTCAAATTAGCATATAATATCGAGAGGACCCCTCCCGAAACCCACTCCTGGTCAAGACCCAGCCAATTTCAAGTGGGGAAAACTAAAATAGTAACAGAAAACGCAAAAATATAAGCTTGCTTTTACTAGGGTTGCCAATTTTAATTGATCAACTAAAGCGCTTTAAGCTCTTTACACACTATAGAAGATTTTACAAAATCTAGGCGAAAATCTTGTACATTTTCCATACATTTTCATAGATTTTGTACGGAGATTATAGCCAAAATCTCGGAGAAAATCTTTACAAAATCATGGTGAAGTGTGGTGAGCTTCGCATTTGACAATTCTACAGTAGAGGTCATTTCATCCATTTTCGCTTGACACATGGTTTTGTACACAAAAGTGTGATGTTTTCACCTATTGACGAGCATAAATCATTGACATAATTCCTATAAGATGGATTCTGCTTCTTGTTTTAACAAATTAATATAAATAACAGTTTCAGTCCTGCATGAAATTGTCGGAGTTTGCAATTTAGATGGATTGTACTGTACTGTCAAGTCGTGGAACAAGATTACGACCATAGTGTGCACAGCATACGAGATTACATCTAGGTAGAATATATGTGTAAAGCGCTTTAGTTTGTGCCAAGCAGCGCCCGCTCTAAGGGGGGGCGAGCCGGGCGGTCGCCCGGGGCGCCAAATTCTAGGGGCGGCTTTTTGGCAATCACTCGAATAAAAAATAAACGAGTGAAAAAAATTTAACATCAACATCAATTTAGTAGAAAGCAAAACGTAGAAACTACATAAAAATAAAATGAGTTAAAACCAAATGCCGCAAGGTAGGAAACAAACTGGCACCGAAGCATTTTACAACCGATATACCCATTTTTTCGAGACGGCAGAATAAGGTTTTTTTTAGGTAACTATAAAAACCTGTTGAACATTTTTTTAATTTATCAAAAAAGTCAACAATCGATACGAGGTGCTTAGAGAAAGTTTCCTAAATGTTCCGCTTATGATGCTAGCACCTATTCCGCTTTCGAAAAGCAAAATGGCCCAATTCGCTAAGTTATATAATAATAAAGTTCCTCCCAAAAAAAAAAAATATTTTTTCATTGCAGAATGATGTGATAAATTGGTGTTCCTATTGAAAAGTTAGTTCCTTTTCTTCAAAGGATTCTAATTAGACCTACTTATCCATAATTCCTATTAAAGGGAAGGGCAACCAAATTTTTAAATAAAAGACATTCTCACTCGAGACATAAAAGCATTTTCGATTACAATAATTCAACTTCATTTCACCTGATCTTTGCGTGGATGATTTCCTTCAGTTTCAATAGCATTGATTTGGCTATTCCCTATTGTCTTCAAGTTCCGTTTCCTCTTTCAACATTGAACTTGTGATTGATAGCATCAAGTGAACATAAGACATGAATTCCTCAATTTGCCCACATTTTTTCATCATTCGTCGTTAGGTATTTGTTGCGACTTGTGTCAAAACGCATAAATTATAGCTTCTTGGAGAAGAAGATTAGGCAATACTAGTGTTAATTATTCAATTTTCAAACTTAAATGCCAAAAAACATTTTACAACTTATTCAGTCGCTCAGAAATTAAAACATGCTTTTCTCAAGTCGTTGGAAAATAAACACCGATAAATTCCTCCCACAAAGCAAATTAGAAAAATGTTGAAAGGGAAGACTCAGAAAACTCGATTTTAATGGGTTGCAATTTCCCATCCTTGCTTATCGAATTTGACATGTTCGACATTGGGATTGGGTTTGAGTAATATAAGTGGGTACGATGGAGCCACCGATAGTATTCCTCTCTAATATGTTTCCTGACATGCTAATATCGCGATTGGGATAGGTTCCCCGATTTAAAAAGCTGTGATTTTATTCTCTAATAATAATTTTGAAGAGGCATTTCTGACGTCGGTTAAAACCGCTAAAGAAATCCTTTCGAGAAGAGATCCGGCTAATTTAAGTTTATCTGTTCTGTTTATTTGCGCAGGGTGTAAAGAAGTTATCGAATACTACTCCAAAAGGTTAGTGTAATGCGAATGAAACATCAATCTTTGGCACAAAATTTTCCAGAGCCGATTTTTCTAAAATGTTTTGAGTGTTTTAGTGGAATATTGGTAAGCTTTTATATTAGAACTCCGAACAAACTCTTCACAAAGCCACCTGAACTGTGGTGAATTTTTGTTTCTACTATACATATGCTTACTCGGCTACTGAATTTTGTGTTGTTTTTATAAAAATGTGCCTACGGGAGCCGGTTCCAAAATGTAAATCGTTTCGGAGCTACTCGCTGTCATAGGCGACCAAAAGCTGCAAAAATCACAGATCAGGTGAGAAATAAATCTGGATTCAGGTCTACAACAACAACTATACAAGTAGGTTCATACTATCTCTACTATCAATTTGCCCGATATAGTACCTAAGGGGCGCCAAATTTAGCTCTTGCCCGGGGCGCCGTAAGTGCTAGAGCGGGCGCTGGTGCCAAGCGCAAATGGATGAGATGACCTCTACTGTAGAATTGTCAAATTCGAACCTCAACGCACTTCACCATGATTTTGTAAAGATTTTCTCCGAGATTTTGGTTATAATCTCCGTACAAAATCTATGAAAATGTATGGAAAATCTACAAGATTTTCGCCTAGATTTTGTAAAATCTCAAGATTATGCAAAATCTTCTATAGTGTCTAAAGAGCTTTAAGCGCTTTACACACATAGCCGCAAAATCTACGTAGATTATGTAATCTCGTATGCTGTTCACACTATAGGCCTGGATAGACCTCGGGCGGAATGAGAATGAAATTTTAGTCCGCTGCGATTTTCTCAATGAAAATGCATACATACTGTCGTGGAATATGTGGTAAATGCTGGGGAATTCCATAAACTACAATCCGAGAATGGTTTCACAATTTGTCTCTGCCATTTTATGTGTTATTTTTAGATTCCCCGGTCATTAGATAATTTCCACGATGAACTCGTCGTGGACAGTGAATCGGTTTGACGTTTGCAAAACTCACCACGCCCGACGGAGAATATGCTACAGAGTCGACTCAGTTTCACGTTGAAAATGCATTCGGACAAGGGAGATATTATTTTTTTTTAGTTGTTATACCCTTCGCTCATAGAGTGAAAGGGTATATTAACTTTGTCATGAAGTTTGTAACGCATTAAAGGAAGCATCTCCGACCATATAAAAAGTATACATATATGATCAGCATGACTTGGGAGCATGTCCGTCTGTCTGTCTGTCTGTTGCGACGCGTTTTACTCGGCGGGTATTGAAACTAGCAAGCTGAAATTTTGCACACGTGCTTCTTATTGTTGCAGGCTATTTGTATGTTTGATTCACCCAAATTGAATTACTGGGTCATGGGGCTGCCATACAAACCTAGCTCCCCAATTTGAGTTCTTCTAAGAAAAACTTTTTTATTTGTGTACCAATTTCCACCAAATTTCACAAAAATGTATTTCTATTGACACAAAAATGTATTTCTATTGACACAAAACATATGTAAGAATGGATAAAATCAGACCATGGGGTCATCGGGCTGCCATACAAATCCAACCCCCCAAATTAGGTTCTTCTAAGAAACACTTTTTTATTTGTGCACCAATTTCAACCAAATGTCTTGTCTCCTGATCCGCTCATAAATCCTCCTCGTCCAGTTGCACTCCCGTCATTATCACTATTTTTCAATCACACTTAACGAAAATCAAACAAACTTGCACCGGTCAACAACAAAAAAAAACCCACGCGCGGTCCCGCAAAAAAAAAACAATTGTTCCCCATTTTTTTCCATGGCCGCCAACTGAAATTGACAAAATTGCCCATATTTAAGATATGACAATGCCACTTCATTATGCGCAATCTGTGGAAACAACTGTTGCTTTAAGGATTAATTCTTAATTCCCGTGCATAAATATCATTTTTGATTTTGAGCGGGATTTTGACAAGTGTCAATGATCTGAAATTAATCTAATCAAAGATTTTTTTTAGAAAACCAAGCGAATTCGAAAATTGACACCTATGTGTCTCAATGAATCCATTACAGCTTCGCTTCGCCTATGAGGCCTGCTAAGTAGGAGAAGCTGACGTCGAATATCTTTTGCATGGAAAATACCAACTGTCTTGTCCTTGAAGGTCCGACAGCACGTAGCAGCTATTGCCCACTTTTTTTAACAACGCGACTCTTTATGAATTTGAGGTGAAGCTTGGAGTTGTAGTACGCCGCCGCATCGCTTTGCGCAAAGCTCCGGCGAAACACTTCATCTCCAGGCTTGAACTCAACTATACGAGATCGCGTGTTGTAGTGAGCTGGGTTTCGCGCGTGAGCCTTTCGCACCTTTTCTTGCACTTGCTGCCGGAGAACTGCAAATTTGTCTGTGATATTAGCAATGACAGTTGGCTCTTCCAGCAACTTCAACTTCCTCAGCAGCGCATAGGATTTGACTGACCTCATATGGCGACGAATTAATGGCAGCATGATATGCCGACCGTAGGGCACAGTTTATAGACGACAGTTTCTCGTCCCGATTCCTCTTATCTGGATGGATATACTGGCTTGTGGCAAATTTAGAGCAGTAAATAGGTGTTGGACACCATACCAATCCAGCAGAGACTTCAACTGCACGCCATTATCGGTCACCACAGACTCTGGAACCCACATGGAAAATCCTTGTCTCTTGCCAAGTGGTCAGTTTCTGGGTTTTGAAGTCCTTAATAGGCTCTATGAAAGTGAATTTAGACAAATGATCCAAAAGAACTATGGCTCCCACGTTACCGGACTTCGACCTTATGTACAAGCGCTGGGATAGGCGATCAGACATGAATTGACATTCCATAGGAGGACGAAAACATCACAGGCAGACACGTCTTCTCTGACCTGTTTGACCATCTTAGGCCAGAAGAATAGTGCCCGAAGGCACTGCAGCGGATGGTCGCTAGTACGTCCAATCGCAAACTCTCTGGAACCCAAAGCTTCCAGGAGGACTGCTCCTGCAACTCATCTCCGGTCGCATGTTCCGTTAGCTTGTACACAAACCCGTCAGATACTTCTATATCCGGTAGTCTACTTTGGTTAACGGTAATATGGTCGATTAAGTGCAAATATTCTTTGGACCTGAAATGAATAGAGTCCAAATCCACTTCGACAAAAGGTTTATTCAAAGGAAAAGACTCTGAGCAGTGGACTCGAGACAAGGTATCCGGTACAAAATGTTTACTCCCTCTTCGATGGATAATGGAGAGCGCAAACCCTTGCGATTTAAGAGCCCATCGGCCAATCGACCGCTCAGATACGATTGACTCATTAACCACTATAGCGAAGCGTGGCCAGTCACCATCGTGAATTCTTGATTCACGTATGTGCAGAGCTTTTTAATGGCTTTGACAGCCGCTAAACATTCCTGCTCCGTGACTGTATAATTTCGCTCGGTGGAATTAAGCTTCCTTAACATGAATGCAATCGGCACTTCTGCCCCATCGTGGTTTATGTTGGCACAGCTCCGATCCCTTCCTGACTTGCATCGCAATGTATTGCAAAAGGACGTAAAAAATCAGGGCTGTGCAACGCAGGTGCTTTGGTTAAGCACGCTTTTAGTGCATAAAATGCCAAAGAATGTTTATACCACGGTTCATGCGGAGCATGTCACGGCGGCTTATTATGCCCAAAACGCCGATACCAGCCGCACATACCTAAGAATTGACGCAGTTGTTTTGCTGTCGCTGGTCTAGGGAATTCGGTAATTGCCTGAACTTTGCTGGGGTCAGTCCTGATGGTTCCATGACCAATAACGTGCCCAAGATAATACATTTGCTCCATGATACCTATGACAGCGCCAGCCTGTCAATTTCGATTAATAAACTTAAGGCCGAAATTAAGATTGTCCTTGTGTCCACATCGTTTTCACTTTCCAGTGACGTTACGTTAATCAAAGAAGTCAAATCATTATCAGAGTCACAATCAGACGGTATATAATCGGCGTCAGGGCTTTCCCATGGAGTAATATCCGTTTTGCCACAGTGTTCGGCGTAAGCAGTTGCCTCTTCCACCAACCTCAATTTACTCAGCAGCTTATAAGATTTACCGTTAGTTATCTTTGACTGACCTCATATGGCGACGAAATAATGGCAGCATGCCGAAAGTAGGGCACAATTTATACACGACAGTCTCTCGTCCTAATTCCTCTGATCTGGATGGATATAGGATACCAGCAGCGAATTGAAGGCGAGAGACTTAAACTGCACGCCATTACCCGTCGCCACAGACTCTGGAACCTCTCAAAGAAGTCAAATCATTATCAGAGCCACAATCAAACGGTATATAATCGGCGTTTTGCCAAAGTGTTCCGCGTAGGCAGCATCTAGTATCTTAAGGATGCTGTCCATCGTATCATTCATAAGCCTTATGCTTTTGTATGCATTCAATGTAGCCGAAGGCTCGCCCAAATCTTCTTCAGCTTCATCCGATGAAAAATCCTGGCGCAACACCTACGCAAATGTCGATTTCATGTGATTTAGACGGATTTGGCATTCATTTATTTTTAAATTAAGTTTGGCAAGGCATTCCGGTAAGCTTGAACTACATAGTGGAATGATACGGTTGTTCGATGGAGGATAATATCATATAGCGGATTAGAATAACGAAGGGGGATACCGTAAACTAAACTTTAACGACCGATAACTCCGTCACCGTTACTCGGAAGCGGGAAAAAGTAATTGTTGTGAAATTTACTTGTCATGCCCTTTGATTTGAGTACCCACACGCCCGTCTCTAATTAAAAATAAAAAATCGATTTTTTCATTTCTTCAGGGGCACCCTGTTGTCTTTGTACTACCAACTTGTAAGGTATTCGCACCAAAGACTGTAACCATTCTACACATACGTAACAAATTGTATACCGATCCGTTGAGCCGTTCGCGTGTTATTTAGTGAACAGACAGACGGACACAAATCGCTTTTATACTTTTTTTTGGAAATGTTTTTATTAAAAACCCGCTTTGCTGATTTTTATACTCTTCGCTCATAGAGTGAAAGCACAGCCGAATAAGTACACAGATAGTTCACGTAGTACAAATAAACGGCACCAAAAATTTACATTATTTCAAGCGAACGAAGAGAAGCTACACGTTGCCTTGCAATTCGTACCTCCATGCGAAGAGAGCTCATTTGTTCTCTTCAACAATCTATGTGTACTCCGCGTGGTGCCGCGAGTATGCCACGTAGTGCTGTGTAGTCCCATGTAGGTCCGTGCATGCCGGAAAGATATTTTTAGCTACATTGCGGCAACGTTGATTGAGAGAACGATATACAAATTTAGTAATCCTCTCAATTGTAAACAACTGCCGTTGTCATGGAGTACGCGTGTTAGATGCGAAGGTATTCATAGGTTTGTAATTACATATGTGCGTATCTATTGCATTCTTATGATTGGCAAAGCAAGCAAAAATGTATTTCTTATTTGTTGATGAATTAGAAGGACGATGGAGAATTCACATTATAATGAGGGATATAATTTTTCATGAAATTTTAAATGGATTTTTTTTTCATGTGATTTTTTAATCGAATTTTCAAGTACAGTCTTGACTCGATCATCCGGATTAATTATTGGAAGGGGAAATCCGGACCAAAACCAAAAATCCGGACATTTTTTTTCTGTAGAAAAACCGCCGAAACAAATTAAAAAGAGGATAAAATATCGATAAATGTATTTTTAAAACTGCCCCATAAGTAAGTACGAGACCAAATCTGCCATTACACCTTGAACATCATAAATATCCGGAGTGTAAAGTCAACATTTCCTGCCAAAATCCGGACTATAGAATACATGGTGGAAACTTTTAATGATCCGGATTAAAGGTGATCCGGGTTACCGAGTCAAGACTGTATTGCGAAAAGGAAAAAAGAAATTCTCACATTTGATGAGTGTATTGCGTTTTCAAATTTCATAGTGATTCTTAACCCTGGACTCGACTACGCACCATCACATTTATCCCGTTTCGATGAAATTGTTCATGATTTCGATCTGATTTTTCGTACGGTACTTACCGTGCCGATGTACTTACTTTCCGGGTACACTGCGGCTAGTCGAAGTAAGCAGGATAATTTTTTTTATTAGGTAGCTAATCAACGATAAGTCTGTGTCCATACAATTACAATACGTAACGGGTATTTTTCTATTTCAAATAAAATTACAAAAAATATTGACTAGGAAAAGGGCTCAAAATTGTTCCTCATTTTAGAATGATAATGATGTATTTCGCACTCATATAAGGATCGCCTATCTTCTTCTCTGTACCGTAACCCCTTGTGGGCATGGTGCCTTTACTCAGCCGTTTATAGGCTATTTCGAATCAACGTTACATTGCATATAGAGGAGTGTATATCATGTTGCAAGCACTATATATTTCCTGGACCACACCGAGATCGCCTATACAATGCAGTAAATTTCATACATATAATTAAATTAATCAAGGGAACTCCGGGAGAAGAAATTCCTAAATTTATATAGGCGAAATGAAATAAAACCCCTGTTGGGACCGCGAAGTGGGTCGCTCTGCCTCTAGTATATAAAAGAGCTCCTCATTCATTAAACCCAGCTTTTTATTAAGTCTAGAATATACATTTTATGATTCGAATACTTGTTTTGAATTATGTCAACGTTATGTTTTTATTTATTACATTTTAAAGTGCGCACTTAGCGCAGGAGATGCAAAAGTGCGAATCAAGAAATAAAAGAAATCGGGATGATACGCTGACGCTCTCATATCATTATGTTAACCAATGGTAAATTGTGTGAACATAAATTGAAGACAAAATATAAAGGAGAATTCATATTTGGGAATAAGTATGTATATGGGATAGCATAATATAAATTGATGAGTGAGAATTTATAGAAAAGACAAAGTTTTATTTTTTTTTGCATGTCTATACAACTGCATTAAAGTTTTTTATATGATTCCTTATATTATGAGACTTTGTGGTAAACGCTGTCACACTTTCATCACAAAATATGTACATGACATACCCCAGACATACACTGTAAAAACAAGGTTGAATTTTACATCGAAAACTCGTTGAATTTTACACTTTTTTCTCGCAAAATTTCAGTAAACGTTTATTTTTAAACAAAATTTCTAATAAACCCACAAAATAGTGTAATATTACACAGATTTTTTAATATTACTCTATTTTGGTGTAATTTTACACCACATTTGATATAAAGATGTGTCATTACTCTATTTTTGTGTAACTTTACATTTTCAGAGTATATTAACCAATTGGAAGTTGTGATTTTCATGTAATATTACGATTTTAGGGTAAAAATTAAACCTGCATTGGTGTTAAACTGAGTGTGTTCTGCATTATTACATTTTTCTGTATCTCACAAGTCCAAGTGGCTTGTTCTGTGTGTTGTTAGTCTGTTCCGTCCGAAGTGGGTTCGTGTGAGCATCATATTATTGTTGTTGTTGTAGCGCTTTTTTGCTCTTGAACCGAAGGGGGTGACAGCTCTTGGCCGCTGGAATAACTGGTAGCTTCAGGACGATTTACATCGAAGAACCGGCTGCTGTAAATATTATTAGTTAATTACATAAGCCCGGATGTAAATTTACTTATTTACCAGTGTAAATTTACATTTATACCGTTTGCAGATTTACACCAATTTTGTAGTATAAATATTTACACCGTAAAGCGTAAAATTACTCTCGTTCATATCATGGTGTAAATTTACTACTATAATAGAAGGAAAAAAAGTTTCCTCCTATTATTGGAGTAAAATTTTTTCGAGTGTACATTCTCAATCCTCTACGTGCTACAGACGTTTAAAGATAAAGATTATCTGAAAATTCACATTCTCGGTTTACTAGAGTCGCAATGTTTTCAAAATTATACTTGTTACAATACCAAAAAAGCTTAGCAAAGTCACAGCAAATTTATGTAAGAAACAAAATTCGCTGCATTACAATCGGATAGACAACTTAGTTTCTTCAAAACTTCAATTAATTTGTTTGGTACCCCCCAAAACCAATAAATTTATTCTTATGACACATCTTAATTTTCTCTAACTTCTGCCAAGGTGATGTATCGTACACGTATACGTACATATTGTTTAAACCGTTGCGAAATTTAAATGTCGCATAATATTAAAAAAGAATCCAATTAAATAGTCCTTTTGTTATGTATACATATGTATATGTATCTTCAGACATATTCTACATAAGTACGTATTTCATGAAACTTGCAACCAAGCAATAAAATCAGTATATAAATTGTAATCATTGCAATCTTCAATGAACATCATTTCAACATCAAAAACATTTTCATTCATATGCACATTCGTCGATTTTCATCCAGTCAAAAAATGTCCAATTGCTAGCAAACGTCTTATTATTATGATTCTTACATACGTTTATTGCCTGTGCTATTTGTATTGTCTTCTCTCTCATAATTAAAACGTCCACGCGCGTCCACACATTAAACTATCGCCAATCGGCCAACCGCGGCCAACATGTACATACTGCTTCCGTAGCAACGCGAATAAACAAAATGTGATACGCACATAAACTGCACATAAACAAAAGGAGCTACGTGAGAGCGACGCGAAATAGAATGACATATAAAGGCCTGAATAGACATCGGGCGGAATGAAAATGAAATTTTTGTCCGCGGCGATTTTCTCAATGAAAGTGCATACTTACTGTCGTGGAATATGTGGTAAATGATGGGGAATTCCATAAACTAAAATCCGAGAATGGTTTCACAATTTGTCTCTGCCATTTTATGTGTTATTTTTCGATTCCCCGGTCATTAGATAATTTCCGCGATGAACTCGTCGTGGACAGTGAATCGGTTTGACGTTTGCAAAACTCACCACGCCCGATGGAGAATATGCTACAGAGTCGACTCATTTTCACGTTGAAAATGCATTCGGACAAGGGGGAAATTATTTTTTTAGTTATTTTTAAGATGATTTAGGACGTAAAACGCCTTTGCAGCAATTTTCGAAGCTAAAATTTTAAATTCACCACGGTTTTTATGCCGGTTCATTACCGTTTCATTTTCATTCCGCTCGAACTCTATCCGGGGCTTTAGAGACGAAAATACTCTCTACTCAAGAGAAGACTTTACTTCTGGCGAAATCGTTTCTCTTTGGACGCATGATGCGTCCAACTTGAAATTTTACTTGGGACAAGTGCTTATATGGATTTGGCATCTCTGTCTAGTTGGTGAAAGGTTATATTAACTTTGTCATAAAGTTTGTAACGCATTGAAGGAAGCATCTCCGACCATATAAAAAGTATATGATCAGCATGACTTGGGGAGTCGATTGGGCGATGTCCGTCTGTCTGTCCGTCTATTGCGACTCGTTTTACTCGGCCAACTTATAAGCTATGAAGCTGAAATTTTGCAGAAATGCTTCTTTTTGCTGCAGGCAGTTTGTATGTTTGAATTGGTAAAATCGGACAATGGGGTCATGGGGCTGCCATACAAACCCAACTCCCCAAATTAGGTTCTTCTGAGAAAAAACTTTTTTATTTGTGCACCAATTGCAACCAAATTTCACACAAATGTGTTTCTCTTGATGACAGCAACAACAACGCATTGGTCACGGTGATGACACGATCCAAGATAGAGCTGCCTGTAGAAATATGCTGAGATATTACCGCCAAAACGGGCGATATGCCTACATCGCAGGTCGAGCAACGCGAAACCATGGAGCGGTATAACGAACGAGGCAAGAAAGAAGAAAGTGTTTCTCTTTATGACAAAAAACATATCTAAGAATGGATAAAATCGGACCATGGGGTCATGGGGCTGCCATACAACCCTAACCCCCCAAATATGGTTCTTCTAAGAACCATTTCTTACACCAATTTCACAAAACCTTGAATTAATGTGTCTTAATCAAAGCAACAAAAAAGGTCACAACAAATGGGATCGTACTATGGGGCCATGATCCCGCATCCCCCAATAAAATTTTCTGAGTAAATAGTTTTATTTGCCCACTTATTCCAACCAAACCCAACACTAATATTGTTTTGTCGATGCCACGAAACTTTTGAGAAGACGGAAGGAAAAGAATGGGGGGGGGGGGGGTAAATACATGTCGTATGTAGGTACTCCCGAAAAAAAAAACTTTTAGCCCGGAGGAGAGCGAAGGGTATCCAAATTTCGGCTGCGCCCGAAATTAGCCTCGGTCTCGTTTTTAAGATGATTTAGGAAGTAAAACGCCTTTGTAGCAATTTTCGAAGCTAAAATTTTTAATTCACCACGGTTTTTATGCCGGTTCATTACCGTTTCATTTTCATTCCGCTCGAACTCTATCCGGGGCTTTAATGGACAAAAGTGTAAAAGAAGCGATGTTACCCTAGGCTAAGGTGACCAGATCCTTGAGTGCCTAATTTTTTTTAGTGTTTAATGCTCTATACAAACCAAGGTGCCTAAATATAATGGAATGGAACCGGGGTGGAGATGTATTAAGTTCTTCGTTTTTGCTGTTTATTGATTGTAAAGCAAGTTAATGCGTGAACGGCTCAAGTTGGCTGCGGACATCTTATTCCCAATAGGTACGATTAGCCCAACTTAAAGCAAAAGCGAACACATGTCGTCGCTCCACCTGTAGGCAAGCCGATATTTCTACCATAATCTGTTACAAGCCTGATCGTAGGCTAGATCAGTGCGGACAGAAATCGCAACTAAATAAAATATTTAAGTGCTTTTAAATATTGATTTCGACAAAAAAAAGTATGGCTTTTGGACTCTCAGTTTCAATAGATATCAAATAAATCATGTTTTATTGTTGAGTTAATAAATAAAGACCACACAAACTTTTTTTCGCTGTTTATTACAGGCACTTATATTAATTAAATTGTCGAGCTTAGAACTATAAAGTTAATATAATGGCAGTTTTAACAAACAAAAAAAAAGTAGAAGGGATTTGATCCGTTCTAATTTGATTCTGTAGGATTATCCATGAAGTAAATTTACGTTGCACTGGACTGTTCTGCAGCTAAAAATAGCACACGTACGAAGCTAATCACATACATACACTGCGCGACAAATGCTTAGGTTCACACATATTTCCTTCCAAGAAACGGTAAAATAAAAGCTTATCGGTTCAACAAATGTTATTTTCGAAACTATTAAATATCACAAATAAAATGGATGAACTGAGTCCCCACAGGACACTTTCCTTAAATTACAGTAATTGATTTCATTCGGAGAGTCGATTTCCAGTGCGACAATTGCTTAGGTTCAGGGACGATTTTACCGTTTTACATAATGTTTTCGCTGAAAAATATTTCAGAAAAGTATCTGTATTAGAAGATTGAAACTAGAGCTGTTACCTGGTTACTAGCTTTATTCTAACTGGCCGAGATTTACAGAGATTTGTATGTACTTACTTACTAAGAACAAGTTATCTGTTATCAGCAGGTTTGTGATGTACTAAAACTATAATTTATATTGTACTATATAATACATCTCCCCTTTTAGTAAATGAATATTTTTCTTTTACATAAAAATTCAAAATTTCAATTAAGTAACTAAACATAAATTCATTTAGCTTCAGTCTTACTTATTACTAAATCTATAAATCTTCATTTACTTTTGTATTTATGTGCATAATTCAAATACATTTTTTTACATTATTTTTGTTTATTTTTTTTTTCTAATAAAACTTGAATTTCTCCTTACAACTTTACCATCACTAAATTCAATCCAGTACGATCGAGGATTTTAATCTTTAGTTTTTATTACGGCTGGTATCCAAATATTTTTTTGTTTAATCCATACTTCGTCCCCCTTTCTAAAATCATTTTTAAATTTGCTGTTTCTATCGTAGTAAAATTTGTTTCTTTCGTTATTTTGTTGCAAAATTGGGTATATTTCATTATTGATAGTATTATTTTTCATAAATTCATCTTTGCATGGGAGGAGTGTCCTTGTGCTTCTTCCCATTAAAATTTGAACAGGTGATAATTTAGAGTTTTTAATCGGGGTGTTCCTATATTCGAGCAAAGCTAACCATAGATTATTTTTCGATTCATGAGATTTTATAACAATGCTTTTTGCAATGCCAACCATTTTTTCAGCAAATCCATTGGATTTTGGGTACAAGGGACTGCTATTGGATATTTTAAAATCCCACAATTTTGCAAATTCATTAAATGCATAGGAGTTGAACGGCATATTATCAGCAACAAGCTCCTGAGGTATTCCATGAATAGAAAAAAGGAATTTAAATTTGTCTATAACAGTATTTGCAGTTTTGCTATTCAAAGGAATAATATCGAGATATTTACAATAGTAGTCACCAATAACCAAATATGATTTACCCGATACCTCCATTATATCGGCACCTAACTTCCTAAAAGGAAATTCAGGGATTGTGTGATTTAAGAGAGGCTCTTTAATTTCAGATCGCTTATATTTCGCGCATACACTACATTTATAAATCATTTGCTCTATATCATCGTATATAGATGGCCAAAAAACTAATGATCTAGCTCGATTCTTAGTTTTTTCTATTCCCAAGTGCGGTAAATGTAATTTTTCTAATACTTCTTTGTGAAAAACATTAGGAACGAAAATTCGATTGTTTAGAAAAATCAAATTGTCCTCCACATAAAGATCGTTCTTAAGTTTCCAAAAACATTTCAAGTTTTCTGGCAAACAATTTTTGGTTTCAGGCCATCCTTCGTATATGATTTTATAAAGACTGCCTAATATCGGGTCTTTTTTCGTTTCATTCTGATAAAGTTCCTTTTTCTCATTACTAATGCTAATAGTATGAACTATGTCTTTTAAACCTTCCACTTCTTCTAATTTAGATTCTTCAAACTTGAAATTTCTAGATAAAAGATCCGCACAATACATAAATTTTCCCTGGAGATGTGTGAACTTTAAATTATACTTTTCTAACTTCAACTTGAGTCGCTGAAGTCTCGGAGAAGGTATACTTGAATATTTATTCGACATAATTCCTAGCAAAGGTTTGTGGTCTGTTATTATTTCAATATTTCGGCCATAAATGTAATAATGAAACTTATTACAACCATAAAAAACGGCAAGAAGCTCTTTATCGATTTGGGGATAATTAATCTCTGTTTCCGTAAGAGAACGTGAAGCGAAGCAAACAGGTCTCCCCTTTTGCATTAAACATGCCCCTAAACCGTTTTTTGATGCATCAACTTGCAGTGATATTGATTCATTCGGATCAAAATGAGCTAAAACAGGTGAATTTTTAATAGCTGCTTTAATTTTGTCTAAACAATTAGTTTCTGTTTGTCCCCATCTGAACAAGGTATTATTTTTTAGAAGAGCCCTTAGTGTAGTTGATAGTTCTGAAAGATTTGGTACATAACAACGGAGGTAGTTAATGAACCCTAATAGTTTTTGTAAATCTTTTTTGGATTTGGGATTTTCAAGATTTTCGATTGCCTTCATTCGGGTTTTCTCACATGATATACCCTCGGAATTAATGGTATGCCCAAGAAAATCGATTTCAGCTTTTCGGTATTGTAACTTATCTTTATTGAGTTTTATATTAAGTTTTCTGGCACGTTCCATTAACAGGTTGACTGTTTTGTCATGCTCTTTTTCATTTGAAGCAGCAACGCAAATGTCATCTATATAAATGACAATATTCGGAATACCCTTAAAATTTTGTTCATTCACTTTTTGGAACACTTCCGGAGCAATTTTGAGACCAAAAGGCATTTTTTTGAACCTAAATAGACCAAATGGTGTACACAGTTTTCTGGAATCTTCACACAACTCAATTTGATAAAACCCTTCTCTACAGTCAAATACTGAAAATACTGTCTTATGACAGAATAATGGTTTGATATCCTCAAAGGAAGGAATTTCATAAAACTCCTCCTTAATATTTTTGTTGAGATCCTGCGGATCAAGACAAATTCGAATTTTTCCATTTGGTTTTTCGACAATTACTATATTCGATATCCATTCTGCTTTCTCTATAATGTCTTTACTGCACAGACGTTCTAATTCGGAATATAATGGTTTTTTAAGCATTTGTGGGATGCGTCTAGCGGGTCTCGAAATAGGAGTTGCGTCATTTTTTAAATTAATTTTAAAATTTTTTAGAAAACACCCTGAACCTTCGAAAACATCCTTATACTGCGAAAGCAATTGCTCTTCTTTACTAATTTCCACAAAATCAATTTTTTTAATCAAATTTAAATCGATGCAAGCCTTTAAACCCAATATAGGAACAGCGCGATCATTTTTAATAACGAAAAATTTTAATTGCTTTTTATGATTTTTATGAAAAACTTCTACTTCAACAACACCTAACGTGTTTATATTAGTTCCGTTATATGCTTTCAATTTAGTTGTATCATTATTTACTGTTATATTCTTCAAATTCGCTACATATTTTACCGGTATAACGTTAATGTCCGCACCCGTGTCTAATTTAAAATTAATCATATTGGATTGAATTTTTACATTTTCATACCATGGATCACTTCTATCTATATCACATAAATCAATTGATAGCCCAGGCAGAATAAGCCAAAATAGCTGAAATAGATGCAAAAAATCATATAGTCCCAAATGTTTCAGAAATGCATAGAGGAAGGTCCCCTGAACATCCTGCAAAAAGTCCCAAAGATTTGGAGCGCCGCCGGGGTCAGGAGAAGGGTTAAAAGGTCCCTTTTTTTAGTTTTCCGCTTAAAACTCCAAAACTGTCAAATTTACGCAAAAACCATATAAGACAAAGTGAAAGAAGATAAAATTTGCTATCAAATGATATATAAAAATGTTTACCTCTCCTTAATAGTTTCTGAGATATTAGCCCGCCAAATCAAAACTTTTTGAAAAAATCTTCATTATCGCATGTTTCTTACTAACATTTGTGTCGATTACTCGTACATTTTATCTAATCGTTAGTCTTATTAGATAGATAACACACAGAAACTATTGCCAGAAAGATTTCACATTATATTGAATTGCATTTTTGTTTGAAATTGCGAATTGATTTTCTCAATTACAGGTGATGGCGTAACCAAGCCAAATATGACAGATCTATGCAAAATAAACGAAAATTCAATTCAATATAATGTGGGCAGTTCCATACAACGCAGTGTGTTGTGTTACAATTTTGATGCCGCGGAAAAATTTGCCGCGAATATTCGCTGACGTGCCGGTGTGGGCATCACTTAAATAACAGATTGAATTTCGCCATCCTGATCCTATGTAAATAACGGAATTGAGAATCCTCTAAATACAGGTCGATTAGATAATTTTGCTAAATTTAAGAATTGCTAACATTTGAATCATCGCTCTTTATATTTTGGGCTTTGGGAAGAAAAGGGTAACACGTAGTGTATTCGCCACGCTGGGTCTGAATGGGTGAAGTTATCCTATTTGAAAATCAATTTGACATCATTGCTGTTCATACAAAAGTGCTCATCCTCCTTTATTTATTAATATAAACCAGATGTACCCCAAAAATATTTCACCACACACTATTAAATGTAGGGTTAAGAAAGCTCAACGAAAGCTGCAACAGGCCGATGAAATTTAAACTTGGATCCACGAAAATAACATTTTTGGTAAGTCCATACCATGAGAACAAAAGTCAGTCTTCTGTCTGTAGTGCCTACGTACTTAGCTATTTCGATGGGTATGAAGACAATAACTCCACTAAACGTACTGAACAGAAACGAAGAGAATCGTCAAAAATATCAGTCGATATAAGCTTCGATGGAAATACGGTGGCTACTATTCAACAGGATGTCTTCCTTCTTAATCGTAATAACAAATCGAAGCTGATTATGATGTTGGCAAAGACACTTATTTCGAAAGGGATACAGGTGAGTATTGCTAGAGGAGATGCTGATGGTGATATTGTTGAATGTGGTTTAAGGAAGGCTACTGATTCTCGGAGTGTAGTGATTGTTGGGGAAGATGTTGACCTTCTCGTTATACTAATAGCATTGGCGCCACCAGATAGAAATGTGTTTTTCCTGAAACCTGGACGAGGAAAAGTGCAGGACAAAATGTACTGCACCGAACAGCTTCAACTACTTGATTATAGTGGATCCATTCTGTTCATTCACAGTTTTACAGGATGTGATACCACATCCGCCATTTACAGCAAAAGCAAATCGACTATCCTCAAATGCTTCAAGCGATCTCCAAATGATATGAAAACGATTGCTAAAGTTTTCTACGACCCCAATTCAACACCAAAGGATGTATCCAAAGCTGGGGAGCGGATGTTCCTAGTTATATATCACGCCCCACCTGCTGAACATGATTTGGATAATCATCGATATAATGTCATTCATAAGGTCAACAAGCAAGGTGAAAGCTAACCTATCGTTACTCCCACCAACCACATCAGCAGCACAACAGCATGCATTTAGAGTCTATTTTCAGGTACAACAATGGCTTGGTAACCACTCACTTAACCCCGAACATTGGGGTTGGTGTCGAGATGAAGACGGATTACTATGCCCCGTGAAAACAAATGCACCAATAGCTCCAGATAATGTGTTAAACTCCATATTTTGCAGTTGTGGCACCGGATGTGGTTCAAGGTGTGGATGTCGCAAAAGTGGAATTTATTGTTCGCCTATCTGTGGTTCATGCCACGGATCGTGTAAGAACAGTGCACCATCACAAAATGATGACATTTATGATGACGACTAATTTTGTCCGCGGCTGACCTAATAGTCGTTACATTTTTTTATAGACCCGAATTACAAAACGGCGAATTCCCATAAAAATTTTAAATCACCTAATAAATTCATATAACCCTACCGCTCGTCCAGCGATTGTTAAATGAGCATGTTAACTCGTATTCTCGTTGGAAATATTGTGTTCCACATACTTCACATAAATTTTGATCTTTAAAATAATATTCTGACACGTGAGGGGTAATATTTTTACAGTGAACACGTGGTAGAAGAGTTTTTTTTTTTAAATTGATGATTTTCACTTATCAATATCTCGGAAACGGTTAAAGATAGATATAAAGTGCATTATACTATTTTATAGGGAATTTTGTCTTCTTTCACTTTGTCTCATATAATTTTTGCATACAATTGATAGTTTTGAAGTTTTAAGCAAAAAACCAAAAAAAAGGACCTTTTAACCCTCCTCCTGACCCCGGCGGCGCTCGAAATCGTTGGGACTTTTTACAGGTTATTCATGGGACCCGCTCCTATGCATTCCTGAAAGAATTAGAACTATATGATTTTTTGCAGCTATTTTCCTTATTCTGCCTGGGCTATGAATCCAAATATAAATCATCATCAAAATGATATTTAAAACTTTCGACATTATGCACTTTTCTCAAATTATTTTTACACATAATAGCCCAATGATATAACTTATTACAAGCCGAGCATTTTTTCCCAAAAGCAGGGCAACTATCTCTCTTTTTAACATGATTTCTACCACAAAACTTGCACGAAATTTTTCCCGCATCAAAGGTCCGATTATTGTTAAAATTCAATTTTTTACCTTTCGGCTGCTTACTTGATGTTGCTTTGCATTTGATTTCATCTATGACGTCGTCGTTAGCCCTCATCTCCTTAATGTGCTTTCTCGATGCTTCAAACTGCTTGCAAAGTTGGATAGCCTTTTCTGCGGTTAAAGAATCTGTCTTCAGAAGCTCTTTTTGTAGGATCTTGTTTTCGATGCCTATGACGATCCGATCCCGTAGCATTCGTTGATCATCTTGAAAATCGCAATTTTTCAACAACTTTTTTAAGTCCACCAGATACGACTCGAACGGCTCACCGGGTTTTTGATCTCGCGTATGGAAAAGAAAAGAATCAAACACAACATTCTTTTTTGGGATGCAATGATCCTCAAATGCTTTTTTAACTTTGGACAAATCTTTTTTGTCCTCGGCATTTAAATCGAATGTTTTAAATAAATCAATGGCTGCCTTACCAGCGGCATTCAAAAATATAGCAACCTGTACTTGACCTGGCTTCTCTGAAATTTCGGCTGCTATTTCAAATACTTCGAAATTTTCCCGAAAACTCTTCCAGTTGTCCGCTATGTTGCCTTCGACATCCAATTCGTCAACTTTCCTCAAAAAGTCCATCCTGCTCACATATATGATACGACTATTCGGCTGCGCCATGTATTAGAAGATTGAAACTAGAGCTGTTACCTGGTTACTAGCTTTATTCTAACTGGCCGAGATTTACAGAGATTTGTATGTACTTACTTACTAAGAACAAGTTATCTGTTATCAGCAGGTTTGTGATGTACTAAAACTATAATTTATATTGTACTATATAATACAGTATCAAAGAACATAAATACATAAAACAAGAGCATTTTTTGTTATTTAATAATGTGTATTACCGCCATTGTTATTTATAATTTCATAAAGCCTTCGAGGCAGGGAATCGTATAAAGAATGCAGCACGGATAGCGGTATTTTAGACGAAACTGTCTTAATTTACATGAATTAACTCTTCTTTAGGGTCGTACTCTTTACCACTACTGTAAACCTCCCGAACAAGCCACCCCCAAATGTTTTCTAATATGTTAATGTCAGGGGAGTTGGGCACCCAGTCTAATAAAGTCACATTTTCTTCCTCAATAAACGATTTAACTACCCTCGCTGTATGAATTGGGGCAAGATCATGTTACAGTATCCAAGGGTTGCCTTCGTCCATGACAATTATTTTAGGGATTTCCTCTTCTAAGAGCTGTTTATAAGATGAACCCGTTTGGCGACCTCGTAGGATGACCAAGACGATAGTTCCATGATATGATATGGCTCCCCATACTATATCGACACCTATTCGGGAGTGATGGAGTGACAGGTACATAGGTTCCTTCCTAATATCATGATAATAGTAAGAGAACCCATCTGGACCGTCCACACAAAACCGTTTTTCATCCGTAAATATTACCTGTCTCCATTGCGATGTTTGTTCATCAATCTTGAGGCGAATTCCAAATTCTCCCCATGCTCACGCGCAGTAAAGGTCTGGATAGACATCGAGCGGAATGAAAATGAAATTTTTGTCCGCTGCGATTTTCTCTATGAAAATGCATGCTTACTGTCGTGGAACATGTCGGTAATGATGGGGAATTCCATAAGCTACAATCCGAATATGGTTCCAAAATTTTTCACGGCCATTTTATTGATTATTTTTCGATTCCCCCGTCATTAGATATTTTCCACGGTGAAATGACCGGGGAATCGAAAAATAATACATAAAATGGCCGAGAAAAATTTTGGAACCATATTCGGATTTTAGCTTATGGAATTCCCCATTATTTCCGACATGTTCCACGACAGTTAGCATGCATTTTCATTGAAAAAATCGCAGCGGACAAAAATTTCATTTTCATTCCGCCCGAGGTCTATACTGCGCTTAAGGAGCGAATTCGAGGCTTATCTTAAGAGGCGTCGCCGTAATGCACCGGAAATCGCTTTTTTTCTGCCTTCTGCGTATTGCCGGCCATAATTTTCACTATCTCGTAAAGAATTATTAGCAAGGTTCGAGCTCCGCAGAATCCGTATTGCCATTTGTCGGTTTGAATATCCTTCTTGCTTTAGTATGGAAATTGTCGCCTTTTCCAGGGCATGAAAGTTGCTTTCCTTTTGACATTATCCACTATATAACTCACAGAGTACAACGCGAAAAACAACTGTTTCCAAAAAACTACCCACCACGACGAGATAACTGTTTAAAGTAAGTGAACCTATACAATTGTCGCTGTGGAAATTGCGATTTTCATTTTAAAAAATTCCGTTAGCTATGCGAGTTGCTTGATGGAATTGCAATATTTATTAAAATAACCGTTAGTTGAGAGAGCATTAATTAAAAATTATTTCCGATCAGAGTACATAGAAATTATATAATTTTAAAGGAAAATATCCATGAACCTGAGCATTTGTCGCGCAGTGTATATTGTTGTTTGTTGATGCTGCACAAAAAATCGGCTCCTTAAGTTACAAGGAATGTCATCCTACCGCCAAATTGCCCGCTTGTTAGTGAGCTGAATCGAATTGTGTTCGATTCGAAATGTTTAAAATTAGTTATTTATTATTATGTTTACCTTTTTTAAGACGGATTCGATTAAAATTGAACATGACGTGACAGCCCAAATCAGCTGTTACTTCCAGAATTCCAATATTTTTATAGTAGTCGAGACCGGAATACATGACTGGATCAGTGGCGTATTTACAGGGGGGGGCACAGGAGGCACGTGCCCCCCCTGTGAGCACATCAAACTTTTTTCACACCATACTAAAAATTGCAGTACCAAATGTTCCCTTTTTATTTTGAGCGTTTCTATTACTTAACTTTGTAACTCTTTTTCGAATCAGATCTCCTCGTTGATGAACCCTTTCCGTTTTTCGACGGGTTGAGTTTATTTTCATAGACGCGTGGTTTCAAGAACAAGAACTCTCAGAGAATAAGTACACTAGCCGGCATATGTATTTTGACATCTGGTACTCTCGAGCCAAGATACTGATTTTGTTTAACTAGAGCGAATAACGGTAAATTTCTTATAAGGAAATCAAAGTACATATCAACAACAATAAATATGCTCAATATTTTTCCTGTCCGTTTTCGCACTCTCATGCTATAAAGAAGAGAACAGATTGGTGCGAAATTTTGGTGCGACATAAGTATTTTGACAATATTTAAATCTTTAATTGTACACCAATTTCTCTGGAAAAAATGGATAAAACATAATTTTGTTAATGATTTGTGTTAATATTTTGAATTACAAGCAGAAAATGTGGCCATGTGCTTGAAACATCGGAAAAAAAATCAGAAATTCGAAGTTTGGTTTAAGCCTCCGTAGAGGCAAACTTCAAAGGTTGGAGACGCTGCAATTGAATTTAATTTCATAAGGTAGACTGTTCATTATTAAACACCAAAATTGCATAAGAGAAAAGAAATAGAAACCTATTCCATGCATCACAGAAATGGGATGTGTAATTGAATAATTACCGAAAAATCTTCCAAATATTTATGGAAAATGTCCTAATTGAACCAAAGGATATTATGAATATGAAGAATGTGCCATCGGAGGCAGAGATAATAACGACCACCTTCGGCTTAGAACTGAAAAAGGCAAATTGGATGCATATGCAGATAAATTGAAACCAAAGAACGATT
Source organism: Microchrysa polita (assembly GCA_949715475.1). Taxonomy (NCBI): domain Eukaryota; kingdom Metazoa; phylum Arthropoda; class Insecta; order Diptera; family Stratiomyidae; genus Microchrysa; species Microchrysa polita. The sequence goes on along the minus strand of OX454421.1, from coordinate 16,244,824 downwards.
TAAAAACCATACCAAAAGTAACTTCTGTTACTAAGGAAAAAGTTCAAGCTACTGCGACTTTCGCAAAAAGTTTTTTCGGCTAATATTCGTTATTTTATTACATTTTTACAAAAAAAATCAATATTTAAAGAAAATGCCCAGTTTATGTGGAAAAACGGATACCTGGTTATCAAAATGAATACCACAGTGGAGGCACTCTCAGAATGCAGGGATATATTGCTTACAATGGCGTAGGCTGCTTAAGTTCAAATCACTGTTTCCATGGCCAAAGCTTCTTTTGGTCGTAATTGAATCGTCGGAAGTTATATTCGTTTCTTTTGCGGCATAATTTGGTTTAAATTTTACTTCTTTCTTTGAGTTCTTCATCGTGGCTCATTCATCACTCGGGGTTCACATTCACTTTCTTTCAGAGAGCGCCAAGCATTGTTTTTATTTTGTTTTAAAACATTTTTTTGTTTGGTAATAAACAGTTGACCGTATAAAATAAAATTCAATAGTAGCGTATTCGATGTGTAAACCAGGACTAAGGCTTGCGTCAATCGATGCTCAAACCAATCTTCGAAATTCTGATATTTGTTTATGTTTCGAGCCACTGGTGATATTTTTTATTTGAAAATTAATATGGGGAACACAAAAATTAATAAAAATATGGTTTGTGCATGAATTCTTGCGAAAAAAGGGGTACAATAAAAGAGTTAAATGTTGTCAAAATACTTATGCCACACCAGAATTACGCCTCCATCTTTCTCTTTTCTATAGTATGAGAGTCCGAAAGAGGACAGGAAAACTATTAAGCCTATTTATTGCTGTCGATATGTGCTTTAATTTTGATAAAAGAAATTTACCGTTATTGGCTTTAGTTAAACAAAACCAGTGTCGGGGCTCGAGGGTATGAGATGTCAAAATACATATGCCGGCCAGTGTATGTTGTACAAGCTATGATTAGGTCGAGGCAACGAGGTGGTCATGAAACGTTGCCCAATCACGACATGAATCTGTTCGGAAACAAGGACTGCTATTGCAAGTCTCGTCACGTGTGAAGTGACCCCATCTTATGTTGATATAAGTTGAGGAGATGTTGTTGCGGTATTGATGTCTTGGAAGCCGCTGAATTGATAAATATTTGAAACAATTGGTCTGATTTTTCGATCGGGCTTGGGTTTTTTTAACCTTCAAGCGGGCGCGCGGGCGGTAATTTACCGTCCTGATCATATAAACACGCATAGCTTCTCCCCCGTTGGCCGGATCGAGGTGGGAGAAGTATGTATTCTTAAGTCATACTGTTATAGATACGATACAATAAAATTTTGGGTAAATTTTACCTTCCATACCTTTCCAGCGGTCATCAAACGTTCGGGGATTGTATATTTTGGTATATATGTAGTTGTGCTCAAAATGTGTGTGCTCTATGTAATATCACTGAAGTGACATGCTTCGCTAAAACTGCTGAACTTGTTTTATTGTTCACCAGATAATACTTTTTATGATGATAACTTATTTGGGACTTGCTCTTCTTTCAATTTACCATAATTATGAGAATGGAAGTTGTACGGTTGAGCGGAAATGGAGGTGAAAAGACGAGGGCGGTAAATTACCGCTGCGCGCCCGGTAATGTCACAAAATTTGCGCGCCCGCTTGAAGGTTAATTTGGCCGTAAATTCGTGTTGGGCTGCTGTAAAGGTTTTTAAACCAGATGCTTCTCTTTCTGCTAAAATGCTAAAAATTGAAGTGTTTTGGTGGGAAAGCATTTTTAGCATACATTTTCGAATTCCTACGGTTCGGTGTCTGTGGTGCCCTGCTTGGGGTACTTTCTTCAATGCTTCAATTTGCACGAATTTAAAAGCCTCATCGTAGCCATTCCTTCTCATTTGATTTGTTAAAGCATGTTGCTTCAGCTTACCATCTAGGACTCGTTTTAAAACGTATTGCAGATACTATAGATTTGAAGCTAGTGTAGTACATATGGAAATAACAAACAATCATACCTTCCTGCTTACTTTTGTTGCTTCATTTTAATTAATCGATTGATCATTTCCCGGCTCTATGCCACGGATAGTTCCTACACGGCTGAAAATGTTGGTGTAATTTTTATAAAAAAATATATTCATACATTTCCATGTAAAAACTTTATCAAAAGTATAATTGAACTATATTAAAAGTACAGTAGAGCGTCGATTATCCGAACGTCGATTATCCGAACATTCGATTAACCGAACCGGGGATTTAGATATTTTCATGTGAAATGCTTCAAATCAAATGAAAAAACCAAGTGCCTAAAGGAAGCAAATTCTTACCAACAGCACTTAATTCTTTCGAATTTCATATTTTGCTCCGTGCTATTCGTTTGGCATATTTCCAGGTTGTCGTTTATATTAACTTTTGGGCAATCCTCCAGTGTTTCTATGAAAACTCGATTAACCGAACTTTCGGTTATCCGAACCACCCCTTGTCGAGATTAGTTCGGATAATCGACGCTCTACTGTATAAGTATTCTTGATAAAAATTTTACTCTTCCATAGTATAAAATTGATAAGCAAATTTATACAAACCGCTCCAAAAAATAAAAATTGTAATACGAGTGCAGTCGGCTTCGAATCCACAATTCTATGATTTGTAGGCAAGCGCGCTGTTCACTGAACCAGACAGACTACAAATCAATAGCTTTCTAGGTTGAATGGGTTTCTTGCGTTGATAGTGTAGATTTGATAACATAGTAGGATTGATTCTACCCTTTTATGTTATAACAACATTCAATGCAATTTATTCTATCCCGAACGGTGTAAAAAGTATAATATTAAATGGGTATTTGGATAGTTTTATTCTGTAGCGGTTATAATTAAAACAATTTTTGAATAAACTAAACTGATAAGTTGAAAAGGGTCAAACTTTATTCAAGTTTTGGAATAGATAGGAGTTACACTATTTTATACCTTAACTACATTCGTGGGGGACTAGGGTCCCCCAAGGTGAACATTTATAGACTTATCTCAAATGTTTTAAATTTGATGCGGTTCAACTTTCGCGTATTTGTAGCACTACCTAAGAGCTTGCAAACAGAGAAAAAGCGCAGGACTGCAGCTTATAGGTTAGAAGCTGTAAGCTCTTGGGGGACTTAGGTCCCCCACGAATGTACTTACGTAAGTAATTTTTTTTTTAACGCAATTTTTTTCTTGTATTTTGCAGTTTTGATCAGAATTTGACATTAAAGTAAATAGAGAATATATTTTACTATGCCAATGAAAGTGAAATCGTGAAATCACGACGACTTTTGCAAAATCTTTCAATTTGATGGACTAGGGCCGGAGGTCGAACCATGTATGGCTTCGGATCATCAGAATCAAATGCAATCTCTATTTTTTTATCTTTTGAGTCCAGAACAGTTTCCTAATTATTTTAAGAATTGCAGATAACTTGCAAGAATATTAGGGGGTAGCTGTTATCGCAGAACGACTGTACCAATTTCTAAGGTAAAAATCATGATAAACTGGCCCTTTTTTTCCGCTTGTGATTTTCAAGACTGTTAACTATATTTAAAATCAGAGTTATATTTTTCATTCCTTATTATGTGAACAACGTAAAAAGCCGTTTAGCTTTTTTGTGGAATAAAATTTGAATTTTGACTCGACGTTTGAAGTATGCACTGAAAGTGTACCATGCGAAATGGCCACTTTCTATAATTAAAGCTGCAAACTTTACATGCAGCTTTCAAATCTTTGAAAAATAATATTTTTGCATTTATTACATGTCTATGATTTGTTTTAGATTAGGAGTTGGCATCATTTTAATAATTAAATGTATTAAAAATCACATTTGTTAATGGGGGACCTGGGTCCCCCACGAGTGTATATGTGTAGGCCAAAAATAGCGAGTGTAGCTGAGGGTTATTTATAAAATTTACTCCCGGTTTACACCAGAATTTACAACCGTGTAGTATTCTGGATTGTACTTGTAAAATATTATTCGGCACTTGTTACGATTTTACGGAATCTGTTACTATATTTTTGACAAAACATACAAAGGCCTCTTTTTCAGTAAATCCAAATTTTGCATTCAAATTCGCTTAAACTTGCCATGGAATTCAAGACCACAATGTCAGCCAAAATTCGTTGTATCAGCTTTTCATCTGTGTTTCTTTAAAAAGTAAGCAGAACCACTTTTTGGCGGAATTTGGCCGAAATTTGGCAGAATTTCGGACGATGTATGAAATTTCTCTTCCAAAGAAAAGTGTTCCGTCTGAAATCCGTTTTGTCATATGAAAACAGTCTCTTTGGTCATTGCATTAATTCCATAGCCAATTAAGTACATATTCGTAAAATTCCTTTTCGGCTTCAGGCTCCTTCGAACTACACTACGCAAACTTTTTTAAGGCCCTCCGTATTTTGGTTCAGGAAAAGCCAAAAACAGTTAATGAGTGTTATTCTAAGAACTGTCAGGAAAACTTAACTTTTGGTGTAATAAACCCGAAATGCAAAGGACTCTCAGGCCCGTATTTATAAACATACCTTAACTCAACGAGACCTTAAGTCAAGGATGCCGAAATTAAAATAAATGTAATTTTCCATACTTTTTCATAGAAATCACTTATATTCAATGCATCCTTGATTTAAGGAGAAACTCAAGGAGACCTTGAAATTTTCTATAGTCAACCTCACTTGAAGTCAAGGTAGCTACCCACCTGCCTTGAAATATTATATTTCAAGTCTATTGAAAACTTAAGGTCTTCTTGAGTTTCGCCTTAAATCAAGGATCACGGATCAACGATCTTTCAGTCTTGCCAATGTTTTTCCTATGTAGCTGATCTCGGGTATCCCCACACCAAAACTTTATGTAACAAATTAGCCCCGTACTCTGTGCCCCCCCTTTGAGAATTTTCTAAATACGCCACTGGACTGGATCATTTCCAGATTTATTGGAAATCCCATACAAAATGATGATCCTGGAAGTTGATCCGGGGTACGACTTGGATCATCTGCCAAACTAATCCCCCAGATGTCTTACGCGAGTAATTTCCCTGAAATTTCCCGAATGTCATTTTGTTATTTAGTACCTATTTTTGGTTTGTAAAATTTATTCAGAGTTAATCATTTTAATATTTCTTGAGACTTTTCCTCATAATTGTATCTCGAACGGTGCATAATTACAAATGCAATTTGTAATTCAGAATATTGCATTGGGGACACGATAGTCAGCTGTTACCGATTTGGGAAATTTTGATCCGATTTCATTCGATTTGGACAGGATCAATGATCCAGTAAGACGAATAGGGCTATTTAAATTAAGTTGTTCGAGTATCATCAAGTGAATGAGCACATGACATACGCATTAGTTAAACATAGTCAAGATTTAATTATGTTTAACTATTGTCGTCTGTCTAGGGTGTTACTCTATTTTTTCTATTTGAAATGTAAATGAAATCAAATGAAAAAAACCTGTGAAATTAGCATGATTTTTTTTATATTTCCCCCATTTTCTTGGCGCTATAACTCTGTCAATTTTGAATGTATAGAGTAAAACTTTTTAGATTGAATTTGTATGAAATTTTGTGTTCTACAAAATACTCTTGGCACATTTTCTGCTTAAATGGACTGAAAAAGAGTTATATCCCAAAAACTTGTAAAAAAGCCTATTTTAGATAGTTTTTTTCAAAATGACGGCGGGAGCACAGGAAGTATAGTGACTCAAACTTGGATTTTAACTTACCCCACCTGCCCTTACAACATATCAAAAATTTGTGACTACCATACCTTTTGCCCGCTAACCCCTATGTGCAGTATTGCACTGCACTGCGACTTCATTTGCGGTTTTCAATGAGTAGCGGCATTGTTAAAGATTTTAATAAATAATTATAATAAATGACAGAAAAGCTAGCTAGCTGGAAGCTGATATAGATACGAATTCGGGATGACCAACTGGAGACAAGGCGTATTACAACAGCTGAGGAGACATTACCGATACTAGTTTTTGTACAAAAATTTAAAGACGAATTTTACAATTTTTTGTAATGATTTTTTATTTTGATTTTGTGCAAACAATTCATACAAATTTCAACATTTCTACGACAACTTTTTGTACAAATTTTTGCTAATGTGTGGCTGCATGATAGATATATAAGCTGGTGATTTTGTATGTATGTAGAAAGTAAGTTTTATTTGTAAAATGTTACCAAACTAATTACGCCAAATTAACACCAAAAAGAAATACTACAAAATATGTAATGTGCAATATCCCATACATTGTAATGTAATAATCCCATATAAACCCATTTTACCTTTCGAAACTACGGATTTCCAGATCAAATTCATATTCTGTTAGGAAAAAACAATTGTGCGCTTTTAATCCAAAATTTTCCAGTACAAATCAGAAATGCAACACGTGTGATTCGAATTTAAAAACAATGATAGTTCTGTGTTGTTTTTTTTTTGCCAACACAAAGATGAACAAATTCTAACACTTTCTCTGTGTGACAATTATGTTAAAAAATAGTTCGGCAATATATCTTAAAATGCCCGCAGAGTCAGAATAATAATAACCGACTCTGATGCTAAGAATTGTTCTGGGTTGGAAAAGAGCTCGTACTGGAAACGATTTTCTCATTTCATTCAGATCATAAACAGCATAGTATGTTCCATTGGTAAAGGGACATGACGAATAATTATAAGCGGTCGCCGATTGTGTAAACGCTCTGAACACAGCATTTGCCCTTAACCGATGTACATCACAAATATAATGTGATATATTGCAAAATATGTATGGTCTAGCACCAAAGGTAGATTTTGTAACGATAAAAGTTCGCATAATATCCGAAAAGTTCTGTACATATGTTATACCGACTCTAGCAAATGTGAGGTTGCTATAAGGAATGTCCAATATAAATAGGCTGTTGTTGTAGCCAACACGAAAACTTCCATATTCAATAGAGTAACATTTCTGTAAATTGAATCAATTATTATTAGTAAATTTAATTAAAAATTACATTTTTTCACCCTTTGCGCTGTAATGGTAAAAACTAAAGTCAAGATCACTAGGTAATATAACGAGAATCCGCACATCTTGAAAACACTCTGGACATTAAAAGAAATGCAGACACATTTCGGGTTATATGCAAACAACATGCAGCTCGTTTTTTGCAGGTCAAGACATGGGCGTAGCCAGGATTTCGTTCAGGAGGGGGCAAGCCCAAAATTTGTTCAACTTCATGTTTTTTTTTTTCAGAGGATAGTCATCATAAAATCGCCAACAATAATTAAGGTTTCCCGTCAGTTTTGTTTATCCTCGAGCCGTAAAGTATTGATAGAAAAGGTGTTAAACATTTTAAGTCAAATTTTAAGAAAGCACAACTAGTGAAGTTAGTAGGTGATAAATCTAGCACATGAGATATTGTTTTGTTTCTTGTGTTTTTTGAGGTGTTGAGCACGAATCCAGAGTTTCCCATCAAAAATTCGTTGCGGAACAGGGTCAACATCGCGAAAAAAAAACCCAAAACTTTCCGCTATTTTTCCGTTTTTTGGCCCCTAACTCTGAAACTATTTATTTCTGTGAAAAACTCTCCGGGAATATGTTAAAGAGCACAAGATTGCGCGTCCAAAGCGACATATGTACATATACATATAAATCTGTTGAGTGGTATTCCAACCATTGATAAATAATTTAAGTTTGCCATTTGTAACATATAGTTCCATAATTATGAAATAAATTTTAAGATTGAATGGTTGTACATTGTACTTTTTTTCCTGTACTTATGTATTTTGGGGCCCGAATCCGTAGCTTCCCACCAAAATTTCGTTACGAAACCGTGTCAAAGTCGCAGATGGAAATTTTTGGATTTGAAGAAAACCTGAAGTTTTGAGACTAGGCGCCAAATGATCACCTCCTACGCGCAGTTGCTTATTTGTAGTAAGAAAGTTTTCATGCCGTTTCAGAACTCAAATCACCCCTCCTTGCCTCCACTTGGCTACGCCCATGCGTGTCAAGACCAGGTTAGCGTTGGGTAATAACATAGATTTACAACAACAAATTCATCCAACTAAGCTCGGCCAAAGATCGCGGGTTAGCAACCCTGACCAAACTTAATCCCGAGGGAATAGTTACAGATATAGATAGATATACTAGGATCTCCGTATTGCTAATAATTTAATTGTAACACTGGCCAATACCATAAAAGGGTAGTCCAACTAGAATGCGCGATGTTAATTAAGTGTCACTCCTTAACGGTAAGTTTCTCGCCCAACTTTATTAGACATTTCGTTGCTTCAGTGTTTGGCAAATTCAACCATAGAGAAGTACACAATTGAGCAGCGCGTTAAGGTCGTTGAAGCCCTTTGCGAAAATGGACGTTCAAATCAAAATGCTTTTCGTGCACTTCATGATTTTTTTTTTTGGTCAACATAATCGACCAAATGCGACTTCTTGTGAGAGAAATGGAGGATATGGACCTGGACGATATGTAGTTCCAACAGGATGGAGCCACTTGCCACACAGCCAACGAAACAATGGATCTTTTGCACGATAAATTCAATGGCCGTGCTATCTCTCGTCTTGGCGATGTTAATTGGCCGCCACGATCATGTGATTTGACACCGTTGGACTTCTTTCTCTAGGGATATTTAAAAGAAAAAGTGTAGGTACGTCAATAAGCCAAAAACAATTCAAGAGCTAAAGGATGAGATAATTCAGCTCATTAACGATATTCAACCTCAATTATGTTTCAGAGTCATTGGAAATATGGACCATCGGATAGAAGTATGCCACCGTAGCCATGGCGAGCATTTGGCCGATATTTTGTTTCACACATAATTGCCATAGATTCTATCATTAAAAACAAAAACAGATAATTCTCTAAAAACGTTTTTTTTTAACAATTAACTTCGTGCATTCACGTTGGACCACCCTTTAGCACAGCCATTATCAAAAGCCACGGGTGGAAGGTTTACGTTTAAGTGTGCGATAAACCGACCGCGACAGAATCATCTACTGTTTGTGTAGTCCAGTACAATTGGTTCAAAATAGCCCCAAACCTAAACATCCAAAAAGAAAAGAAATGTTTGATGCCAAATTGTTGAATACACTGCCTTATATACGCAGTAAAAAGTTACACAAATTTCCGCCATGGGTTAAGGGGGGAGGGGGTGGCAAAGGGGTGAAAATTCAGTTTCTTGCAAATATCTGGAAAACTATGAGTCTGACCTTAAAATGAGCTGAGGACAAAACAAACTACATAAAATTACCTTTGTAATGATATGTAACACTTTAGACATTTTCTTAGAAAATTATACCCTAGACCCAAAAGTATTATAGTGAATTTACATTTTTTGAGTTTTACATTTCGCACTGTAACTCATGATAGAATGGACATACTGTCATAAGATCTTGTCCATATATTGATAACAAAATTTATTTGACTCGTACCAAAAATTGGAGTGCTCCGACCATTGACGCCCCCCTCACTCCTCCTAACATTTTTCAAAAAGGCATGCCTGTAGCTTCTTTTTAAACTGAGCCAGACAGATCAAATTTGGTGGGGTGCCTAGTCTAAGCTTCATTATACTCCCCACCAAAAATTATTACCATTCGATCAGAACTAAGGGTACCCCCCATACAAAGTGAACGAAAATTCTAACAAATTTCACATTTTTTCACTTCTAAATTCTATCTAAAATGAAAAAATAAAATTTATCCCTTAGAAAGTCATTATAATAGTTAAATGTAGTCTTCTAAATGTATGTTCAAAATTTTGCATCAAAGCGTACACTACAAGTATAAACAAATTGTGTTTGAAAGTCATTGGTACTAGTTCAAAGGCTAGTTCCGAATAATATCGAGTAACGTGTACTAGCAACCTTCATACCCCATTTTTCGTACTTGTAAGGCACGCTCTGCTACAAACTTTTGAATATACATTAAGAAGACTACAATTAACTGTTATAATGACGTTCTAAGAAATAAATTTTATTTTTTCGTTTTAGATAGAATTTAGAAGTGAAAAAATGTGAATTTTTTTAGAATTTTGGTTGACTTTGTATGGGGAGTACCCTTAGTTTTGATCGGATGGTAACAATTTTTGGTGAGGAGCATAATGGGGCTTAGACTAGGCACCTCACCAAATTTTATCTGCCTGGCTCAATTTGAAAAGAAGCTAGAGGCATGCCTTTTTGAAAAATGTTAGGAGGAGTGAGGGGGGCGTCAATGGTCGGAGCACTCCAATTTTTGGTACGAGTCAGAAAAATGTTGCTATCAATATGTGGACAAGATCTTATGACAGTAGGTCCATTCTATCAAGAGTTTCAGTACGAAACGTAAAACTCAAAAAATGGAAATTCACTATAATTTTGGGTCTAGGGTATAATATTCTGAGAAAATGTCTAGAGTGTTACATATCATTACAAAGGTAATTTTATGTAGTTTCTTTTGTCCTCAGCTCATTTTAAGGTCAGACTCATATTTTTCCAGATATTTGCAAGAAACTGAATTTTCACCCCTTTGGCGCAAATTTGTGTAACTTTTTACTGCGTATATTAGGCAGTGTATTCAACAATTTGGCATCAAAAATTTCTTTTATTTTTGGATGTTTGGGTTTTGAGCTATTTGTACTAGACTAGTGTGGGTCCTGTTAATTTACTGGTTATGCGTTATTATCTAACAACTTTGAATTCCCTATACTAAATTAGTGGTTGGTGCTTAAGCTTTTAGCCCCCATCAGTTTTTTGCGCTTATATTGCCTAAATTGCACGTCCTTTGCAAAAAAAGCGGCCAATTATAAAACTAGATAATTTATGTATGCTTACGAGTATTAGACGGATTTTGTCATTATATAATTTAGACTGATTATTATTAGATTTTTATTGTAATGGAAATTTAACGAGTTAAGGCCTGGATAGACCTCGGGCGGAATGAGAATGAAATTTTAGCCCGCTGCGATTTTCTCAATGAAAATGCATACATACTGTCGTGGAATATGTGGTAAATGCTGGGGAATTCCATAAACTAAAATCCGAGAATGGTTTCACAATTTGTCTCTGCCATTTTATGTGTTATTTTTAGATTCCCCGGTCATTAGATAATTTCCACGAAGAACTCGTCGTGGACAGTGAATCGGTTTGACGTTTGCAAAACTCACCACGCCCGACGGAGAATATGCTACAGAGTCGACTCATTTTCACGTTGAAAATGCATTCGGACAAGGGAGAAATTATTTTTAAGATGATTTAGGACGTAAAACGCCTTTGTAGCAATTTTCGAAGCTAAAGGCCTGAAAAGACCTCGGGCGGAATGAAAATGAAATTTTTGTCCGCGGCGATTTTCTCAATGAAAATGCATACTTACTGTCGTGGAATATGTGGTAAATGATGGGGAATTCCATAAACTAAAATCCGAGAATGGTTTCACAATTTGTCTCTGCCATTTTATGTGTTATTTTTCGATTCCCCGGTCATTAGATAATTTCCGCGATGAACTCGTCGTGGACAGTGAATCGGTTTGACGTTTGCAAAATTCACCACGCCCGACGGAGAATATGCTACAGAGTCGACCCATTTTCACGTTGAAAATGCATTCGGACAAGGGGGAAATTATTTTTTTAGTTATTTTTAGGATGATTTTGGACGTAAAACGCCTTTGCAGCAATTTTCGAAGCTAAAATTTTAAATTCACCACGGTTTTTATGCCGGTTCATTACCGTTTCATTTTCATTCCGCTCGAACTCTATCCGAGGCTATAGACCTGGAGCGTAAATGAAAATGAAACGGTAATGAACCGGCATAAAAACCGTGGTGAAATTAAAATTTTAGCTTCGAAAATTGCTACAAAAGCGTTTTACGTCCTAAATCATCTTAAAAATAACTAAAAAAAAATTCCCCCTTGTCCAAATACATTTTCAACGTAAAAATGAGTCGATTCGGTAGCATATTCTCCGTCGGGCGTGGTGAGTTTTGCAAATGTCAAACCGATTCACTGTCCACGACGAGTTCATCGTGGAAATTATCTAATGACCGGGGAATCGAAAAATAATATATAAAATGGCAGAGACAAATTGTGAAACCATTCTCGGAGTTTAGTTTATAGAATTCCCCAGCATTTACCACATATTCCACGACAGTAAGTATGCATTTTCAATGAGAAAATCGCAGCGGACTAAAATTTCATTCTCATTCCGCCCGAGGTCTATCCAGGCCTTATGATCGTAATCTTGTTCTACGACTTGACAGTACAGTACAATCCATCTAAATTGCAAACAATTTCATGCACGACTGAAAATGTTATTTTTATTAATTTGTTAAAACAAGAAGCAGAATCTATCTTATAGGAATTATGTCAATGATTTATGCTCGTCAATAAGTGAAAACATCACACTTTTGTGTACACAACCATGTGCAAAGCGAAGAATAGATTAGAAAACCTCTACTGTAGTATTGCCAAATGCGGAGCTCACCACACTTCACCATGGTTTTGTAAAGATTTTCTCTGAGATTTTGGTTATAATCTCCGTGCAAAATCTATGAAAATGTATGGGAAAACTAGAAGATGTTCGCCTAGATTTTGTAAAATCTCAAGATTATGTAAAACCTTCTATAGTCTGTAAAGAGCTTAAACACAAATGCTTGAAATAGAATAGCCGCGTCAGCAGAGGCATCGGCATCAGCAGAAAAATTTCAATTTAGAACGCACGCATTTGCCTTTGATGACCCACAATGACAGCAGCGGCAGAAGCAGAATTCTGCTTCTGCCGATGCCTCTGCCACTGCTGTCATTGTGGGCCATCAAAGGCAAATGCGTGTGTTCTAAATTGAAATTTTTCTGCTGATGCCGATGCCTCTGCCGATGCCTCTGCTGACGCTGCTATTCTATTTCAAGCAAAAGACTCGTTTAGGAGGTTTTCACACTTGTACTTAATCTGGCCAGATTACGTAATCTGAGGTATGGTGAATTTAAAAATGTATGGAATTTGACAGTTCAAATTAAGTAATTTGCACAGATTACGTAACCTTCTTAGAACGAACACTAATTTTTGACAAACAAACAGTTCTTTTGTTTATGATGGAAAATGCTGTCAGCATTTGCCGTTATACAAAAATTTAAAATTGTTTCACACTTTGTCTGTAATCTTTAAACTAGGATTAAAGCATAATAGCTAGATCCAAACAAAAATGATGTAATTCAGAAGAATTTTTAATTTTTCAAGGGATATATAGGGATATCAAAACAGAGAGTGTGTGGAGAAATAAGTCGCATCCTTAGATTAGGCGATCGACCCATATCCCGCATTTAACAAGTCTGTCCCTTATTAAAAATCCTGAAAATGCACCGCAAAACATTCAAAGTGTCCCTCATTTTCGGAAAATTGAGCTCGTTTGCGCTTGCAATTGTTTTTTGCCATTAGGTCTTTTTTCATCTTTCAACGGCTGTAACTTTTGATAGCGGACAGCTAGGACTCATAAGCATGCAGCAAAAAATGCACCCTAATACGCCCTCCTATCTTTTTTTTGAAAATCGATCTCCGTTTGCCGTTGCTCACCCCTTTTACGAATTATTTGTCCTTTGGCTTTGAGTCACATTAAAAATTGACACCGTTTGTCCTTGGGCCTCCTTTGCAATTTTTGTTATCCTAAAGGCGGCTCCAGACCGACCGGAGTGTGGTAAACACCGCACAAAAGATTGATACGCAAAATCATGCAGCAGCAGTGCAGCAATGTGGTTGGGCGACTCCAAGGTATCATTCTTGGAAGCGGTCTTTTGTGCGGTGTGTGCCACACTCCGGTGTGTCTGGGGCCGCCTTAAGGTAGCATCTCATAGTTTTGGGAGGTTTTCACACTTGTACTTAATCTGGCCAGATTACGTAATCTGAGGTGTGCTGAGTTTAAAAATGTATGGAATTTGACAGCTCAAATTAAGTAATTTGCACATATTACGTAATCAGACCGTAAAGCAATTATTCAATCGGTCATAGAATATGGAAACTTAGGTTGGGGTGGAATCGCGCCCACAAACCTGAAACCTTTGGTTTTATTACATAAGAAAATTATTAAGATATGCATTAACAAACCTACACTCTAAAAAAATTTACTCCACACTCTAAAAAGTGAATTTAAATTTCCGCTGAAAATGCGGCAATTTTACACTTTTTCCCGCTTATAATCACATACAGAGCGCATTTTTCAACAATTTCTGTGTAAAATAAAAAAATTACACCAAAATCGGTGTGAAATGTATTTTTACGCTACACTTCTGTATAATTCAGATTTTCTGGTGCATTTTTACAACGTTTATGTGTTTAATTCGGATTTGTGGTGTATTTTTACAACGTGCAGTTGAAGTTTTACTCATTTTTTGTAGCGTGCTCTCCAGTTGTCATACTTCAATCGGCTGTACTTAGCACAGTGTAACACATTTTTCCAAAAATGCTCTGCATTTAGAACTCATGTGTACACGCTCTATGGCTCACTTGCTTGAGTCGCACTCTACGATGCTAGTAATCTAGAGGTCCCGAGATCGAATCTCGGCGTGGTCCGAAATTTCCGTACATGTGCGGATAGGAAATATTTAGTGCTTGCAACATTGCACTCCGAAATGATACCTATATGCAATGTAACGTTGACTCGAAATTGCCTATAAACGGCTGAGTTCTTCTTCTTCTTCTTTATGGCACGATAGCCCGACGTCGGGCCTTGGCCGCCTGGATTGAAGACCTCCAATTGTCGCGGTCACGCGACCTTGTCCTCCAGTTCCGAAAGCCTAGTATCTGGTGGGCGTCCTCGCATACAGAATGCTCCCATCGGGCTCTCGGTCGTCCACGCAATCTGGCTCCGTCCACTCGTTGCGCGTTCATCACCTTTTTGGGCATGCGATCGTCGTTCATCCTTTGTACATGAGTTATCTCATGGGATTTGCCTGGCCAAATTCCCAGTCGTAAACATGACCTAACCCATTCCGCATATGAAGCTATAATAATCATTGGTTTTTCCCAAAGATACGATATGCGATAGACAGGGACAATGGTTTAGATAAACATACGAGTCATAAACATACGATACTGGTAAACATCATAAACAGATATCCAGACAGACTCTTAATGAGTTGTTTATAATGATCTCTCGGAAGGATCATGGGATATATGTTTATGAGGCAGATAAATGGTTCATAGGGAATATGTTATGTATTTTCCCTATGATAGGGATAGGCTAAGATTTACTATATAAGAGGGTAGATCATAAGAAATACTTGAGTTGTAATAGTACCATCGGACTGTATAGTCCGACCCTGTACAATAAAGATATAAACAGTAAAAATAACCCGAGTTATAATTTTTACTTAACTGGCGCCCAACTCCGGAAGAAATTCTGCGACCCCAAACGCAAACTATTGCTGTAACCGGGAATTTGTTAAACCCGCGACCTTGTTTTTAAAGTGAATTTGGTTAGAGAGCCAACACGCAAGTACCGCGTTCGCAAGCGTGAATACGGACTACCAAACAGGAAGAAACGACTGCGTTTCCAGTGATTCGTTGATTGGCACCCACATACGTGGTCCTAGTAGTAGGATTGGCTCATCTTCCTGAAAAGCATACAAGCAGTACGGTGGCGGACTTATTCGTCGAAGTAGCTCAGTGTTTATGCTGGTTTCGCGAGATACCGTGTGAATATCCTTACGGAAGGAAATTGGCTATTCAGAAAATTGACCGCAGAACAGTGGATTAGGTGATATATCGATTTGATGCCGATTGATCCCGATGCAGAAATCAAAAACTTAAGCTAATGCCGAGTGATACCTATGCCGACTTCTGTGGATTCAATTAATGTCGAAATACCGGTTGATGTCGATTTAATCAATGTCGATCGATGCCAATGCTGATGAATGACGACTAAAGCTAAAGCTATTGTCGACTGAAGCCCAATGCCGGTTGAAAACAAAGCCGACTAATGCCGATTTATGCCGATCAAAACCAATGCCGAAGTGTTCCAGTAACGAGTCACAAAAGCAAAAGTAGTGTGAGTACCCAGTTTTTAAATTTCATAGTGAAGGGAAAAAAACTTAAGATGGCAATTCCTGAGGAAATTATGTCCGAATGGACGAATCTTATAGTAGAGAAGATTTTTTTGGGAATGGACTCACCTGATGATCCGCGCTTGGTCGATTTAAGCTTAAGGCTTAAAAAACTAAACAAAAAAATAGAATTCATTGTTTCATCTTCAATGGTAAATGAAATCCATCAAGATTGCACAGTTGGCAATATCAAAAAAGAAATAAGTCTTGGAATGGATACAAATAGTGTCAGTGAGAATATAGGAGAAGCATCCCCAAATTCAAATTTTGCTTCAAGTAACTCCATACAAAATCAAACTGATTCGTTCAATAAACATCCAAATGAGAGTTTCAAGCAATTCACCCCCATAGGAGCTGAAAACAATAAGAAAATTCAGAACGAACATTTTACGTATCTGAAGAAGTGTCATGCCGATAAAAGGAATCGGAAAAATTACTCCAAAAACTGGAAAAAATATTATAATTTTAAATACTTTCAAAAACATGGAATATCTACTAAAATAAAACCATATTTTTTCAATAAATTATTTAAAAAAATCAAATTTACCCCTTCGCGTATAGCCAAGGAAGCTGAAATTATGCATTACGAAGCTCCTCCAAAAGACGGAGGATTATTTGAACAAAATTGCGATTTAATTAATAAAAATTTCAATCATTTGAAAAACAACTTAAAAATTGCTAAGCCTTATAACGCCAAGCAAATTTTTAAGAAAATTAAAATTCACAAACTCAAAATTTATAAAACCAAAATGTAACACTAGTTAATATTCCGACAATCAAATACAAAATATAAAGTTAACCTTCTAGTTCTTAGTCTGAATCTAATTAAGAAGATAATTTGAACACGTTTCGCAAAATAGTTCTCAAATAATATATTATGTCCAAATTATAAACAATTGCCTGATTGCTATACCCTAAAGATAAAATTAAATTAAAAACTAAATATAAATTGGAAACTACGAACTTATATAATCTACCTACATTTGTAAAACTATATGAAAAAAATGTACTTAAAAAAAAATCAATTATATACAAAATTATATCTAAGGAAACAAATTCAATGTATTTTTGAACGAGAAAATCATTACTTAATGAATGTTATACAGAATTTTGTCTATTGAGGAAAATTCGTAAACAATGAATAAAATTACCGAAATTTGTAAACTCGCCACGTATTATGTAGAGGCATAAAGAAAAAATCATGTAACTTGATTATATTTTAATCCTACTTTTATTATAAAATGCATAAAAAGTTAGATAAGTTCCAAACCTCGCAGACATTTAAACAATTTAGGACATTGATAGTCGTGAAGGTAACATTTGGCAGAGTATATATACCTCTTTTTATCATTACATTTCTTAAAAAAGAAAATGCATTCATATCATTTAATTAAAGAAAAAAATAGCAAAAGTCATACTACGATGAATTCGACATCTTAAATGCCACTTAAAATAAAAATACGAGTACATATGCATATTTAAAGTGAACCCTGCTATTACCCTACCTCAGATCCGGGACGTATCTGTCTTAGAGGGGGAGTAGTTATCTCATGGGATTTGCCTGGCCAAATTCCCAGTCGTAAACATGACCTAACCCATTCCGCATATGAAGCTATAATAATCATTGGTTTTTCCCAAAGATACGATATGCGATAGACAGGGACAATGGTTTAGATAAACATACGAGTCATAAACATACGATACTGGTAAACATCATAAACAGATATCCAGACAGACTCTTAATGAGTTGTTTATAATGATCTCTCGGAAGGATCATGGGATATATGTTTATGAGGCAGATAAATGGTTCATAGGGAATATGTTATGTATTTTCCCTATGATAGGGATAGGCTAAGATTTACTATATAAGAGGGTAGATCATAAGAAATACTTGAGTTGTAATAGTACCATCGGACTGTATAGTCCGACCCTGTACAATAAAGATATAAACAGTAAAAATAACCCGAGTTATAATTTTTACTTAACTCATGTCCCGCCCATTGCAGTCGCTGCAATTTCACGATCTTCGACACCTGTAGCTCATCATACAGCTGATACAACTCAAATTTGTACCGGATGCGCCATTCACATCGTTCACGAACGGCCCCGAAGATTCTTCGGAGAACCTTTCGCTCGAATGTGTCCAACAGGTGTTCAGAGTTTTGGGTTAGGGTCCATGCCTCGCAGCCATAGCATAGCACAGGTCGGATTATGGTTTTATATACGTGGAGCTTCGTCTTCCTATGCACCAACTTCGAATTCATAATTTGGAGGACCGCAAAATAACACTTATTAGCTAGTTGTATCCGTCGCTTTATCTCATCTGTTTCGTTGGCGTCCTTTGACAAATTGCAACCCAGGTAAGTGAAGTTGTCTACATACTCTATATTGAGGTCCCCCACTGTGATGCTTGAATTTACTGGCGTTCTAGTTTTTGATTGCATCATGACCTTGGTTTTAGATTCGTTGATATGTAGTCCAACTTCTTTGGCGGCGTTATTGAGATTATGCAGGAGGATTTCTGCATCACCCAATCTTCTAGACATGATGATGATGTCGTCGGCGTAAGCTACTAGTTGAGTCGACTTAATGAGTAGCGTTCCGCTGCTGTCCAAATTCATGGCTCGAATTACATACTCCAGAGCCAGGTTGAAGAGCGTCGGCGCCAGCCCGTCGCCTTGCTTGAGTCCAGTACGAGTTTCAAATAGGTCAGTGAGTCTGTTCTGTACTCTGACCTGCGAGACGGTATTAGTCATCGTCATCCTTATGAGTCGCACTAGCTTAGCTGGTATACCAAAATGCAGCAGAATGTTGTACAGTACACTTCGATCGATACTGTCGTATGCCTGCTTGAAGTCGACAAATATTTGGTATACGTCCAGGCACGTAGCCAGGGGAGGGGTCCAGGGGGTCCGGACCCCTCCCGAAATGTTTGCAGAAATAATCGGAGTCAGCGTTAACATAATTTTGAATGAGATTGACGTCTTCTTAGCTCCGCTATTTTTTCAGACATCATTACTCATTCACTTAAATAGCAGTCGATTTCAGAATTTAATCAATATTTTCAAACTGTTAGCTTAGTTGAAAGTGCCGCTAGCAGTGATGCGGCTGAACACTACTAATTATGTGTAAAATTACTATTCGCATTCGGTACAGAATTATCGTTATTATTTATCCTAATTTGCCTAAGAGTTTGGTGTTTTGAACTTTCCGCTGCTGAGGTCCCAAATGTTGCTAAGAAATAATTTCAGAACGCGATGAACAATAGTTTAGCCTGAGCATTGCTGAAAATCCAGAATGCAACACAGTCGAGATTTCCAGCTTACACCTATGGCTAAATTAATATATTAGTCATTTGAAAATGTGCATGAGATAGGGTGGCCAGACATCTCTCTTTAGGTGGATATGTCCTGCTTTTACTCTCTTAGCTTCCCATTCCAGCCCAAATGCCACGAACTTAAGTTGGAATCCCAGATTTCTTCCTACGATTCCTTAATAAAAAAAAAACAACCGCAGATAGAAACACATCCATTGTAGCCTCGCCACATTCCGAATTCAGTAAGCTTAAACTTATAATTTTGACGGTGGTGTATTATGGATCAATCGACGAACTATATGCTCTTTCCACATTTGAAACTCGGCATTTAAATCATGCTGATGACCAGCATTGTGAAACATGCAGCCACAATCAATAATTTGCCCTATTATTAGGTGGAGACAGTAGCGCAACAACGGGAGGGGTAGACCGAGAAATTGTGAAAGGAAAATATGAAAATAAGAACTACACCAGTTTGAGTTGTGCCTGCCGGTGATCCCAATGTTTCTTTACCTGGGAAGATATTAGCGCAACATCAGTCCAGGTTGTTTGTGCATAAATTCCTTTTTTGCATTTTTCATGCCTTTTTTCTAAAATCCGGATGCGCGCCTTGATCTAATTTGTAGGCCGTTGTGACATACATTTAAACACTCCCTCGTCAACCACAATGCTGAAAAGAGTGATTCTAAATTGGGTTTCCATGAAAACAAAAGAAAGTCCCAATGCGGATTTCGAGTGTAACATTTCACTCGTGTTCTTACGACGCTAAAATACGCAAAAATTTGCATCGAAAATTATTGTGAATGCAACGGGAACTACACATATAGAAACACCACCGTATAGCATAATTACTGGAAAATAGCACCATCATCAACTTGCGACAGCAGCTTCAAATGACCAGTAACATGGGTGGCCTTAGCCATTTCCAGGATAAGATCCAAGTTGCACCACTGGTTGGAGCTCTAATATATGTTTTTTTCTAACGATGGACCATAGTGAAATAACAATAAATATAAATCTTCCTTTCGGTGCTCCTAACAAACCCTCCCTTCTTTTTAATTTAGAATCTTTGCTATTAAATACTGCAAATACTGCAAAAGAACTCCAGTAACACATATTTTACAAAATCACACTGTTCATTTCGAAAATCACTTCCCCTTAATTTCTTTCGGGACACATGGAATCTTGTAGTAATTGTTGGTGTACTACCCTGTTAAAATTAACCTAATAACTCTCTCTCTCTCTCTGGTTCCTTTTAACCCCTAGTGGGGCATAGGGCATTGACTACGCCTCTTTTCCACCTCTGCCTATTAGCAGCCATCGCCTTTAGCTGGTCCCACGATTTGCCTATAGATTTTCCTTCTGCCTCGACAGATCTTCTCCATGTATTTTTGGGTCGTCCCACACGACGGCTAGCATTGGTTCCCTGAGGATTCCAATCTAGAGCCTGTTTAGCAATGTTTTTTGGCTCTTTTCGAAGTGTATGACCTATCCACTGCCACTTTCGCCTTTTGATGTCGATGCCTATCCTATTTTGGCGAGTAATTTTGAGGAGGTCGTCGTTAGATATAACCTCAGGCCAGCGAATTTGCAGGATGCGTCGTAGGCACTGATTCACGAAAGTCTGCAGTTTGGTGGTAATGTTACTGGTCACCTTCCACGTGGAACACCCATATAAAAGCACAGATTTTACATTGCTTTCGAAGATCCGGAGTTTGGTATTTCTGGAGATGTTGTGGTTTTGCCAGAGAGGAGTCAGGCTGAAAAATACTGCTCGGGCTTTATTTATACGCGACTCTACATCGGCATCAGCCCCACCATCCGCGGTCACTACGCTTCCAAGGTAAGTAAAGTCCTCGACTTTTTCTATCGGTTGTCCGGAGATAGAAATGGTATTTTGCCCTCCTGATGACAAGCTCATGTATTTAGTCTTAGCGGCATTAATTTTTAAGGCAGCGCTTCGACTTTCACGATGCAAAGCATCCGTCATTTGAGCCAGATTATCTGGTGTGTTTGAGAGAAGGCAAATGTCGTCCGCGTAGTCCAGGTGCTGAAGGTAATCGAATAATTTCCACCTGATACCCTTACATTTATGGTCGCGTAAAGAATCGCAGATTACGTCGTTGATGGTAATAAGGAACAGCATTGGTGATAAAATACAGCCTTGTCTGACTCCATTATTCACCTCAAAAGGACTGGACAATTCACCCTTGTGCAAGACATGACATTGGGCTCCATTATAGGACTCCTTTATGATGGAAATAAGTTTCTCTGGTATGCCTCTCCTACGCAAGGCTGTCCAGATATAAGCCCGGTCAACACTGTCAAACGCCTTCTCGAAGTCAATGAACATAAGATGTAACGGGGATCTCCATTCAGCGGATTGTTCAATTATAATTCGGAGGGTGTTGATATGATCGCTACATGAAAAACCCTCACGAAAACCAGCTTGTTCATTGTTCAGAGTGCGGTCGATCGTGGTCTTGATCCGGTCCAAGATTATTTTGGCCATCAGTTTAGAGACTGCAGGAAGGAGACAGATTCCACGCCAATTATTGCAATCCTTGAGATTTCCTTTCTTAGGGATTTTAACAATGACGCCCTTCTTCCATTCTTGAGGGAGAGTCTCGGTTGTCCAACACTCTTGGATCAGGGGTAGAAGAATATCCGATGTAGCGTTGGTATCCGCTTTTAAAAGTTCCATGGGGATACCGTCTGCCCCCGGGGCTTTACCAGCTTCCAATGATTTAAGGGCCTTAATTATTTCCAGCTTGGATGGTACACCGGTATTAATTCTGGCCATTTGCGGAAGACTTGCTGCTTCCGGTGGAGGTGGGCTTGAAGGGTTGAAGTTGTTGTTAAGTACCTCCATGAAATGCTCTCTCCAACGGCGCAGTTGTTGTTCGTCTGTGACTAGCAGAGACCCGTCTTTATCTTTTACAGGATGCTCATGGTTAAAAGATTTGCCAGTAAATGGCTTAATGAGCTTGTAAAGGGTCCCACTGTCACCACGGTAAGCCGCATCTTCTGCCTCCACCGCTAACGCGTTGATGTTGTTGCGTTTATCACGTCTTACGCTTCTCTGCACTCTTTTTTGAAGAGAATTGTACTCGGTCCGCAGTTGTTGCTTGACGGTAGTGTCAGTAGCCGAGTTCAATTGCTCTTTAATTCTCTTCCGTGCAGTTATCAGAGACCATGTATCGTCGCTGATAAATGGTCTCCTACCTCGCTGAAGTCTGCCCACAAATGTTTCGCCACACGATATAAAAGCGTCCTTCACAATGTTCCATCTATCATCAAATGATGAAGGAGTATCTGGTGTTTGTGCATTAGCTATCTCGTGCAATGCACTAGAAATTGCACGTTTTGTTGATGGATCTTAAAGTTTTTGCACATTAAATCGTGGCGATACACGCTCGTTTTGTGTGCGACGAATAGCAGCGGTGCGCAAGCGAATGTTTGCGATGACAAGTTGGTGATCGCTGCCTACATCAGCACCACGCTTAGCCCTGACGTCCATGAGACAATTCCTCCATGTTTTGGAGATGGCTATATGGTCAATCTGGTTCTCTGTTCGGCCATCTGGAGATATCCAGGTTGCTAAATGGCAAGGTTTGTGTTTGAACAGGGTGCCGCCAATGACAAGCTGACGAGAGTTACAGAACTCTACAAACAACTCACCATTGTCGTTCCTAACACCCAGACCGTGATTGCCCATAAGATGTTCCAATCCAACATTGTCAGACCCAACTTTAGCATTGAGATCCCCCATAATAATTTTTATATCACCTCTGGGAGCCTTGTCAAAGGTGTCGCCAAGCAGGTGGTAAAAGGCGTCCTTAGCATGCTGGTCGGCTGACTCAGTCGGAGCGTAGCACTGAATTATAGTAATGTTCCTTACTCTGGACTTGAATCTGGCAGTTATTATTCGGTCGGAAATAGGCCTCCAATCTATAAGAGATTGGCGGGCTTCCTTGTTCAAAAGGATGCCGACTCCAGCCATTCTGGGTGAGGCTTCAAGTTCACTACCAGAGTAAAGTAGCACAGTTTGGGAACTAGGTGATAAGGTCGTTCCCGATCCGGTCCATCTTGTTTCGCTCAGTCCTAATATCGAAATTCTATAAGCGGTCATTTCCCGTTCGACTTCCGTGAGTCTTGTACTACTGCACTCGCCCCACATCGTTCGAACGTTCCAAAAACCAATCGTAGTCCGTTGTTTGTAGCCAAAGGTCGTTGCCGGTAAATCAGTCCGTGGTATCCGAGGCTCGTTCAATGTTTCGAGTGTAGTTTAGTTTCAGGTATGCAAGTTACAAACCTAATAACACAGACCATAATTTAAATTTAAAGGTTAAAATCGTTTTCATCAAATTTATAGAAAACAAAAAAATTGTACGGGGGGCAATATTTGGACCCCTCCCGAAACAAAATCCTGGCTACGTCCCTGTATACGTCGATGTTATATTCCCAGCACTTCTGGAGTAAAAGCTTCGCTGTAAAAAGCTGATCTGTCGTCGAACGACCAGGTCTAAAGCCGCCTTGGTACTCGCCAATGATTTCTTCTGCGTACGGATTAATTCTATTTTCTAGAATTTTAGATAAAATCTTATAAGTCGTACAAACTAATGAGATGCCTCTGTAGTTCTCACATTTTAACTTATCCCCTTTTTTGTGGATTGGGCAAATTATACTTTTGCGCCAATCTTCCGGGATTATTTCGTCGTTCCATATTTTAACGATAAGTGTGTGTATAGCCTTAACAAGGCTCTCCCCACCATGCTTTAGCAGTTCAGCTGGAATCTCGTCAGCGCCCGGGGCTTTATTATGTTTCAGTGATTGCATGACGAGATCAACTTCTTCTATTGTTGGGGGTTGAACGGGAGGGCCTGTTTCAGCCGTCAGCTCCAGCGCTTCTTGTGTGGGGTTGTTCGGTTGAACATTAAGAAGCTCTTCAAAATGTGAGGCCCAGCGTTTATCAACGCTATCGGTATCGCTAATGATATATTAGGTACGTTTTATTGAGTTTATCCCGTGCAGGTTTGGGTAGAACTTCATATAAAAAAAAATGACACTTACCCAGGTAAAGTTAACCCGTGCAACTACCCTACACGGGATAGAGCTCAAATGTAGATGGCGGACGCATAGGGAAAATATGAGGGAATTTGTTTTTTCAAACCAAATGTGAGAGTTTTTCTAATCACGAGAAAAGATTTTGCAAAGAAATAATCATCTTTTGTGACAAAATCCACCACATCTAGAAAATAAGCCGACGAAAGCGAGTAAAAGATGCACAAAAACTGTCAAATGTCAGCTGTTTGGTCTTAACCGGGATGTTACCCGCGATCGTTTTTTTCGAGTCAGATTTACCCTCGATGCGAAAAAAACGTCGCTATTGATAACGGCTGAGTTAAGGTACTGAAAAGAAGAACAAGTGTACAGATCGCACAAAAAAGACCATATTGCACCCTCCCATGTAGACGGAAAACTGATCAGCAAAACTCGACCGATACTTGTTTATATTTTATATATCCTTAAATAGTTTTATTGATAACTATATTATTTGTAAAGGCTCGCCACTTAAATTTTTACGACGAAAAAAGAGTGAAACTGCATTATATTCCTATTATTACGGAGTGTTTTTATACATAGCACCTTCGAGCAGGTATTAATAGAAGGAGGGGCAACATCGCTTAAAAAGTGTGCCGAGAGCGCAAATTCATGGGAGAGAAAAATACAATAACAACACTGTTGAAGCAAAGCGATTTGACACAAGTAGAGTAACAGTACATCTCGATTCAAACAAAGTTCCATGGTTTGACAACCCACTTTTAAAGACAAAGAGAATGAAGAAGAAGAAGAATTCAACCAAGCGCGCACGAATTTTTGACACAATTACTACTTTACTGTTAGATGCTTGCTCTCCCATGTATTAGATTCTCGGCACATTTTTGAGCTGTCACTTTGTATGGAACTCGTAACTTTCGCCCTCTCCTTATATTAATACCTGCTCAAAGCATGGCACGGTGTAAATTTGCTAATATATTGGAGTACTTTTTTACACATTTTTTATGTAAAATTACACTTGATTTGCAAATTTAGATTGCAGAGTAATTTCACTATTATAATAGAAGGAAACAAAGTTTCCTTCTATTATAAGAGTAAAAATTTCATAGAGTGCAATTATAGGAGGAAACTTTTTTTCCTTCTATTATAGTAGTAAATTTACACCACTATATGAACGAGAGTAATTTTACGCTTTACGGTGTAAATATTTACTACAAAATTGGTGTAAATTTGCACACATATGTAAATAAGTAAACTTACTCTTCGACTTAAGTAAATTTAAATCAGAAATAAGCAAATTTGCACGAAAAAATGTAAATTTACACCGGCAAATATGTAAATTAACATCCGGGTTTATAATAATATTTACGGCAGCCCGTTCTTCGGTGTAAATCGTCCTGGGGCTACCCGTTATTGCAACGGCCAAGAGCTGCCACACCCCCTTCGGTTCAAGAGCAAAAAACCGCTACAACACAACAATAATTATGATGCTCACACGAACGCACTTCGGACGGAACAGACTAACTGCACACAGAACAAGTCACTTGTGAGATACAGGAAAATGCAATAATGCACAAAAGTCAGTTTTACACAAATGTAGGTGTATTTTTTACACCAAAATTGTTAAATATACACTGAAAATGTGAAGTTACACAAGTATAAAGTAATGACACATCTTCACACCAAATGTGGTATAAAATTACACTGAGATAGAGTAATATTGAAAAATCTGTGTAATATTACACTATTTTGTGGGTATACTCGAAATTTTGTTGAAAAATAAACGTTTACTGTAATTTTGCGAGAAAAAAGGTGTAAAATTCAACGAGTTTTCGATGTAAAATTCAACCTTGTTTTTACAGTGTATCACATATCCAACAATTCAGGGATATAATGATTTTAGTGTGCTATCAATATCCAAACTTTATAAATTCAAGTTGCTGAAATACATAAATATACATAAATACATAATATTGATGAGTTTCCTTATCTTACAAATATTAGTAGATATGAAACCAGAAGGCGTGGTAGAATATTAAGAAATGAAGCCTGGTTCAATACAACAGCTGCAAGCAGCCATGCATTTTACGCAGCACCAAGGCTATTCAATAAAATACCGATGGATATTAGAGATATTAATAATTTTTATGTATTTATAAAAGCCATTAAAACACTTTTATGTGAAAGTGAAAATTAAATACGAATCGATCAAATGGCAGAACCGCTAAATCGACTAGACTAGATATTATAAACCAATAGCCGGAAATCCCATAAGCAAGTCGATCAGTCAGTCCCACACGAGCACAGCTCTTTGTGAGACATTAATGAATTTTATAAAATATACTCTTCTCCTTAGATAGTATTTATCTGACCAAAAACAACAAAGTTGTAAAATTTACCCCGCCAAAGAAAAATTAATCTGCCGCAAAAAGAATATATATCACTCCAATCCGCTGCTCATATCTAATTTTGTTTGCTGGATGCACTTTTGTTTTAGGTGTAAATGCTGGAGAAGTTTAAATGTACAGGACTACTTCTTAAAGTAATTTGGTGGGAGCTTTAACATTTTATTCAGTGCCACTTTGACGGCTCCCTCCAAATTACTTTAAGAAGTAGTCCTGTACATTTAAACTTCTCCAGCATTTACACCTAAAACAAAAGTGCATCCAGCAAACAAAATTAGATATGAGCAGCGGATTGGAGTGATATATATTCTTTTTGCGGCAGATGAATTTTTCTTTGGCGGGGTAAATTTTACAACTTTGTTGTTTTTGGTCAGATATCATATATTTTTGCATACTTAAATAGCCAACTAATATTTTTGTTTTGGGAAAAGTTTCAATAGGTTTTTGTTCAGCATATTCCATAAATTTAATATCATAAGTTATATTCACAGGGTCTTCTTTAAAATAAATAGATACTGCAAACGCAATTGCAAATACGCCACAAATGTCTGTTGCTGAGCTTTTTTAAAAATAATTTTGGGATGAAATGGGTATAGTTTATTAATATGTATTTTGTGCAAAATAGATTTGTGTTATGGCTCTGCTAACATTCTGTTAGTAATCTGTTAATTTTTTGTTAACTCTGTTAATGCTCTATTAACGTTCTCTTAACACTCTATTATATTTTCGTTAATGTTAACGTTCTGTTAATGTTCTCTTAATTCTCTTTAATCATTCGGCTAACGCTCTGTAAACGGTCTGTTACCTTTCTTTTATTACTCGATTTACGTTCTGTTAACGTTCTGTTAAGGCTCTGTTAATTTTCTGTTAACACTCTGTTAACGATCTGCTAACGCTCTGTTGTTGCCTTGCCAACGCTTTGTTAACGTTCTGTTACTGATCTGTCTTAATGCCCCCCTGACCCAGTGTCCCAATGTCACATTGTCCCAATGTCACAGTGTCCCAATGTCCTAATGCCCTAATGCCCTATGGTCCATTGTCACAGTGTCCTCATGTCCCAATGTTCTAATATCCCATTGTCCCAATGTCCTAATATCCTAATGTGCCAATGTCCCAATATCCTGATGTCCCAGTGTCCCAATTTAGGTCCTATTGTCCCAATGTGCAAATATCACAGTGCCCCAATGGTTTAATGTCCGAATGTCCCACTACCCTAGTGTCCCAATGTCCCAGTATCGGAATATCCCAATGTCCTAGTCTCCCACCTAATGTCCTAATATCACAATGTCTAACTGTCCTAATGTCCCAAGGTCCTAATGCCCCAATTCCCTAATATCCCAGTACCCCAATGTCGCAAATGTCCCAGTATCCTAATGTGATAATATCCCAATGGCCCAATGTCATAATGTACCAGTGGTCAGTGTCCCAATGTCGCAGTATACCAAGTGTCCCAAGGTCCCAATAGCCTAATGTCCTAATATCCCAGTGCCCCAATGTCCCTGTATCTCAGTGCCCTAATGTCCGAGTATCCCAATGTTCCAATATCCCAATGTGCCAATATCCCAATGTTACAATGTCCCAATGTTCTAATATCCCGATGTCCCAGTGCCCCAATGTTCCCACGTCGAAGTTTCCCCAGTGTACCTAATGTCCCAATGTCCTAATGTGTTGATGTCCTAATATCCCAATGCCCTAATGACCCAAGACCCTAATGTTCACATGTTCTTATATCCCAGTGCCCCTATGTGCGAATATCCCGATGTCCCAATATCACAACATTCCGATGTCTCAGTGGTCCAATGCCCC
The DNA here is from genome assembly GCA_949715475.1 of Microchrysa polita. Lineage (NCBI taxonomy): Eukaryota > Metazoa > Arthropoda > Insecta > Diptera > Stratiomyidae > Microchrysa > Microchrysa polita. The sequence continues at coordinate 16,216,204 of OX454421.1, read as the reverse complement.
TATGTACCAGTGTCCCAATGTCCGATTGTCCCAAGGTCATAATGTCCCAATGTCCTAATATCCCAGTGTCCTAATGTCCCAGTCTCCCAGTATCCTAATGTCCCAATATCCCAATGTCCCAATGTCCAATTGTCCCAATATCCTGATGTCCCAATGCCCCAATTCCCCATTATGCCGATGTCCCCACGTCCCTGTTTCCCCATTGTGCCTAATGCCCCAATGTCCTAATGTCCCAAGACCCTAATGTCCCAATTTCCTAATATCCCACTACCCCAAGATCCCAGTCTCCCAGTCTCCCGGTGTCCCAATATCCAAATGTCCCAATGCCGCAGTGTGTTTTAAAAAATGGTCAATGCGATGAGCCGATAGACGGAATTGTTGGAAATCTTTTGTTAACTTTACCTATTAATTTACCGTTATTCCATCCATTTATCTAAATGGAAGACATTGATTCTTTAGAAGGACCACCAGAGGATCATTCGTTCCAAATTTCATAAAAATCCCATCAGGAAGAGAGACAGTAGAAGCAAGTCTTTCTGCAACTGTAGACTTCATTCTGAAATTGGGTTACTCGCTTAAGTCTGTGAGGGTGAAAATTTCACCGTTTATTGCATATATCTTACCCGTTTAGGTTTTTTTAGTACACTTTTTCCTCGAACTATTATCTGTATATATACAATCAAACTCCTGTATCATTTTCGAAGTATACCACTAAAATATAGCTGTAGAGATTTTGTCTGAACTCTAAACAATGTATAAAACTTGTAATACGCAAACTGAAATCTGACCAATAAATGTTATTTTATTATTATTATATCTTACCCGTTATTGTGCCGATCGAAGATTTTATTTAAAAAGGCACTAGAACAGGATATGTGGAATATTTTGGTAAAAAAAATTTTTTGGGGGCTGTTGCCTGGAAGGCTGTAGCCTGGTCAAACAAAAAAGCAAGTTGTTTCATAGACTTGTTCGCTTTCGTTTTTCTTTTTCCTTTGGCGGGCGAGACGCTCTCGCGTCTCTTGATACTCCAACGCAATCAAATTATACATAGCTTTTAATTTTTGCATTTTATTAGAACTCCACTAAAATTAAAATTCGAATTGAATTTTTATTTTTATTATGAATTAATATTTAAAATTAAGTTAAAATGGAAGGATTATATTATGAATTATGTATAAATTATAAAATATAAATAAATATAAAATAAAAATAAATAAATATAAAAGAAAATGAATTAATCGAAAAAAAGCGCGTAACACATATAGCCGCAAAATCTACGTAGATTATGTAATCTCGTATGCTGTTCACACTATGGAGCGCTTATATAACGGCTCTTAATTTAAACGAGACCGAGTTCTAATCGTGCGAATAGCACGATGAGTGTATACCCTATACCCATGTACAGACCTAGAATGCGCGAAAATATTCAATTTAATTTTTTTTTAAGGGGCGAGGGGTAGATGGGCTGAATCTCGCACATCTTTAATATCTTATAACGGCATCCAGCAGCTATCAATTGCGATAAATTTCAAGTTTTTCGGGACATTCTATCAAAAGATATGGCGGAATATTGCTTTGTAGGGGATGTAGGGGTAGGGGAAGGCAGACCTTCTCCACTTTCCACTAACTTGAAGCATAAGTCACAATTAGGCATTGATGAAAATTTCAACTCCCTAGCGACATTCTGTCGAAAAATATGGCTGAATTACACTATCACGGAGGGGTAATTTGTATGGGAGGTAGGGGAACCCTTGGTCCGATTTGGCCCATTTTCAATACCATCCAAGCTTTTATCAAAGCAAGCAATCGCTAGCTCCATTATTTCGGGAGTTATCGTGCGAACTGACAGACACACGGACGGACAGCTGACCGACAGACAGACAGACGGACATGGCTTATTCGAATCAGGTGGCTCCTTTGAGGTGTTACATAAATCGTCGTAACAAAAACAATATACCCTATACCATCTTATGGGTATAGGGTATAACTATCTTAAAGCATTTTTGGTGATAGTACCTTTTCCATAGGGTGAATATACCGTCCTAGTCTAGTTCGCGTATTAACATTCTTCTTCTTCTTTTTATTCGAATTGGTTGTGGGATGTGTGAATGTTTAGAAATGGTTTATCTGACATATCATTATTTGGACAATATTATGATTGGAATTTGTTAATCTCGCGTTTTTTCTAACCAAGAATTTCATGTAAATTTTGTAGCGAAACGAAAATCGAAAACGATATCATTCCAGTAACAAGACGACTTCGCTCTTCCTGGATAAATTTCAGAGACTATCGCTTGTCTAGGCATTATGGATTGGTAAGCACCTCGCCATCTGTTGCGAGCGGGACTAAATTTAGTTTCGATTAGTTAGTGCAGCCCGTATATGCCGTCCAAAAATAATTCAAATTTGTCTAAAACTTTTTATCTTTGCTCCGGTATATAAGCGGTCTGATCGTAATCTTGTTCCACGACTTGACAGTACAGTACAATCCGTCTAAATTGCAAACTCGGACAATTTCATACAAAACTGAAACTGTTATTTATACTAATTTGTTAAAACAAGAAGCAGAAGCTATCTAAAGGTCCCTCTAGATTAGCAGCCAAATGGCTGCGCGTCCAAAAACTGGCATCGCGTGCAGCCACTGCCATCTAGATAGACAGGCCGGATTATCAGCTGATCTGTCAGTGGTCATGCAACACTAGTAGTGCCATGGTTGGTCATGGTCCCCGCTTAGTACTGCCAAAGTACCGCTCAGTACAATCCACAAATTGTCCACAATCCAAATATCAGTGGCTGTCAGCCTGTCATTTCGTGTGACTTGCTATGATATTCACATGCCAGTGCGTTGATTTTTGAGATAAATATGCTAAGTACGATGTTGATGTATACTATTTTACCACTTGCACATCAAAACACATTAAAGCAAACCATAACCTTTGTTTCGTAATAAACGCTCGGCATATTTAAACTTTTGGGTTCAGAAGCACTGGAGGTTGTGGGCTTTACAAATGTCAACTGTCACTGGTCACGAACGCACTTTGTCCACTTGTAGACGAACAAATTTCTGCAGTTCGGCCTGTCTATCTAGATGGCAGTGGTGCAGCCATTTGCCTGCTACCTAGCATCCACACTATGCAGCCAAATGGAGACAGAAAATTACATAACCAAAATTTCATTTTGGTGATTTTTTTAAATTCAATTATCAAAATCGGACTCTGCGAGTTTGTATTATTACACGGCCATTCAAGAATTATTCATTTGGCTGGTTCTGGTATCCGTTCTCATAGGGGGAACTTTTGTGTTTCCGATTTTTTCCGCTATGTGTCCGCTATATAGCGGACGGTAAGATAAGTGTCGCTAGTGTCGGTAACAAGAACAAGAAAATTCTTCTTGCGAGAGCTGATAACGTAATGTTCCCCCTGAAATAGCTTTAATGCTGTTCGTTCACTACACTGCTGTAAATGTATTTCGTGTGTAATAATAATCACGCGTGAGTCGTTTCTTCGCTAAACCCAAAACTCTCACCATTTAGTACATACACTTACAGAATCCTCCGAATACGAAAATTTAGAACATTCCCCTATATAAACAGATGGCTTAGGCAATGACAGATGTCATTATCAACAAACCAAACACACCGTGCACCGTGCTTAGCAGCCGAAAATCGTTTCTTTTCCTGCGTAAATACAATTAGAGTAAACTAAAAAGGATGCCGAAAGTTCGTCGTAGCAGAAAACCACCACCGGACGGTTGGGAATTGATTGAACCTACGCTAGAAGAATTGGAGCAGAAAATGCGCGAAGGTAAGTGCACGAAAATAAATTTTATAAACAAACGTTGTGTGTCAACGTCCATGTCCCTGGCATCAACAAACTCACAAGCGGTGTGACAGGACATTTTGTTGATAAACATTTTACCCTGACTAATATCCCTCCTGTCTATGGCTTTCTGTTTTTAGCTGAAACCGAACCGCATGAAGGAAAACGTATAAACGAATCGCTTTGGCCAATTTTCAAGATTCACCATCAAAAGTCGCGGTACATTTACGATTTGTTCTACCGGCGTAAGGCCATTAGCCGGGAGCTGTACGAGTATTGTGTGAAGGAGAAAATTGCGGACGCTAATCTGATAGCCAAGTGGAAGAAGTCTGGCTACGAGAATTTGTGCTGTTTGCGATGCATTCAGACGAGAGACACTAATTTCGGAACGAATTGCATTTGTCGTGTTCCTAAATCGAAGCTGGAGGAGGGACGTGTCGTGGAGTGCGTTCATTGCGGTTGTCGAGGCTGCTCCGGATGAGGTGGATACAGAGCGGCACAAATTGTTTTTTCTATACATAATCATCGTGTCCCTTTTTTTCTGTTTGATAAGTGCTAATGTTTGTAAGTAGCGGACTTGATAATAATAATTTCATTTAATAATAATTTTTGAAATCCAATCTTTCATTTGCCGTTAGCCTGGCAACGAGAAAGTCTGTCTATGCCTATGCTCTGCTTCTTCTTCTTGTAGCGGTGCAGAAAGGTGTGAAACCTCTCTGCATCAGTGTGGGTACAATTTATGGTTCGTCAATGTTTGTGTCCGTGAGGTCTAAGGACAAAAACATAGCTGCTGCGATAGGGTTTTCCCCACAGCGATATAGGGGTAAGATCAGTGGGCGCAGCGGGACATTGAAACAAGTGACCTACATCATGAGGAGTACCATTGCAGTTTGGACAGATGTTTTGGATGTCCGGGTTTATGCGAGAAAGGTACGAATTAAGGCGTGAACAAAAGCCCGACCGAAGTTGAGCTAGTGTTACTCTAGTAGTGGCTCTCGGGAGCCTAATCTCCTCAGGCGAAATTGGTTGTGGATCGCTGCAATGGCGACTCGGTATGTAACTTCATCGTAAGGGTCCCGTTTGTAACTCTGAACCTCTCTCTCAAGGTCTCGTAAACCACGCCTGACATGTCGTGGTGGAGGAATTCCGTCCATGAGATGATTATTGGGATGATCTTCACGGTAGCAACCAACAAGATACTGTTTAGAGAGTAGGAGATTGTGATCACGTATTGGCATCAATTTTGTCTCCTGATGTAAGTGATCCTGGGCAGACATCAGAAGGCAACCTGTCGCGATGCGTAGAGCGGCATTTTGGCAGACCTGAACTTTGGACCAGTTTGTGTCACATAGACTATGTGTCTAAACTGGGGCTGCATAATCAGCGGCCGCTCGACCCACCGCTTTATAAGTAGCTAGCATGGTTTCTTTATCTTTGCCCCAGGTGCTACCAGCTAGAGCTTTTAGGATGTTGTTCCTACTGCGCATTTTTTCACATACTGAAGCTGCATGATTCGCAGACGTCATCATGTTCTCTAGGTGAAGCCCGAGAATTTTGGGGTTTTTAACAGTAGGAACAGAATTGTTGCCAATACGTATATCCATCTCCCATCTGATGTCCTCCCACCAAGTGGTTAGAAAAGTCGCAGAAGATTTGGACGCAGAGATGGTGAGGTTTCGGCTTTGGAAAAATGCCTGTAATCGTCCTAGATAGCGATTAATTCGGAGGCGCATTTCATCCTTATCATTCCCTGTGGCGAGTACGGTGCAATCGTCAGCATAGGAAATCACCTCGATTCCTTCAGGTGGTGTGGGAAGGCCGGACATGTAGATGTTGAACAGAGTGGGGGAGAGTACTCCTCCCTGTGGAACACCTAATTTGATTTTCCTAAGCTTAGAACGTTTGCCTCGGAACTCGGTGAAGGAGTGCCGACCAGCTAGATAATTGGCAATCCAACGGATCTCTTGTGCAGGAAGATGCATATTCAACAGGTTTGCTAGGAGCATTGAATGATTGACCTTATCGAATGCACTTGATAGGTCTATTGCCACCAGAATAGTTCTGTGACAACGACTGCGTTGATTTAGCCCATCACGAATGCGTGTAGTGATCGCATCGAGGGCAGTGGTGGTACTATGCATCTTCCTGAAGCCATGCTGGTGAGGTTCTAGCTTCGCATGTGCAACAAGAGTGGGGTGAATAAGGGCCTCCAGCGTCTTTGCGACAGGAGAAAGTATCGTAATGGGGCGGTAGGATTCCCCGAGATTTGCGCTCTTCCCTGGCTTGAGACAGGGAACAATTCGACCTGTTTTCCAGATTTCAGGGATGGCAAGCGTGGACATCGACAAGTTAAAGGCGGCCGTGAGATACTCAATGGCTGGAAGGTCGAGATGTTTCAACATGGTCATCGAAATGCCATCTGGTCCGAGGGCCTTGGAGTTTTTAGCATTCTCGATGACTTTTTTAACATGGTCCGCTGTAAAAGATGGTATGGTGTCAACATTCCGGCTGCGAATCCGTCTTCTAATTTTGGGCTTGAGGCCGTCAGACGTGGGATGTTCAATAAATTGTTTATTGAACAGGCTAGCACACTGAAGAGGATCACAGGTTTTAGTGTTGCCAAATTCAATGGCGTTGTTGCCCTTTTCTTTCCGAGGATTGGAAAGGGCGCGGACGGTAGACCATAATTTGCTGACACCTTCATTGAGGTTACATTCATCGAGGTGCTGATTCCATTTCGCCCTCCTATAGTCTTTAACTTGTCGGTCAATTTCGGAGTTAAGCTCCTGAATTCTGGGATCATCAGGGTGAGCGCTTCTGATCTGATCACGTTCATCGGCTAATCTGGCGGCACTAGTGGGAAAGTTAGGCCGAACTTTCGGGATACGTCCTGCCGGAATAAAACGTGCCGCGGCTGTGGTAATGACGTTCCTAATATTTTTCTCGGCCTTATGAATGGTGATAGGTGATGTTAGCTCGGTGAACTTCGCCGACGAGTAAGCTTTGAAACCATCCCAATCGGCTTTCTTGTGATTGACAAACGTTCGCTTCTCTGACTTAGTCATGTTCGCTGGTTTGTCAATCTTTATAATGATTGGGAGGTGATCTGATTTAAGGGTGGTACGTACTTCCCACCGGGAAGCAGCAATTAGGCTGGCACTGACAATAGTTATGTCAGGAGAACTACTGCAAGTGCCCACGACTCTAGTCGGCGAGTCTTCATTAAGTGAACAGAATTCTGAGGCGTCAAGTGATTCGGCGATAGTTATACCCCTGGCATTGTTGTTAAGGTCCGAATGCCAGAGCTCATGGTGCGCATTAAAGTCGCCAAGGATGACCCTGTGCTCTCCGGAAAGGAGAGGACCAATATCGAAACGATAGCCAGAAGGGCAACTGGAGTGACGTGGTACATATATATTAAAAATTTCGATATTAGTACTCCCTGATGGAACTGAGATGGCTTGAATTTCCGCCGTACCGTCAGCAACTACATCTAATACACAGTAATGTACGGACTTGTGTATTAGGAAGGCAAGTCCACCTCCAGGGTGAGAATCATCCGTGGCGGCCGGTCGATCTTTCCGCAGTATAACATATTCGCTATGGACGCTTAGAGACGAGTTTGCGTGAAGCAACGTCTCTTGGATGGCGGCGATGAGAATTCTGTTGGAACTCAAGAAGTGTGTGATCTCAGCGATTTTTCGGTGAATGCCATTACAGTTAAACTGTAATATAGATAGTGCAGTGAAAACTGCTGGAGGAGGAGGGCCAGGCGTAAGACTGGGTCTGGCATTCCTTATCATATTGTTTGGCGGTGTAGGGGGCAGTGGTGGGGAAGGTGGGCTGGGAGCAGCCCTGGGTTGCCCTGAATTTATACAACCTGGCGCAACATATGCTAAGGAGTGTTGACCTTGTCTTCGTAACCCTGAACACCTAAAGTGAACCCATTCCCTGCAGCAATTACACTGCACTGATCTGGCATTCGAACCGATACGTTGGTTGCAGACACTACAAATCCATACCTCTGGGCCTGGATTTGTTTCAACACCGGCGCGAATTAGTAAAATTGAGAGCAGCCGCGCCGAGATGTAATGCTCCCAATATGACGAAAAAACACATATATCGTACCCACACATATACACAGACAAACACAACCTTCCTGCATCGAACCTTCAGGGCTCCTGCCGGGGCTCTTGCCAGGAAGGCATATTGGCAGCTTTTGGCCCTTTTGCAGAACAAAACGGGTGTGGTCCGCCCCGTAGAGGCAGTTGCCGTAAGACCACTGATGGAGGTCCTCAACAACAACTTTGGCCTTTCCAGCCCACCTCTACCAAAAAAGACCCGGAAATTATTGGAAGCTGGTAAATCCCCGGAGGCAGATGGTATCGCTATGGAACTACCCTTATACCAACTTTAAGTTGTCTGGGAGGTACAAAAGAACCTTAATTCGACGATTATGGAACATAATAGCACCAATATAAATATAATTGAAATGAGCAGAACGGATAGCAACGAACTAGAGTTTTTTTTTCTGGCAAAGTGGAAACATTTTTTTCTCTAGAACAATATAATGCACATATAATATAACTGAAGACGGGAGATAAATTATTCAGGACTGAATTTTAGGATGGTGCACAGGCATATTCTGCTATCCGTTCTCATAGGGAGAACTTTTGTGTTTCCGATATTTTCCGCTATATGACGGACGGTAAGAGAAGTGTCGCTAGTGCCGATAACAAGAACAAGAAAATTCTTCTTGCGAGAGCTGATAGCGTAATGTTCCAATTATTTTAATCCTCCTCGTCTTCGTTGTAGAGGCGGCATAATGGGTCTAGTGTGTATATCCCTATCGTATGCAGATGTTTTCGAAGGGTACAATTACCGGCTATAAGGCCTGTCACTGCCCTGAGGTTCGTTTTGCTGAGCCTGAGGATTTCAGTGCAGCTGGTATGCCAGTTGGATCCCAGCATACGCTTGCTGTGCCTGAGTCCTTCAGCTAGTCTCCATCGATCTTGGAATTTATCCTCGGTCCATCGTCTAGCAACCCTCTCTTGCAAGGGCGTCCGCTTTCTCATTTCCTTCGATCCCCTTATGTCCCTTCACCCATTTTAGAGTTACTTTGTTTCGGGTAGCTAGGTTTTTGAGATTTTGTTGACATTCCCAAACCAATTTAGAGGTTGTTTTGGGATTTGCAATGGCTTTTATAGCAGCTTGACTATCGGAAAGAATAAATATGGTCTTATTGGTATATCCCTTTCGAGTACTCTCCCCCGCTGCAAGGTTTATGGCTATAAGTTCTGCCTGGAACACAGTTGTATATTGACCTAGGGGTTTGGAGATACTATAGTGGTTGGTTTTAGTATAAACTCCTGCCCCTGTTCCTTCGTATGTCTTCGACCCATCCGTGTACCACACGATGTGATTTGATAGATGGTTGTCGTTCCATTTACTCCAGTCTTCCCTAACCGTTGAGGTTTGGATATTGGAGTCGAAGGTGTACATGGCCGGATGGAGGATTGGGTTTGCAATAGTTTCTGTAATCGTACAGTGTCCTGTCCTTTGTGGTGTCCACATGTTCGATGATTGGAGTCTGTACGCTGCAAGTCTTGCCTCTTCTGTGATTGTGAGGTCCAGTGGTGGCAGGTCTAGTAGTTTCTCAAGAGTTAAAGTTGGTGCACTGCGCATGGCGCCGGTTATGCTTGCGCAGGCCAGTCTCTGTACTGATCCCAACTTCGCTGCTGCTGTTTTTTGCTTGATTTTGGTCCACCAGACTATCGAGCCATAGGTCAGACGGGGTTTGACCACAGCTTCGTAGATCCAGTGTATCATTCGTGGTTTTAACCCCCACGTTTTCCCTATTGCTCTTTTTGTCGCATATAGGGTCTGTTTGCCTTTGGCAATTGTGTTTTGCAGCTGCTTGTTCCACGTGAGTTTGTTATCCAGGGTGATTCCCAGATATTTTACCTCCGTGGTAAACTGCAGTTGTTGGTTGAATAATGTTGGAGCGCTGAGCTCTTCCAAGTTGTGTTTGCGACTGAAGGCTATTAGTGTTGTTTTGGCGGGATTGACCGATAGGCCTACCCTCCTACACCAATCCTCCACTTGGGTCAGAGCTTGTTGCATGAGTTCAGAAAGAACTCCTGGAAATTTTCCCCTTATCAGGATACTGATGTCATCGGCGTATCCTAGGGTATAGAAGCCAGTGTTGTTTAGCTGGACCAGTAGGCTGTCCACTACAAAGTTCCACAGGAGGGGTGAGAGTATACCCCCCTGTGGGCATCCTTTGAGCACAGCTGTATACATGGTTTCACCGAATAATTTTGCATGTACTTGTCGTCCTTGAAGCATCGATTTTATCCACCGACATAGGGTGTTTTGAACTCCATGACTCGAGGCGCCGTGTACAAGAGATTCAAAAGAAGTATTGTCGAAGGCCCCTTCTATATCTAGGAAGGCCGCGAGCCCTATTTCTTTTGATTTCTAGTGTGGTCTCAATCTTCCCAACTAAATGGTGTAGTACTGATTCACACGATTTCCCCGTCTGATAGGCATGTTGGTTTTGGTGTAACGGGAAAAGCGTCAGACACCTGTCCCTGATATGTTTATCGACGAGCTTTTTCAATGACTTAAGAAGGAAGGAGGTTAGACTTATTGGTCTATACGATTTCGCTAGGGTTTGGTCACGCCCTGGCTTTGCCAGAAATGCTATATGGATGGATAGGACGCTTAGTTGGGTTGGGCTGGATGCGCCCGATACTGCAGATTATTGTATACAGGGTCCGTACTCCTCCTATATTTCCCATATTTGTATCGCACCTCCTAAATTCTCCCATATTTTGCGCCTATTCCTATATATTCCAATATTTTTCATTTGTCTCTATAAAAAATGCTAAAAATTTAATAGACACGGCAAATTCCAATATATGTACTGAAAACATAAAACTAGGCCTGTTCCAAAAACCGGGATCCCGGTACAAAACCGGTGTTCACTTGGTACCGGACCCGATATTCTAAAGTACCGATATCCCGGTTTTTTTGGTACCGAGTTAAAAAGAACGATTCACTTCAACCATGAGCCGGTTTTTTCAGGTTTTTTGGTACCGGTTTTTTACCCGGTACTCAAAAAAACCGGCTCATGGTTGAAAAAACCGTCGGTACTGAAAAAAACCTGAGTCGGTTTTTAACCCGGTACTCAAAAAAACCGGCTTATGGTTAAAAAAACCGTCGGTACTGAAAAAAAAAACCTGAGTCAGGGAAACCGCTTGTGGTACCGGGTATTGAAAAAAACCGGAACCCGGTACTGAAATCTCGGTACCGAACAGGCCTACATAAAACAATTTGAAAAGGAAATCTATTCGCAAAAATTGCTTTACTTATCGTAGTCTTCCATTGACTTTTCGGAGAGATGAAATATTTCCAATACTCCCGCGATAAGCATCAATAATGCCAAGGGAACTTTTTTCGCCATAGTGATAATGTGATTGTCAATTATCCTTGAGAGCTTTATTATGGACCTTATGGTAGTTCCGTCTGATTTTCTTTAGTTCCTAATGAATTATGAACTGAATGCACGGTCAGCCGATTACTTTCATGATTGAGCGAATAGTTTGACCGCAATTTAAAAATCTTGGACCCCACACGCCTTTCTATAGGCCTGGTAAGCGTTTTTTGCCCTTCAAGTATTTTTTTGTTTTTAATTTGACGTTAGTTGCACACAAAAAAAGAACAAAACACAAATCCTGATAAAAAGCCGGATGTGAAAAAAAGTTAAAAAACAATGACGCAGGGCCGGAGATCCCATATGGGCAACCTGGGCAACTGCCCGAGGCGGCAAATTTTTAAGAGCGGCATATTTTGAAAACTTATAGTTTTCATTGGCTCTGTGGAATAGGAATGCATTTTTAGATCTCAAGAAGCAGATTATACCTATAATTAGAAAAAATAAATTAAACTCTGGAACAGCGGTTGCTTGCTTACAAACTTGCAAATCTCTACAAGTTTCATCTCACTTATTCTTACAATTTGAATATTAATCGGTTGATTCCAAAATTCTGAGTAAAATTTGGTTATTGAATTTTTAATTTTTCGCCCTAAACAAGAGGCGTTTAATAAAGTTATAATGTCGCCCCTAAAACTAACCGCCGAGAAAATTGTACATACAACTTGACAGACAATCTTCGGCTTGAGAAGATTGCAAATTTACATTGCGTTAAAGGGGAATCGGACAGTGTCGCGACAAACTTTACACGAAAAATATTGGTTCCCTGTCGATTTGCGTCGCCAAAAGTTAATATGCTAGGCACTAAAAGGTTGTGAGAATAGTGAAATCGAAAAAACGCGAGAAACGTTTAGTTTTCGTGGATTTTCGCGTGTTTGAAACCCGGACGGCACAATTTTCCCGTACACCATTTTGACGTGTTTACCAAGGCAAAAATGGGCTGATTTTTCCAGTTTCTCTCGGTGGTTCCCCACTTATAATAAAGACACTTGTTTACGAAGTTGGTGTACTAATCACCTATTACCCGACAGTTCAGATGTAAATTCTAGTCATGGGGTACGACCGTTTTACCATTTCAGGTGGTGCGGCTCTAGTAGGAGCCATCTAAGTCAATTTATGAAAACTTAAATAAACTGAAATGTTGCTAAAATTAGCCGACCGATATTTTTTGTCTTGAAGTTACAAAAGGCCATCGAGGGAATCATTTTTTTTGATTTGGTAACGGTTGAGGGTGTGATAGCACACTTTTTGTTGATATGGGGCAATTTTAGCTAAAGTGGCGCTTTCCTTGAAATTTTAACTTCCAACCTTTTGGTCCTATGCAGTATGCACCATTGTATAAACTACGGAATTCGCAAAAACAATTAAAAAAAAATAACATTAATGGATTTTTTAGGTTTAAGCTTAAATGTTATTGGATTTTCCAGTGGTATTGCATTATTCGCATATGCGGCAGTTTGGCTACTACCCAGGGGCGCAATAGAGGGTAAATCCGGCCCTGCGATAGCGTACTTATTATTTGGACCAAGCTCATTATCCACTTCAGAGTTTATTCCGGTCGAGACCAAGAAGATAGGGGGAGCCATCTTTTTTTTCGGGTTCCCTGGCATTGTTGTATCCGAGTTCTTATAATGACTATCTATCTTACAATGTAATAAATGCAATGAAAATCATGAATAAAATGGTAAAAGGGGGGTGCATTAATTTTTTTGGCCATATTAGGTGTTTATGTGATGATATATTTTTTTATAAATAAAATTCCTCCTGTATAACTCCTATATTTTCTCATATATTCTCCTATATTCCTATATTTTTATTTTCTGTAATGCGTACGACAGGGGTCGTATATCCCAATTAAGCGAAATAGTTTCAGGTTATTAGCTCTGTCCTTCGTAAAAGGTTTCGAAGAAAATTAACCAGGTTTACTTTGGGTGCGCTCATTCTGGTGGTTTGAGCTCCAACGAAGTTTTGTCTCCAGCTCATAAGAGCGGGCATTCGAAGATAACGCGCGAGGCTGATTCCTCGTCTTCGTTGCAATGGCGGCATAATGGATCTAGTGTGTATATCCCTATCGTATGCAGATGTTTTCGAAGCGTACAATGACCGGTTATAAGGCCTGTCACTGCCCTGAGGTTCATTTTGCTGAGCCTGAGGATTTCAGTGCAGCTGGTATGCCAGTTGGATCTCAGCATACGCTTGCTGTGCCTGAGTCCTTCAGCGAGTCTCCATCGGTTTTGGAAATTATCCTCGGTCCATTGTCGGACAACTGTTTTAGCAGTAGATTTGCTAATACCAATTGCAGGTTCTGGGCCATTGAGTGGTTGTTCGGAACGCTCTCTTGCAAGGCCATCAGCTTTCTCATTTCCTTCGATCCCTTTGTGACCTTTCACCCATTTCAGGGTTACATTGTTTCGGGTTGCTGCCAAGCTAAATTCCTAAGCTTAACACCAGGAGGGCAAATTGTGGCGGCTATATTTAATGGAATTACTAAATTTAATATTTTGAAATATTTATTCTAATTTAAATACACTATTAAAGTATTGCACCAAGTTAAAAGTAAACCAAGTTTGAATTATAGTGCAGTGTATATTTCCGCCTATGAATTTGTGTAATTGGCACGCCTACATTAGCATACTACTTTAGCTACACTTCCGATCTAGTCGTTCAGTCAGCCAGTCACATCGCCCACTCGCTTATCCAATTTGAATTATAAATTAAAGTTCTAAGTGTTATATACAGGGTGTCCGGAAACTGCCGCATAAACGCACCGGATTGTGATTCCTCATAACACAAACCACAATTTCTATTTCAGGACATGCGATAGAAAAAGTTGAGAATTTCACGTACATCGGAAGCGTAGTGACTGCGGATAGTGGGGCTGATACCGATGTGGGTTTGCGAATAAATAAGGCCGCAGTAGCAGTGTTTTTTTCTGGCGAAAACCACAACATCTCCAGAAACACAAAACTCCGGATCATAGAAAGCAATGTAAAATCTTTGCCTTTATATGGGCGTTCCAAGTGTAAGGTGACCAGTAACATTACAACCAATCTGCAAACTTTCGTGAATCAGTGCCTAAGGCGCATCCTACGAATTCACTGGCCTGAGGTAATATCTAACAACGACCTCGTCGCAATTACTGACCAAAATAGGATAGGCACTGATATCAAAAGGCGAAAGTGGCACACAAATGAGCGTAGCCAGGATTCGGTGCACAGAGTCATAGTTCGAGACTCACCGAGAACGAATTTAGTTTATGGTGTTTTTAGAACTCACGACCCATGTGACGGACTATGATCTCTCTGATGGCGATAAATAACACTGCTGAGCCTGCTGTTGATCTCAACACCTCATCAAAAAAGCAGCTGAGATCTTGGAAATTGGATGTCACTTACACATCTGTGACTTTGGTCCAAAGATGGACTGTCACGCCTGTTATATTTTTTTTTAATTTTAAAGCCAAATTTTAAGAAAGGACAGTTGAGATTGATTTTCTACACCATTTAACGAAAAATTACCCTACACGTGTTTAGATATTCACTGGTGATTCTGATTACATTCAGTTGGCCTCCAATGTCTGTGTTTTAGACCGTAGTGCTATTTTTGCGGACTGCATATTCCACTTTCGAGATCTAAATTTCATTGATGGTGTGATTTAGCTACAAAATTGATCTTGATTTAATAACTTGAAAATTGTAATCTGCAGCTCAGAAACCATGTAATGAAACGCATGGAAATATGGGATACTCGTAAAAGAAAAAAGAGTCACCCTAAAGGGAAAGTTTTCTGATCTACTTATGTTATCGATTCATGATACCCACACGTAGGTATCCCTGTTCTGGTTATCAAGGGCATGAAAACTAAAAATATTTTAGTTTTCCACGAATGAAACGTATGTATTGGGACGCACCTCCGTCAGTTACGAGCGGCCATACTTGCTGCTCGCGTCCCGACACTGATTTTCTTTAAATATAGCGAATAACGGTAAATTTTTTATAAGAAAATCAAAGTGCATATCAACAGCAATAAATAGGCTTAATATTTTAACTGTCCTTTTTCAGGCTCTTTTGCTATATAAAAGAGAAAAAATAAAGGCGTGATTTTGTTGCCTCCTAAGTATTTTGACAACATTTAAATCTTTGATTCTACGCCAATTTTCGGAAGATTCGGTTTGCATAGAAAAACGGGTACCTGGTTTTTAAAATGAAAGCCGCAGTGAAGGCTCTGTTATGGTGTAGGGATATATTGCATACAATGGCCTAAGCTGCTTAAGTGCAACTCACCATGGCAAAAGCTTCTTTGTACGGTTATTGAATCGTCCGAAGTGATGTTTGATTTTTTACGGCTTAATTTGGTTTCAACTTCACTTCTTTCTTAAAGGGTACATTACGCTTTCAGGCCCCCAAGGGAAATTTTTGATGTTTCCGATATTTTCCGCTATGTGTCCGCTATATGGCGGACGGTAAGATAAGTGTCGCTAGTGTCGATAAGAAGAACAAGAAAAATTTCCCTCGAGGACCTGAAAGCGTAATATACCGTTTTCTTTTATAAAATTGGGTATATTACGCTTTCAGGTCCCCAAGGGAAATTTTTCTTGTTCTTCTTCTAGCGACACTTATCTTACCGTTCGCCATATAGCGGACACATAGCGGAAAATATCGGAAACATCAAAAATTTCCCTTGGGGACCTGAAAGCGTAATGTACCCATTTTTCGCCTCAATCGAGGCCCTGCATTCGTCGTCGAACCAGTCTGCTCGTCTGCGCCGGCCTATATAGCCCACGACCTCTTCTGCGACCCCCTTGATGCTGTCTTTGAGCTCCTCCCAGAACTCATGGATGCCTAAATTGTTGATGTCATCAAGCATGGGCGACAGTTTTTCCTCTAGTGCTGTAGTATACGCAGCCTTGCTGATCAGTACGTGGTCGATCTGGTTCACGGTGTATTCATCTGGAGACTTCCAGGTCTGCTTGTGGATTCGTCGCTGAGGGAAGCATATAGAGCTTATTACCAGGTTTCTGCCGCTCGCGAAGTCGATAAGTCGCTGACCGTTGTTGTTGTTTTCGTCGTGGAGGCTATGACCTCCAGTAGTTCCCCTATGCCAGCTTTCATTTCCGACTTTGGCGTTAAAGTCTCCTAGCAGCAGCTTGACGTCGTTTGATGGAAGTGAGTCGAAGAGTGTTTCTAGGTCGTTGTAGAACTCGTCCTTAATCGCGTCTTCTTTTACTTCTGCGCATGCGGCATGCGCATTAATGAGCCAGAGATTAGCGAAACGGGTCTTAATGCGGATCACACATAGCCGCTCGTTGATGGGTTTGAAGCCGATAACGTGGTCCTTGAGCTGCTTATTCACGATGAAAGCTACTCCAAACTCCTTGTTGCCCTCCTCTTTACCGCTCGTAAAAATAGTGTGCGAAATGAGGTCGTTAATCTCGCTTTTAAGCCATTTAGTTTCCTGGATTGCCACTATGCTCAGCTTGTATTGTTCTACCTGATCCAGGAGCGCCCTTAAGGCCCCCGGTCTATTCAGGGAGCGTACATTCCAGGATCCGAAAGAGTAATCAGTTGTTCGTTTGCGGGGTCGTCGTTGTTTTGTATCCGTCTATTCCGAGGCTTTTGTTTCAGGTTTCTTGACTTGAAGTTTTTCTTAGGATGAGTTGTCGGCACATCGCTAAACCATGATAGGGTTTAATCGTTGAGTAAAGGCCATCATGGGCATGCCTCGAAGATGCTGCTTTAGTGGTTGACTTAAATGTTTTCTGTCACCTATCACGTTAAGTAACCTGAGACGCTGCAGATGTTAATACAGCACTCAGGCGCAGCGGTTACTCGGATAATGCGGGAAAGTAACGCCCCGTAGAGAGACATAGGAATTGGCCGAAGTCCTTTTCCTATAAAACTCCTCCTGCATAGCTAAGGGTCCGCAGTTATGCCACAACTGAAGAAGATATAGGAATTAGCCGAAGCCTTTCAACCTTTATCTTCCCTCTAGCGGCTTAGTCATTTCCTATTGAAATGACCTTTAAAAGTTTAGCTGCTTGCTTGAGCGTTGTGTTAACAACTACAGCGTCTCAGGTTACTAAATTTAACATTGGTGACCAAAATCTAACAATCAATCACTGAAGGAGCATCTCCAAAGCCCCTTTACCTCCGGAACCGGAAACGAAAAAATTATTACTTTTTCTTCACCTGGAATGTATACTCCCTAAATAGGCCAGGGGACTTCAGAGTCCTTCTAAGCAGGCTACAGCCTGTCCATGGAGGTAACGCAATAAAGTTTTAGCGGTCGGGAAGCTCAAGGTTATGGCTATGGACAAACTGCCGACATAAACAACGACAAGTATCGCCTAAGAATTGCTTCAAATGTTTTGCGTTTGGACACTATGCAAGGGAGTGTAGCAGCGAGCACGACAAGTCGAACATGTGCTTAAGGTGTGGAGAGGAGAGCCGCAACGTGTGCAAGTGTTTCCACTGTTCCGGAAACTTCGGCGATGAACTGAACTGTAACTAGTCGTTGTTGTTGTATTCGATTACGCAATGTGTCCGTGTGTGCGTTATTTCTCGTTGGTGACACTAGCGCCCTCTGGTGTAAACTAAGGAAATACAATTTGTGGTTGCAGTATCGTGGACACATTACAATATTTACAGCTGCTATGCCCCACCACGATGGAACGACTCGGAACTCGAAGTATTTTTATATGGCATTCCACAAGTTTACACAGCCCCGCGATAATTGCTGGCGACTTTAACACCTGGGCTCAGAGTAGTCTGTAAACGAATAAGCCGATCATTAGTCGATTATTTTTTTTCGGTCGGCGACAGAACATGTCGCGTCCGTCGTGGCGAAACGTCCACCCGTGGATAGTCCGCCAAGCGTTTCGATGCAGGCAAGCCCCATCGCAGGGGAGCGGCCGAACAATGAACCGCGTAAATCACAGAGCAGTTAGAAACTGCCTGCGATGCCTCTATGCCTAGGAAAGGCTCCGCCAAGGGACAGCGACAGAACTACTTGGGGACCGAAGAATTTGCGGGTCTGCTACAAAATTGTCTTAAAGCACGGTGGCTTAGCCAAAAGGCGATACACACACACAGGCACACAGCAATCTGCTATACAGGGTGTCCCGCATTAGGTGGTCAATCCTGTAAGGGTTGATAGCACAACTTGTTTCAGCAAGAAAATTACCAATACAATCGGAATTTTTTTTACCGTTACCTTGTTATTGCTCTTTCCGTGAAAGTCATCGAAAATCGTGACTTGTCATACAAAATCACATTTAGCAGCCCTCCTGATGACTTAATCCAAGATTTGATTTCAGTTTCAGAAACTACATAAAATTTCACAAAAACTGAAGTCTATCCCGCTGCCAACATTATAGCCACTTTCAAGATACAGTTACTCAAACTTAAAAGCAATTTTAAAATAGATTTTTCATCGAAAATTCAAACAGTAATTTCATAACGGTGCTTTATACGTACAACTCTGCAAAGTTGATAAAAGTTGCTTCAACATGTTGGCTTTCCAACAGTATATCAGTTAGTATCTTGAAAGCGGCGGTAATGTTGGCAACAGGAAAAACTTCAGTTTTTGCGAATTTTTATGTAGTTTCTGAAACTGAAATCAAATCTTGGATTAAGTCATCAGGAGGGCTGCAAATTATGATTTTGCATGACAAGTGACGATTTTCGATGACTTTCATAAAAAGAGCGAAAACAAGGTAACGGTAAAAAAATCCAATTGTATTGGTATTTTCTTGCTGAAACAAGTTGTGCTATCAACCCTTACAGTATTTACCACCTAATGAGGGACACCCTGTCTACGTATAAAACCGTAAGTAAACTGCTAAAACTTGCTATTAAGAAAAACAAACGAGCTTGATTTAGGCAGCTCTGTGAGGACGCTGATACAAATTCGTGGGGGATGGCGTATAAGATGGTAATGAAGAAAGTAGGACAATAGGCTCTACCCCTTTAGTGTTCGGTATTGTTGGGAAAAATTGTCTCAACTCTTTTTCCTCCACACGAGTTTCAGACAGGAGACCGAAGCACCGAATAAGCAGTGAAAATAGCAACTCAAACAATGCCGGGGAACTTTATCGAAGTTTTTGAAACTTGTTTGCAGGATGTGCTAGTGACATCCTATTTCCAAGATCTTATCCGCTTTTTTTATGTAATGAGATCAGCATCACGCTCAGCAGTGTTATTTATCCCCATAAATGGGTACTCATTTAACATCTGAGTGAGATCATAGTCTGTCACAAGCTCGTGAGTTCGAAAAACACCATGATCCACGGTGAGATTCGAACTCACGACCCTGTGCACCGAAGGTGCGCGCACTAACCCCTAGACCAGCCAGACTGGTGCTATTTACCTGTTTGATAGCACTGGAAAACTTTTTGAACGAATTATTTTCAACCGCATCTCTTCGCAAAGTAATATGTCAAAATGTTTGGTAGTGACTCGATAACAACCATTAAACTATGGCTGGAATCAATGGGACTGGAACTCGTGGAGCATAAAATACATGCTGTTCTAATTAGGAAGCGCAGAAAAAAACCATCGTTCAAAATCAGAGTTGGAAGAACGGTCATAACATCTAAGTCTGTCGTTAGGTACCCCCTTTTTCGAAAATGTTCATATGAAATCAGAAAAGTTCGATTTTTAGGCCCTTCCAAGGGTTTTTAGAAATCAAAGTGGGCATACGTATACTACCCCAGCTTTACATGGCTGTATCTTCGAAACGGTAATAGCTAGGACTCTGGACTTTTCAGCAAAATGTAGGTCTGGATGCCCTCTTCATCGACTTTTCAAAACCCCATTCCCTAGAATTTTCATATGAAATCAAAGAAGTGATATTTTCATGCGTTTTTGGAGATCAAAGTGGGCATACACTACCCCATTTTTAGATGGCTGTATTTTCGAAACGGTGATAGCTAGGACTCTGAACTTTTCTGAAAAATGTAGGTCTGGATGCCCTTTTTAGGGACTTTTCAAACCCCCATTTTCAAAATTAAATAAGAAAAGTGTGATTATCAGGCGTTTGTGGAGATCAAAGTGGGCATACACTAATCTATCTTTAGATCGCTGTATCTTCGAAACGGTGATAGTTAGGACTCTGGACTTTTTAGCAAAATGTAGGTCTGGATGCCTTCTTCGTCGGCTTTTCAAACCCCCATTTTCAAAAATTTTCATATGAAATCAGAAAAGTGCGATTTTCAGGCCTTTAGAGGCCTTTAGAGGGGTAAAAATGGGCAAATACTACCCTATCTTTAGATGGCTGTATCTTCGAAACGGCGATAGTTAGGACTCTGGACTTTTCAGCAAAATGTAGGTCTGGATGCCCTCTTCGTCGACTTTTCAAACCCCCATTTTCGAAAATTTTCATATGAAATCAGAATTTCAGGCGTTTCCAGGCGTTTTGGGGAGATGGATTGTCTCAAACTAGACGATTCGCCAGAGTGCCTCAGGTGCAAGGGGGTGGTGGAAGACGCGAGCCAAGTCATTTTCAACTGCTCTAGGTTTGCAGCAACATGGGACCGACTCGAGTTGGATCTGGGCTACGAAATAAGTCTCGGCAACTCGGTAGGTTTAATGGTGCAAAGGAGAATAGGGAGGCAGTCAGCTGAGCGCTCTGTGAAATTCACAAGGAGCTCCGTAAGGAGGAAGCCAGGCGTAAGTCAACAAACCGCGGAGATGGCTAATTAGCCCAAGCTATCCCTGCGAAGTGGTTCCGCGGCAGGGACCCACGGCATGGAAGAAGTGTTTTGGGGTTAGTCAGTAAGAATCTGACATAACTCTGGGGCTATACTACAGGCGCAGAGTATTTATGCAAAATTCCCCTCACAACTCTCTAGACAAAAAAAAAGCTACTACTGGAAGATTTTAACGCTATAGGCCTGAATATACTACGAGTGAAAATGAAAAGGAAATATTCCGATTTCACTTTCACTTCCAGTTGTAAAAACCTCTTAAACTTCGGAAACGAAAATTGGCATAGGAAGAATATTGATTGCAGCCTCCATGAACAATGTCATTAGTTCTACTTAATCCAGTATCGACGCATTCACAGAGCGACTTGAAGGTCACCCGATCAACATACTTTAAGCCAAATTGCACATTAGAACGACAATCGCATGCCAAAGAAAGTGAGGAATGCGAAATGGCGCGTTACTCATCAGTGGACGGTAGCCAGATTGCGTGGAAGAACGAGAGCTCGATGGGAGCAATCAGTACAGGAGTTACGTCGAGTTATCATGTCTTATTCTCATTTCAATTCATCTGGTCACAAAGTCATAAACGTGAAAAGTTAATCGATTATTTTTTTATTTAAGTAACTTAAGTAAACTCGAGAACGCCATAAAAAAAAAACAAAATTCCATTCAGCTAAGCCTATTTTGCACGAACATTTCCCTGAACAGTATGACTCCACATATCGATGAACCGAAAATTTAAACAAAACACCGAGCAACAAGAAGAAAGCAATTTAAACGCTTTTCTTAGCTCTATATTTCACCAACAGCAGGTGAAGTGATTAATGATCAGGTAAAAGCGCTTGGGAATATTAAATCAACTTTGTGTATTGAATAAGGATCTACCTAGGGGAAGCCACTTGATTCTCATCTTCAGGGCCAATCGATTGCTTATACCGAAACTCCGTATGCAAGTACATGCCCGCCCGCGTTGTGTATCGTCTCGTCTGCTCCTTCCAAAGGATCCGTCGTATATACAATAGTCTTCTATGACTTCGAGGAAAATTTAAAAAGTTTTACACTGAAAATGCTGTTTACATTATTCAATGGATGTGTCGGAGATGAATTGATTTACTGTGAATTTGCTGTTAAAATGTAGCCGGAGAGAAGTACGAGTAGATTAGCTTCTTAGACAATGAACCGCGTAAAAGAATAATAGAACAGAAAAAATATGGATGTAGCTGCAAAGCGTCGTAGCTTTTTTGTTACGTTTAATTTCCGTGCTGAAATTGAATTTGAAGATTTTTTTTGTTTTTAATCTTTTAAGGCTGTGTGAAATAAGATGGTCGGTTTTTTGGATTTGTCCACTATTTTGTTTTCTTTTAACTGTAATGTAGTTCAGATTAACCCTCTGATGCTCACGCATAATGTCAGACGTACGGTCTGCTATTTGCGTTCTCATCACTCTCATGATAGCCAACTGCTGGGGCCCCCATCTTTTAATCTATTTTATTAGTTTATTATTAATACTAAGTAGGTATCGAAAAAGTTCAAAAACCATAATAAAAATTGATTATCTTGAATGTCTGAGTAATTTTCTGCATTTACTTGAAGAGTCCTTGATTTTATTCTTGTCACATCACATCCTTGACATGATAGACGTGCAAGCATCGGAATGTTGAAGCTTTCTAGTTTTAACGCGTTGCTCTGCTCTAGCCCACCAAAATGCGTCTTAAGTTTTAAATTTCAGTGGCTAATTTACAGCTTATATTCTCTCCGGTATTCACACGGAAAAATCTATTGTACAAATTCATTCTTCCTCTCCGTGATTCCATTTCTCTCGAGTGGCATTATTTGATATTAAGGGCTTAGCAGTCTATTGAAACAACAAGAATGTCGACAAATTGCCAACACAAATTTCACTGGAAGGCAAACATGCGTTGCATGCCACCATTCCATGTCGTCATGTACAGGTACATATATAGAGTTGAATGCTATTAGTAGTGCACATGTTAACAACAAAAGGACATATCCACACGAGCCCTGAAAATCCCATGCCTCTAGCATGTTCCCAGTATCTCGCTCTGTCTGGTGTACCTACATACAATTTCAGGTGTGAATGTTATATTCAACGTTTGACTTTATCAAAAGGTTTGCTCTCCAGTCACCCTCCATCCCCCATCAACAGCCGAAGGGACTTATTGTGACGAGTCACACGACCCACGACGAAACATATGGTGAGGTTGAGAAACGAGGAAAAAATGCAAAATAGCCAACATTCACCTGGCGAAAAGAGTTTTTCCGTTGTCTTTCTTCCTTTTTAGAGAAAAATAAAACTCAACTTGAAATCTCTCTGTCTTTGGAAACCGAGTGAAAGATCTGCATGTTTTCACAATGTCCCGCCCGTTCCGTTGCCATACGGTATTCTTTAAAATTGCTTGCTCATAGAGGTCCATACATTGGGCCAACAAGCCGAGAGACGACGAACATACATATATTGAGAAAGGCGGAAGACAAAGCCTCATGAGGAATGAATTCGACATTTGTCCCTTGATGCACAAAACAACATCGTCATCATGTCATTGTTATTCCAAAGTTCCTTCTGTGTGTTTGTCTGATGTCTGCAAAGTCCCTTCCTTAATATATGCAGAACCTTAGCCGGTGTGCATTGCATTTATTGGTACGTGCACAGCACAGTGCCTTCTAGCTTCTAGGCTCTAGGAAGGATACAAAATGCAACCGAGTACTATGGTGTGTACAACACAAAGTGTAGCTCGTTCGTTCCTCTCTTCTTCGTAAATGCCGGAAGCATTAGATGAGATTTCTCACCTAATGTTTGAGCTCACTGCATACTTCTTCTTGTCTCCGTTCATTCTCATGCATTTAAATTTACTGATGTACTGTAATCTGTAAAGATATGCGGACGTGGCTGCGCTGTTAAAAATAGAGTGATGGAGTCAATGCAACACAATGCAATTCAAAGGTTGACAATTCTGCTTTAGGCAAAGAAGACGAATAATAATGCTATTATGCAGAGTACGAGGAATGCATAAGGAATCACGACGAAGAATTCCGTGCAATTAGTGGAAACATGAAAGGCAATAGACGGATAGGACAATTATCCGTTTTGCAAGAAAGGATTTTTCAAATAGGAGGTAAAAAACACTTCGAGTTAAGATGAATATGTCATATGCGGTTGAAATGCTTCATCTATCCTTGGCTTAATGTTATGTATACTATAAATGTATGCCTCGCAGAATTAATGATTGCCACTATTATCCTTCATGATGAATTATCACAGCTCAGTCAAATTCATACATTTTCTTCGATTTTGACAGAACAGAAAATAAAACGAGACCGAGGCTAATTCGGACGCGGCCGAAATATGAATATCCGTCACATTTGAATGAAACTTAAGCTTCTTTTGTGTTAAAAAATTCTACCGTAGCCCTATGACGTGTTCCGATTCCATCTGTTCCTGGATGCGTTAGGGTTAATCCAGAAACACACTTGGATGTATTTGGTTGGTTTGTATGACAGCCCTATGACGTAGTATTCCGATTTCATCCATTCTTAGATATTCTTTAAGGCTATACTAGGAACACATTTGGATGAAGTTTGGTTACGGTCGGATTAAAAAGGAAAAAGTTTTTCTTAGAAGAACTTAATGTTCAGTGGCTCGTTTGTATGGCAACCCTATGACGTAATGTCCCGATTCCATCCGTTCCTAGATATGTTTTGAGGCTTTACTAGGAACACACTTGGGTGAAGTTTGGTTAAGATTGGTATATAAAGAAAAAAGTTTTTCTTAGAAAAACCTAATTTTCAGGGGCAGCCCCATGACCCCATGATCCGATTCCATTCGTTCCGACATATACAGCGTACACTAAAAAGATACTCGTATACCATAATTTCAGCCCGATAGCTTCAGTGACTAGGGACTAGTTTGCGTTGCAACAGACGGACAGACAGACAGATAGACAGACGGACATGGCTCAATCGATTTCTCTCGTCACACTGATCAATAATATATATACTTTATACAGTCGGAGGTGCTACCTTCTGTGCGTTGCAAACTTCATGACGAAGTTAATATACCCTTTCACATAGTGACGGGTATACAAAATGGATTCGGAATAACTGTGTGTGTGCGGCATAAGGTAAGGAGAAATTGAAAACGTTCTGCTATAATAAGTAAAGAAGAAAAGAAAAGTATTTAATTGAATGGAAAATGACACTATCAGCATTTGCAAGAAGAACTTTCTTGTTCTTCTTATCGACACTAGCGACACTTATCTTACCGTCCGCCACACAGCGGACACATAGCGGAATATTTCGGAAACACAAAAGTTCTACCTATGAGAACGGATAGCAGAAGAAGCCAATTGAATAGCTCCTAGTTGAGAATTTACGTGAGTCTCCTAAGTAGGAAGAATCATAGTGGTACATTACGCTTTCAGGTCCCCAAGGGAAATTTTTGATGTTTCCGATATTTTCCGCTATGTGTCCGCTATATGGCGAACGGTAAGATAAGTGTCGCTAGAAGAAGAACAAGAAAAATTTCCCTTGGGGACCTGAAAGCGTAATATACCGAAAAATGAAGCCTATCGCCAATACACACAACGTGCATCCCGAGCCAAGAAAGAAAAATACGACGAACTTCGGCGAGTATCTAATAGGTTAATTAGACGTAAGAAACGCAAACATTTTGACGAGCAGTTACAGCAAATAAACCAAAGATAAGCCAGTAAGAACATTAGACAGGCGTACAAACTTATAAATAATGTTAAGAACGGATATCAACCCAGGACAAGCCTATGTAAGGACAAGGATGGTAACATCATCAGCGACATCGAAAGCGTCAACAAAAGATGGGCCTCGCATTTTGAAGAGCTCCTCAATGCACCATCAACATCCCCCGCGGAGCCAGCTCTTGAGCAGTTAGCCGAACCAGGCCCTCCCGTTCTACCCCCAACAGTAGAGGAGGTGAGTCTTGCCATACAGTCGCTTCAAAATAATAAATTTCCAGGAGGCGCCCACTTGGATCACCAAGGAAGGCGAAGGCGACGCCATTATAATGCCGTTAAAAAGGTCATTGCCGCGAAGGAACTGTATCTGCAATTCATATACGCTAGCAGGTGGATGTAACCGTCTATAACAAGCAGTTATACAGAAGCAAAAAACAATAATCAAGGTTTCCAAATTTTGGAAATGCCACCTACTGACTGACTGCCTGCAGAAATAAGCTGAAAATTTTCAACAATCACTAGAAAGAAAATTAACGCCATTCGATGTATTGCCCAAAACGGTTGGGTTCTCCGTATTTATGTTTATGCCCTCTTTCCGCTTTAAAAGACATTTTCCTCGAAACGGCTGCACTAATATTGCTTGACTCTTTCATTCCCACCATTTTAATGTCACGGACGGTATTTTTGTGTTATTTTTTAGCCCCAATATGTCGTTACACCATTACGAGAGTCCTTTAGCTGTTTCCCAACTAACTATCACTATTTCTACTCCTTTTCATTGTGCAACATGAACATTAACAAGTGAAAAATAGTGCAATTCTTTGGAGCAAAAAATCCAACTGGAATCTGTGTTAGTACGAGCGGCCACATTTTCAGAACATATTGAATTGAAACTCTCTTATCTCTACAGCAATGATATGTTTTTTTACGGCCCGAGAGGAAATTGATTTTCTGTAGTTGTCCACCATAACTTGTTCGCCACTTGGTCCTGCACGTACTACATACTATGCTAGTGTGACTGTGCTATCGGTTCGAGGTTCGACTCTTTCATGTTCCGGTCAAAAACGATCAGATAGATATTCGGTCGGGGTATTCGGTATTTACTACTCAGCTCTCAGCACCACCACGACCACGGTGAACATGCAGCATGAAATTAAGGTAAATACGTTCAGGAAGTCAACGGGCGTTGAGTTATATTTTTTATCGGGTTCGCTTTTTGTTCCGGTTAGGCTGAAAACATACTTTTGAAACCAAATAGCATCATAGGTCAAATATGCTGATAGGTTGCCTATGGCAGTCGATTCTGTTTTTTTTTGCTATTTGAGGCGCTATGGGTATTGTGGAAGTGATAACATTTTTAAATATGAGGACACAGTGGCACTATACTCCTGTCGATATTAGTGGGAGAGAATATTGTGCATTGATGAAATATGCAATATTGGTTGGAGTTGAATATGTTTTCGGCATGGCAATTTACAGGAGAACTATTACAGTCATGTCATGTATTTTATGATGTTAGTCTGTTAGTCATGGGGCCGCCATACAAACCCAACCCCCAAAATTAGGTTCTTCTAAGACAATCTTTTTTATTTGGACACCAATTCCAACCAAACCTCACAGAAATGTGTTTCTTTTCATGCCATGTAACAATGGATGGAATCGGACACTGATGGGGTTATTGGTGAACACGACCGAGAAGTATTGATTGAACTCTTACGAGAGTTTCGTGGCTGCATCGCAGTAAATGACCTTGAGTTGGGATGTGCGAAATCAGCAAACATGAAAATTCAACTGCACGACCATAAGCCCCTGTTCTTTGCGCCCATATCGATTAGCCAAACCGGAGCAGGAATTAGTGAACAAAATGGTGAAAGAACTTTTAGCTGATAATAATTATTACGGAAATGGATTCCGAATACGTATCCCCGATTGTACTGGTCAAAAAGACTGGATATTTTTTGCCATTTTACTAAAGATTATGGCGTTATAGCTCATCCAAACAATGCTGTTGCGGAATGATACTGATTGGAAGTGGGACGAAAAGGAAGAAAACGCCTTCGGACAGCTTAAGGCCGCGTACACATACATACAGTGCTTTTCCGGGCCGGGCGATGCGATGTGACGCAATGCGATGTGTGCACACTTCTTGCGATGTCGGGCGGGGCGATGCGATGCGATTTGTTGCGAGACAATGCGATTTGTTTTCATGGCATGAAAACCTGATTTTTCAATGGATTTTATACCGGCGCTGCCTCGTGCGGTTTGCCGCTGTTTGATGTTGATATGGGTAGATAATTTGGGGTACTCATGAATGGATTGTTGTAGGTAATAAGGAATGGGAGAAAGAGCTAAGTAAGCTTTGTAGGAATTTGTAGTGTTAGCCTACGCGTTTCAAAACAATATTCAGGCGGCATTTGGATATACAGGCATACCTCGACTTAGGACGCTAATTGGTTCCAGGAAAATGTGTCCTAACTCGAAATCGTTGTAAGTCGAATAACCATATTGCACGTAGGCAAGAACACGGTCACAACTCAAAACTCAGTACTTTTTAGTTAATGATACAGTCATGGGCGTAGCCAGGATTTCGGTCAGGGGGGAAGGAGGGGGAGGGGGTGGTAACATAATGATTTTCTTAGGAGTTGAAATTGTCCGTCGCAAAAATATTGTTAGGCAATTGGCAAATTGAAACTTGAAAGACACGGAAATATGAGACTCGTTAAATTCCACTACCTTCACGGAGAGACTTTCATGTAACGGTTAAAATTGTGTTCTGCAGCTCAGAAGCCATGAACGCATGAAAATATGGGATCCTCGCAAAAGAAGAAAGAGTCTCCCTAAGGCTGACATGTAAAACTCGCGGACCGCGGGTAGCATGCGGCCTTCCACGCGGATTTGTGCGGTCCGCGGCCAGGTCAAAGCAAAACAATGTGCATAAATACAAATGCGTTTGGTGAAAAATAGGAGGAAATGGTTAAAAAATTCAGTAAAACTCGTCAAGAAGTAGGTGGCTTAAGCAAGCTTAAACCATGCATTTTAAAAATCTTCCTCTAAATATTTTCTATAAACAATTCGCTGGCTGTAGTTTAAGGTACATTTGTTAAAGGCGTCCTTTTTTGTGCAGGAGAGTATTAAGTCCCTTGCGGGAAATTGTATTGTACCGGAATTCGATTCAGGAAAACTTTTTGACTTTGCTGAACCTGATAGTTATCTGCCACACATCCTTCAGCTTGGATTAAAATTTATTTGAAAGAAAAAATCTAAAGAATCTGGAAATCCCGTATTTGGAGGGGGAATCACCTGGATGTTAAATTTTGTAGACATGAGAGCTTCAGTCGAACTTTTAGCTAAGGAGGTTTTCACACTTACGGCCAGATTACGTAATCTGTGCAAATTACTTAATTTTAGCTGTCAAATTCCATATATTTTTAAATTCACCACACCGCAGATTACGTAATCTGGCCAGATTAAGTACAAGTGTGAAAACCTTCTTATTAAGCTTTACTGCTACATGCATTTGTTTCGCATCACAAACACAGTTTAGTTTTAGCCACCTTTCTGCCCGAAATTAATTTATGCTTGTAGCCTAAAACTTTTGACTGGCGAAATTTTGTTCGGCAATGTTGCTAATGATAGGGTTTGATCATCTGTTCAAAATTAGTCAGATATAAATTTCCATATAGACCGATCAACCAAATCTCAGCGTTTTAGCTTTCTTATCTAAAGTTTCAACATTTTCAAAAGTGGTCATTCCTCAAGCATTTAGATTTCTAGTCATATTTAAAGATATTACTCTATCATCAAATTTCAAAAGAAAAAGTTTCTTCATTTTCATCCTGCGGCCCGCTCAAACCTGAATACAGTGTGATATGGCCCAGGCCAGGTTTTGAGTTTGACACGCCTGCCCTAAGGGAATTATTTCTGATCTATAACATAGATTGATTAGCATCAGCAGTTTAGTTCGAGCTCAAGGTAAAAGTCAACACCATTGTAAAAGATTAATCCCCAGCTAGTGAAAAAAATTCAGGCAGCATTCAGTCACTTATAAATCGATAATAAAAAAGGAGTTCAAAATTAATTGCAAAATGGCAAATTGAGGTCGATTCCAAAGTGACGACTTGGGAATTCAACAAACGTTATTTGTTGTTGAATTCTATCGTCTCTGTCACTTCCAAGCGTGTGTTGTCCACAACTTTGATCTTTTGTAGCGCATGGTCTGGCAAACTCCGGACAGTGTGGGGCCGGCATTAGATGTATGCTCGATTTTTTTATATGCCGGCCTAATCCTTTACGCTAGCGTTGAAATTTACTTCTTTAAAAGGTCCTTAACGAAACAACAAAGCGAAATTCCTTCTTCAAATATCAGCTCAACAAATAAATTAGAAGCTTCATGAACCAGGAAAGAAACAGTAAAAACAGAAAAAAAATTCTGTCTTAATGCTTGCACGTGACGTGAGTTTTTATGCCAATCTGTTTTTTGAAATAGCGTTGTAAGTCGAATCAAAAGTTGTTGTAAATCGAGTCGTGGTCTAAATTGTTCAAGCGTTGTAAGTCGAAATGTCCTAAGTCGAAGCGTCCTAAGTCGAGGGATACCTGTAGTCTAAACTGTTGTTAATGGGTGAAATAGTGGAATGAAACCTAGTTTGTAGCGTTCGCGCTGCCGGTCCCAAAATGGCCTCCCTGTTTTCTCGAGGAAATACGCGTTCGATTGGCGTGGCAGAAACACTATAGGTAAATTTGGGTCGCTGATTCCGAATTCGAGGTGAAAAACAAGAAAACAATTTTAGGGTTGCTCACCCCAAAATGGCACCCCTATTTCCTCGGGGAAATACTCGTCCAATCGGCGTGGCAGAAACACTAGGTAAATTTGGGTCGCTGATTCCGAATTTGAGGTCAAAAACAAGAACATTTTGTAGCGTTGCCCACCCCAAAATGGCACCCCTGTTTTCTCGGGAAAATACTCGTCCAATCGGCGTGTCGGAAACACTAGGTAAATTTGGGTTCCTGATTCCGAATTTGATGTCAAAAACAAGGAAAAATTTTTCAAGTTGCCCGCCCCAAAAGGCACCCCTGTTTTATCGGGAAAATACTCGTCCAATCTGCGTGGGAAGAAACACTAAAAGAATGATGGACCGCTGATTCCAAATTTGAGGTCAAAAACAGAATAGAAAAATTTGGGGTTGCCCGACAAAAAATGGTACCCACGGTTTTCTTGTCACTGTACTCGTATGTTCCCACAACTGACCTATCTACCGCTACCTTCAATAATTCATTGCAAATACATGCGCTGTCCGAAACTTTCTTATACGTAAGCGTACGCTACAGCCCGGGTTGTGCTGCACTGCATATTTCCACAAATGTTATTTCTTTGACCCATTCATAGATTTATACATCAACAACTGTCAAATCCGAATACCTACCGCCCTTTTTTGAGGGTACGCTACGAACTGGGTTGGACAGCACTGTAAATTTTCACAAAGGCTGTTTAGTAGACCGATCCATTATTACATTACCTACTTACTACGACTATCCATTCATTTAATATCTACAAATCTATAACATTATACACCATCCGACACGTATGTATGTATTTTATAAATATTCCAAATGGTAATGCAACCCGATCTGCACAAAGCATGCCTCTCATGTCGATAAAGGTAAAGGATCGCTCAGCGATTGTAGTTTTGCATCCAATTCCGAGCCGTATTTGAATATTTTTTGAATGGTGGTACTTTCCTTGTGTCAACTATGACCCAAAGGAACATGTCTGTAAAGAAAATATCAGCATATAGTGCTCAGAACCGGTGCTTTAACTGCGGTCGCTGAGCGATCGTCACATGAGTCGTCTCTACGAACACAAACCTTAACTCCCTATCAGCATCAAACAGCACGAAACCAGCCTCTCTATGTACATACATATACAATACACTAAGCTGAACAGACGTACAGCATTTTGCTGTACAGTACAGCGTTTTGACCTGGCGTACAGCAAAATGTACAGCATTCCCCATGCCACACAATGAAACCTAATTCACTACATAATAAGCTCCTCAATGAGGCCTGCGATCATTCATGTCTACTTCTAAGGTTTGGCAAGTTTGATTCCAGTACCCTGTGCGGTCGATATTAAACGAGATAATCGCACTTTTATGTTTGAAAGCGGTTCATTTTCAATAGCTCGGGAATCTATCCAGATCTCTCTGAAATTTGGATACTTGTAGAGCTATTGGCGCCATATTTTCTCCAAATTGCACGGTCCACCTATCCGCGCAAGCTACAGCTGCCCATATCACATTTCTGTATTTTCTAGTCGAAAATTGTACATAACTTTGGAAATTCTTGAGCGGAATTTTGAAATTCAGCGAACTTGGTAGGGCACCGAACTGCACATATTAGGTGAAAATTTCAAGGCTTTAGCTGCCAAGGTTCCGAAGTTACAGCCGTCGAAAGACGAGATTTTAATTTATTTTCCCTATTACAAAACGATGGAAAAATCAGCAACTCCATCCGATTCCTTTATCATCCTCTATAGAAAAATGCATACTAAAGAAAGGACTCGGCATGGGGTTTAGATTAAGTTTTTTCCCACATTTCCTTAGAATCCATTTAAAATGGCGTTACGAGCCCAGGGGACCGGCATGACATTACTAATGTAACCATAGAGAAATGCGTACTCTCCTCCAGAAATATTGCAAGCAGGTTCAGTTAAGATTTAGGCCTCTGTCCTTAGGTTTATTTTTATTCCGTGCCTCGCCCTTCGCTCCGCTTAGACCTCGCGATAGACAGGCGTATTAGAGAATTCGCCAAAATTTTTGCGACGAAGCGAAGTTGCGAAATAGGATAAGGCGAAGTGCAAGCTCAGCGAGTGGTGAGCCAATGGAAGGCAATTCGTAAGATTTAGATCTCTGGATCGTCTATACATTTACTCAGATCCTTGCCCTTAGCTTCACTCAGAACTCACTCTGTCTGTCGCGCTTTTCATAATTCGCCAACATCCTTGCGACCAGCGCTGGTAGGAAGTGGATAAGGCGAGTTGCGATCGCAGCGAGTGGTGAGCCAATAGAAGGCAATTGGTAAGATTTATACCTTAACCTCGTCCTTAGGATTACTCCTACTCCTACTTCGCTCCGCTCAGATCTCGCTGTCTGTCGCGCTTTTCGGAATCGCCAACATTTTTCATACGTAGTGGTGCTGGAAAATGGGATGAGGTGAGCGCAGCGAGCGGTGAACAAATGGAAGGTAATTCGTAGGATTTAGACATTTAGACATCGGTCTATCTGTCGCGCTATTCAATATTTGCCAACAGTTTTTCGACGTAGTCCTGTTGCGGAATAGGATAAGGCGAGTTGCGAGTCCACCGAGCGGTGAGTCTATGTAAGGCGATTGGTAAGACTTAGTTCTCTGTCTTAGATTTACTTAAACCATGTGCCTCGCCCTTCACTTCCTCCAGACCTTGCCATGTCTGTCGCACTTTTCAGAATTCGCCGAACATTTTTGCGACGCAGTGCTGGTGCGAAGAATGATAAGGCGAGGTTCGAGCGAAGCAATCGGTGAGCCAATGGATGGCAATTCGTTACATTTACACCTATGACTGGTCCGTATAATTTCTTAGATCCTGTAGTTTGCCCTTCGCTGCGCTCACATCTCTCTCTGTCTGTCGTGCATTAGAGAAAAAGCCATCTTTTTTGCGATATAGACTTCGGATCTGGAACCTGCAAGTATGGCTGAGGATTTGCTTGAGAACCGAATTCCGCAAGTGTGTACAGCATTGGGCCTTCGGGAGTCTGGTCACCTTACAATACACCATGGCACCATGCCACTATGAAACCGATCCAAACACAAATCGTATCGTCCATGTCGCTCTAATCGGCGACTATGCAACTTACAGCTGCTGAAAGCACGATGATTCGACATGGAAAAGTTCTCCATCGTACAAACCGACGTCGCAAAGCAAGCAGTCTGAATGGTACAAGCAGGTTTGTGCTGGTTCCTATTTAAATGCTAAGAAATTTTTTTCTTGCGATTGGAAGCTTTTCGCTTCTCATCGCATCGCATCGCCCGCAATGTGAACGGGCTGTAAAGCCGCCCTTATTTCAATATCGGTGTTAGCATTATTCAACCCAGACGCAATCATTGAAGTCCAGCTCATTGGATATTGCGGGAATCATTATGCCATACCAGACATACGGACGTCTGCATCCAATGGCTTTTAGTCGTCAAATGGCTGATACCACTCATATGACTTGAAAACACTAGCCGTAGTGGAAACTCTAAAGCAGGGGTTTCGAACCTTTTTCAGTACATGCCCCCCTGGCTAGGTTACCAGAATCTGGCGCCCCTGACGAAAAGTGCATTTTTCAGCTAATTATTTTTCTTTTGCTAAGAATTCGCCACGATGACAAATAATAAGAGAAAATTTGCTACCATTGGAGCTTGGATTCTATTTTCGCAATTTAAATTTATGAGTAGTTCCAAAGCTTACATTTAGCTCATTTGAATATTGAATTGATTCCAGACTTAAGCTTTAAAACATGTAAGCGGGCGATTCGTCGCACCATGGCAACGTTTAAATTTGTCTGATACGAAGTAAAGAAAACGTAGCAGCCGTAGGGGCCAGTATACATACAGCTGAATTCGCCATTGCCGGAGAGTTAGACTTGGCCCTATATCCCTACTACATCAACAATTGAGGCCACATGATCATAAGACGGTTATTGCGCGCTGAAAATGTTGCCTGAAGATCCGGTTTTAGACCAAAAACTCATTTTCCCTGGCGAGGTCCATTTTGTGGCTCGCGGTGCGTCAGCAAGAAAAATTAAAATCATGTATTTTATGAAGCATCATTTCAATTTCATTAAAGTTTAACAGGTAGTGCACTCCTGGTTTTCCCTCGGTGCTCGGTCACTATTCCTCAAAAAATTTCAGCGAAAATCATCAAATAGAGGCTCCTCGCTAATGTATGTGGTTGCAGCGATTTAGAAATTTTGTTCATAATTTGAAGAATTTTATCAGCGCATGGCCATTGTAATATAATCCATCACATCAACACTCGAGTTGAGTTCACGCCCCTCTTTGCCAACCCCCACGCCCCACTAGGGGGGCGCGCCCCACTGGTTGGGAAGTACTGCTCTAAAGAAATTCCGAACGTATTTACTCGAGATAGAGTTCACTCTCGGTAACAGACTGCAACGCCTTGAAAGCAACCAAAGGCAAGAAAGAGTTGAATCCGCGAATTGCAAGGTGGTGGCTCGACATGGTAGCACGTTGATGCGTTAAGCAGGAATCCGCACGAAACTCGTCATGTCGTTACTTATCTTAAAGTAATCAATCTGGCTGGGTTTTAGCGGGTCAGTTAACCGACGAAAATATTTCCGAAAATCTTACAGGTCTTATACATCTGCAACTTGGTTGCCAACCTAGGTTACAGGTACGTTACTACACACTTGCAACATTCCGGCAACCACGCCATTCACGTTCTTGCAACCTGGTACTGCAACCTGCAACATGCCTACAAATCTTTTATTTTCCGTTTTTTTTTGCGTGTTGCCAACTTAGGTTGGCAACCAAGTTGCAGGTGTATAATGGCTGTTAGAGTCCTATCGAAGCCACCCACCATCGATTATGAGAAAGACATGTATGTATAAGAATTATGCCTTGAGAGAAGGAAGAGTCTACAGAATTACAGCGAGAGGAATATTATGGCCCTTCCCAATGGAATGCGACAATAAGTTGTTCTTGCAGCTTATGATGACCTGGGCCACTTTTCAATCGGTACCGTGTACTAAATGGTTGTCTATGAAATACAATTTCAAACTTTTTTGGGGGTTTCAAAAAATGTTCATGCAAAAGTTCAGCTTACCTCTTTAATGTTCCAGAATGAAAATGCAGAAAATCATAATCGAAATGAGAAACATGACCATTGTTTGCCGATTTAAAAAAGTTGTTCATTTAGCAAAAAATCTGAAATAAATTCAATTTAGAAAATGTTCTACACCAATCAACTACATACACCTAAATTGTGATTGCATGTAAACTTTACCATAATCATGCTGAATTATTTATAACTTGCAACCAAAAATCAGTGCACGCTATACTTGGTCGTCGTCGTAGTCGTGATAGGGGTGAACTGCTGAAAATAAAACTCTCAAAAAAGGCGACTAAAAAAATAACACTTTTCGTGAATCTGAACAAATTATACAAGCAAAATTTCCTGACATTAGCCCACTCTCCGGGCGGTCAATTGGGAGAACTACGGGCCTAAGCTGCCAGTTTGTGAAAGTAGGTTGGAACTGAATTATGCAAATGTCCACCCCGTTTCGAATAGACGTAAACGTAAGGTAGTGTACCTCAATATAAATGTTGCTAAATAAAATCCTTTCGCTACCTTGGCCTCCATTTGATACTTTTTCCCTTTTTCGTACACTATACACTCTCATCTCGTCTACTCTACATTATATTGGCAAAAGTTGCATTTTAAGTATTTTCAGCATGCAATGTGTCGGTGCATTCTATTAATCTCGGGGCTCGTTACAAAGTGCCCATAAGCAAAAGCTATACAGTGGCAGTCTGTATAATGGGCTATTCAAATTAGTTTACGAGTATAAAACGAATTTCTAGCTTCCTCTCTTTGGATTTGTTTTTTTTTCGACTCTTCCGTGCACGGAATACAAATTAGGCAAAGGATATTTGTACTTGGTGACCGTGTATAGTCACATGCATTGACACATGGTCGGACATCCATTAGGGAGGCTTTTTGCAAAATCCAATTCAATTGGGTGGCAATTAGGGTGCATCTGGTGATCTATATTGTACAAAATGCAACCAACAGAGAAAGCAATCGGATCGATTTGAAATTTTATTTGAACGTTATCCAAAGTTTTAGTAACCCGTAAGTCCGGGACTAATGATTAGTGTTTTTGATAGTATGAACGTAACGTTGAATGAATGATGTGCAACAGCAGAAACAAATGACCATTTGATAGCGAAGAAAATTATACCCAGACTTTGTGGGTGATTTAGTGTTCAAAGTGAAAAGAATAATAAAAACAACTTTTCAGAAACGTATACCATTCGTTTCGTACTACACGAAAGGATGATGACTGAAAAGTAAATTGATAAAATGATTTAGTAGTTTTTTCGAAATATACCGCTCTCTGCCCCATAACATTAAAACCATTATCACGCTTAATGTGTTGCCTTTATTTTGGGAAATAACCCGGACACATTAAAGGATTATAAATTTATGTTTCTCATATATATATAAACCAAAACGACCCCTATCGGTCTCCATTAGTACTACTCAACTGTCCATGACACTGTGCTGAAAAAAATCGTGTCCTCGCCATTGTTTCATTTCTATCCAAATTATTTATACAACTCGGACGTATGTACTACACATATGCAATTAAAAGGAACAACGATGCATGAAGTATGCAAGTACGGAACGATGCATATCGTATACAACCTATGGGCAAGTCAAACCTACGTACATATCCCGTATCCGAACAGCACGTTTTCCTGTACTAGATAACTTTACGGCCTGATAAATTACAACAATTAATATTCCGTGAAATAATTTTTAGTCTATTTTTTCGGGCTGTTGTTTAAATTATGTACTGGTGGTACATATTATGGTTGAAGTGTAATAGATCTGTTTAATTAACATTGTGTGGTGGAGAAAGGACATACGTAGTGTAGTATCATGTCCAAGCTGTCTATTTATTTCATTTTGTCAACGTTTTTGATGGACACAGAATTTCCGCACAATCACAAATTGGCACAATAAAGTGCACAAAAAAAGGCTTCAAAAGAATTGTATATGGGTGCGATGATGGTGCATACGGATATACGGAAGTGGGATGAAATAAAAACAAGGATTGCAATTAGGATGAAATGTAGCACTTACGTTACATTGGCACTGGAATTTATAGGCTCTCCCAAATTGGGTCGTCAATACAGGAAAGATAGGACAATTGTTTGTTTGAGCAAAAACATCATCAATTAAATTGCAAATATTTTTTACCGTTATTCTTTGTGTGTGTTTGTGGAGTCAACGAAAATCAGGACTTGAAATGTTAAATTAAAATTGACCACACGCCTCACAGTGCGTTGTTCCATAGGCAAAAATAAAAAAAATTGACTAATTTTCCCCGGAATCAAAGTTAGTCAATATCGAAGAGAACATGTTGGAGTATCCGAATATGTTAAAAAAAAAATGTATTGTTTCGTTTTTGTAGTAATATTATGGGCTAAAGTCGAAAAATATGAAAAATTCTAAAAAATAGGTTGAACTTCAACTTCGATTTCCGATCTTTTCGCAAGTTTTTGGCAATCATAATGATATTTTTTAAAATAAGTATGTTCCACTAAAACTCCTCAAAATGTAAAAATATCATTAAAATATGAAAAAAAAACTAAAACTAAATTGAAATTAAAAACAAACCTTTTGGGTGGTTGACATTTTCTGAAACTGGTATTGGTTTGACAAAAGTGTGATTTCGGCAGCTGTAATGGTTGAAATACATTTCTCGCGTCAGCATCAGCATCGGAAGAGGCATCGGCATCAGCAGAAAAATTTCAATTTAGAACACACGCATTTGCCTTTGATGACCCACATTGACAGCAGCAGCAGCGGCAGAAACATTTTTTCTGCTTCTGCTGTCATTGTGGGTCATCCAAAAAATCAAAAAAAAAACAGGAAAAATGTCGAAAGAGCTTTTGACAACAAAAAGGCAAACAATACATACGAAAAAATGTTTGTAAGTTTTAAAATTCTGAAGTCTGCTACACTGTACCGGAAATCAACTTAACTGTAAAATACTTGACCAGCATCAGAGACTCGACCTCGACCGATTTTATTTTACAACTTTCTACAATATGAAATGGAAAAGGAAGTAGTTTGTACCAGAAAACAAAGCATGTCCACAGTGTTTGACGAGGTTTTTGGGATTTAAATCATGGCTAAATATTAGAGGATTAATATTGTGTTAATAAAAAAATTTCTACGATTTTTTTAAACGAATGTTTACTAGTCCAAATTTTAAGTTCTAATTATTTTTTTAATATCCTTTTCAAACAATTGGCTGATAATTAGGGACTCGAAATTTATAGCGACTACATAGCTGGTACGGTGTCTTACAAGTTTGAAAATTTTAGAAATATCTACTCACGAATTTCTGAGTTATCGGAAAACTTCAATTTAAAAACACAAAAGCTGTAAGAATTTCTCTCTTCTAGACATATAACTATATGATTTATTTAAATCCCTGTTTTGAGGTGTTCCGGCAAGAAAAGCGATGCTAGGTGTTGCATGACTCCGAAAAGTTTAGGAACCACTTTTCTAACCGAATATTTACCAGCTCTTATACTCAAATCACAGTAGCGACAATTTGTACGAAAATTGGAATACTGTGGACTCACTCATCGTAGTTAAAAAGTCAAAATTATCGATGCAATATTTTCAGGAATTCAGTTCAGAGTTTTTTTCATATGGCAAAATTTGCTATCTATTTTGCACCAATCTTCTCTCAAAAAACTGCTAATTTGACATGTAATAAATACAGAAATTGTTATTCTGAAATTCAACATTTGATAATCATAAAAGCATAAGTAATCTTACAAAATGATCCCCCTCCTTTCCGAAAAGCTATCTACGCCACTGACGAGAGGTTAAAATGCTGTACTGTACAGCAAAATGCTGTACGTCTGGTTAACTTAGTCTAGAGATATTAAGGCCGCAATGTAGACTCTTAAACGTCAAATTAAGAGTCGAAAATGCATTGCATTGTTCTTGTTTTTAATGACGTCACATGCTTGTTGTTGTTGTTTGTTCGTATAAATTCAAAATTTAAGAGCTTAACTATGACGGCAGGAGTCGCGGCTATGATATTTCTAGATGGCGTTGGTCAGTGGCGTATTTAGAAAATTCTGAAAGGGGGGCACAAAGTACGGGGGTAATTTGTTACATAGAAAATTTCAAGGTCTCCTTGAGTTTCTCCTTAAATCAAGGATGCATTGACTCGTGAATATAAGTGATTTCTATGAAAAAGTATGGAAAATGACATTTATTTTAATTTCGGCATCCTTGACTCAAGGTCTCCTTGATTTAAATACGGGCCTGAGAGTCCTTTGCATTTCAGGTTTATTACACCAAAAGTTTAGTTTTCCTGACAGATCTTATAATAACACTCATTAACTGCTTTTGGCTTTTCCTGAACCAAAATACGGAGGGCCTTTAAAAAGTTTGCGTATTGTAGTTCGAAGGAGCTTGAAGCCGAAAAGGAATTTTACGAATATCTAGGGACGCGGGAGCGTCCCGCCCGCCAAAGAAAAGCGAAGAAATTTGAACAAATCAAAAGCGAGAAGCGACTAAGACTATGTTTACACGACGGAACAAGTACGGGTTTTCGGACCTCTGTAGCTCGGACTCTGGTTGGTCCTGAGTGTTCAAATTCGGTAAAGGTTGTCGTTCGCGCCGTCTTACGAAGTGTAGAAAATTTCAAGAAGATAGGATGAAAAACACTGGAGATATAAGAGTTTGAAAATCGCATTTTTTCGAAAATCTTGTTCTCGTTGTTCTTGTTGTTCTTGTCGTTCATTGACAGGGCTACAGCCTTGCAGAGGGCATCTCGGGATTTGGTCTCTTTTCCCATTGATAGAGTCTGTCGTGAAGGTGTGCATAGGCTATCGTTTGCTCCGATCCGTGGAGTAGAAAAAAAGATACAGCGGAAAATGTGAAAAAATACATAGAGTTTCTCGCTTAAATCTTTTTAAATGTTTCAAAGGAAGCATTTTGCAAAAGTCGGGGATTGGTCCGAAAAATGACTAGAAAAGAATCGTATAGTTTTGTTATTTGGCAGGACTGTTTCGAACAATCCCTTGTATATGTTCTCTAAATTGTTCAGTTGTAGAGCGTCTGCAAAAGCGGCGGCAAGGGCTCAAAGTTCCAGATTTGGTTCGTCTCTTATACGAGTATACGTACATATTACTATAATATTGAATGAGCAAATAACATCCCGATGATC
This sequence comes from Microchrysa polita, assembly GCA_949715475.1. NCBI lineage: Eukaryota > Metazoa > Arthropoda > Insecta > Diptera > Stratiomyidae > Microchrysa > Microchrysa polita. Next base: position 16,175,432 of record OX454421.1, on the reverse strand, counting down.
CTAAAGCTTCCAGCAAACGGTAGAGGTTCGCAAAACACACACACCTCAGGTTAAGAAGGACGCTAAGGTTACAAAGGTTACCAAGAAGGTTATTATTGTTATTATGTTCTCAAACATGGTCGTGATAAAAGGGCAGTGAATATTGTCTTCATTTCAAGAAAATAAACGCATTCATTTATTGTTATGTTAACCTGATTTTGTTAATTGAAAACTGCAAAAAAATATGATATCTCACAAAAACAACTCTGTTGTAAAAAGTTTCCGCCAAAGAAAAAGTTGTCAGCCGCAAAAAGGATTGATATAATACAATCCCGCCAACATGCTCGCAAGGATATGCATTCAAAAGTGATTGAATTAGTTAATAGTTTCCACCAAAACAGCGTGGTGCGGTATGCGTCAGAATTTGTGAAATAATTTCCGCCGCGATAGACCACGCTGAATTTGCCAATTCGTGTGGAGTCTGTGTTGTGTGTACCGCGTAACGCACCCGCGCTGGTTTGGTGGAAGCTAATTTCTTGCAATGCTGTTTGGCAGGGAGCTTTCATAGGGGTAATTGCAGGATAAAGCCAATCTTATGAAAATTACGAAAGAACTTTATTGTATAAAAAAGGGAAAAGTCGTCTATACGAAAACAAAAAAAGTTTGTAAAACACATTTTATTTACAAGGCTGGAAGATTCGAGATGAAATCTGATGAAGAAAAGAGCATAGCAGCAAATAGCAGCCTCATCAGCTCCCCGCCAATAAGCGTTGAAAGAAATTAGCTTCCACCAAACCAGCGCGGATGCGTTACGCGGTACTCACAACACAGACTCCACACGAATTGGCAAATTCAGCGTGGTCTATCGCGGCGGAAATTATTTCACAAATTCTGACGCATACCGCACCACGCTGTTTTGGTGGAAACTATTAACTAATTCAATCACTTTTGAATGCATATCCTTGCGAGCATGTTGGCGGGATTGTATTATATCAATCCTTTTTGCGGCTGACAACTTTTTCTTTGGCGGAAACTTTTTACAACAGAGTTGTTTTTGTGAGATGTACTTAATTAGCTATGGAATTAATGCAATGACCAAAGAGACTGTTTTCATATGACAAAACGTATTCCAGACGGAACACTTTTCTTTGGAAGAGAAATTTCATACATCGTCCGAAATTCTGCCAAATTTCGGCCAAATTCCGCCAAAAAGTGGTTCTGCTTACTTTTGAAAGAAACACAGATGAAAAACTGATACAACAAATTTTGGCTGACATTGTGGACTTGAATTCCATGGCAGGTTCAACACTTTGGCTGCCAATGCACCACCGGTGAACACGGCATAGGTTCTTCCCCAGGGGCCAGTGCATCACCGGTGAACACGGCACAATTTATTCCTTGGGGGCCAAAGCAAAATTTTCCTGTTTTCCTATTATTTCCCCCCGGAAATATTTTGTACACATACAGTGCTGGAAGAAAAAAGTTGCTCAAGCCTTTTAATGGCCATTTTACCTAATATTCTTAAAAGTTATTGGAACTACAACTTTTCAGTGGGCCATATAAAAACAAAGGACATATAAACGGTCTATAAATATTTTTAATTTTATGAATGAGGTTGATTCACTTGGTGAAATTAGGGGGTTTTCACAAAGAGGCTGAATTTAATGGAAAAATGAGACACGTTAGTCCAGAACTATAGAGTAATATTTTGGTTTTGGCGAAAGAAAATCTAATAACTCGTTAAATAGGTCAAAGGATGGATATTCCTCAACGCATTGTAGCATGGCATTGAAACTATTTGGGGGGAGGGGGGCACCTCTAAACCGAAAAAAGGCTCCGGACGTCCTAAGAAAACTGCACCTTCGGAGAATCGCTTCATCATTTTACTAAGCTGTCGAAATCGATTTAAGACATCGTCGAACATTAGGAATAATCTAGTTTGACCAACTAGGATTCGGAATTAGGCGAGGATGGTAAGTAATAGGCTTGTAAAAGCTAGATTACTTGCGCTTAAACCTGTGCATAAACCAGAATTTCAATTAAAAGTCAAGCGAAAACGTTTACGGTGGGCTGAGAAGCACATTTAATGGACTCAGGAGATATGTGATGGCCAGTTTTCAGACGAGTCCAAATTTAAGCTTTAATTAGGCGACAGGAGAATTCTAGTTCAGCGGGATCCTCGGGAAAGGCTTAGCGATGAATACATGGAGGCCCTAACTGTTAAGTTAGAAGGACTTATAATGTGGGGCTGTTTTTCGGGAGACAAGAGGGACCGAATATGCTTTATTCATTCAAAAGTAACAGCTTCGGTCTACCTAAACGTCCTATAAGGCGAGCTGGAGCCTTGCGTGTAAAAGCTATTTGGTGATACCGGAAGTTTTGTGTTCCAGCAGGATAATGCGCCATATCACACTGCTAAAGAAGTAAGTATTAAACACAAAAAAGTCATAACTTTAATAACCATATCATAAAATATAACAAAAAAAAAAAATTTTATATATTTTTTTTTTATATTTAAAGGTTAAGAGGTACTTTGAAGAAAGGAATGTTGACGTTTTTGATTGACCCCTGTGTAGCCCCGACTTGAATCTCATCGAAAATACGGGTCCAGCATAAAACTAGAAGTGGCCAAGAAGCGCCCGGACTCCATTCAAACCTTGAAAAGGTTAATAATAGTCACTTGGCAAGCGATTCTCAGAAAAAAACCTGGAAAAACTGATTGGAGTTGATGAATCGGAGGTGGGGGGAAGTAATCAACGCCAGAAGTGGTCCAACCAAATATTAATGTTAAACTATTATGTCTTAAGAACCAATAAAAATATAAAAACAGACCAAAAAAAATTTACGTTATTATTACGAAACAATCTTTTTATAGGTAAAATCCATATTTCCACTTTATCTAATTTCTCCCTCGGAATCACAAATATAATTATTTTTTTAGCAAAAATTTGTCTTCATATTGTTTCAACTGACACAATAAATCAAATAACAAAAAATACCTACCCACTTTTATCATTAACTGTCTTTTATGGCTAAAAAAGGGCTTGAGCAACTTTTTTTTTCCAGCACTGTATTTATATGCTTAAAAAAGCCATATTCAAGTGGTTTCTCGACCGTGTTCACCGGTGATGCATTGGCACTGGGAAAGTATATAGCATTATTATAAACACAAGTGCATCACCCGTGAACACCTGATTTAGATAGTGAAGTTCCGATAAATAACGATGCAGTTCGGGGAATTCCGAGGAACTGTCGGATTGGATTTCGCCGGCTACCGGAGAGAGTTTAGTGAAGTTCGATAGTTTGATAATTTCACGTAGAGAAGCTAGTGGAGTAGCACTTCAAAACAAAAGTCCTTATGAAATATACCGACTCCTTCTGACGGATGAGATTTTAGAAATTACGATTGAAGGGGAGCTCTGTGGCTCACTTGGTTGAGTCGCACTCTACGATGGTAGTAATCTAGAGGTCCAGAGAACGAACATCGGCGTGGGCCAAAATTTCCGTACTTGTGCGGATAGGAAATATATTGCAACACTAGCTGCGAAAGCTCGCTTCGCTCGCTTTCCCATCTAGGGCTCGCTGCGCTCGCGTTGACAGTAACTTAAATTGATGGGCGATTTTAAGTCCTAATCAACCTGAGAGACATATTGATGTAGGTTTCTACTAAAAAAATCGTAGTTATGGAGATGGTGCTAACATTATTTAAGTACTTTTTTGTATCCAAAGTAAATACTGAATCGAAGCGTTATACGTGTCCGCAAATTATCCGTTTCATTGAAGTGCTCTTTGGTAAACCACATTTTTTGTTTTTTGGTCTGACGTTAACACAAACAAAGCGGATGGTTTTCCAACTCGTGAACACACAACGTATAACTGTGAAAAACAATGATTTTCTAAATTTATCCCGCAAACACTAAGCGATTGGCCTTGCGACTTGTTAATTGTCATTGCGAACGCAAGGCGAACTGGAAATTGCAATCGTTTGAAGTCAAACGGAAGAACAGTCGGAATCATTGGTATTCGAGGAATATATACATTTTCACCTGCGTACTTTCCGTTAATAATGGTTGCCTCAATCAAATTCGGCAGAAGTCTTTTTACCGAAAGTCGAGTACCGTTGCAAAGTCGCGGTGGATTCAAATTACGCAATATCATAATAACTGTACCAACTTTGAGTTGCAAGTTATGTGGTGGAAATCCTGGTAACTCCAGAGAGTTCAAAAACTCCGTTGGATAATTTACTATATCATCGGGATTTGTTATGGAATCACCGGATTTGTATATGTCACCAAATCGCCAGCAATTTTTGATGGAATGGTTAAATTCAGTGCGTGTACATCATTATTCTTTGCGGCAAGAATTACTCGTTGACTTAACCAAGCATAATTCTGATAATTCTCACTAATGTTTGGGAAAACATTTTCAATAAGATTGAGAGTCTACAAATCGGCAAAAGTCGTTGGTAAGAGTAATTAATCCAGATGTCGCATCAACTGGGACTTTTCCATTTCCAACAGCTAACAATTGTTTGGAAAATTGTGCAGCACTTTGATCATTTTGAAGTTGAACTCTCATATTATGGCGCTGTGTGTAAAAAAAGATTTTCCACCTTTTCTGTTGAAATTTTTCCTGAAATTTCTTTGCTATAAACCTCACGGAGCCCGAGACCTTTCCAACGAATGCAAAACCGTGGAAATCGGTTCGTGCGTTCTGGAGTTATAGCGTCAGGAAGGAAAACCCGACTTATTTTTATATAGTAGATTATATACACTCCGAAATGATATGCAATATAACGTTGACTCGAAATTGCCTATAAACGGCTGAGTTAACGCACCATGCCCCCACATGGGGCTATACGGTACTGAGGAGGGGGAGTAATCGCCTAAGTACGTGGAAGGACACCTACCGGCCTCAATTTTTGGAAATTTCTAGGACTGATGATATGCATGGGTCTCGTCAAGTACCCAGAAATGACAGATCTTTGATAATAATCAATTCGCCGTTAACACTATGTCCCGTAACAGATTTCAGATTCTCCTAAGATTTTTACATTTCGCCGACATCGAAGATACTTCTTCAAAAACCTATAAAGTGGAACGAATTATTGAAGAGGTGCTTTACAATTTTAAATTTTATCGGTCAGCAGGTTATCGACGAAAGCATGATACCCTTTCGTGGACGCTTACGCCATAAATACGGGATAAAATCCTTTAAACTTACAGTTACTGAGGGATACACATTTAACATAAAACTCTACTCAGGAAAGACAACAACTGGACGCTCTCTGTCTTGTAATGTTTGTCTGCATTGGAAATTGGAAAGACAAAAGACATTAAACCTGAACTAAGTTTGTGAACCGTCATTTGTTTGTTTCTTTTGGATTATAGAACCATGAATATGTTTTGTTTAACTATTTTTTTTTTTAATTTTCACCTTTCTACTAATAAAAATAAAAAAGAAAAGACATTTTTTTGGCTTTTATGGAGTAACGCACTTTGAAGGTATTTTTTTTTTTTTGATACTTGGCACATATGTGAGTTTTTTCGAATTGAACTGTGATGCAAAAAACAGTTACTGAAAGTATTCTGTCAGTTTTATTATAATATTTTGTTTTTCAAACCCGTAAGGACAACAAATTTAAAAATCTAACTATGCATAATCGATGATGCATTGGCCCCTGGGGAATGACACTTGCTGTGTTCACCGGTGATGCACTGGCCCCTGGGGAATGACACTTGCCGTGTTCACCGGTGATGCAGTGGCAGCCAAAGTGTTAAGCGAATTTGATTGCAAAATTAGGATTTACTGAAAAAGAGGCCTTTGTATGTTTTGTCAAAAATCTAGTAACAGATTCCGTAAAATCGTAACAAGTGGCGAATAATATTTTACAAGTACAATCCAGAATACTACACGGTTGTAAATTTTGGTGTAAACCGGGAGTAAATTTTATAAATAAAATAGTATAACTCCTATCTATTCCAAAACTTGAATAAAATTTGACCCTTTTCAACTTATATTTTTAGTTTATTCAAAAATTAGGTATATTAATTATAACCGCTACAGAATAAAACTATCCAAATACCCTTTAAATATTATACATTTTTCACCGTTCGGGATAGAATAAATTGCATTGAATGTTGTTATAACATAAAGGGGTAGAATCAATCCAACTATGTTATCAAATCTCCACTATCAACGCAAGAAACCCAGTTAACCTAGAAATCTATTGATTTGTAGTCTGTCTGGTTCAGTGAACAGCGCGCTTGCCTACAAATCACAGAATTGTGTATTCGAAGCCGACTGCACTCCTTTTACAATTTTTATTTTTTCTAGCGGTTTGTATAAATTTGCTTATCAATTTAATACTATTGAAGAGTAAAGTTTTTATCAAGAATACTTATACTTTTAATATAATAGTTCAATTATACTTTTGATAAAGGTTTTATATGGAAATGTATGAATATATTTTTTTATAAAAATGACACCAAAACTTTCAGCCGTGTAGGAGCTACATAGAGCCGGGAAGTGATCAATCGATTAATTAAAATGAAGCAACAAAAGTAAGCAGGAAGGTATGATTGTTTGTTATTTCCATATGTACTACACTAGCTTCAAATCTGTAGTATCTGCAATACCTTTTAAAACGAGTTCTAGATGGTAAGCTGAAGCAACATGCTTTAACAAATCAATTGCAAAATAGAAATGAGAAGGAATGGCTACCATGATGTTTACTTCGTGAAAATTGAAGCATTGAAGAAAGTACCCCAGGCAGAGCACCACAGACACCGAACCGTAGGAATTCGAAAATGTATGCTAAAAATGCTTTCCCACCAAAACACTTAAATTTTTAGCATTTTAACAGAAAGAGAAGCATCTGGTTTAACCCTCGGTTGTACTAATGGGTCTGGCCAGACCTTTTTCATTTTTAAGTTGCTGTAAGATAAAAACCGTTTTAGCCACCACCACAATGTTTCGTGACTTTTCCTAAAAATTTGTCAGCTTTTCATAACACCAAAAATATTTGGATCAAATATCCTGCGAGAGTAGGTATAAGGACATTTTGGTCAGTAGGTACATCACATTGTTAGAATTTTTTCTACCGAAATCTGTTCATTTTATACAAATGTCCACTCTTTTCTTTTGAAACTAAATAGTGAGTACAGTTTCTTCTTTTATTGAAATGCATTATTTGTCGAAAGTCGTTGGAGATAAAATAAGTGATAGTATGATCAAATGTCTGTGGAAATGTGCACATGCACTTGCTCATATTGTTAATTCAAAATCGAATTCTATCTCATTTTTTTTTGCTGAAAATCACATTCGATTGATTTCTAGTATGCATGTATGTTATTATAAATTTAGAAATATTACGTTAACATGACATAACAACAAAAACAAAACAAAAATTCTTGACGTACATATAGATAAATGCCCACAAATACAGTGGGGTCTGGCCAGACCCATTAGTACCTTATGTGACTATTCAAACATTAGTTTCTCCGAGGGTTAAAAATCTTTACAGCAGCCCAACACGAATTTACGGCCAAATTAAAATACACAAGCCCGATCGAAAAATCAGACCGATTGTTTCAAATATTTATCAATTCAGCGGCTTCCAAGACATCGATACCGCAACAACATCTCCTCAACTTATATCAACATAAGATGGGGTCACTTTACACATGACGAGACTTTCAATAGCAGTCCTTGTTTCCGAACAGATTCATGTCGAGATTGGGCAACGTTTCATGACCCCCTCGTTGTCTCGACATAATCATAGCTTGTACTTATTCTCTGAGAGTTCTTGTAACCACGCGTCTATGAAATTAAATTCAACCCGTTCGAAAAACGGAAAGGGTTCATCAACGAGGAGATCTGGCGAATTGAGAAGATGATGTGATGATAATAATGTTTCGAAAAAGATTTACAAAGTTTAGTAATAGAAACGCTCAAAATAAAAAGAGAACATTTGGTACTGCAATTTTTAGTAAGGTGTAAAAAAAGTTTGAGAAACTGCGGGTTTTACCACCTCGTCATTTAAGTGCATACTTCTCGATCTTTAAAGTTTCCACATGTATCGGCTCGACGAAAAATCGCCTAAATAATGTTTTTTATTCTATTAAATACAAATTATAGCTTAACAATTTAAAATAAATCAAAATCGCAATAAATTAAATGCATTTAAACGCGTCTATTCTTTATTACATCTCCAAAATGCACATCGAATCCTTTTTCGTTGCAAAAAATATACAGCAAAATCCCAGCATCATGCATGCATTATTTGTAAGGTCATATGGCTGGAATGCAATTTAACGAAAAATAATCTAACACCATACAAACAATAATTCATTTTAAGTCCATTTCACAATTTGACTGCCTTCTATTCATCCTTTCTGTATGTATGGGCTGATATAAAAGTCGCAGAAATAAGCATGAATACGGTCGCATAAAAAATATAGCGCGACGACTATACAATAAATCTATTCCTTCAATTGAAAAGTAGGTGATGGTCGTCGTTACCACTCCTGTGCGATGGTGATGATGTGTGCGATGATGACGCGCGATGATGGCTATGATGAATATGACCATATAATGCCAGCAGAGAAAGCAATAAATTCAAAGCATTTCATTTTATAACATACACCAGCTCCAGCACCACATACAAACAAACAAAAAATCGCAGAAAGAACAAATTTGTTCCCATAAAATTTTTTTTATTATTTCTCAATGTAGGGAAAGGTTCCGGAAGGACGGCTGAATGGATATCAGCAGGGGTAAGGCTATATATGAAAGCAATTGCGACGACAACCAAGCCGAAAGTACCATACACCGCATACACACGTAAGTCAACTTGCTGGGCACTTATATACTCCTTTCGGGCTTTGCCTCTTCGTCCTCCCCATTTGATTTATTAGGCGTCGCAAACTGCACTTTGATATACGAGTGTACACATTACTGTATGGAATACCACACTGCAAATTTTTCCAACCGCATCCTCTTCTTTACGTATCCTTTTAGATTTTCTGAAGTGCACTAGCGCTTGCAGAATGAATGAATGCTTGCTGAATGAATGGGCGAAGGGACGAATGAAATGGACGAGAGTCGAGCCACGCCGGTGGAGAGCACTAAAGTGCAGGGTATTCAAAGTATGACGATCGTGTTAGGCTCCCCGTAGGGAGAACTTTGAAATCCTGTCCCTATTTTATTTTCATTGTTATCACACTGACTGTGATATTCAGTTCAGTGGGTTATGCAATATACTCGGAACAATATGCATTCAAACGCGCGGCAAACGGAATCGGACACTTTGCATTATTTTTATATTCTTGCGGCAGTTGTTATAAATTGCATTAACTTTAAGAATTCCTCTAGTTGTCTTCATATGGGATTTCATTTATTTTTATCATGTAATCCTAAGAGGGAAGATTTCGTCCTGAAGTTTTTATTTAAAATAAGGACACCAGGAGTTAATCTTTTGATAAAGATCTAATAAATTTTTGTCTTAACTTACTCGTATAAGACACATTTGAATAATTTATAAATTTCACATACATCTTTATAGCATTTTATTTTTATGTTCGGTCAAGGAATTGAAAGGTAGCAGATTCCGATACCACGTTAGGTGTTACCTTATAGTCTACCAAATCAAAAAAAAAATCCAAATAAACCCATTGACCCGTATTTCGCTCAATTTTAACATTTTCATACCACTGTACTTTTTATTTATCCCATGACATGGTAACAGGACCTTTTCGCTCATCGTCGCCTATATACATATCGCCATTGAATACTACGAAAACGAACCACAGCGAACGGACGCACCAAAGGACCAAAGCGTGCACCAATAAATTTATTTAAGCTGATCTGATAAGGAGTTGAAATCTTTTTATACGACGCGAGAATAACAGCTTGCCGATATTGGGTTAATTGAATTTATTAGCATCGTATTACGTACAACGACCGTTACGTTATTGGATAACTTCTTTAACGATAAAACTTTTCCTCTATGCTTCGTTCTTGTGTTTTGCTTTTTTACATCCTGTACACGGGTTTTTTCTATTCTGATGCTTCTTCGCTTCGTGGTGAACTATATGGCCATGGCATCGAACGTTTAGTCCCACACTGTGTCCTGTGTCGCTATAGTTGATGCCCGTTGGTGTCATTGTGTCGGTTCAGTTGTGCAAAGGCAAAGTTCAAGGGATTTCACCAACGCCAGGACTCTTTGGGAGACAATCCCAGAATTTCACCCATCTGATTTGTACGCAACATGCGGGTGGTGCTACTGGTGTGCTTCAAATAGATCCCGACGAGGACGACGATAAAGACAAGACGTTTGTATTCGATGTCTAATCGACCTTTATTGCGACTAAGACATGCGGCGAAACAAATCGTGTAGGAAGTCAATGCGTAAGTACATTTGGAATAATTGAAGAGCTAGAAAGAATTTACTCGTGAAACGATGACTATATTGCTATTACTCGTAACAAATCAATCGATATGGATGCAGTTTGGGGAGATTCTGACGACGACGATAATACGATAAATGCGACACTGCAAATCGAATTCTGCACTGCGACAAGTAGGTATTATTGGGTAGAAATCAATTTAAGTTTGCTTACGGTAGTTCAATGAGTTTTATGTAGTTTCGAAGATTTTGTTGAGAAGATGAGATATTTGGACCTTAATTCAGCATTTTGTGCTGCTTACCTTATGCAATGTACGAGTATCTGGAACTTATTCAACATCTACTGGCTGAAATTTTAACTTTCCATTCGATAAAATATTTTAATTTATACTGTTTATGTTTATACTGTTCTTAAGAATTCTCGTGAGAAAATCCTAACGGGATTTCGATTTTAAGACTTTATGTTAATAAAAGAAGAAGCAGGTTACTGCAAATATTGTCACCAACTTTGAGATAAAATACCGTTATCTGTTTCCTGCTTGTAACTTTAATAACATGAAGTCTAAAAATTGAAGTCGCGTTAGGATTTTTTCACGAGCATTCAAATTGAGCAAGAAGCATTCAGAAGTTAGGCCGGCCCGCATATAGTTTCGAGAAAATCATTGAGAAGCTCAGAATTCCACGAAAATTCAAATTGACCAAGAAGCGACACAAGGTCAAGAAATTGTAAAGGATCTAAGGTAAAAAAGCCGTAGGAGAACCAAGCGCCAACGAGGCCAATTTCACAAAAAAAAAGGAAAAATTTTAAATTATAGGGTTTAAGGTTTAAAGATGCGAACCACGCACAAACGACTTCCAATGGATCCAAGTGCAAAAAAAAAATCGCAAAATAAAAATATTGTATAAAGAGGGATTAGGGATTCGAATTGTAGCATATTGTAGCGTATTGTAGCGCACATTCTGCTGAAAATTTTCAGGGTCCTATCTGCGTTTAAAAGTTACAGCCGCTCAAAGATGTGATCCAAGGACAATGACAGCGCAAACGGAATTTATTTTCCAATTATGCGGGACACTTTGGATCATTTGCGGGACAATTTCGGGAGGATTTTCCATGGGGGCGAAGCGAAAGCAGCGAGTAGGAGATGAATGCGTCGGTTTCTGTATAAACAAAAGGCATTAGCTTCACTCATTCGTAAAATTAGCGATAAGATCACCTTATGTGTAGTTTCCACAACATTAACGCTTAGCACTAACTTAAAGTAAATTTGAATTTATTTTCTTAGGAATTGGGAGTAAATTTCAGGCAAATTTGTATGGAAGTTACGTATACCTCTTCTGCTCTCGAACCAAGAAAACAAAGTTAAACTTATTGCCAAATGGCAAATGAGAAAACCCAACCACCACTTCAACCCAACCTAAAGCGAACAACCCTGTTTTAAAAATTTATTGGTTTGCATGCCAACTAAACTATAAAACCAACTTGTTAGAGCCAGATATAGCGAGCAAACTCATATGGTGTGAGTGAGGTTTAAGTGTATAGATATATTACTAAAACTTTAACCGCTCTTGAAATAGCATTTCCTTCACTACAAACGTTACCTCTTTTGTCTGTTTTAAGGTTTGTGTTCGTAGAGACGACTCATGGGATCATCGCTCAGCGATCGACGTTAAACCACCGGTTTTGAGCACTAATATGCGTATTTTTTCCATACAGACATGTTCCTTTAGTCCATAGTCGATACAAGGAAAATAGAACCATTAAAAAAATATTTAAATACGGCTCGAAATTGGATGCAAAACTACGATCGCTGAGCGATCATCACATAAATTGTCTCTACGAACACGTACCTTTATAAAGCTACGACAATTTTTTAGCATTTTTCATTCAATGTCTTAATAGTTTGTTCATATTGTCATAAACATGACAAGCTGATAAAACACGTTCAAACGCTATCTAGCTAAGTAATTCTCTGTATCGACGGAATGCCACCTATTTTCAGGACTACTAATACAAGTGTCAAACAAGGATTCAAACAATAGTAGAAGTATCTGGATTGAATACAGAAAACTTCAGGAATGGACAAGATGAATCTACACCGAACAGAACCGAATAGTACGACTATAAAAAGCCGGTCGGTCATGTATGAGTCAATCCAGTTTTGGAATTGGAATGCGATAGTGTTGGCAACGAATTATAAAAACGCCAGTGAAGTTCATCGGCGATAGTACGCGAGATTAATTATTGTTAGCCACGCATAAAATAAAGTGTGTAATTAAAATTTAAATTCTTTTTAACTGATCCACGAACCCTAGCATATTACAACTGGTGTCAGAAGTGGGATCAGTTTCGCGAGTGAAATAGTGAGACTGAATTGATTGTTCAGAGACAATAAAGTCAAAGCACCGGTATTCAGTGCGGGTTATCGCGGAAAAATACGAAATGGCGCGATTCGTTAATGATTTGACCGTTAAAGAATTAAAAGATCACCTCGGTGATCGCCGTATATCTACAACAGGCAACAAAGACCAACTACGGTTGAGACTACGTGAGGCACGCCTACAAGACGGACAGAATCCGGACATACGAATTTCTGATTAGCGAGAGTTCTGGAAGTTCGGTTGCCGAAAAGCCGGGAAGCGTTGAGCAGCTCGACACTGCCTCGATTATGACATTTTTTAAGTTGCGGTTCGAACAAAAATCAGTAATAATCGAGAAAAAGTTCGAAGCACAAGCCAAACAGTCTGCAACGTTCGGAAAAAAGCTGGAGCAACAAGCGGAACAGTCAGCAGAGATGCTAATACAACAAGCCGGAAAAATCGAGACGAAATTGGCTGAGCATACCGCTAAAATTGAGGAAAAATTGGATCAACGGCTGAACGAACAAACCAAGCGGATTGAAAGGCTCGACTCGAAGCTGGGAGAGCATTCTTATAAAATCGTAGAGCTTGACACCATGATCCAGAACATTAAGGAAAAAGTCACCAGCCAACTAACCAGCGAAGTTGCTAGCCAAATCGCAGCGGCGCGGCGCTAGAAGGCCTACCAATCGAAATAGGGTCGTCATACGTCGAACGAGCATCCCCAAAGTCCGTGAAAGCGCCGGTATTCGACGAACAAGACTCAGTTCGAGGCGGCTGCAACCCACAAACGTGGGACGGATAACGAACGAGCTACAGCACTGGTCTTCGCGCTCAAAGGCCCGGTTGCCGGTATCCTTCAAACACTGAATCCGGAACAACAGAAATCAATCGCAGCGTTAATGTCTGCCCTGGACAAGCGATACCGCAGAGACTCAAATCAACAGTCGCTTTATCAGGCACAGCTGAAGGCTCGAGTTCAGAAATATGGTGAAAATCTGAAAGAACTAGCAGGTGGATATCGCATGGTTGGCGATTTTGGCATATCCTGACAACGCAGCTGTACGGGACGCTTACGCAGCACAAGCATTTGTGGAAGCTTTGAGGGATCCCTGCCTCAAGGATCAAGTGCAACTATGGGAGCAACACAAATCGATACAGGCGGCGATAACCTTCCGTAGCTCAGCGATCAAGGAAGCAAACAGAGTTGGGGCAATAAACGAAGATTGTAATTGCCAACGAATAGAAACACGAGATTCTACTAACGCTGGGGCCCCTCGTTGCTGGAACTGTGGAGAAAAAGGGCACCTAATGCGAGACTGTAAGAAGGCACGGCGTGAATGCGCTAGCTGCGCTGCGATAAAAAATCGCTTTAGATGGCCACAGACATCAAACGCTCCTTGCCAAGAAGGAGCGGGAAACGAGAAGAGGTCAATTTCAAGGGGCAGAAGTTGGCCGACCGACTATGGCCCCAGTAATGTAATTGTTTATCTCTGAATATTACCGTCTTCCTGATCATGCCAGCATTTTTCAAGCAGAAATGCTTACAATCATGAAGGCCTGTCATGCTCTCAGGGACATATACAAAACAACCAGAATATCGCTATCTGCTCAGATAGTCAGGCGGCTATCATGGCTTTACAATCGGTGAAGACGACCTCCAAGGTTGTTGAAGTATGTGAGGAAGCATTGAGCAGCCTTGGCACACGACAAAGAATCACCCTACTCTGGGTACCCGGACACAGGAACATAGAGGGTAACGAGATGGCTGACGAACTAGCCAAAATGGGTGCCACTCTTGATAGCTCTCATGCGGAGCGTGTTTGCGTCCCGATGGCAGCTGTTAAGAGTATATAAGGGCTGCTTATTCCAACTGGCGAAATCTGAGGACTTGCGTTATATTAAGGAAGATGTGGCCCTCCTACGACTGGAAAAGAACGTCTTAGATTCTGACTAAACTGCGTAGAGATATTGCCAAGCTTACTGCTGTTATCACGGGCACTGGCCAATAGGGCTACACGCTGCCAGGCTGGGCATCCCCTACAACGCGCATTGCCGCAGCTGCGGTAATGTCAATGAGAGGGAAACCCTGATTCACATTCTGTGTGAATGGCCGGGACTTGTCAGAACCCGGTATAGGACGCTCGGTAGGGCTTTCCTGGGAGAATTGGAGGGTGCAGCTAATGTGAAATTATGGGAGCTGCTGTACTTCCTAAATAACACTGGCTGGTTCAAGACACCTCCCCACTCATAAATTCATTACCTAACCTTCAGCATATACACTAGTCAAACTTCATGGAGTTTGTGGATTCAAAACGGCGCTTTATGCGCTAATTGGGCTTTGGCTAGCCTCTGCCTAGGCCGCCACTTTTACCAACCAACCAACCAACTAATGTAATTGTTTCCAGATTGTGCCACGATAAAAATGATTTATGCCTGAGCGGAAAAGTTCGAAACGAATGAAGAACGATAGTCAACGATACGGGAGCATCTAGATCCATATTCCGATCTGATGTAGCAAGCATGATTGACAACACCACAAAGCAGGTACTGAGAACAGCAACTGGCAAAACGGCACCAATACCAGGAGAAATTGTAATTGAAATCGAACTTGGTGATTTGCGATTTCAACATCGATTCCTGGTGGCAGACATAACGGATGAGTGCATCGTGGGAATGGATTTCTTACGACAACATCAATTCTCTTTGGATTTGGTCTATTAAAATGGCAGAACACGGAAATTATGATAGAAGATTTTCACAAGGACGCCTCATCCGTACGAATCATCGCCAACGCTGATACAAGTGTACCGAAATCATCGGAGAGTATTGTATGGGCTAGACTTGATGGTGATACTGGAGGTCACAGCATAACTACTTGGTCGAGCCAACAAAAACGCCAGCTCTGAAGAACCTCATGCTGGCCCAAACCCTAGCAAAAGTCAGCAACGACAATTTAATACCGCAGTGCGAATAATGAATGTAACGGACAGAGACAGTTTCGTGAAAAGAGGGGACATTATTGGTCAGTGCGAACCGGCTATTTCTGTTACAAGAATTGATGGCGTCGAGGCGGATCACCATAGTCGCAGGTCTCCTCATACTTTTTCATAGATTTTTTACCGAGATTATAACCAAAATCTCAAGCAAAATCTCTACATAATCGTGGTGAAGTGTGGTGAGCTTCGCATTTGACATTATTACAGTAGAGACCATCTAACCCATTTTCGGCTCTGCCCACGGCTTTGTCCACATAAATTTTGATTTTTTCACTTATTGATGAACATAAATCATAAGATAAATTCTACTTTTTGCTATTTATATTATTTGTAATAAATTAATATAAACAGCCGTTTAAGTCGTGAAATTGTCGGAGTTGCAGTTTAGACGTACTCTACTGTACTGCCAAGTGGTGAAACAAGATTACGACCATAGTGTGAATAGCATGCGAGATTATATAATCTACCTAGATTTTGCCGCCATGTGGGAATAGTCTATTATGAATTGTTTTTAAAGCAGGGAAAAAACATAGAAGCATGTTAGTTTCAGTAAAATAATCACAATATCCAGCTTTTTCAATAAGTTTATTGGACGACGTTTCGCCACATCGGCATCTTCAGGTCCCTTAATATGTAACAATGTCATATATGTATACAGGCATACCTCGACTTAGGACGATTGGTTCCAGGAAAATGCGTCCTAAGTCGAAAACGTTGTAAGTCGAATAACCATATTGCAATTAGGCAAGAGCACGGTCAAAACTCAAAATTCGGCAATTTTTAGTTAATGATACAGTTTTATAAGAAATAAAGGAGCATTCAAAATTTGCATGTACAAATTAACATTAACGAAAATAATGTGTGTTTATTTCACATTAACGAATTTGCGTAATATTTTTCATATCCCTTTTTGGGCTCTCTTATTGTGAACTGGCAAAGAGGCCGCTGCGCGCGCCGGGCCAATTTTTGTTGTGATATAAGTATTTAGGCAGAGTTATTTTTTCCTATCTAACAATTAACTTAATTTAGAGAATACTGGTATAGAAAACTTCTTATTATTTGTTGAGATGATCGTTTTATATTTCAAGAAAAAATTCTCATTCTCATCACCATGGCTTAAAATATGGACGCAAAATTGTGCAACCAGCAATTTAGTTCGAGCTCAAGGTAAAAGTCAACACAATTGTAAAATATTAACCCTTAAATGCATGGGGTCTGAACCCAGTATCGTAACTGACCTCCCTTTATGTAAAATCGGTCACTGAACACGGAATCAGCTTTTATTTTCCCAGGAAACAGCCCGTTTTCCCAGAAAAGCGAAAATAGTAGAATTTTCATTGTGTACCAAATACGGTACCTACGCCATGCATTCAGGCCATATGTTGTAAATGAAAGACATTTTTCAAATTTTATTTAATCTGCCTCTTACTTTAATATAAACAGTGCAAAAAAGAAAGGATAATAATTATTGAGAGTTTCGATCGAAATTATAGTAGAAACTCGATATAATGAACTCCTCTTCAATAAAGGAAAGGTTGTCATTTCGATCGAAAATTGCGAATATTCAGTTTTTTAAAAGCGAGCTCGGGTAGGTCCGTGATTAGTTTCCTATTCCTTATTGAAATTTGTACCGATGCCTATTTGTGACATATCCTGGAAGTTGATGGAAAGTGGAGTAGGTCTTACTACCCCTACATCCTCTACAAACCTAAATTTAGCCATATCTTTTGATAGAATGTCGCGAAAACTTCAAATGTGTGTCAAGTGGTGGTGGTGGATATCCTTGTTAAATATTAAAAGTGCGCCAGATCCGACTCATATACCCCTTCCTCCCCTCCAAAAAACGCATGGAATTGATTATTTTGGGTTTTGCGTGCCATCTAGCTCTGTACATGGGTATAGGGTATGCAGTCAATATGCTATTAGAGCGATTAGAATTCGGTCTCGTTATAAAATAAATCATTTATATAATAGTTCGTTACAAACATGTTCCACTGTTAAACGTATATTTCGAGACTTCTTTTTACTTATCATAGCTCATGGGATCTTGAAAATTTCTTGAAAAGTATATAGAATGACTTTGCTAGGATATGAATATGGAAATGAACTGCTGGCTGCTTTATAGCCCAAATTTGTGCAGGTCCCTGGACCTGTCCACAAGAATTACATCCATGTAATTTTTTGTTTATCGAATGTGGTACTCCACATAGTCTTCCATATGAATGGTTGATTCTAGCAGCATATTTTGTGAGGATCCTGACCGTGAACTTCCAAGACAATACTTGTCATAATCAAATGGTTTAAGAAATTGGATATCAAGGCGCAGCTGCTTGAGTCCTGGTGAAAGTCCAAGGATTTTACTAAGATGCTAAGCACGGAAGCTCAGTTTTTAGTGGTGTTTCCTAAGGACAAAACAAATGATGTGAACAATTTTTTCAGTATGCTTGCCAGCTAAAAAGACTGGGAATATAAGAAGCAGCTACAGAAAATCTAAGCCCTGACCGGTGTGCTATAGAAAATAAAATTACAAAAACGATCGTTCCAAATCAACTACGACAGCTCCGTATCCTCAATAGCACATTCCAATTTACTCACCAGTATTTTTCCTTTTCCAAATAACGGTAAATTTCGCCAATTTTTTCAGCTCTAAAGAATAGCTTTTAAAATTCCACAAAAAAAATAACATTCATCCACTTTTACGTCGCACTGGCAATTCAGGGAAAGCTTTGGGAAGCCAACATTTAATTTATGTGAAAGCTTGTTTTGTCTACTTCGTGAAAAAGTAAAAAAAATCAAAAATTTAATAATCCCTTGACTTTTACAGGAAAATAGCCATGTACCATATATGGTACGCTATGCATTTAAGGGTTAAGCCCCAGCTAGTGACAGGCTGCATTGCATATAGTCACTTGTCAATCTCGAAAATATAAAAGGAGTTCAAAATAAATTACCGCATGGCAAATGGAGGTCGATTCCAAAGTGACGATTCTATTGCAAAAGTTCAGTACAAACTTCATACTATTCGACAGATACTTAATTTATGAAGTATGATTCAAATTTCTATAGACTATGCAGAAAATGTGTAGAGGGTATTAGGATTCTTACATTTAAAGAAACTATTCCTCATTCTGGGAGTCTAATAAGTAAAAAAGGTTATTTAGCAAGTCGTGCAAACGCTAAAAAGGTTAAATAAAATTTCAATATAACTTCGCTGTCGTATCCTAGGATAGAGTGAATGGTGTGTTCGGCTTGATTAAAGGCAGAAAAACTAAATTCAACAATTCACAACTTGATCGCTACCAATTTAAGGACGTACATTGCCAAGTCGTACTACCTCGGTTTTTACGACTTGCTAAAAGTCTCTATTGTATGCGTATTGCTTGGTACAAATTGTAAGACACTATAACTTTACTTTGATATATAATTATTAATTTTTTTATTTTTTTAATGAACATGGAGTACTGGACATTTGTATGCATAAAATACGATACTCACCTGATCTATACCGCCTGATACCATCTGTAATGAGAAAAAGACAACCAATGAGCCTGCAGTTACATGCATTGAAGATACCAAGGTATTTTAAACGTAAACGAATTATAATTCAAATATCTATGTTGGCCCGGCCAACAAATAGGAAGAAGAGGAGAGCGAAGGAGAACCACTTGTCGGCGTCGTCGTCTCAGCATCGGTCATCGGCTTCTCGTTATATCGGTTGATTCTGGCTCAGGTACTCACACGGCAATGCGAGGTAGACGCAGGATGGATGTATCGGTTGATTCGGCTGCTTCTCCTTGGTTCAATCCCACTTCACTACCATCCTCATTCTTCTATATCCAGAAGTAAAACCTTTCTACCTAAGGCACACAACTTCTGGCGAAAACATTCTCATTAGGTATTCTATGGTAGAATGCGGAGGGGGAAACCACAACCTCCTAGCTAATACAGAGGGGGATCAACTCCGGAACGGAGCACCGCGCCTCTACTCACATTTCAGAGAGGGGAACACCACAACCTCTCAAACACACAACACGAAGAGGGGAGACACCACAACCTCTTCAACACGTAAACTCTGTGCAAAGAGGGGAACACCGCAACCTCTCGAGTTTACCACAAATAGAAAGGGGAGACACCACAACCTTTCTACGAACGTCAACTCAACATGGAGAGGGGAAACACCACAACCTCTCCAAAACGTAAACTCTGTGCAAAGAGGGGGAAAACCACACCCTCTCGAGTTTATCACAAGTAGAAAGGGGAGACACCACAACCTTTCTACAAACACAACGCTGAGAGCGGGACGACCACAACCTCTCAACGACTCAATCGGAGGGGACCAACTCCGAGGTGAAGCCCACACGGCTCTAAACATCTCACTGAGAGGGGAGACACCACAACCTCTCAAACTATCATTAATTTCCGGAAAGGGGGAAACCACAACCTTTCCATAGAACACTCACTCAATACTGAAACTTAGAATACCTGTAGGTAATTTTCGGTACTGTACACACAGCAAAACCTAGTCCGCCATAAATCAGATCTCACGCAATTAGCATAACAACAATACAAGCAACTACAAGCTCAGTGTACTCACCTACGCACAACGTCTTTTCCTACCGACACCTTAGCAACAGCCAACAACCATCGAATGTGTCGTGATATCTTGAAATGGATTTTCTCGCGTCACACCTCACAAACACCCCGGAAAAACACTTGACGCGAACCACGCTCGTGTGGAATAAACCTAGTTCTAAATGTCGATGATTAGTCGCGTAATTTGACCACGGGAATATAACAAAACCAAACCAGGAACATAAAAGCGCTTGACGTACCACTAGGAAAAATGACCGATTTTATTTTATTTTTTTCAATTGTCATTTAATTTCATGGCCTCAAATGAAAATACAATCCTTCAAAAACACCAAGCATCCTACAAAATAAAGGATTTTGCTGATTTCTTCTATTCTCGGTATCAATTAAGTTGAAGGTCACATTCGAAAAGCTCAAGCAACTTATACAAGCTTACAAGGTTATATTTTGCCTAGCTAATTTCTTTTGGTTGTTATGTTTACTTGAGACTGCAACCACACTGTCCGGGGATTGCCAAACCGCGCAATACAAAAGATCAACGTTGTAGACAACATACGCCTGGCAGACAGAGGCGATAACAAATAACGTTTGTTAAATTCCTCCATCGTCTCTGTCTCTTCCAAGCGTTTGTTGTCCACAATTTTGATCTTTCGTTCCGCACGGTTTGGCAAACCCCAGACAGTGTGGAGCCGCCATTGATGTAAGCTCCATTTTCCGGCATACAGTGCTCTGCGTTTCAGAAATGTTTAATTCTTAAGTTTTAATGATTGATCAGAAACTGTTTACCGCCGCCGCCGAATTTGTTGATAGACGTATGCTGTCCTAATCCTTTACACTATCGTTGAAATCTACTTCGTTAAAAGGTCCTTAATGAAACAGCTAATTACATTTACCAAAACAAAATTCCTTATTCAAATATCAACTCAACAAATAAATTAGAAGCTTTATGCACCAGGAAAGAAACTGAGTAAAACACAAAAGAAAATTCTGTCTTAATTCTGTCTTGCACGTTTGTTTTCATAAGAATCTTTTTTTTTTTCAAATCGCGTTGTAAGTCGAAACAAAAATTGTTGTAACTCGAGTCGTGGTCTAAATTGTTCACGCGTTGTAAGTCGAAATGTCCTAAGTCGAAGCGTCCTAAGTCGAGGGATACCTGTACATATATAGATATGGATATTTGCTTACATTCAATTTTTGTTGTTGGTTGGTACTCTATAGAAGCATGTTGCCCAATAAAGGCCTAGACAGACCTCGGAAGAAAATGAAATTATTTCCCTGCAAAATTTTCAATGAAAATGAATATTTCATGTTGTGGAATATGTCCGAAATTATGGGGAGTTCTATAAACCAAAATCCGAAAATAGTTCTACAATTTACCATTTTATGCATTAATTTTCGGATCCTTAATTGAATTTGAATTGAAAACCATTTCGGGCTGTAATTTATAAAATTCCCAGCGCTTCTGGCATATTCCACGATAGTAATGTATTTTCATTGAAAAAAAAACGCATAGGAAAATATTCCGATTTAATTTCCGTCTTCTAGGTGTAGAAAGTTCTTCAGAAGGAGGGCTACTAATTAGGCCCTCCAGAAAATGTCTTACGGTTTTTTGAAGATCTTCTTGTCTTAAACCATCCCTTTATAAAGTAAATTTTTGATAGCGAGCCAATTATGTCCTTTCTAATCTACTATTGAATCAACCAGTATTTAAAAATCCTGACGTGATATGTACCTACTCCTACAAACGGTTTCCATTTTTAGATTCTACTATAGTCACCAAATTAATCCCAAGCTCGTGTAGTGATTTTTACTATCCGCAGTTTTGGTCAGAACTATTTGTTGCTTTGATTGATTGGTTACTGAGTGACACTGTCACCACTATTACTAAATTGACTTCTTGAGTGTTCTCATCCAATATCCTTCATCTTTGTATTTCGTACATACAATCGGAGTGAATACCATTACCATTATCCATTTTACACCCCATTGCACTGCCTTGCCTACTACACTCCATTGGAATAAATTTAAGGGGGTCTATGAAAAAAGAGCCGGGCATGGGACATGACTATTACTATAGAATGTACATACATACATCATACATTTTCGTTTTCACCATACTTTCATCGAAAATGAAACTGAAACAGAACGTTGCCGGATTCTATTGTATTCGGGTAAAAACGTAACCTATACTCGTATGAAGAAATACTACACAAGGTGATGGAGTCTTTGCCTTCGGCACGTTGACTTGACAAATTGCATGCAAATAGGGCAATTCGATTTATCAATGTGTCAAGAGCCTCAATAGCCTACTTATTATACGGTACCCTGTATCCACTGTTCTTCATTCTTCTGCCTGTTTCGAAATCAACCTTTTTTTTTTTCTTCGGTGGCTCTTCAGCCCGGTAAGTAGGGTGCATTTTTTGTATTTTTGCGTAAGCTCTTATGTATTCGTATACCTATTGAAACATATGTATTTACATATTTTTACAATTTTTATAAAAATCGTCTCGACATTGCGATGACGAAGTGGTAACATGAGACATGTGAGTATCGTTATGTTAGGCTTGAGTACTATCTATATTTCATCTATCATCAGGACTCATCATCATCGCTGTAAAGTAGGCTCAAATGTCACATTTGGTTTGCTATACGCCAGTTATTCCTAAGTGTTTAAGTAACGTAAGTTGACATGAAATTTGCGATAAAAAGGATATTTCGGAAAAAACAATAGTGTGTGCTCTAAGTGTTTTAAAGTTGATTTCGTAATGGCGATTTTTTTTATACATATTAATAAGAGGTAGATAGAATGCAAACCGAAACTATAAATAATCCTAAAAGGTTTGCTGCCTAGAGGAGTATTTCGACAAGATTTTTGGTCAGAAATAGTGCCAGCATTTCACAAGTAATTATGCGCTTTTTTAAGAAAACTAATTGCAATGACAATTTTTGGTAAAAGTTAACGATCAATCTGTTAATTTAATACATCTCCATACAAAATTTATTTAATCCCTTTACAAAATGCTTGTTTATGTGGGTCACATTTCAATTTCCCCATTCATACATATTACATTACAATGGTTTATGCTTAACAGCTTAATTTCCATATAAAACACGCCTTCAGAAAATAATAATCATCGTAAACGATAATGTTATTATTTTATTGATTAAAATTTAAAATCCACCACTATTTCATTATTACCATAGCCAGCACACATACATGCATATGTACATGTATTTCAACACGGTTGAATAAAACTGATTGTGAAGGGAAATAAAACAAACGAACATTCTTTTCATTATAAACATTTTTCCGATGAATTTCGTCACGTACTTTTTAACAATACTAATTAAATGATTAATTAATGATTAAAATGGCAGGAATATAACAAATTTATTTGGCTTAAATACTTATTGCTATTTTGCATTGTACATAAAGCCGGACATGGAAAACAAGAAACCAGGGACGAAGCTTAATTAAAATCCTTTAAAAAAAATATTCGACTGGAAGAATATTACAACAAGATAATCGGGTTTATTTGGTTTATGGATAAAATTATGTAAACATTCACAATTATGCTATGCGATATTAGGGGTTTTCATGCTCGCTTCGTATGTCAAAAATCCTTGTTATTGCGTATTTGACTAGTTATAACTAAGGCCCGGATTTATATGCAAATGCATATTTTTGCATATTTGTGCATATTTGATGGGTTATTGCATATTTTTGCATATTTTGGTCTTTCTTAAAAATTTTGCAATAATACCTAATTTGCTCTAAGAAAATTATAAAAAAATTTTTCACAAAGAAAAAACAAACATGAAAAACAAAAAGAAACTACAAATTATTCCGTTTTGCATCAATATTACATGAAGTACAATGTTTCTAAAGCTTACCATACACTGTCCAGTCGATTGAACAATCGATTGCACCCAATCGATCTGACGCCCGTACATCACAAACATTATACAATTTATCGTACAATCTAAAATGATCGTCTCACCATCTACACGACACATCACAACATAGTGACAATGATATATTTTGTGGCGAAGGGCATCTATTGCTACTTTAGATGGAGAATGGCCACCATGGAAAATGACCGGTGGTCAACACATGTGAAAATCAACTAGTTGCTGATTTTTTCACATAAACCGGTGGTCATTCCTTATATTGTGGTTAAGGCGGTCATTCTCCATCGAAAGTAGCATCGCCACAAAATATATAATTTTCGCTTGTTGTGTTGTGTCGGGTGGATCGTAAGACTGTCAGTTTAAGTTGTACGATAAATTGTATAGTAAATGTGCTGTACGGGCGTCAGATGGATTAGGTGCAATCGATTTGACTGTATATGGCGAGCTTAAGTGACAGTTGTCAATTAATTGACGAGTTTGAAGAACATACATATAAATTGTATTCCGGGAAGCTCGGGCGAAATGCACAAATTAAAATTTCATGAGATTACAGACAAAAGCACAGGCTTAACCACACTAAGGAATATTAACAAAATCATTAACGATAACAACGCGGAGCATTCGGAAATAACTGACCAATAAACATTTAAATTTGCTCCAATTACATCAGTGAATGTAGAAAGATAATTTTCGGTAAATAAATATGTATATTTTAAACGGCAGAAAACACAGTTTTACCGAGGAAAATTTTTAAAAGTACTTCATTGCAATTCAAAAATGAAATAATAATGAAATCATTTAAAATATATTTATGTACCGAAAACGATCTGAATTTTTGAAAAAGATTTTGGTTGGATTTATTATATTGCTAAAGTTTATGTGTTCGTTATTATTCTGAAATGTGTTTTATGTTGAATCTGAATTGAACTGAATTTAGTATTAAAACATATCATCGAAAGCACTTTCTGTTTTATTATACTTAAAAAAATATCTCTGTTTGAATCGAATTGCGATAAAAATTTGTCTAGTATACTGATGGTAAAAGGTATAATTACGTATTTCAATATTTTTCAGCTACATATATACGATATTTTTTGTTTTATCACTGCATATTTCATTGCATATTTTGTGATTTTTTATTGCATATTATATGGCATATTTCGACCTTTTTTACTGCATAGAAATCCGGGCCTTAGTTATAACACAGCAAAATTGGAATATACGCCCCAAAAGTACTAGTCGTATGTACACTGCTCGTCATCAGATTAGCACGCCCCTTCGCATGAATAGCTTCGGCTGATTTCCAACCAAACTAAAAGAGCTAAAATTTCATAATTATAACTGTATATATATAATAGACTATTCAATTCTAAGTTAATTAAAACAAAAAGTATTGTGTTTTCATTTTTTAATTATGTTCTATAATTGTTTTTCGAAAAAGAACACACAAAATAGCCATTTAAAATTTGTCATCAGGATAGCACATGTAATTTCTTTTTTGTCGATCTTCCACAATTGAGGACGTAGAAACCCCAATTTGTTGTTGTTGTTTAAGTAATATATTAGCTTTAACATGGATAAGAGAAAATCATTATCTACGGAAGAGGGATCAAAAATTAAGGCTTGCAAGGAGTCAAGGCGGTCAAAAAGTGAAATTTCGAGAAAAAATTAATAAAAGTCGATAAGTTGAATCCGAATTCGTGTGTAATAAGTAGCGTTAAGGTAAAAATAATAGAGGCGATAAAAATCGAGTACTTGTCAATCCTTATGAGAGAGTAATTTTGAGAGAAGCATCGAGCCCTCATGACTAGGGTAAATTTTCACATTAAGGCGAGCCTACATTGTTCAAACAGTGATAATAAATGCTCCACATCTAAATAATTAAAGCTACAGGAAAATGCGCTTAAAATAAGCACGAGAACAACTGACATGGAACAAAGAATGACGCCATGTTGTCTTTTCGAATAAAAAGAAGAATCATCTTAAAGTACCAGTTGGCCCTCGAGACCATTACACCATCTATTCCACGGCGGAGGCGATCCTAATGGTGTCCTTCCTAGCAAAGATCCTGGAAGTAGACATTATAACTGTGTTAATCTTCTAGAGTGAACTTATCTTTATTCGAAAAGATAACATAGCGCCATTCTTTGTTCCATGTCAAGTGTTCTCATGATTAACTTTAACGTATTTTTCTTCGGGCAAAGTTAAGTTGGGGTTTGTTCTTCAGTTTTAGTTTCTTTTAACGTGGAGCATTTCTTATCACTGTTTGAACAATGTAGGCTCGCCTTAATGTGAAAATTTACCCTAATTCCGACCTTAAGGCCCCCATGGCCAGAAAAAAAATCAAAATGAGGTGGCCCTCCCTGTAAATTCAAGATACGCCCCTGGAACAGGGAAAACAGCGAAAATTAACCGGGACATCACTAACTTAATTCGGGTACTTATATGGTTCCTAAATCTTGGGGCGTCGATGTCATTGATATGTGGGTTACCCTACCGTTTTAGTTGCGGTAGGGTTTCCCACAGTAATAATGACTTCATATGCCAGTGGGCACAGCCGGGAACTGGAAGGCCTGCATCAATAGGATAGGATAGGTCATAGCTAGGACCAGCGCCCGCTCTAGCACTTACGCCGCCCCGGGCAAGAAGACAAATTGCCGCCCCTTAGGTACTGTACCAAACAGATTGATAGTAGATATCCATACTATCTAGATCAGTGGTTCCTAATCTTTTTTAGTTCGTGCCCCCCTTGCGTACATAAGTTTCTTTTCACATTTTAAATTATTTGAAAATTTTTTTGTTAATGCGGCCCATATTTTGGAACTACTGGAAATTTTTAAAAGTACATATTTAATTTCGTCGTGAGTTCGGCCGTCACCATGGTTTGGTCGAGCACGAAAAATGATATCACCGTAGCGACCGTTCAGATATCAGCTACTCTTAAGCGCAATTCACCACAGTTCAGCAAGGCCTTATCTTATAGAGTTTGTTTGTAATTTAAAAATTTTAAAGCTTGATGTAAAAAATCGAAAATGAATGCGAAATTTTGTTTTCCACTTAAACACACAATACTTTTTTAGAAGACTCTGCCCTCAAAAATGTTAGGCCAAAAAATTGTGCTCGCTTTCATTACTAACCTCCTGCAGTTGCTTTCCATAAATTCCTTAAAAACTTCAATTAGCCGGAGTGCTTCAATGTGCATGGCTTATTTTCATAAATGTGTCATCTCGAGAATTTTTAAAGAGAATAAGTTCAGAGCTGTTTATATCGCCAAATAGCCAAATTCCGATATTAGCATGTCCGAACACAAATTAGGGAGCTTTGCAATGTTTTCTGTGGTTCGATCCCTCATCTTGCTAAAATCCACACCAGCTTCTTCGTAGTTTGCCCTCCAATGCAATCGGGACCAACGTAATCCATTCACGCGAAGGTTTGGCGAATTGTATTTAAAATATGCTGCGAAATGTCGATGGAAATTATAGAAAACAACTCCAAACAAATTATTGATTGATTCTCACAAAGGAGTCTGTTTTAAACGCCTTAACCCTGGAATACTAACATGACCGGTGAGGTCGTTATTACTAACAACACCTTATTTTGACATATTCATTTTTTCCTACAATCTTTTCCCAGTTTACATATTTTACCCAGCTTATCATTTTTCAGTGCCACAGACAAACATTATTAGACCAAACGAGACCGAGTTCTAATCGTGCGAATAGCACGATGAGTGTATACCCTATACCCACATGGGTAGAGACCTAGAAGGCACGCAAAACCCAAAATATTCAATTTCATATTTTTTGTGGGGGAGGGAGGGCTAGATGGGTCGGACCTGACACATCTTTATTACCTTATCAAGGCATCCAACGGCTACCATTTGATACTAATTTGAAGTTTTTCGTGACATTCTATCAAAAGATATGGCTGAATATAACTTTGTAGGGGAAGTAGGGGTAGGGGTAGTTGGACCTACTCCACTTTCAATCAACTCAAAGTATATGTGAGAATTAGACATTAATAAAAGTTTCAAGTCGATAGCGATATTCTACCGAATTATGGCCGAATTAAAATTTCAAGGAGGGTTAGTTTGTATGGGAGGTAGGGGAACCCGTGGTCCGATTTGGCCCATTTTCAATACCGTCCAAGTTTTAGCAGAACAAACATTTGACCAAAATTTCAAACCGCTAGCTTCATTAATTCGGGAGTTATCGTGCTAGCAGACAGACACACGGACAGACAGACAGACATGGCTTATTCGATTCAGGGACCGACCCTGATCATTTATATATATACTTTGCCATACCTCCAGTGGCTCCTTTGAGGTGTTACATAATATCGGCGTAACAAAAACAATATACCCTATACCATCTTATGGGTATAGGGTATAAATATGCCCTTAATTTTAGAATACAAGTGCGTTTCAGAGACGAACTATTCGGATATTTTTATTATTGCCGTTGAATATCCACCTCAAACAGGCGTAGTAGCATCTAGAATTGCTAAGTTTACCGCCATAGACCACAAACATGATGTATACGTAAATACGTAAATTTTACGTATTGTTAGTAATTTAGGGTTAATGTGCTTTGCGTTTATTCGACTCCCTAGTTCCCATTTCATAGAAAGGAAACCGCAGACCTTTCCACTAAATCGAAGTTGATTTTGATTTTTTTTAATTTGTTTTTTATTCGAGTGCTAGCCAAAAAGCCGCACTTAAAATTTGGCGCCCCGGGCGACCGCCCGGCTTGCCCCCCCCCCCCTTAGAGCGGGCGCTGGCTAGGACCCTGGACGTTTCAGCAAAATGTAGGTCAAAATGCCCTCTACACTTTCAAAAATGTTGAAACTCCACTTTTCAAAATTTTTATATGAAAACATAAAATTGCTATTTTTAGGCCTTTCCAGGGCTTTTTTCAGGGGCAAACTGGGCATATTTTATCCCATCCCATTAGATGGCTGTATTTTTGAAACGGTGCTAGATTTGACTATACAGTGCGTACTCGATAATCCGAAGCCTCGAAACCTCGAATTTCCAGTAATCCGGATCACCTCAAAGATTGCATTGTACACTCTGTAGTCCGAATTTCAAGAGCTTCTCTAATCCGAATCTGACTTTTTTCTCATAATAACAGTAATATTATCGTTCGAAATAAAAACAACATTTTTCTTTGTTCTTGGAAACAACAAAATCTAGAATAACAGAGTGAAATTCTTCGAAAATAGAACACAGATTCTTCGAACAATGTGATTAAAATCGTCCATTTCCTCGAAATTTAGAGCAAATTTAAGGCTTCCACTAGTCCGAATTCCTCTGTAGTCCGGATCGACCCCGGTTTTCATTAGTCCAGATTATCGAGTACGCACTGTATGTCGCTTGGCCACCGAGATCATGTAATTTCACTTCTTTAAGGTTTGTGTTCGTAGAAATGACTCATGTGATGATCGCTAAGCCATCCCAGTTAAACCACCGGTTCTTAGCACTATATGCGTATATTTTCTATACAAACATGTGCCTTTAGGATAGGTCATAGTCGATCTCGATACAAGAAAAGTAACACAATTAAAAAAATTTGCAAATATGACTCGGGACTGTATGCAAAATTATACGATCGCTAAGCGATTATCACATGAGGCGCCCTTACGAGCACGTACCTTTAGTTTTTTATGTGGGGCTATGCAAAAGTTTAAGGGTTTACATGAAATCCTCCAACTCTGGAGAATTTGCAGAACAACAATCGACAAATGATGGCGAATTATGCGAAAAAGTAGTCGTAAATTACCTCAAAAGCAGGGAATAATGTTGTGTTTCACAAATAATGGCATTAAAATAAAATAAAAATAATCATCCAATTCTAAACTTGTGTGTGTTTTCTTTAACTTTTTTTTCCATAGTAAAAATAAGTAACCCTAAATCGAAGCAGTTTGCTTTTCGGACTGGGTTTCAATCGAAAAATTTGTTAAATATTAAGATTTGCATGCACGCTTCTGGTTTGGGACAATTGACACGCTTGAATTTTGGGACACTCTGTATAGGAAGAATTTTTGGGGATTTGTTCAGACACAATAAAAAAAACTTTCAGCGCAGAATGGGTGCCAAACAATTACGGCAAAAAAAAACAAACTAAAACTATTCAAACCCCTTTGGTGGGTTCTGTGTTAACAGTTCGCCTCAATAAAAAATTAACCCCAGGCCCTAAATACTTAAATCCCAAGTTGAGCACAAGCACACCTCATCGGGTCACTATCCTTGATTTGTGTTTAGCCGAGTCGCCATTGCACAATGTGATAAATATAAATTGTTTCCCTCCTCTTCAAATCAATGCTGCAATGTAATTACCTGAAATCATTACCGTCATAAACCCACCTTAACTTGACTAAAATAAACGTTCCACCTCCACGATTGAACTGCTTTACTCGCACAAAATTATAAAACGAAACTGAAAAGCAGACTCTACAAAATCAACATCATCCCACGACACCATCAAAACCATCATCAAGCATCTCACAATCTCAGTTTGCCAATTAGTTCACTGCTCCACGACTACACTCTCTAAAATCTGCAACCCCCACATTATCGTAACGATATTCTTTTGTTACCACTAGGCCTGTTCCAAAAACCGGGATCCCGGTACAAAACCGGTGTTCACTTGGTACCGGACCCGATATTCTAAAGTACCGATATCCCGGTTTTTTTGGTACCGAGTTAAAAAACCGACCGACGAGTCGGTTTTTTGGTACCGAGTTAAAAAGAACGATTCACTTCAACCATGAGCCGGTTTTTTTTCAGGTTTTTTGGTACCGGTTTTTTACTCGGTTCTCAAAAAAACCGGCTTATGGTTGAAAAAACCGTCGGTACTGAAAAAAACCTGAGTCGGTTTTTAACCCGGTACTCAAAAAACCGGCTTATGGTTAAAAAAACCGTCGGTACTGAAAAAAAAACCTGAGTCAGGGAAACCGCTTGTGGTACCGGGTATTGAAAAAAACCGAAACCCGGTACTGAAATCTCGGTACCGAACAGGCCTAGTTACCACACCACCCTCTGCACTCAAAAATGACCACACCACGACCACAGGATGCTACTTGATTCAATTAGGTAAATGATTTGCATACTAATTTTCACCAAGTCGAGCTGCAACTGCAACTAATTTAAGTTGGGATTTTTGCATAGTTTGGTCAAGTTCGCGCACTATTCCAGCTCTTCGGGCGACTCTATCGCGCTCTAAAGCTCCGGGCAAATACAAAGAAGTCCTGTGAAGTTACTTTAGCGAAAATAAAAAATAAGTCAGCGGAAGCATACTCTACAGACTGTAACAATAACTCATTTGCCCCGTGGACGAAATGAGGGAAAATAGCTGGCAAAAACTAATTAGAAAATTTCCTCAAAGTGTATAAAGAGTGAAATAAATCTTGCAGACTTTAATTGCTATTCTTATGTATGTATTGTGGAAAATTCTATTTTTGTTGCTTTTCCAATGAAGAGTTCAAACTATTAGAGTGACATCGATTTTTTTTGGTTTACTAATTTCTAATGGAAAATTTTTATCGAAGTGAATACAAATATTTTTTGTTTGCTCTTAAAACTCGATGCGAAATATTTTTTTTCATTTTCATTCAGACAGCGCTTGCATCGGTAAAATAGAAGGCTTTAATTGCTATTCTATCAATTCTAATTAAATACTTGAATAATGGATTCTTAACGTCTTCGAACCATGGGATCTGCTAAATACGCTTTATGTGCATAAGCCATCACATCCTAACTATACCCTCCATAACTTTACACAAATGCTTCCACATTATGCATGTTGATTGTTCCTCAAACAAACAAACGTTCTCGTATATGTTTTGCCACTCTTGTAATGAAAATACATTTTGCTTGTAACTTTAAGATAAAACTGTTCCGTTCGTAATATCAGGCCTATACCTCTCCAATCCCAAATAGCAGAATCCTAGAATCGGAGAATTATCCGAAATGTTCTATATCCAAACAGCACGAAAACAAACGACAGGACTACGTGTATATGGGTCCGATTTTGAACATTGGACGGTCACTTTTGTAATTTATTACTCTCAACTACGAATATGTACATTAAAGAGAAATAGGTCAGCACACTATGGTTATGGAAGTGACCTACAGATCATGGGAAATTTATTTGAATAGTTTTCGGTCGAGAGTCAGAGCAAGCGCCAGAACAGAGGATAATATGGAACGGAGCATAAGTTGTTACACTGCACTTCTGTACTGTATGCATCCTTCACAGAATAGAATGGTTACAAACTCGATATGTACTCGTACCGTAGGCTTACATGTACCATTCATTAGTGAACAAAATTATAGAAGACAAGTAATGTAATTCACATCCATTTTACAGTCGAATATATTTTGAGGATTTTATACTGTGTTCATAAATGAATATCTGCAATGCCAAAATGTATGCTCAAATTAAAGGCAGAATGGAAGTTTACGAGGTATTCAATTGAATTTAATACATTCAACGTTTCTGATTTTAAAAAAGGGAGGGAGTAATTGATTAAACTATTTCGTTGCTCGTGAAAATTATAAGCACAGAAAATGTAGTTATTTCATGAAAAAGGACGGCAAAATCGATTTTATTTTTTTTTTAATTTTCTAAAAACCCTTAAAAACCATAATTTTAAACGAAACTGGAAAAAAGTAGCTGATATGAATTGTAATCGTCGTACCCACACGTCCATCTCTGATGAAAATTGTCAACTATTTTCACCCCTTCGGGGACACCTGTCTTTGCCCGACAAAGGTGCTAAGGTATTTGCACCAAAGACTGTAACCATTCTACACAAATTGCATTCCTACCAAATTTCCTACCGGTTGAGACGTTCGCCATGGGCGTAGCGTAGGATGCGTTCAGAGGGGGCAAGCTCAAAAAATTTTCAACTTCATGATCGTATCCAGGAACTTTTTAGGAGGTTAAACATTTAAAAACGTCAACAACAATTGTGGTTTTTGTTGCGCTTGAAGTATTGATAGAGAAGATGTTAAAAAATTGAAGGTACATTTTAAGAAAGCACAATCCAGAATGATTTTGATTACTTTTTATCGATAAACTCAAGTGGCGTAACGTTTCTAAAATATATGTATATTGTGTTCGAGATCGCAATGAGGGCCCCACGTAATTAATAATAATTAACCATATTTTCGAAACAATTTTATTTGCCGGCTGTAGTATATTTGAACAAATTTTGAAATCCCGGGGATTCACAATATAGATAGTGTAACACAATCAACTAACATCGACAGCGGCAACCCTGAACTCAACACTCAACATAAGCTTACACGGCAACCCTGAAGCAGCGATAACCGTTCATCGGCACCTAGCACGAGAGTATAAAAGGCGAGTCACAGCACCGAGAAGTCAGCATTCTACTCTTGGCATCTGTGCATCCAACATCACTGGAACACTAGGAACGAGAGCCGAATAGCCATAGTCCATGCTGCATCGGATGCTACCATCCGGACAGCGTGTTTGACGATTGTTGTCATTGGTCATAAATATTATAATTATATCAATATACCATTGTAATTGTTGTTTTTGAATAGTTGGTTATGAATAAAAATATTATCAGAATTATTGACTACATTGTTTTCACTTTGGAAGAATCTACGAATAGAGTAATAATCATCGAGGGTTGACGTTACAAATTGTCGTCCATATTGAGGCTACTTTACAATTGGCGACCAACGTTGAGCTACGTTACAATAGGATTTATTAAAACCTCACGATTCAATCGAGTAAATGGGTTTGACTGTTTTTTTTTAGTTCAAAACCAGGATTTGTTCATAGACGGCTTTTAGGGTCTGGTAAATCGTAACTTGACAACGAAACCTAAGCTTACTATGGCCGTGTTTTTTTACATCGGGGGCAGGTTTGCTAACCCAGACGCGCAAAAAAAAACTATCGAGGGTAGCATCCAGGTTAAATTTCAAATTGTCACGTAGGCATTGCCATTAATTTCAAAACATTGCTCAAAAATATTAAAGCCCCGTTTCCACTTTACAAACGCAAAAGTTAAAATGTAATTTTTTTTAATGAAAACATATTTTTATGTAGGAATCATAATTTTGTTAGAATAAGAATTCGACGAGCAACATTTTTAACATGAATTTACAAACAAAAACTATATTTTCTGCGCATACTTGTGTGTTGCATGTAAACTATACCTTAGAGCTTTTCATTTCAAAATTTAATTTTTGCTACACTCAGAAAAATTTCAATGGGGAATCCCATTAAACTAATCATTTTGTCCCATTATTTTTAGTCAATAGGAAAAATCAGATTACTTTAAAAATATAGGAACCATTACTTTAACTCGATAAATATCCGTTTGTTTTAATAGTTGACTCATTTTAAAATAAACACATGGTCTAGTTATTTTCTAATAGGATATATCTTATTGAATTAATAGGATCAATCCTATGTAATAAAAAAAAATCGTTTCACGTCTTCTTCCTTGCCTCGTTCTTTATACCGCTCCATGGTTCCGCGTTGCTCGACCTGCGGTGTACGCACATCTGTTTCACGTAATCTTATCGAAATATATTTTTTATAAGTCCCATATTATTATATCTTCCACGCTACGTCATTGTGGATTTTTTTAAGAATCACGATATTTGGCCAGGCCGAGTATTGATCATCCGATTTGCTAGTACTCTTTAAAACTTACCAAGTCACGGCTAGGCAACCGAACGATCTCGGCTACGGAGCATGATGTTGGTTATCTTGCAAAATACATATGCTTGCAATTCAACTAAGAGGCCTATCCCATTAATGCAACAGAATGTCATATAAAACAAATGGGATCCATCCTATTATTAGTTAATCATATCAGATCTTGTAAATTTAATGAGACAAACTGATTGAAATATAATCTGATGTCCCATTGGATTCACGGGACACATTCCATTCCATACAAAATATCTCAATAGGATTCTTCCAGTTATATTAATCATTGCATCTGTTTACTTTTGTGAAGAAATCTGGTAAATTGCCGTCCAATTAAAATAATGGTGGTACGAAACCTTTTAAATTTACGGGGCCCATTTTTCTGAGTGTAGTCATTGGAAAACGTACTAGAAAATAATTGGGATTGCATACATTTAGGCGAGTTTTGTAAAGCTCATTAAATCTGGATAGCGATATAATTTCTAACCTGAATAAAGTCACAGGTTAGCGTTTGTATGAAAATTACCCCGGATAGTGTAGGTTAGCTAATTAAAAAACA
Organism: Microchrysa polita; assembly: GCA_949715475.1. Taxonomy (NCBI): domain Eukaryota; kingdom Metazoa; phylum Arthropoda; class Insecta; order Diptera; family Stratiomyidae; genus Microchrysa; species Microchrysa polita. The sequence goes on along the minus strand of OX454421.1, from coordinate 16,139,930 downwards.
CGGCCTATGAAATCTCATATCCAGTTTATACTATCGTCCTAATTTGCTTACACAATTTTACAGTACAGTAGAATACGTCTAAATGTCCATTTGATGCATTACTTAAAAGGTATTTTTTGCCTGCTATTTAACTTGCCTAAAAATCTTAGTAAACAATTTGAGTTCGTAAAATAGTGAAGAGATCACACTTATCAGAACGGATAAGCCAATTGGGTCGAGACCGCCTCTACAGTAAATTTTCATAGATGTGTGTTGCAAACACTTAGGCGGAGTTCACCACGATTTCGTATAGATTTGATTTTGGTTTGAATTGCGTTATGAAACCGTTGAAAATGTATGGGAAATCTGCTTTGCTTATTACAAAAAAAAAAAAAAAAATGGCGGATGCTTTGCTGTTGTTTTATTTTCAACTTTAGTGCCAGAACTATTTGTTAATGAGTGGAACCATTTCTTCTGTTAATGGGTGAATTCGTTTCGTGCTGTTCACTTTAATTATATTAGAAATTATTTAGAAAATTTCCTCGCTGTATTTGTAACAATATTTAGGAAGTGGAAAACCCGGGCGGGCCATGGTTACCACCCACAGATGATAACAAAAATGAAATTAATATTTTCATTTAATTCAATACGAAGACGTGAAGAAATATTTTTTAGAAGACGAGTGAAAGAGCTAGACATATATTAATTTATCAGAATTACAACATTAGGGGTGAAATTATGATTTTTCGCCAATATCTTGTTAACTGTAGTATTTATACAGGAAAATGTTCTGAGGACGATTTAAACTACCCAAAATTCACTTTTCAATGATATATTATACCGTATACCTTCTCTTGGCAGATTATATACTAGACCTATCGATTAACCTAATGGTAAACAAGGTAACCTCCTTCATATCCGGCAATGGCATCGGAGCCAGTGTTGTCACAGGCATCCTCAATGCAGTGGCGTAGATAGCTTTTCTGAGAAGGAGGGGATCATTTGGCAAGATTGTTTATACTTTTACGGTTATCAAATTTTGAATTTTAGAATAACAATGTCTGCATTTATGACACTTCAAATTAGCAGTGTTTTTCAGCAAACTTTTTTATTTGCAAAATAGAGAGCAATTTTGGCATAAAAAAGCGTCCTGAAAATATTGAATTCTCCGCAAAAATTGTGACACTGCTTCGTTAATTTTTTACTACGGTAAGTGAATCCACAATATTCCAATTTTCGTGCAAATTTTTGCTTTTGTGATTGGAGTATCAGAGCTTTATATTGGGATAGATCAGTGGTTCTCAAACTTGTTGAAGTCACGGGACATCTCAAAACAGGTAATAAAATAAATTATATAATTAAATCACCATAAAAGGAAAATTTTGAAGAGCAGAGTTCGTTGGGAATGCCCAGTATATGTGGATAAAATACAGCCTCTGTATTTTTAAATCAAAATTCTCCGATAACAAATTCGATATTTCTAAAGTTTTCAAACTTGTAGGACACCGTAGCTATCTTCTATAAATTTCGAGGCCCTAGCTATCGGCCAATTGTTTAAAAAGGATACCAAAATTGCGAGTAGAACTTAAAATTTGGACCGTTAAACATTTGTTAAAAAAACATCGTACAAAAGTTTCGATAAACACAAATTTAATCGTCTAACTTATTTGTGCCTTAGTATATATCGTTTATAACGACATCGAATGGACCGAGCATTTTGCGTCGTTATAGCCGATCGTTGTTATATCCGATCGTATCGTTTATAACGACAGTGGTCGCTATATCCAGTCATATTTTTTATAACGACCAAAGTCGCTATATGCAAACATTGCTTTATAATTGCGGTATTATACCTGTCATTACAAAAAAAATCGTATAGATTTAACCAAAATTTTTAGATTAAAAAGCATTGTTTTGTAAACTAAAAAAATTAACTTTATTCAAAATATGAAAAAATAAATAATAATAAAACATTTCACATAATATAACGGCCTTTTAGGCAAAACAGCAAACGAGTAAAAAAAAATATTTCAATTTAATATTTTTGAGGATTAATTTTGAAATTAGAAATATTATTTAGAACGATAGTAGTCAGTGATAGATGTTTGTTTTTGAGACTTTTTTGTATAGTATTTTTCTTAAATTTTTTTTTTCAATTTATTCAATCCCTTCCTTCATATTTGAAGTGCAAATATTTTGATTACAAACCAAAAACTTTTTAATAGACTGCGCATAGAGTAGTATTTGCGGCAACGAAATTTCATCCGGTGTTTCTTCGGCCTCGTTATCATCGTATTCGTCTATCTCTACTGGTGCTGATTGAAGAAGGTCCTCGTTGTCAATATCGCATTCAGTCATAAGTTCTCTGTCGATATCCGCATATTCATCTATTGCTTGTTACGAGACAGAGGCTGGCAGCTTTAAAGATCGCGCCCAATCTGACAAGCTGGACTCAGCATTTGCTTCGGCAGTAATGCTATTTCGACTCAGTCCAGAATGCCGAAAACAATTTGAAATTGTTATTGCCGAAACATCGTTCCAAGCCTTTTGCACTATCAAAATGGCATCTAGAACGTTGTCAATGAGCAACAATATATGACGCTTTTTCCTGCTGAGTTCCTGGTCCCAGTTAATCAAGAATTTATTGAACAGCTCGGTTGTCATCCATGCTTTGGGGTTGTTCTGAGAGTCAACTGGCAAAATTTGAATTGTTTTAAAACAACGTGGGTTTCTGTATTTCCCGATTATAAAAAGTTTGCGCTATTCTGTCCCACTAATACTGTTATCCTATCCTTTGACATTTTTCCATTCGAACACTTATCTCCCTTAAAATGAAATGTTCGATCGGGCATTAACCTTTAAAAGAGACCAGTCTCATCTGCATTAAATATATCAGCGTCGTCATACTTTTCACGAAGCGTGCGTCGGCCACACTGTCGAGAGCCACTCATTAGTAACGGTATGAGAGACACTGGCAGCTTCTCCTGTTAATTTCCTGAAAACTATATTGTGACGGAGCAAAATCGTTGAATTCATCCCCGAGATATGGTAGATAACTCGTCACCCGAAGAAGAATCCTGAACAGCACCACCGGTTGATTTTAGCAGGGCGTTGGTTTTTTCAAGCAGAATTGGTCCAGATAATGGAATATTTTTGCTTCTTTGGATCTTAAACCATTTCAGAAGTGCCTCGTCGAGTTGATTGTGGGAAGAAGGTCGTTGCTTCTTGACTTTAAATGCTCTCCCCTTTTCCCCATCTCGCGAATAGAAATACGATTTTTGCATATAGTGGAGATCGTTGAATGATTGACGTCATATTCTTTCCCATAGCTTGGCGATTGGATTGGATTCCCTGTTCTCTAGGCGGCAACAAATATGGAATTTGTCTTCAAGAGAAAAGTTCTTCCTTTTAGACATAATTTAATCGCGCACTGTTTCTAAACACGAACCGAAAACGTTTACAATAGGTATACAGCCAACCAACTAGTACTGAACAATTAAAAACGTCCACTCCACGACTAGGCATTTAAAGGAAAAATTCTTTCAAAGAAGCAACAGTTGTTAAAACCGATAATCCTAAGAAATCGGGTCGCTATAAGCAATTATTTCAGTTAATTTGCTGATACAAATGCATATGTTTTGGATGTGACGGTCGCTATAACCGATCTTTCCACATCGATGGTCCTCAGAATTACGTCGTTATAACCGATCAGTCGCTATGGAGATGGTCGCTATATCCGACAAAAAATGCATTGATAACCATACGAACGGCATTGGGACCTGGACTTTTGGTCGTTATACCCGATACGTCGTTATAACCGATGTTGTTATAAACGATATCTACTGTAATTTGAATCCCAAAAACCTCAATAAAACACTCGGGCATACTTTTCTTCTGGTACTACTTCCTTTCCATTCCATAAAGTAGAAAGTTGTAGAAGAAAATCGGTCTCTGATGCTGGTCAAATATTTTACAGTGGTAATTTCTGGTGCAGTGTCGGAATTTCAAAACTTACAAACATTTTTTTGTATGGATCGTTTGCTTTTTGTTGTCAAAAGCTCTTTCTAAATATTTCCTATTTTTGAATATCTTCGCGAAACCCCTGAGATATCTTCACGGAACCCTAGGGTATCGCAGAACTCCCTTTGTTTGTTAATTTGTATTTGAATTACTGCCTGCATAAGACTATATTTCCTTCAATTTTAGAAATTTCTAAAAAAAATAGTACACAAAATTTACCTAAAAACCTGGTTATAGCTTTGAGAGTTCTTCGTATTAAATTAGACTTGCTTTACCCTGCTATATACGATAAAACCTTTCGTCAAATTTTAACTTAAAAAAAGAAGAAAGAATATTGATAAACTCAAACAGTAAAGGATGCTCAAAAATTGGAAGTAGTTTTGAAGCGTTTTCTCTTCATTCGCATTAGCCTTCCATTCTCCTGAATAAATGTTTATAATCTTATCTACTGTATATTTCCCCATTGGAAATTGCGCTTCTGTGGAAGAGCACTCCGTGTTCCACATTATTTTCAAAATTTTGAACAGAACATTAAGATTTTCCAGCAACAAATTTTCAATCAGAGCTTACATACTATTTTTCTAGTAGCACTTGTAGATTACTTCACTAATGCTTGCCTGTTTGAAACTCCAGATCCAATGTAAAAATAAATGAACGTAAAGCCCTGTGCTGTAGGGTTTCTATTCTATCGATACGCTTAAATTTCACAAATAGTATAGTGACTTTAGCTCTAGACCCAAACATCCAAAAAAAGAGCTGACTTTTGATGCCAAATTGTTCTATGGCCTGACCGCATTACGCAGTAAAAAGTTAGACTTTTTTGCGGGTCACATTTGGGGGGGAGGGGGTGGCAAAGGGGTGAAATTATGATTTTTCGCCAATATCTTGTTAACTGTAATATTTACAGCAAAATGTTCTGAGGACGATTTAAACTACACAAAATTTCCTTTCTAATGATATATTATATCATATACCTTCTCTTGGCAGATTATATACTAGACCTTAAAACATTTGGTGTAATTTAGATTTTTTGATAGGTACATTTGGCGCTCTAGCTCCTGAAGTAATTTAATTGGAGCCATGGTAATTGGGATAACTATTCCTAACAATATGTAGCTGTACCACACGGAGACTCAGGCTGCCCCGACAAAGCATTCCCCTATACTCCCTATTAACATTTAAAAAAAAGACATGCCTGTAACTTTTCGCCGAATCACAGCAGGCGGGAAAAATTTTGGTAAACGTTAAGGCTAAGTCCCATTAGACCCTCCACCAAATATTACTTCGATCGGATTAAAACAAAGGGTACCTCCCATACAAATTGTTCAAATTCAATGCCACTAGTTTATTAAGAAATAAGGGAACAAGTCAACCAAAATTAAAGTTTTGCTCGTAGGCAATTTTCCGGTCATTTTGTATGGGAGGTACCCTTTGTTTTAATCCGATCGAAGTAATATTTGGTGAAGGGTCTAATGGGACTTAGCCTTAACGTTTCCCAAAATTTTTTCCGCCTGCTGTAATTCGGCGAAAAGTTACAGGCATGTCTTTTTTTTAAATGTTAATAGGGAGTATAGGGGAATGCTTTGTCGGGGCAGCCTGAGTCTCCGTGTGATACAGCTACATATTGTTAGGAATAGTTATCCCAATTACCATGGCTCCAATTAAATTACTTCAGGAGCTAGAGCGCCAAATGTAACTATCAAAAAATCTAAATTACACCAAATGTTTTAAGGTCTAGTATATAATCTGCCAAGAGAAGGTATATGATATAATATATCATTAGAAAGGAAATTTTGTGTAGTTTAAATCGTCCTTAGAACATTTTGCTGTAAATATTACAGTTAACAAGATATTGGCGAAAAATCATAATTTCACCCCTTTGCCACCCCCTCCCCCCCAAATGTGACGCGCAAAAAAGTCTAACTTTTTACTGCGTAATGCGGTCAAGCCATAGAACAATTTGGCATCAAAAGTCAGCTCTTTTTTTGGATGTTTGGGTTTCATCATTTTTTCAGCTAAAATCACTATACTAGAATGAAACAATTGAAATTTGAGTAAGTGCTGAATTTTCTATTGGAGCTCTGAAAATGGTTTCACGTTTTTATGAACCATACACACGTTGAATAATTCCAGCTAAAAGTTTACTTTTGCTTTGTTCTACGTATCTAAAGTAATAATAGAAAATGTGTAACCGAAGGGAGGGGGGATTGATCCCCTTGATGCCCCCCTTATCTACGCCACTGCCTTAATGTCAATAGTGTTGACGAGTTTGTGAAGTGCTGTCATGCCAGAAAAACACTAGCAATTAAACTCGCTCGTGATGAGAGGATGAGACTCAAACTTCCGACTCCGTGCACCGAAAGTGAGCGCACTTCTCACTACTTCAACCAGATCACTATTTTAAATTAATTTAGGTCAAAAGATTATTATTAGACAAAACAAAACTAAGCATCAGCTCCGTTTTATTGGGTCCAGTGTAGGATAGAAGATAACCTAACTCCCCATACAAATCTTGCTCCAGGCTATTCAACACAAGACCACAACTATAAAATTTCTGCAGAGTTTATGGTATCCTGTTCTCTATTTTGGTTACTAAAAATGGACCTAATAGTTTTAAAACATTCTTGAAAAAAATGTTAAATGTTTAAACACAAAATCTTCAGTTTTATAACAATTTACACCATTAAAAAGTCTTTTTTTTAGAATGTATTCTATTATTTATCATAAAAAAGTCGATCCCATTCTTTAAAATCTCCCTCCCCATAATGATTTTTTAACTTCACAAAATTGGTACATATGTGTGTCATAAAAGTGCTTCCGCATTTTATTTCCCACAACACATCGGTCGACCATCATACCATCATCATCGCACTCTCCCACCAGAGAGCCGAGATATGTATTCATTCTTTTATGCCACACACAAAACGATGTTTATTCCAATTCATTAATTCGCATTAAGTCGTTATGGTGCGCTTCGGTTGGTTCTTCCATCAACTTTGTAATTGCATACTACATATACGCTTATGCTCATCTCATACCACGCGAAATAAGGATAACATACAAACAGAACAGACAGACAGACGAATATTATTACGAAATACTCCAGTGATAGGATCTGAGTCAGAAAATGAATTTATCTAGGTCGAAAGTTGGTACCAACTACCAGACAATTCTGTGTCTGTTTCTCTTCCATATTTTCAACATATAAATGTCCCTCATGTACTGTTGCTTTTATAGTGTAAAAAAAGACATACAAGTACATATTCGAATCCCGAAGTGTACCGAGTGTTTTCGCATATGTATGCGAAATCTGTTTTGACAATATGCAGCACGGAATCGGCACGGATTCAGGAGTAATAAAATGTGACAAATTTCAAATGTGGAATCTGCTAAATCCTCGGAGGGCTAGTATAAGGGATATGTGATTCGAGTACCAGTCATAGTATAAGGAACGCGACCCCAAGAGAAAGAGTACAGAGACTATATGATTTTTTTTCGTACCGCGAAGTTTTACTTACTAAAAATAATAATAAATTAATAAATAAATTTGTAGCTATAATACTAGGTATGTCAAAAACGGAACGGTTTGTCCCAAAGCCGGTACTTTCGGTTATTTTCAGTTTTTTCGTCTTCCAGTTTTCACCTAGACGGTTTTTACGTTTTTCTGTCATAATCATGGTAAAGGTTATATTGTTTTTGTTACGCCGATTTATGTAACATCTCAAAGGAGCCACCGGATTTATGGCAAAGTGTATATCGGCCTTATTTTTCGACAGAGTATCGCCAGCGACCTGAAATTTTGAGCAATGCCTAGTTGTGACATATGCTTGAAGTTGATGGAAAGTGGAGTAGGTCTGAATACTCTACCCCTACCTCCTTTTGGAGGTACTCCTCGCTATCTTTTAATAAAATGCCGCGAAAATTTTGTTAAATGGTAGCTGTGGGATGTCCTTGTAAAATACCGAATGTATGTCATATCGGTCCCATTTACCCCTACATCCCCTACAATAAAAAATGAAATTGAATATTTTGGGTTTTCCGAGAATTCTAGGTACATGGTTAGGGTATACACTCATCGTGCTATTCGCACGATTAGAGCTCGGTCTCGTCTTTAATATATTGAAGAAAAATTTGCAACTTTACAGTTTTGTCTCCTAGCCATTGTTGTAGTTCACAGAGTTTCACTGTACAGAAATTATACACTGTCAATGGACTATCGGCTAATCCAACTAATTTTGGGCTCCTCCCTCTTTGAAAAGCTATCTACGCCACTGGTCAAATGAATTTTGATTCAGATCAAAATGGAATCAAAGCGATAACTACCAACGCCATCTAGAAATATCATAGCCGCAACTCAGCTGTACAATGACGTCATAGTTTAGCTCTTAAATTTTGGATTTACAGGAACAAACAACAAAAACAAGCATATGACGTAATAAAAAGCAAAAAAAAAACCGTGCAACATTGGCGAACATAACCAAAAATTATAAGCTGATTTTGACGTCTAAGATTCTACATTGCGGCCTTAATATATAGACGGCGTTGTAACTACTCGTATCGAAAACACTCGATTCTCCATCGGATAGTCACAGCTAAATGAGCGTGCCACATGCAAAATTATATTACGTGGGTGGAACATTGAATGATATATATGTACATAATATGTATATATTTATGTATTATATATTTCATTACAACGGTTTCAGCTAGAAATTTAAAGGCTATGGAGCAGTGCCGGATTAAGACCCTTTGGGGCCCCTAGGCAAAAACAATTGAGGCCCCTTTTTTGTGAACTGTTTTCAAATAAAACTCTTTAATTATTTGTATGAAATACTACCGTAAATCAAATAGCTTACGAAATAAAAAATTATATTTTATTTCGCAAATTTAAAAAGTAAATACTGTGGTACAAAAACTTAAATTAAATATTGACTTTTCTTGTTTTTTTTTCAGTTGAAATTTCATTCATTCATATTCATTTTATTTAATATTATATATTTTCGGTTTACAAAAAACTTAATGTAGATTCCGGCAGAATGCCTTAACTCTATGATATATCTATAATTAATGCAAGCAATTCAGTTAATTGAGTTCTGAGAACTAAGCAGTTGGTAATTTAGGTGAAAATCAGAAAACCTAATGGGCAAGTAATGATAATAAAACTTAACCTAATGATCTTAACCTAAAAAATAAAACTAACCTAAAGTTTTAGACTTAATGCATAATATTATATTAGTAAAGATCTAATGATACTATTATTAATATTGGAGCAATTTGCCATAAATTTAGGAGCATTTTTGTCAGCTATTTGTTTTAACGTGCTAATTTTAGTTGCGGTGTGTATTCTAGTATTCGAATAGAAAAATGGCTTATTGCACATGTGTTTAATAATTTTGTTTTGCGCGATTTGTAGCTTATTTTTATTGGTTTTGGCATACATATTCCATAAAGGCGAACCATAGGAGGCTATTGGTTGGATAACCGCTTTGTAAATAATGGATTTATTTTCAAGTGATAATTGGGACTTTTTATTCAATAAGGGATACAGGGAATAAAATGATTTCCACATTTTTTCGGTGATCATTTCCATATGTGGAAAGCCAGTTAATTTTCGGTCAAAAACAAATCCCAAATATTTAATTTCCCTTTTCCAAGGAATAAGGTCTCCCAGGAAGTCTAGGGGTGAATTTGGTAGGTGCTCTCTTTTCCTTTTCTTCGTGAAAAAGGCAGCTTGGGTCTTAGACCCGTTGAGTTTGATCTTCCATTTAAAGTAGAACTGATAAAGACAGTCCAATTGATGCTCTAAGTTTGAAGAAATAATGTCAGGGTCGTCCCCTTCGCAAAACACGCAAACGTCGTCAGCAAAACATGCCAGCTGGCAGTTGTTTGTCTTAGGAATGTCAGACGTGAAAATATTGAAAAGGATTGGGCTGAGGCAGGCACCTTGAGGAACACCTGATGGTACTGTTTTTATGGAGGAGCATGAATCCCCTATTTGAACCGCAAATGTTCTGTTTGAAAGAAAGGATTTGATAATTTTGATCAGATAGTTAGGTATGCCATATTTAATTAATTTAAATAAAAGTCCATTATGCCAAACAGAATCAAAAGCTTTCTGGATATCTAATGTAACGACACCAACCGATTTTTTGTCTTTGGTAGATTTTTCGATGTACTTGTACAATCGTAGAAAGTTTCTTGCGGAAACCAAACTGGAAGTCAGGAATAATGGCAGATCTTTCGATTATGTCGTTCAGCCGGAATAAAATATTTTTTTCTAGGATTTTGCTCATAGTGGGTAAGAGGCTTATGGGTCTATAATTATCTGGAATTTTAGCATCTTTTACTGGTTTAGCGATGGGTATTATCTTAGCATGTTTCCAAGAAGAGGGGAAATAGCTTGAGACCATGCATGAATTAATTATGAAATTCAGACGCACTATAGCCTTCCTAGGGAGATTTTTTAAAGCTAGATTTGATATTTTATCAAAACCCGCAGCTTTTTTTATTTTGATACATTTAATTATTTTGCTAATTTCCTTTGGAGTGGACATGCATGATACATTAAAGTCGCTAGCGGAATAAGTTAATTTATTTATTTCATCGTTAACTCTTTGGTTGTGTAGGTCGTTTCCTAAATGGGACGAAAGTTGAAATTTAATGTTTGGGCAATGTCACTTTCAATATTAATTAAACTTATGGCGTTTAGTCGACTTTGCTTCATTACAGATTGTTTTTCGTTTTTAATTATTGGAAACTTTGAAAAACTTCGTTCTGTTTCACTCACAGAAGAAGGCATCGTTAAATACATATGTGACCGGGAAAGTTAAAAAGGGGCTATCGTGTAAAAATTTAGATTTTCACTTTTTTAGTAATTTCCACAGAAAAAAATTGGCTTGAAAACCGCAGTTGCCAAAATTCAAAAAATGGGTCCGAAAATCGATCTTGAAGTTCGCCATCAAATCATCAAAATCCAATGTGAAATTGAAATTTTGTGTATTTCTGAATATATTTTCAACCGCTAAAGCAAATTTACCCAAATTTTCAACACGTCCCATTCTCTAAGTTGGAAGTAAAAATCAATACCGCAAATCATATAAGTCTGCATGAGTTGAGGTAGGGAGCGGCATGAAAACAAAAAATGTAGTATCGAATACAACATTTTCAGGAAATTTAAGATTTATAACTTTCTAAATTTTATGAGATGTAGGCATTATTGTATATAATGTAAGTAATGTTATTTTACTGTTATAGTTTATTATCAAATTATATAAAGTAGACTTTTATACAGAATTTTAAATAGTGGAATTCTTTTTTAATGTTCAATAGAAAAAATAATCAAATGTAATTTTTATGTTTTATAATATTTTGGGTGCTAGATATCAAGCTAGGTCAACAATTAATTTTGATTTTAAAAAGGACCAAAAAGGACACAGAAATGTCGATATCATATCAAAGGGCATGTGCGATATCATATCAAAGGAGACGTTGAGGTTAATATATTGCATTCTTGCACGTATAAAAGATTAATGTCAGAGTCTCTCATAATGACCATGTTTGTATTTGAGGCGGTGCGCAGCAAAACTCGCATCTTCCATTTTTATACGAAATTGAATTATGAATTGCATTCGAAAGCATTTTTCCTACTCTACACGGTAGTTAGCTCAGTTGTCATCAAAACAAATCAACATTTTGATCAGAAAGGTCCTAAAAAGGACAAAAGGACACTATTTATTCTTTAACCGGTGGTCGGCATGCGGGGTATCATATGAAAGGGGACGTCGAGTTTGTTTCCTATTTCAAGAAACCTCGACGAAATAAACCGGGCTTAAATGAAAAATTATCGTGTTCTCGTGTTTCTTCCCAAAGCCATAACTACGCAAATAATTCAATTTGCCACTGCCTTTTTCATTTTTTAGAATTCATAATATCTCAACATTCTATCATTATATTTGCTTAGGAAAAATCAAACAAACAAACACAAAAAAATATGCCCCATTTGACAAAAATTTCGTAGCATAGGAAGAGTAGGGAGGCGAGCCTAAACATGTGAAGACCCTGTCAAGTCGATAAAAGTCATTATACTCTCTTCCTGTGCAACTTACAAACACAATTTATGATGCAATTTTATGACAATCAATATTCCTATAACACATACTTAGAAGACTTTAAGCTACAATGTAGCGGTAATGAGTTATTGATAGGTAAATGCAAAAAACTGCAAAATTGGTATGATTTTTGGAATTTCCCGCATTTTCTTGTTGCTATAACTCTGTCAGTTTTTATTGTAGAGTACCACTTTTTAGATGAAGTTTGTAGGAAATTTTGTCCTCTACAAAATTGTCTTGACACGTTTTGTGTTCAAATGGACTGTAAAGAAGTTTCACCCCAAAAACTGATGAAAGGGCAGATTGTAGATGGTTTTTTCACAATGGTGGCAGGAGCACAGGGGGGGGGGGGGGGTAAGTGACGCAAACTTGGATTTTAACTTACCCCACCTGTCTTTATAACATATCAATTCATATCAATTTGAGACATCCGCAATTTTTGCAAGGTAAAATCTCCCCGTTGATTGGAGTATATCTCCACCGAACAATTTCTATACTGGATAATATTAGTTAATTACGTTTTGTTGAATTTGAAAAAAAAAATAGTTTTAGTTGTTAATTTAATTGAAAATTTAAAAAATCTTTTTCCTCGGATTTTTTCTTAATAATAAAATAAATGCTAAAAGGCATCCTTACAGAAACCCCCAGTTTAGGGACTGGAAGTAATTCTTTCGAGTTCTGTGCCGCTAGAACTTTACTGTACTTTACATGTTTTAAGGACAACCGTTAGTTTGAAAGTCCTCTACACATAACGTGGAAGTATAAGCTTACATCCCATAAAAAAAGTTTCATTTTTTGACCAAGAATTTTCTACGATGGTTCGTTGAAAAATACCATCAGTTGCGTTTTTTTGATCATCTCGAGTAGTTTTGAGTAACGTACTCCATAGAAAAAAAATACATCTACCTAGTTAATTTTCACACGTGCCACTACCCTACGCGGGATAGAGTTTAGGTGAATGAAATGTAGATGGCTAATCTATAGGGGAAAAAATATGGCAATTTCGTTTTTTAAGTTTGAGTACCTTTAAAAAAATGACAATTCAAAACAAAACAGCGAATATTTCTTTTTGAGGTACTTAGATTTTTCAGATAAATCATTGTCTTATGTGACGAAACCGGTCAAATCTAAAAAATAAGCCGACGACAGTGAGACAAAAATGTAGAACAGTTGTATGAGCAGTTACCCGCGATTTTTTTTCTTTAAAATCACGCGTTAATGGCGATGGTAAAAAACGCGCTTATCATAAGTGCTTTTCGACTTTGTGGAGGATTTCCATATTTACTGGAATTCCCATACAAAACGACAATCTGTAAAATTGATCCAAGCTATGACATGGATCATCTGCCAATGCCATCTCCCAGATGCCTCCGCAAACAATTTCCCTAAAATTTTCCGTATGTAATTTTGTTTTTCAGTTTATCTGGTTTCTAATCATTAAAGTCAATCATTTTAAAATTTCCTGCGATATTTTCCTTTAAATTAAATCTTGCACGGCGCATAATATCAAATGCGAGTTCCAATTCAAAATATCGCGTTGGGGACTGATGACACAATAGTAAGCTGTTACTGAAGGGAACAATTTTGATCCGTTTGCGTTTTACTTGGACAATGATCCTGTCTGTCCAAGAAAGAAACGACTATAATTAAATATCTATTCAATCCACAATACCAAAAACACTTTCATCTTTGTCTTAAAAAGGCCATTGCCTCGAGTCACAATCAGACAGAATTGTGATTGTATACTTTTATTTAATAAAATATAATTCATGGATATTTTTCTGAGTGTAAAATACCCTTGCGATAAAGTTCTCCTCACAGTGGGGAAAGGAAGATCCAGACTTATATCAGTCGGCTGTAAAATAAGATATAGCCGACAATATTTGCTGTACCGATAGTAGACTATTAACGTAAATATCATGGAAATCGCAATCTAAAACAAAGGGTACATAATGCGAATAAAATATTCTTGATTCGAACTAGAATATCGCGATATTCTGGTGTACCCAAATGCAAAAAAAAAATATTCAAAACCATTTCAATGACTTCTTCTAATCTGTCCCTATCGTTTGAAACTCATCTTGCCTATCCACAACCAATTTTCCAAAAATGTCCTTTTCAGAAGAGAAGATCCTTTCCGAAGATTTCAAAAATGTACAAATAGTATTTCGGGGCGCTTGTCTCACCAAGTGTTGTATTTTCATATCCATATTGCTCATATTGGACTTCTTTAGCAAAAAAGGACATTTTGTCCTTACGGGTATTTCCTGGAATTAGTATGCACTTTTAGATATTAAGTGTCCTGCTGATAAATGACTACTTGTGTTTTATTAAAATCAGCACACAAAGAGAATCAAAGCAAACAATTGAAAGGAATTGCATCATTATCTTTACATGATTGATTGATGATTTACTGTTATTCCAGTTCCTGGTCAGCAATGCAATCTTTGAATCATGTTTGTGGCCACCAATGGATCATGTATATTAACAATCATACAATATAGCAAAGAAAGAGCTGAAAATTTGCTCGAACTTGTCGAAAAATTAATTTGCATTTAGATTTACTGTTATATTACCCGCTAATTACATTTTCGGTAACAGTATCCGCATCAGGATCATCGAAAGTATATAGATACCAAGTTTCATAAAAATCAGATCACGACAAATCATTTAAACACTATGCACCGACTTGATTTCTTTATCGGCCGTTTACTCGCTTGTTTGTTTTTACCAGATAGTCCCCTTTTAACTTTCCCGGTCACATATGTATATCCTTAAGGCTATCGCTACATTAGAAACCAGGGTTTCCTAATAATATTTCTTTTAAACAGTTGAACATTTCACTCGAATTTTTGTTCTGTAATTCTAATTTTAGATGCTCATCCAGATGAATTATTACTAGAAAAATGAATAGAAATACATATGACTGTGTCATGGAGCCCTTAGAGAGTTTTAACATGTCGTAGATGATAGTTCGACATAGTTTGACATTCCATTTAAAAATTCGCTTGCTTCCCGTATATGGAATTAGCTGTGATTGGTAACTGGTCATCATGCCTCAGGTTGAGCTACTATAAATGAATAACCCTGGTCTACGACTTTCCAAAGAGCTAGCATGCTACTCCCATATATACCTATATACCGCTCCATGGAGTCGCGTCGCTTCCGTGCTGCTCTATATTTTTCCATCGCAATACTCTTGATTTGCCCTAACTCCTAGTGGAGCATGGTGCGATGCCATTGACGACTACCGTGTATAGTTCTCAACGTTTCAACGACAACTGAATTCGCTCATCAGTGCTATTTATCCCCATAAATGGGTACTCGTTTAACATCTGAGTGAGATCATAGTCCGTCACATGGGTCGTCAGTTCGAAAAACACCATAAACTGAATTGCTTCACGGTGAGACTCGAAGACATGACCCTGTCCACCGAAGGTGTGCTCACTAACCACAACACCACCCAGACCACTGGTCGCATTTTTTGTTTATTATTCTATGATAAGAACATATCTTTATTTTCTTCTGAATAATAATCGTGCGGCGAGCCATGCCGAGTATTGAAAACTCATTAGTATATCACAGTTCACAGAGTGGTGACCGAAAGATCACGGCCACAGAGCACGACCATCGCAATACGAATGTTTGACCTTCGGCATAGCCGCATTGAATCAACCGCACAATCTTTCTCAATCGATTGCAGATAACTCGCTCGTAGATCTTCAGTGTATTAGATGTTAACTTTAGTTTTATCTTTCCTTTCTATAAAAACAAGGGAGACTTACTTTCCCTGAAAGCATCCGTCATCGGTTGCCCTCCTTTGATTTTGTTGAAGAGAACTGTAAGCCAACTAAGATCGACACTTTCCATTTTCAACAAAAATTTCGCGGGTATTTTATCTGGTCCGACTGTTTTTCCGCGTTTCATCTGATGCATTGCCTCCATCACCTCTTCCTCTAAGAAATCTTCGATATTTGTGTTTTCGGCTCAACATCTTGAATAGCTGCTCGAGGCAATTCTTCATTCAGAAGTTCGTCAAAATACTCTCACAACCTGCTACAGATTGCCATATCGTCAACCAGCAGCATCCTTGCGAGTTCTCCACGTACTTTGGCACCTGTATTTCGCGAGCGTTTCTTCTCCTTTGGGCTGCGACCCTAAATATACTGGCGTTGTGCTTATGCCTCTCACGCAATGACGGTTCTTCGGTCGCAGTCTGAGCTTATAATTCTTGGTAGAATTTCTCAGCTGCCTTCGTCATTGCTTGAGCTGCCAAGCACTTTACTTTCTTCCGACATTGTATGTAATTTTCGCGAAGTCGAACCCGTTAAGCTGGTTGACTCATATGTCGTTCATGCCTTGAATGCGTTTGATTTGGGTTGCACTGCTTTCGGCGTAGGCATGGTACAACCTGTTCTTTTGAGAGAACAGGTCGATCTTAATGATCTTATGCATCGGAACAGGTCTCTAAAACTAGGTTTCCTGACCTATTAGGCAGTCAAAGAGCACCACAGACCTAGCGATTTATTGGTCAATTGATCACGCCCGTGCATCACACACTAGGCAATTTATCGCGCAATCTGAAATGACCGTCTCACGGTTCACACAACACAATACGACATAGCGAAAATTATCTGCTTGGTGGCGATGAAAGATCCATTGACATCAATGGTCACTTTCGATGGAGAATGACCGCCACAACCACAGCATGAAGAATGACCACCCGGTTTATGTAAAAAAAATCAGCAACTGAAACTGAGTTAGCCTTTCATTCTGGAATGTACCATGGCTACATACATATTAACTGAATTTATTAGCTGTAAATCCGTTACCCTTTTTCCGAATCAAGAAACAAAATCTTATATGAAGTGGCTTCGCTGAGCCCGTTGTCCACCCAAAGCTTTCTTATGAGTTGTGGGAAAGTAGACTTTTTAAGCTGTTCAAAGACACCCTGTTAATTTTACAAACGTCATAAGTGTTTGCGACAAACACTATTACCATTCTATGTATTCCCACCAAAGTTCATGTTCATTGTTTGGTACAGTCACAAGATATGCACAAATGCTTCAGACGCTGCCCTAGTATTGTGAAACGCCTTTGCTAAATATTTGATTCCCTATATTTCCGGTTAAGATAAAGATATTCGAATGAAAATTTTCAGGCATATTACTTATGTAATTTTCTTAAAACCGTCATCATAATTTTCACATTTACAGACTTAACAGCATATAACTCCGTTCCCGTTACTGCAAACTGGAAGAAAGCAACTGATATGAAATGTACCCATCGAGTTTTTTGATTTGAGTACCCATACGTCCATGTCCGATAAACACTAAAAAAGTGGACTTTTTCAAATCTTCTGGACACCCTGTTAACTTTGCCCTACCAATTTCTAAGTATTTCGTGGTAAAGACTGTTAGGATTCTACACATTCTTACCAAATTTCATGACGATCGGTTAACCCGTTCGCGAGTTATTTAGTGAACAAATCCTAAAATCTGCGGGACACCCTGTTATCTTTGCCTTATCAACTTCTAAGTATTTCGTGCCAAAGACTGTTACCATTCTACACATTCCTACCAAATTTCATGACGATCGGTTGAGCCGTTCGCGAGTTGTTTAGTGAACAGACGGACGGACAAAATCGATTTCATAAGGGTTTTTTGAAAAAAACTAAAAAACCCTAAAAACGAAATTCTCGTATTTTCCCTATTAGCTATCTACATTTCATTCTCCCCAACTCGTATCCCGTTTTGGTAGGCACACGTGAAAATTAGCTGTAGTTTTTTTTTCTAAATGGGGGACTTATGAACATGCCTTTCTGACAAATTTAAATGGGAGGAATAATTGGGGGTCCTTGATTGGAGCGACTCTATTTTCAGCAAAAATCACATTCAGCTTAATGTTAGTAGTCGCATAAAATTCCACGGCTGAACTTGCGTTTTTCAAGAATTATAGAGCTCTTTAAAGGTCCAAAATATTCTAATTTATCGTTTAGTCTACCACCGAATTTTCATTGCATCATCATCTTTAGCCGTTTTTAAATAATCACTAGAAACTAAAGAAATACCCCCTTCCTCCCATTATTCAAGGTTGCGGACTCCCAATCGGTCAGAACACTTTTCCCATAATCAGGGTGCCATAACCAACTATCGTATTCTTCTTTGACTATTATATTGACCTAATCAACTGGTCTTCATGTCTATCTGTTCATTCGACTCTTCAGTTCAGGTATTCCTGATCATTCGACTCGTCTGGTCGACCTGTTCAATCTACTCTTCAGGTCGACCTGTTCAATCGACTCTTCACGTCGACCTGTTCAATCGACTCTTCAGGTCGACCTGTTTAATCGACTCTTCAGGTCGACCTGTTTAATCGACTCTTCAGGTCGACCTGTTCAATCGATTCTTCAGGTCGACCTGTTCAATCGACTCTTCACATCGACCTGTTCAATTGACTCTTCAGGTCGACCTGTTTAATCGACTCTTCAGGTCTCAAACGAGTGTCACTGATCTGAGTCGTGCTGTGATGCGGTTGGATAGTAGACGTAGACGGAATTGAACTGATTTGATTGCGTGCATATTTATGGGCGTATTATTGAATTTGCTTGCATGTTATAAGTATGTAGAATATATTGATATTATTTTGGTACTTGATGTGAATGTGTTCATTGGAAAGATTGTACGTGACTTACTTAAGATAGCGATCAGACTAGTTTCATTCAATGCTAGGAACCTGTTCTTTTGAGAATTGCGGAACGGGAGCGATCAACTCCTTGTACGGAGCGGGATCAAAATAGTAGTTTAGTTCATTAAGAACCATGACTATTTCGGCGTTCATGTTCAAAGTTTTCGTTTGTGAGATTGTGCCACTTGATTTTTTCTATTGGCTTGAGAATTCTTCTAAGGAGTAGTAGTCCGAGCCGTGATGGTAAAAAACCGGGGTTTTCGAACTGTCGGAAATTAACCATCTTAAAAGTTGCGTTTAGTTACGGTGATATCGAAACGGTTGGTCAGCCGAACCAAAACTTGACCAGTATAGCGTAATTAGACGTAATTAGACGCAAAAATTAGAGGTGTTCGGGGGTATGGGTAACTGTCGGATCGAACCTATTTTTTTCGATAGAGGACCTCTCCGTGAGTCTAAAAACATTGGTCAGCCGAGCCGCAACCTGACCGAAGGGTTCGGCCAACCAGTTTAAAGGTGCGATTTTTTTAGGTGCGATGGGGTTTTCGGAACTGTCGGATCAAACCTATTCTATTCGATAAAGGACCGCCCCCTGATGCAAAAAATACTGGTCAGCCGAGCGGCAACCTGACCGAAGGGTTCGGCCAACCAGTTCGAAATTACCAATTTTTACGGGTCGATGGGGTTTCAGAACTGTCGGATCAAACCTATTCTATTCGATAGAGGGTCACTCCCTGATGCTAAAAACATTGGTCAGCCGAACCGCAACCTGACCGAAGGGTTCGGCCAACCAGTTCGAAATTACCAATTTTGACGGGTCGATGGGGTATCAGAACTGTCGGATCAAACCTATTCTATTCGATAGAGGGTCACTCCCTGATGATAAAAACACTGGTCAGCCGAACCGGAACCTGACCGAAGGGTTCGGCCAACCAGTTTGAAAGTAACAATTTTGACGGGTCGATGGGGTTTCAGAACTGTCGAATCAAACCTAATCTATTCGATAGAGGGTCACTCCCTGATACTAAAAACACTGGTCAGCCGAACGGCAACCTGACCCAAAAGTTCGGCCAACCAGTTTGAAAGTACCAATTTTGACGGGTCGATGGGGTATCAGAACTGTCGGATCAAACCTATTCTATTCGATAAAGGACCGCCCCCTGATGCTAAAAACACTGGTCAGCCGAACCGCAACTTGACCGAAGGGTTCGGCCAACCAGTTTGAAAGTACCAATTTTGACGGGTCGATGGGGTTTCAGAACTGTCGAATCAAACCTATTCTATTCGATAGAGGGTCACTCCCTGATGATAAAAACACTGGTCAGCCGAACCGGAACCTGACCGAAGGGTTCGGCCAACCAGTTTGAAAGTAACAATTTTGACGGGTCGATGGGGTTTCAGAACTGTCGAATCAAACCTATTCTATTCGATAGAGGGTCACTCCCTGATGATAAAAACACTGGTCAGCCGAACCGCAACCTGACCGAAGGGTTCGGCCAACCAGTTCGAAATTTCCAATTTTGACGGGTCGATGGGGTATCAGAACTGTCGGATCAAACCTATTCTATTCGATAGAGGGTCACTCCCTGATGATAAAAACACTGGTCAGCCGAACCGGAACCTGACCGAAGGGTTCGGCCAACCAGTTTGAAAGTAACAATTTTGACGGGTCGATGGGGTTTCAGAACTGTCGAATCAAACCTAATCTATTCGATAGAGGGTCACTCCCTGATACTAAAAACACTGGTCAGCCGAACGGCAACCTGACCCAAAAGTTCGGCCAACCAGTTTGAAAGTACCAATTTTGACGGGTCGATGGGGTATCAGAACTGTCGGATCAAACCTATTCTATTCGATAAAGGACCGCCCCCTGATGCTAAAAACACTGGTCAGCCGAACCGCAACCTGACCGAAGGGCTCGGCCAACCAGTTCAAATGTGCTAATTAATTAAGTGCGTTCGGGGTTTCAGAACTGTCGGATCAAACCTATTCTATTCGATAGAGGGTCACTCCCTGGTGCTAAAACACTGGTCAGCCGAACGACAACCTGACCCAAAGGTTCGGCCAACCAGTTTGAAAGTAACAATTTTGACGGGTCGATGGGGTTTCAGAACTGTCGAATCAAACCTATTCTATTCGATAGAGGGTCACTCCCTGATGATAAAAACACTGGTCAGCCGAACCGCAACCTGACCGAAGGGTTCGGCCAACCAGTTCGAAATTACCAATTTTGACGGGTCGATGGGGTATCAGAACTGTCGGATCAAACCTATTCTATTCGATAGAGGGTCACTCCCTGATGATAAAAACACTGGTCAGCCGAACCGGAACCTGACCGAAGGGTTCGGCCAACCAGTTTGAAAGTAACAATTTTGACGGGTCGATGGGGTTTCAGAACTGTCGAATCAAACCTAATCTATTCGATAGAGGGTCACTCCCTGATACTAAAAACACTGGTCAGCCGATCCGCAACCTGACCGAAGGGCTCGGCCAACCAGTTTAAAGGTGCTAATTAATTAAGTGCGTTCGGGGTCTTAGAACTGTCGGATCAAACCTATTCTATTCGATAGAGGGTCACTCCCTGGTGCTAAAAACACTGGTCAGCCGACCCGCAACCTCACCGAAGGGTTCGACCAACCAGTTTGAAAGTACCAATTTTGCCGGGTCGATGGGGTATCCGAACTGTCGGATCGAACCTATTCTATTCGATAAAGGATGGCCCCCTGATGCTAAAAACACTGGTCAGCCGAACCGCAACCTGACCGAAGGGTTCGGCCAACCAGTTTGAGGGTGCTCATTTTCTAGGTGTAATACATACATATACATACATATGTTTATATCGCTTTCATATCTTTTTACCTAGAAATCTGCTCTCCTCGCCAGATTCAACGCGTCTAATCTCTTTCAAGCATTAAGCTCTTTACAGACTATAGAAGATTTTGCATAATCTTGAGATTTTACAAAATCTAGGCGAATATCTTCTAGATTTTCCATACATTTTCATAGATTTTGTACGGAAATTATAACCAAAATCTCGGAGAAAATCTTTACAAAATCATGGTGAAGCGTGGTGAGCTTCGCATTTGATAATACTACAGTAGAGGTAATCTAATCCATTTTCCGCTTCGCACATGGTTTTGTGCACAAAAGTTTGATGACGAACATAAACCATTAATTCCTATAAGATAGATTCTGCTTCTTGTTTTAACAAATTAATATAAATAGCAGTTTCATGCATGAAATTGTCGGAATTTTTAATTTAGACGGATTGTCCTGTACTGTCAAGTCGTGGAAAAAGATTACGACCAAAGTGTGAACAGCATACAGGATTACATAATCTACCTAGATATTGCGGCCATATGTGAAAAGTCTATTAGGTGCTTGTCCGAAACCGGATTTCTCTCCCACTAGGATTGTATGAGTACACGTAGCCTTCATTCATAATTTCAGAGATCATTCATAAATCACACACAGATCATAGTCCAATCCCTACAAGCCTGCACACACACAATCAAAACACAAGTAAAAAACAAAGTTTTTTTTCTCAAATTTTCACGCTCATAATGCCCTTAACCCAGCGCGTACATTAAGCTGTGTAATGCCGCGTCCACGTCAACGACAACTTGTTTGATTAAACTTTTCCCTCGCACTTATCGCAAGTTGGAAGGCTGTTCGCACGATACAATATTCTCTCCAACTCAAACAAGTCGTCCAACTTCTGTTCACACGCACGATTAGTCTTCAAATTCGTTTGAATATCAAAAGTTGGAAAAAAATTGGATCGTGCGAGCGGCCTTAAGCTCGACTGCACGACGACGCATATTCCCGGGGTCATCATGTCGATGAGACGAGAAAATTTAGGGCATCGCAAAAGGTATGAATCGTATTTACATATGTATATATGTACATACATATGCATACATAGATACGAGAACTCTTGTGTAGAACTGAATTTGTAGAATGAGCCAAATTCATTCCTTTTGATGATTTTAAGAAATTGCATTGAAGTGACAATGAAAATTTTGTTATTAGCCGAAACAAATTAAGCCAAAATATGGCCATCGAACGGCAAAAATTATTATGGGAAAAAAGTCCCCACCGATTAAGGTTCGCAGCCTTAACAAAGGGGGAATAGGGGGTATTTGGTTTTTTTTGCGATTATTTCAAAAACACCAAGAGATACAGAAAAATGATCTGAGGACACAAACAAAAACCACGTAAAGTTGCACTTTGTATGGGAGGTACACTTGGTTTTATCCGATTGAGTTGATGTTTGGTGGGTGCTGATGTTTACTTGTGCTTCCATTGGCAAATGGAAGATGTTTTTTTCATGTTTGACTAATTTTTCTTGATTCTAAATCTTCATTTCATCCCTATTCTCTTTCCGACTTAAGTATATGAGTAATATCTATATTTATACTTTCTATACTAATTATATAAAATAGCTTATATGGTATATAGGTAATAATATACCACTTGGTTGCTAAAACATCCTAAAGAAACGATTGTGAAAGGATACACAATCTTCACTATAAATATCAAATTTGGACTTCCTTACTCCTTATGATTGGAAGAGTCCTTTTTCCGTATCCACACCTGAAGAAGGTGTGAAATGCGTGATGAAACAAAATTCGAAACGACTTAAGCGAATTACTCAAATTTTAATTATAATAGAAAATACGCATTTCCACATCCAAAGTGGAAAAAAATAAGTATCTTATTCTCGTTTCCGTCACAGATGCAGGGATTGGGAAAAATAACTTTAAGAGAGGTCCAGTAGTTTTTAGGCCGAACCGTTACAAACAAACATTCCCATATAAGCTATTTTATATAATCAGTATAGAAAGTATAGATATAGATATTACTCATATACGAGTACATACTTCAGTTAAATAAAATAAATTATATAGTTGAAGAAAAATACGATATTGGGTCGGCAAAAAACATACATCCCTGGATTATTGCAGGAAAAAATAAATAAAAATACGGTCGCAATGGTATATAAGACATTAGAATTTTATTGAAAAATTCGGCGCTAGACTAAAATTTTGCTAACGACGAGCGAGAGCAAACGAGAGCCGTGCCACTGTCAAAACACGGCTCGCTAGCCGTGAATTTGCGGGTTTTGGTGCACGATATGTGGAAACACGTCTCGCTAGTTGAGTTTTGACAGCGGCACAGCTCTCGCTCGTCGTGAGCTTCCCATATAAGCCAATGCATTTGTATGGCTGGAGCTTGCGAGCCGTTTTCGCGCCGTTTGAATGAAGCCCAAGGGTTACTGTGTCTGGAGACTGTCGGTGTATGTAAAGGCGCGTTTAGATGGCATCAAACTTGTTTGCATCCAACTTTTCCCTCAAACTTATCCAAGCTGGAAGGCTGTTTACACGTACGATATTCTCTCAAACAAATCCTATCAAACTTGTTGGCCGTGTAAACAGTAGTTGAAAGTTGGAGCGGTCGTAAAACGTTATCAGTTTTTGTTATACGTATTAGTACAGGAAAAATATAATAGCTTTTTCTTTTATTTTTTCGTGAATATTTTAAACATTAAAGGAAACCTGTCCGAATGATTATACAGCGTGCCCGAAAAGTCTACGGAAAGCCGGAATTGGATGATAGCGCACAGATATTGGTAATCAGTAGCTGGATGAAAGGTATTTGAACATTGATGAATCAAATAGTTCGATCTCTCGATTCCAAAAATAATGACAATTTTTTTTCAAAACCGAAACAATTAATTTTCGGTCTGGGCTGCAATTGATAAAGTATTTTGAGTTTTGCGTGCGTTGTAGTGTGTTATTCACACGAGCGATGTGAGCATGATAGTACGCACGTCGCGTCGTACAAGATAAAACGGGTTTTTTTTTCGTTGGATATTCATATTTTATTTGTCTTGGCGGCCAACGACATTGTATTCTCTGACGCCTGTAGCATTCCTATTCTCGAATTAACATTGCACACTGCATACTATCATGTCATGTCATTGTTTGTAGGTATGTACATACATAACTATAAAATCAGAAAGAAAACCTACCGCCCGTTCAGTTCGAAACCAAACTACTACATATTCTACGATTTAACCAAAAACATGATCATCTGGAACGTGTGATTTTCGATGCATTGCAAACTTTCGGAGTACTACAAAGCTTTCGATTATGATTTTCATTTCGTAGTACAAATAATTTTGGAAATTATGGTTCATATACATAATGTACATACGCATATATACATACATCGCTTTTGTGTGAAAGCCATTGAAACTCGCATCAATCAATTAATCCGGTGAATATTCTGTAAACATATTCATACATATGTTTATACATATATATGTATATCTTATATGGTCGGATGATTCCAGTTTGATTACCAGAACAATCTTTGCATCTCTTTTTTAGAAAGTATATTTATATTTCGATTGGACTATAATCAATGCATCTGAAACAAGTTGTCCAACTTCTGTTTTCACGGTGGATTTGTTTGAATGCTCGTTCCACTTCAAACTTGTTGTCCAACTTCTATTTACACGATGGATTTCTTGTCTAACTTGTTTGAATGCTCAAAAGTTGGACGACAAATCCATCGTGAAAACAGCGCTTTAAAGGTAAGTCCATTAATTTATTTGTTTTCCCACACTAGTGCCAAAACATCTCTCCTCTCCCTTTTAGTCGCCTTTTACGACACGTCGGTAAATACGATGGCATTACTCTTGAACCATGCCACAGAGCAAATATCTTGACGGTTCAGTTAATATCCTTTAATTGGACGGATTGATTAATAATATGATATCGGATTTTGCCATCCGATCTTTTTCAATGAATGATTTTTCAGCAATCGAGAATGTATTTCCGTTTTCAACTGTAGGCTTTCCTATGGATCCGTTAACGTATCCTCAAGCATCGGTTTTTTAGGGTTTTTTAGATTTTTCAAAAAACCCTTATGAAATTGATTTTGTCCGTCCGTCTGTCCGTCCGTCTGTTCACTCTCGCACTCGCGAACGACTTAACCGATCGTCATGAAATTTGGTAGGAATGTGTAGAATGGTAACAGTCTTTGGCACGAAATACTTAAAAGTTGGTTGGGCAAAAATAACAGGGTGTTCCGGAGATTTAAAAATTTGTTCACTAAATAACTCGCGAACGTCTTAACCGATAGTAATGAAATTTGGTAGGAATGTGTAGAATCGTAACAGTCTTCAGCACGAAATACTTAGACGTTGGTAGGACAAAGCTAACAGGGTGACCCGAAGATTTGGAAAAGTCGACTTTTTTAGTTCTTATCGGGCTTGGACGTATGGATACTCAAATCAAAGAACTCGATGGGTACATTTCATATCAGTTGCTTCTTTCCAATTTGGAGTATGAATGAAAGGCGTTGTTAGCCTTTCATTCTGGAACGCGTTTATTTGGACCAATCCAAAAATAGATTTACAAGCAGCATTTCATTAATATTGTGCATAATTCTTATTTATTACCTATAAAATATACGTGCAAAATTATTCACTATGTATGTATCCAAAATCTAAAAAAACCTCGTATTGCGGGCGCAGCCCTCTGTACGCCGGTATTTTTTTAAAGAAAGCTTCTTCTGCATTTTCCATGTATCGTAATTATCCTTACAAAGACCTATATACGAGCTGAGTTCATGATTCTTCGTGCTTATTTTGTGCAACTTTCAATATTAACTTTATCACTTCTTTTTATTATTCATTTAGTGACTTATTATTTTTTGTTAATTATATGAGCTGATCCTGGCCCATAACCTATTAAAGCTACAAAGCCAGCGCAAAATCTTTTTTATATATGTTTATTACACCAGGATCTTTTTTGAACTGATAGTGTAATATTTTTATATAAATTTACTAGCTAAGGAAGCTCGGTTCGCTCGCTCTCTTATCTAGTGCTCGCTTCGCTCGTGTTATTGGTTTCAATCACAACTTGACACTAATTTGAATGCCAATCAACCTGCTAACTATAATTTATTGAGATCGACCTATCGATGGTGAAACCAAAGTGTATATGGAAAAACGCGATAGATTTCCGTCGGGGGTTAAGCGGTCAAGGCAATACAACAATAACATACTCGACCCCCTGACTGATTGATGAGACTGCACATGCCCTTCAACTATATTAGCGTGAGTTATCTCGAAAATCATTAATTAATAATTTGTTATTATACCTATTCATATATGTCAGCATCAGCACACTCATTTACTCAGTTTTCGCCAAGTGCACTAAAATGTGCGCACGCCACCTACACTGTTCACCATCATACCTTCGGGTTGACGGTTGCCTCTGACCACTCTGTGCACTGATTGGGGAAGAAGTTCCAATAACGCTTTTGTGGCTAGTCCGGCAACACCTCAATCGTGCCGCTCCGCCGAAGGATTGCGGAGATATCGACGGATTTCCGAAGTAGTACGAAGCTAATTGTGAAATTGCTGTGACCAACATCCAGGATATAGGTATGTACGCAAAAACGTAGTCACCTTGAATACAATTTATCTGTATTTTATCCAATGACAACTAAATATTCCATACATACGAAATGGAATTTAGATTTACCGCCACTTCCTTTGAGACTTTCAAAATTTTCTCGGTCTATAAACCTTCCTCAGCGTAAAACGGATTAAACAAACAAAACAAAATCTTTTATGTGTCCTATCTTCCGTAGAAAACGAAGCAATTTATCGTGAGGACAATCCTAAAAGTTCTTCCTATACTGGAAGTGACGTCATCAAGTGTTCCATGGTAGCCTACCCTACTACACATTTTGGACAGTGTTGCTTAATAGTGTTAAGCAGTGTTGTTTATGTATTTAACAGTTGAAGTAACCACCTCTAATAGTGTTAGAACTTCTCTGAAAAATCCTGACCTTAAACGTTTCAATAGAGAAAAAACATTTGTAGCAAGCGATAGCATCATCATTGGCTATAGTTATGACAGGCAGCGTACCCCAGTTAGAACAGAATCGACAATTCATCGATAAAGAATCGAAGGCCTTCTACTAAGGAGAACTATGACTAAGTGAGAACTGGAATCGATCTTATTCCGAAGACTGTCGTTGATGTAGAATCACCACTACGGACTATGAAGAATTTATGGAAAAACAATGACTGTGGTGAAAAAATATTATTTTTTATTTTTTTCCTTTTTATTCTAATTTTTTTTTTATCTATTATTATTGTTTTACCTTATTTTAACTTAACCTTTTTACATTTTGCTTCTACTGGGAATCGAACCGGGCACCTATAGTTTCGTAGTCCTACGTCCTACACCTAAGCTATCTTAGGATTACTAACTTCGAGAATAAGTTAGTCGTTTTATTTTTTGACAATTTCAATCTAATTCAGAGACATTTAGATGAAAGTCATCGATATGTGATCGAAGACATTTCGATTAGATGGTATCTATGACAAATGGATAAAAAGTCATCGTTTTTGGATCGATTACTTACTTACCTTAAGCCGGTTCAATTTCATTTAGTACACTATAAAAATTTAAAGCGATTGAATCGAGTAGGCCGTTTCGGTGTAGTTTGGGAACAAACTTTTGAGGAGAATTTTATATATGTATTAGATTTTACATATTATGACTTGAATGAATACTATAGTTTAAATAATAAACTCTAAAAGTTTTTGACCGGAGCAACACAATTTTCAGCAAAAATCATCTTCGACATAATGCGAATACGCGCACACTAAATTTAATGGCTGAACCTGCATTTTTTTAAAAAAGGTTTAAAATGAAAATTATTATAATAATTATAATTATAACTTATTTTTCAATAAAATTATAATTCTAAGGCCCGTATTTATGAACATTCCTTAACTTAAGGAGACTTTTTTGTCTGCTTTGACCAGGGTTGTGCTTTGTTCCTGAGTCACCGCCGCTATGCGAAAGTCCACAGGTCAAGGAGACCTTGGGTCAAGGATGCCGAAATTCAATAAATTAAATGTCATTCCCATACATTTTCATAGAAAGAAAAGTCTCCTTAAGTTAAGGAATGTTCATAAATACGGGCCTAATTCTAACTCGTATATGAGTAATATCTATATCTATACTTTCTGTACTGATTATATAAAATAGCTTATATGGGAATGTTTGTTTGTAACGGTTCGGCCTAAAAATTACTGGACCTCTCTTAAAGTTATTTTTCCCAATCCCTGCATCTGTGACGGAAACGAGAATAAGATACTTATTTTTTTCCACTTTGGATGTGGAAATGCGTATTTTCTATTATAATTAAAATTTGAGTAATTCGCTTAAGTCGTTTCGAATTTTGTTTCATCACGCATTTCACACCTTCTTCAGGTGTGGATACGGAAAAAGGACTCTTCCAATCATAAGGAGTAAGGAAGTCCAAATTTGATATTTATAGTGAAGATTGTGTATCCTTTCACAATCGTTTCTTTAGGATGTTTTAGCAACCAAGTGGTATATTATTACCTATATACCATATAAGCTATTTTATATAATTAGTATAGAAAGTATAAATATAGATATTACTCATATACTTAAGTCGGAAAGAGAATAGGGATGAAATGAAGATTTAGAATCAAGAAAAATTAGTCAAACATGAAAAAAACATCTTCCATTTGCCAATGGAAGCACAAGTAAACATCAGCACCCACCAAACATCAACTCAATCGGATAAAACCAAGTGTACCTCCCATACAAAGTGCAACTTTACGTGGTTTTTGTTTGTGTCCTCAGATCATTTTTCTGTATCTCTTGGTGTTTTTGAAATAATCGCAAAAAAAACCAAATACCCCCTATTCCCCCTTTGTTAAGGCTGCGAACCTTAATCGGTGGGGACTTTTTTCCCATAATAATTTTTGCCGTTCGATGGCCATATTTTGGCTTAATTTGTTTCGGCTAATAACAAAATTTTCATTGTCACTTCAATGCAATTTCTTAAAATCATCAAAAGGAATGAATTTGGCTCATTCTACAAATTCAGTTCTACACAAGAGTTCTCGTATCTATGTATGCATATGTACCCAGCAAAATTTCCGTAAGGTCTATGAAGAAGTAAGACTTAGAAAAGGCTTACTTAGTACTGAACTGTAAGCATTCAGTAAGCTGAAATAGCTTTGCGTGATTAGATCTTATTCATATCATTAAGACTTACTTCTTAGCAAAATGTAAGACAGAATTTCAAACTCAATTTGCACACACTATTTGAAAGCTTCCAGTTACCCTATAGCTTATATATCAATGAAATAAAAGTTATTTATAAGGTTTATAATATACTTTACTTAAGGCATTTATTATATTCTTATAAAAGCCTTATTAGTAAGTATATAAATGCCATTTCGGGCAGGTGGCATAAGGCAGTTTGCAAATATTTATTTATAACATGGCTGTGTGGCTCACTTGGTTAAGTCGCACTCTACGATGATAGTAATCTTGGGGTCCGGAGATCGAATCTCGGCGTGGTCAAAGTACATGTGCGGATAGGAAATAGAAACAAATATAAATTAAACAAATGACTAACTGAGTGGAATGCACCATCGCCCAGCAAGGAGTTACAGAAAGAACTTATTTCAACCTTTTTATTAATGGATATATTTTAGTTGCCTTAGATAATGCTTGAGATAATACTTAAATAAGAATTATTGCAATCTTTAAATAAGAATTATTGTAATTCTTAGATAAGAATTATTGTAATCCTTAAATAAGAATTATTGTGATCCTTAAATAAGAGTTATTGTAATCCTTAAATAAGAGTTATTGTAATCCTTAAATAATAATTATTGTAATTCTGAAATAAGTCTTATAATCAGGTGTATATACAAGATTTGGAAGCTTCAAAGCTTTAAACCTTACCGCCAATGACATGCCCCATGTTAAGGTAAGCCTTTTAGTAAGGATTTCCTCTTGTAAAAGACTAAGACTTTTTTGAATAATCTCTTATTGAGTAAGTCTTATTCCGTTCGAATATAAGACTTATATAAAACTTTCCGATTTTGCTGGGTATGTACATATATACATATGTAAATACGATTCATACCTTTTGCGATGCCATAAATTTTCTCGTCTCATCGACATGATGACCCCGGGAATATGCGTCGTCGTGAAGTCGAGCTTAAGGCCGCTCGCACGATCCAATTTTTTTCCAACTTTTGATATTCAAATGAATTTGAAGACTAATCGTGCGTGTGAACAGAAGTTGGACGACTTGTTTGAGTTGGAGAGAATATTGTATCGTGCGAACAGCCTTCCAACTTGCGATAAGTGCGAGGGAAAAGTTTAATCAAACAAGTTGTCGTTGACGTGGACGCGGCATTACACAGCTTAATGTACGCGCTGGGTTAAGGGCATTATGAGCGTGAAAATTTGAGAAAAAAACTTTGTTTTTTACTTGTGTTTTGATTGTGTGTGTGCAGGCTTGTATGGATTGGACTATGATCTGTGTGTGATTTATGAATGATCTCTGAAATTATGAATGAAGGCTACGTGTACTCATACAATCCTAGTGGGAGAGAAATCCGGTTTCGGACAAGCACCTAATAGACTTTTCACATATGGCCGCAATATCTAGGTAGATTATGTAATCCTGTATGCTGTTCACACTTTGGTCGTAATCTTTTTCTACGACTTGACAGTACAGGACAATCCGTCTAAATTAAAAATTCCGACAATTTCATGCATGAAACTGCTATTTATATTAATTTGTTAAAACAAGAAGCAGAATCTATCTTATAGGAATTAATGGTTTATGTTCGTCATCAAACTTTTGTGCACAAAACCATGTGCGAAGCGGAAAATGGATTAGATTACCTCTACTGTAGTATTATCAAATGCGAAGCTCACCACGCTTCACCATGATTTTGTAAAGATTTTCTCCGAGATTTTGGTTATAATTTCCGTACAAAATCTATGAAAATGTATGGAAAATCTAGAAGATTTTCGCCTAGATTTTGTAAAATCTCAAGATTATGCAAAATCTTCTATAGTCTGTAAAGAGCTTAATGCTTGAAAGAGATTAGACGCGTTGAATCTGGCGAGGAGAGCAGATTTCTAGGTAAAAAGATATGAAAGCGATATAAACATATGTATGTATATGTATGTATTACACCTAGAAAATGAGCACCCTCAAACTGGTTGGCCGAACCCTTCGGTCAGGTTGCGGTTCGGCTGACCAGTGTTTTTAGCATCAGGGGGCGATCCTTTATCGAATAGAATAGGTTCGATCCGACAGTTCGGATACCCCATCGACCCGGCAAAATTGGTACTTTCAAACTGGTTGGTCGAACCCTTCGGTGAGGTTGCGGGTCGGCTGACCAGTGTTTTTAGCACCAGGGAGTGACCCTCTATCGAATAGAATAGGTTTGATCCGACAGTTCTAAGACCCCGAACGCACTTAATTAATTAGCACCTTTAAACTGGTTGGCCGAGCCCTTCGGTCAGGTTGCGGATCGGCTGACCAGTGTTTTTAGTATCAGGGAGTGACCCTCTATCGAATAGAATAGGTTTGATTCGACAGTTCTGAAACCCCATCGACCCGTCAAAATTGTTACTTTCAAACTGGTTGGCCGAACCTTTGGGTCAGGTTGTCGTTCGGCTGACCAGTGTTTTTAGCACCAGGGAGTGACCCTCTATCGAATAGAATAGGTTTGATCCGACAGTTCTGAAACCCCGAACGCACTTAATTAATTAGCACCTTTGAACTGGTTGGCCGAGCCCTTCGGTCAGGTTGCGGTTCGGCTGACCAGTGTTTTTAGCATCAGGGGGCGGTCCTTTATCGAATAGAATAGGTTTGATCCGACAGTTCTGATACCCCATCGACCCGTCAAAATTGGTACTTTCAAACTGGTTGGCCGAACCTTTGGGTCAGGTTGCCGTTCGGCTGACCAGTGTTTTTAGTATCAGGGAGTGACCCTCTATCGAATAGAATAGGTTTGATTCGACAGTTCTGAAACCCCATCGACCCGTCAAAATTGTTACTTTCAAACTGGTTGGCCGAACCCTTCGGTCAGGTTCCGGTTCGGCTGACCAGTGTTTTTATCATCAGGGAGTGACCCTCTATCGAATAGAATAGGTTTGATCCGACAGTTCTGATACCCCATCGACCCGTCAAAATTGGTAATTTCGAACTGGTTGGCCGAACCCTTCGGTCAGGTTGCGGTTCGGCTGACCAATGTTTTTAGCATCAGGGAGTGACCCTCTATCGAATAGAATAGGTTTGATCCGACAGTTCTGAAACCCCATCGACCCGTAAAAATTGGTAATTTCGAACTGGTTGGCCGAACCCTTCGGTCAGGTTGCCGCTCGGCTGACCAGTATTTTTTGCATCAGGGGGCGGTCCTTTATCGAATAGAATAGGTTTGATCCGACAGTTCCGAAAACCCCATCGCACCTAAAAAAATCGCACCTTTAAACTGGTTGGCCGAACCCTTCGGTCAGGTTGCGGCTCGGCTGACCAATGTTTTTAGACTCACGGAGAGGTCCTCTATCGAAAAAAATAGGTTCGATCCGACAGTTACCCATACCCCCGAACACCTCTAATTTTTGCGTCTAATTACGTCTAATTACGCTATACTGGTCAAGTTTTGCTTCGGCTGACCAACCGTTTCGATATCACCGTAACTAAACGCAACTTTTAAGATGGTTAATTTCCGACAGTTCGAAAACCCCGGTTTTTTACCATCACGGCTCGGACTATAGCCATTTATGGGTATAAATAACTCTGCTGATCTCAATACCTCTATACAAAAATGCAGGTAAAGATCTTAAAAATTTGATGTTGGACTGTCGCGGCAATCATTTATTTGTTTTAAAATGCGAAATCTATTAGGAAGTCGATTTCGTATCACTATCACCAAATAAAATTAACCAAAAGAATCACAAGTTCCGGCAGACTAGAATGGTGCAACGATCATCTAATTGCGATTGAAGCACGGAGTCGCAGGTTCGAATCCCATTATAAACAAAAAAAAATTCTCCAGTCACCTTTAAAGAAAATATCGATTCAAGTTTCAATTTCCAAACCACCAAAAGGTCTATATCGAATAATGTGCATTTATCCTTCAGCCAAATGCAATAGGGCGTCATACGAAAGTAAATGTAACTATTAACATATCCTGTCGTGAATCTCTCTTCCTTTTCGTTCCAGATATAAATTTATCTTCATTCATGCATAAGTTTCCAATAGAACTTATTTTTATCCAATATTTTTTTCCTGCAGTGCATAAGAACTAAAAAATAAAAACGAAAAAGAAAAATGGGGTAAAATCTATAGTTATAACGGTACACACTTTATATCGTACGTATATGAAAGAAAACTTTTCTCAAACTAAAATCATTTTCTTGTTATAAATTGTTGTCGTCTTCCTTCCAGATGTCTTTCTCTCGTCTGTCGTAGTTTTCGCCCTCGCATCAATCCGTGTAGCATGTGGTGGTGGGGGATGCAAGGGCGCGCGAGAAGCAATCAAAAAAGTAAGGCAACCAAAATGCAGCAAAAAAAAAATCTGCCTGGGAAAAAGTTTCTATCAAATGCCGTAGGCATTTCAAATGAAGAAGTCTCGTCAAGCAGATTCTTATAGTTAGACTGTTTTGATTGGATTTTGATTCCATATAATGTCCTGCCTGCATGTTTTGGTCATATACCGTATTATGCGGAACACGAGTTTAGCGGTGACACAATATGTGTGTGTTTGGGCAAAGTTGAAGAGGAAAGTTACAGTGTTTTTGTTTTGTGTTTGGATCAATTAGGTAATACGTACTCGTACTCGTATGGTGCGAATTTATTAGTTTTTCTGGATCAATACACGCTATACGGTTGTAATAATGGTTACAAATTGTCGCAGCTGGAAGTGACATATAAAATTAGGATTTTCTGATATTTATCTTTTATTTTTCCAGAAAAGGATTTCCATTGTTGAACGAAATTGCTATTTAACAAAAAGGTCAGTTTGACAATGGTTTTCTTAAAAAAAAATAATGAAGACAGATGTAATCATAATAATTCTACCTAGAACTCATAAAACAAAACCCTAACAATTAATTCTAAGACCAACAATTGATTCTCACGTTTATCCTGATAAAGTCCTTGTTCATTATTTTTTTTTGTGCTTTGTGCTGCTTTCAGCGACTTTAAATGCAGCAAAACGTGTAATCCTATTAAATTATCTCCGTCCATAAAGTTGAGCTATATGCTGCGTATGCACTAAAGCTCCTGCAAGTCCACCTATAGTGATCCGCGTTCTTACTGCCCTATACGTACTCGTCGTACGTATGCTCAGGCAAGCAAAAGGTTAAATTGGTTCGGGAATAGATGTTCTGTTCCGCTTTCAAAACGATAACACTTGAAAAATATTAACTGACTTTTTCGTCTATTAATTAAAGTTGCAGTTTTCCAGCTACAGCAGAATTTTGCATACACATAGGTACGACTGTATGACTTCTAGTAGCAAGGACTTTGCACATCTATACCCGAGCATGTCTGCTTGTCGCATATCTGAATAGCGACGGATATGCTCGTTAGTAATGGCATATAAAACTAACCAGATTCAGCGAATTGCTTCGAAGTTGAAGATCCTTCACGATAGAATTGTGTAGGTCGTGGTCGTGGATATAGGAATATAGGTACATACTTGTTATTAAGATAAAAAGAAGACACTCGTTGTATGTGGGAGAATGGAAAATTACACGAAATAATCCATTTTCTCGCGAACAATCTTAACCGCCATTAAGCTAAGACTGTGCTGCGTTTTTTCTGTGCATAGAGTTTATAGTAATGTTCGGTTTGTTTTAATTAGAAGCCGAGGGGAAAAAGTTAAACTAAAGAGATAATACTGAATTTTATTATAAGCTGTGGCAGTGGAATGAGGATAGTATTAGTTGCATTAAGATCCGTCTGAAGAGGGCGAAGCGCGTTGAACAAAAAAAATAAGACCGTAATCTGCCCAAATTTTTTTTAGAAGTGAACAACATTTTCTTTAAATAACGTGTGGTCCTACTAGAATGCACGATGTTAATCGAGTGTCACAACTTAACGGTAAATTTCTCGCTCAACTTTATTAGACATTTCTTTGGTTCAGTGTTTGGCAAATACAACTAGGCCTGTGCCAAAAACCGGGATCCCGGTACAAAACCGGTGTTCACTTGGTACCGGACCCGATATTCTAAAGTACCGATATCCCGGTTTTTTGGTACCGAGTTAAAAAAAAACCGACCGACGAGTCGGTTTTTTGTCACCGAGTTAAAAAGAACGATTCATTTCAACCATGAGCCGGTTTTTTCAGGTTTTTTTGGTACCGGTTTTTAACCCGGTACTAAAAAAACGGCTTATGGTTAAAAAAAACCGTCGGTACTGAAAAAAAAAACCTGAGTTAGGGAAACCGCTTGTGGTACCGGGTATTGAAAAAACCGAAACCCGGTACTGAAATCTCGGTACCGAATAGGCCTAAATACAACCATGGAGAAGTACACAATTGAGCAGCGCGTTAAGGTCATTGAATCCTTTTACGAAAATGAACGTTCAAATCAAAATGCTTTTCGTGAACTTCGTAATTTTTTTTGGTCAACATAATCGACCAAATGCGTCCACATAACGGACTTCTTGTGGCCAGAAATCGAAGATATGGACCTGGACGATATGTGGTTCCAACAGGATGGGGCCACTTGCCACACAGCCAACGAAACAATGGCTCTTTTGCACGAGAAATTCAATGGCCGTGTTATCTCACGTCTTGGCGATGTTAATTGGCCGCCACGATCATGTGATTTGACACCGTTGGACTTTTTTCTCTGGGGATATGGAAAAAGAAAAGAAAAAGAAAAAGTATACGTCAATAAGCCAAAAACAATTCAAGAGCTAAAGGATGAGATAATTCAGCACATTAACGATATTCATCCTCAATTATGTCTCAGAGTCATTGGAAATATGGACCATCGGATAGAAGTATGCCACCGTAGCCATGGCAAGCATTTGGCCGATATTTTGTTTCACGCATAATTGCCATATATCCATCTATCATAATAAAAAAAATTTAGATAATTCTCTAAAAAACTTTTTGTTTTATTAACAATTAACTTCGTAGATTCACGTTGAACCACCCTTTACAAGACCTTGTGCTGCCTACCGCAACAACTGAGAACATTTTGGTGGCAAAGAATTTGCCTAGAATTTCGCTCAAAATTTTCACTGCGAAATGTGCTTGATTGGACGTGGATGCATCCGTTGTGATGTTTGCAATAGGGGATAGCCCCAACTCTATTTAAAATCTACAACACCTAAGGTCGCACACACACGGAGAATCCGGAATCCGGACTCCGATTTCAACGAAACTCCATATAAAAAATGACAACTTGTCCTGCTGTTAATTTTTTGTATATGGAGTTTCGTTGTACTCTGAATCCATGAAGTATCTGTGTGTGCGACCTACGATTTGCCGCCAGTTTTTAAATTGTTGAAATTCGTAAAGCCAAATTTAATAAGAAAGGCAAATCAACAATGATCTTTGCCATATTTAAAAGATAAATTACACCAGCACGTATTTTGCCTTTTATTCCTGATTATATTCAGCTCATTTTCTTTGATCTAATTGAGGCGCTGTCGGCTTAAGTTATCCAAATGACACATAAATAAGCAGTGGCGTAACGTTTTCCAAATTCCATGTGTTCGAAATAATGACAACCGCATTTACAACAGTACACAAATAAGAAAGCGAAAATCTTCTGATTTATCCATGCCCATAAGCCGAATTAAATCGACTGAAATCAAATTCATTGTAGAGATCCAACAAATAAAAACGAGCCATGTAGAGGAAACTGCGGATTAATTATCTGGGCAGAAGGCTTTATAGGAAAACATTCGTTTGTTAAAGCAAAAAAAAAAACTTTCTGACTTTATTGAAGGATTATTCGATCAAAAAATCCACATTTGTCATTTTGTCAACATTTCAAACATATTGTCCTTAAATGCAACAGTCACTTTCCTTTCAAGACTCAACACAAACAAACTTGATGACTCAATTTTATACAAGAACCTTCACCTCTCTTCACCTCCTCCTAGCAAGTTTAAAGGTTCAACTTTCAATATTCTTGTAACCAAAACCCAGAATAAAAATATGACACTCGTTCTCGTGCTATACCACTGAAAAAATGAAAGCAAGAATAAGCTTTTTGCTAGCTCAGCTGCGGCATGCGCTTGCTCAGACTCGGAAAGTGGACGGGGTCTTGCCGCTCGCAGGTTCAAGACACATTGAAGGGAAATCGTGTGCCTATAAGTCAGAAAAAAACAAAACACAGGCGAAACAGTAATTGTGAAATATTAATAAATTGTGTCAAAATGCCTTACAGCATTTACATCCTCTAGGGTCCTGACCGATGGAGGGCGTTTGGCCCTGGCCGTCTCCAACCATAAGTTAAATAATCACGAAACCCGTCAAATTGAAATGGGGGCCTCCCTTCAAATTCCAAATATGCTCCCGGAACGGAGGTTATTATTATCGGAGACTAAATGCTTCACATAACGGGTATACTTATGCGGATACTTCACTGAAATGCATTCATCGTGAAATCAATGTCCCGTTTTTCAAAGTCGATGACGGACACGCGTTCATTGCACTGGCACATAACCTCATTTTCACTTTTTCCTATCATAGAATTTGCAAAAAAAAAATTACCGTTGCTGGTGCTGTAGTGTTTTTTGAAAGTCAACGAAAATCACGTCTTGGGAACATTACGCTATCAGCTCTCGTAAGAAGAATTTTCTTGTTCTTATCGACACTAGCGATACTAGTCTTACTGTCCGGCATATAGTGGACACATAGCGGAAAATATGGAAAACACTAAAGTTCTCCCTATGAGAACCGATAGCAGAACAAGCCAAGTATTGGCAATTCCTCTAATACCAAGTTCGTTCAGTACTTTAGACAAGACTTCATGGTTCACAGTATCGAACGCTTTACTTAAGTCAATAAAAATTCTTCAAGTTCTGAGTTGACGAAATGATGCGCATCGGTAAGCGCAGCTGTTGTGTTGCTTTCTGCTAGTTTTTATCGAATCCAATTGCCTCATTTATGAAACGGACAAGCCTTAGTATTGAATACCTTCTCAAATAATTTGCTAAACGTGCTAATCAAGGCTATAGGTCTATAGTTAGATGGACCGTTTTGATCTTCTTGTTTAAAAATTGGTTTAATTTTGGATATTTTAAGCGAATTAGGGAATAAACCCTCACTTAAATGCTTATTTATTAACTTTGAGAGTAGTGGAGAAATAACCTCAGAAACTATTTGAAGATCCTTGTTCTTGATACCATCATATCCAGCTGCTACATTGCGTAAATTCGCTATTATTCTTGAAATTTCATCTGCACTAGTAGGTGCTAAGAATATCGTTCTTTCATTACTTATATTTGGTGTTCTTCTTTCAATGACCGGTATGTCTTAGGTTCCACTACCGAATTCGCTGGAGAAAATGAGCTTTCTCCATAGCAAATGTGATTTTTCTACAGATATGAGCTGATGTCAAAAAATATATGCTGGGAGAGCATTCGGAGGAATACGAGTAAAAGATTTCTGACTTACTTGGTTGAATATTTTTTGCTTCCTTTGTCTTCTTATGATTGATAACTTTTCATAATATTCAGTGCTTCTCACCAAGGTCGAACGTCTTATCTCTTATCATCCTCAAATTTATGGTCCTTTCATAAGAGAAGCGTATTTCTAGACATATTTTTCTTAACTTTATGCTTATTTCATTGTGCATTCTGTGCAACTTAGGGTAAATAGACCTGTAAGTTTTCACGATATTCGACACCTGTAGCTCATCATACAGCTGATACAACTCAAGATTGTACTGTATGCGCCATTCACCTCGTTCACGAACGGTCCCGAAGATTCTTCGGAGAACCTTTCGCTCGAATGTGTCCAACAGGTGTTCAGAGTTTTGGGTTAGGGTCCATGCCTCGCAGCCATAGCATAGCACAGGTCGGATGATGGTTTTATACACGTGGAGCTTCGTGTTCCTGTGCACCAGCTTCGAATTCATAATTTGGAGGACCGCAAAGTGACACTTATTAGCTAGTTGTATCCGTCGCTTTATCTCATCTGTTTCGTTGGCGTCTTTTGACAAATTGCAACCCAGGTAAGTGAAGTTGTCTACATATTCTATATTGAGATCCCCCACTGTGATGCTTGAATTTACTGGCGTTCTTGTTTTTGATTGCATCATGACCTTGGTTTTAGACTCGTTGATATGTAGCCCAACTTCTTTGGCGGCGTTATTGAGATTATGCAGAAGGCTTTCTGCATCACCCAATCTTGGAGACATGATGTTGATGTCGTCGTCGTAGGCTACTAGTTGAGTCGATTTAATGAGTAACGTTCCGCTGCTGTCCAGATTCATGGCTCGAATCACATACTCCAGAGCCAGGTTGAAGAGCGTTGGCGCCAGCCCGTCGCCTTGGTTGAGTCCAGTACGAGTTTCAAATAGGTCAGTGAGTCTGTTCTGAACTCTGACCTGCGAGACGGTATTAGTCATCGTTATCCTTATGAGTCGTACTAGCTTAGCCGGTATTCCAAAATGCAGCAGAATGTTGTACAGTACGCTTCGATCGATACTGTCGTATGCCTGCTTGAAGTCAACAAATATTTGGTATACGTCGATGTTGTATTCCCAGCACTTCTGGAGTAAAAGCTTCACTGTAAAAAGCTGATCTGTCGTCGAACGACCAGGTCTAAAGCCGCCTTATGGTACTCGCCAATGATTTCTTCTGCGTACGGATTAATTCTATTTTCCAGAATCTTAGATAAAATGTTATAAGTCGTACAAACTAATGAGATGCCTCTGTAGTTCTCACATTTCAACTTATCCCCTTTTTTGTGGATTGGGCAAATGATACTTTTACGCCAATCTTCCAGGATTATTTCGTCGTTCCATTCTTTAGTGTGTGTATAGCCTTAACAAGGCTTTCCCCACCATGCTTCCAGCTGAAATCTCGTCAGCGCCCGGGGCTTTATTATGTTTTAGTGCTTGCATGGCGAGATCAACTTCTTCTACTGTTGGGGGTTGAACGGGAGGGCCTGTTTCAGCCATCAGCTCCGGAGCTTCTTGTGTGGGGTTGTTCGGTTGAACATTGAGGAGCTCTTCAAAATGTGAGGCCCAGCGTTTTAGATCAGATTAGATTTATTGTGAGCGGTGGCTATTAGGTAGCCCTGGGCACTGCGACCGTTGGTCTATTGTGCCATTGCCCAAGCTGGAGTTAGATGAACTCATCTAACCGACATCTTTCGATGAACCGATTAAGCTGACCCATGTTCAAGGAGGCAATATCCTCATCTAAAGGGAACATAATGCCGAAGCATTCCAAGCGGCGCATTGCTAGCCTCTCACGTTCGCAAAGAATGTGCGCAGCTGTTTCGTCGTCAGCCTCGCAGAACCAACAGCTTGCGTCGGTAACAATGCGCATTGTCTTTAAATGACCATTCAGACGGCTGTGCCCCGTAAGGAGCCTGCAAATTATCCTAACCCTGTTTTTACTGATGTTTATTAGACTTAGGGTGCGTTTAGGTGAATATTTGGCAACGAAAGGTTTTGACTGCCGAAGCCCGGGAATAGTTTCCCAGTGTGAGGTGGCTTTGGCTTTTTCCCATTCACTTATTGCATTTCTGTATGTACAGAGTGGTATCCCACAGTAGGGTTCTGG
The DNA here is from genome assembly GCA_949715475.1 of Microchrysa polita. Taxonomy (NCBI): domain Eukaryota; kingdom Metazoa; phylum Arthropoda; class Insecta; order Diptera; family Stratiomyidae; genus Microchrysa; species Microchrysa polita. Next base: position 16,098,477 of record OX454421.1, on the reverse strand, counting down.
ACCAATGAGAGGGGTGGCAGATGCTCTCCTTGCGAGCTCGTCGGCCTGCTCATTGCCTACGATACCCGAATGCCCAGGTACCAAGAAAAGGGTAAGACTGTTACATAAGCCCACCTGTTGGTGGATTTCCTGACAACACCACACGAGCTTTGATGTGACAGTAAAGCTCGTCAGCGCTTGCATTGCCGCTTGGCTGTCAGTAAATATTGCTATTCTTGTTTATGTAGCTCTTTTCGATGCATTTTCTTGCGCACAGCTCGAATTCGTGTACTTCTGCCTGAAACACTGTCCGTCGATATCCCATTGGAATAGAAAGACTAATACCTGGGCCACTAATTCCTGCACCAGAACCTGTATCAGTCTTTGAGCCGTTCGTGTAAAAGATGATTGTACCGGGGTGGAGTGCTCTGAACCTGTCAGTCCAGTCTTCCCTCGCCCAAGTCACTGATTCGAATTTGGTGTTAAAACGTAACGTTTTAACCAGATAGTCTGATGGCATACTAAGTAGGTTGTCATTACTTATCCATCCTGACTGCACCGAGTTCAGTGGACATGCCGTATCACATGCCTTAAGCCTGATAACGGCCAGTCTTGCCACTGCCTCGATGTGTATGTGTAGTGGTGGGAGGTTCAGCAGAACCGCCAAGGCGGCGGTAGGGCTGGAGATGAAGGCTCCAAGGACAGCTAGACAGGCTAGTCTCTGAACCTTGTCCAGATTCAGCCTACCGTCTGTAGTGGGTGCCCAGCGTTTATCAACGCTATCGGTGTCGCTAATGATATTGCCATCCTTATCCTTACAGAGGCTGGTCCTCCTGGGTTGGTATCCTCTTTTAATTGAATTAATCAGCTTGTACGCTTGTCTACTGTTCCTACTAGCTAGTCTTTGGTTTATTTGCATCAACTGCTCGTCAAGATGCTTACGTTTCTTACGCCTAATTAACCTATTCGAAAATCGTCGAAGCTCGTCATATTTTGTTTTTTTGGCTCTAGTTGCGCGTTCAGTCCATTGGCGATATGCCTCGTTTTTAGCATCTACCGCATTTTGACATTCTTCATCAAACCAATCATTTCGGGCTCGCCGGGCTTTGTATCCCACAACTTCCTCTGCGACACCTTTGATGGTGTCTTTGAATGTATCCCAGATCTCAAGGGCGCCTTTGTTGCTGATGTTATTTAGCAAGGGCGTCAGCTTCTCCTCAAGGGCAGTCGTATAAGCAGGGCCGGTTTTAAGTGTAACGGCGCCCGGGACGAAATTGAAAGAAGCGCCCCTTATAGTTTCTATATACGAAAAAAAATGCAATACAACTTGAACTTTAACGTTCTTTGGAAATGTTTTCCTCCATTGCCCCGCCGCCATTGAAACTATCCACTTTAGCTGTTTTTAACTTCACGTTAATTTTCCCGTTTCCCAATCAATTGATTGCTTAAAGTGAACAGAAAAGTATGCGTCTATACATTAACACTTTTTCATAATTCGACCTAGAAAATTATTATTTCGGTAATATTATAAAAAAGCGAGTTTTGCGTAAGCAAGAGTAGATATATTGCAAGTTCTACTGTAGTGTTAATTTTTCAATTTTTAAATCAAACCCGGAAATTCTTTGCCAGTTTTTTAATCGTTCAAAAATAAAAACAGGCAATCTCACGTCGCCGAAACATAAGGAACCATACATATTAGCTCACAAACATTCATTATGTTGAATGGGAGGACGATAGCAAATCCCACTTATGTAGGTTGCACTTTTCCATCCATCTTTTTCGATGTTAAAATTTTTCAATTTAGAAATCATTTTCAAGAGTAAACTGCTATCTTCAATTGCGGAATTGACGAAGAAGACGAAAATTAAGGAATGATGGACAGTTCCAATGACTGCGTTCCTGATTCACATACTCTGGTCCCTGCGAAAACGCACTTGGTTCTAAATGCGGTTGATTTTGATGGTACCAAAATTAGTCAGTATAGATTTTACGTATAGTAGTCCATATTTTTCAAAACATAAATTCATTTAATTTTGTAATTTCGACCGTGGTTAGAAATGGTTTGTTAGGGAAACCTGGCTATTTTGCATTACTTCAGGGGTTCAATATGTAGGTACCACCGGTTCATTTTTGGATCACCAACATTAAAACGTTCATTAAGTTAATAATTTTACAAATACGTTTATAAACTTTTCTATTTCTTAAGTAGTTTTTGTAAATTTAATTGGGCGGCGAAAAAAAAACTTTTCCACATACATAAATTTCAATAAACGTAAGAGGCACCACAGACCCGATCGATTGGCCAGATTTTTTGATTGCGAGATAAATCGGAAGGTGTCTGGGCAACGCCGTCTAGATTTCAGATTACCCGATCAATAAAGTAATGTATCAATGTATGTATGTGCTCTAAGGGCGGCAGATCGATTGTGGGCAATTGATAGTCCGAGAAATCGTCAGGTTTGTGGCGCCCTTAAGTTTAATAATGACAAAAGCATAAACATAATCCCGAAATTGCATATCCACATAAAAAATATTGATGATGATGGTTCGAAAACGAATGTGGTTATTAGAATTGTTTACTGATTTTTCTTAATTAAAGGTTACATGTATCTTTGGAACGCAGTCAATTCCTGAAGTGGGAATCTGATATTATGAGTTCCCAACTAAATTCTTACCTGATTTCTATAAAGATACAAATGACAATTTGTGTCGTGCGGCCTTGAGTGAGCGTTGTGAAATTGCACATAGAATTCTTCGCAGAATTCGCAGGTCTACGTTTGTATAAAAATATCCCGTTAACTTGTGATTAGAATGCGTGTTAAATTGATGGTATTATACATTCATACTTGGATGGTCGTGTACTATTTTTACATCATACTAATTCAGCAGTTATAAAAAAAAACAAATTTCTTAAGCAACAAACAAATTTGTAAAAATAAATTAAATTAGGGAACATTACGCTATCAGCTCTCGTAAGAAGAATTTTCTTGTTCTTCTTATCAACACTAGCGACACTTATCTTACCGTCCACCATATAGCGGATGGATAGCGGAAAATATCGGAAACACAAAAGTTCCCCCTATGGGAACGGATAGCAGAACAAACCGCCGGCGCTGCGTATAAGTGACCACCGTGGCATCATCCAACAATTTGTCAACCGCAAAAATGTTTGCCGGGTTGAACCTCGAATGATGCACCGAAGAAATTCTGCACCTATAAGTCGGCTTCACCATATAGTGGTCAGAGTCAATATTTGCTCCACGATAGGATCGAACATCCATTATGCTCGATGCCCATCTCTTGCAGACAAGGACGTGGTCAATTTGGTTGACGGTATGTTGATCTGGAGATCTCCAGGTCTGCCTGTGAATGCGACGATGCGGAAAACAGGTAGAGCTAATGACCATATTTCTGCTGGTCGCGAAGTCTATTAGTCGTTGGCCACTGTCGTTATGTATCTTAAATAATCAAATTTTCAAAATTCCATTTCCGCCAAACTGCCCGAAAATGTATGTGTCAACAACGCGAAAAACAAATCGATCGATGCGCCACCTAGCGGTTTCGCCAACAAACAGTTCGACATTTGTAATGGCCGTCGATGGTCGTCGCAATCACAAGTTGCTCTGTGATATTTTTATTTTCGTACGTAAAATTTGCATCTAAAATCGAATTGTGCATCGCGCAGAACCATTCAGACGTGACGGAAACGTGTCCAGAAAAACGTCAGTGCCCCGAAAAATGCGGAAATGTGTTCCATTTCGTCGATAATTGAACGTTTTTCGCTTTGCTGAGTGAGATCGCCGCCGTACAAATTGTCTTCGTCGTTTCGCCCGTTCGTTCGACGTCTGCTCTTGTTTTTTACGTCGTCGTTCCACGGTAATTAAAACATAAAAATGTTTGTGCGGTGCAATATTGCATTGGTGGCCGGACTTTTTGTGGAATGAATCGTGTGCCGGTTATTCCGTAAATTTCGCGAGTGTCTTGTCTAGTTTTCCCAGGAAGTTTCCGTCCCCCAATTGGAGCCAACGAATGGATTACCGAAGCCTGCTGTGTGTATACCTGCTTCCGGACTACTTTTCGTCGTACACACATCCGAACATCGTTGAGGTCGCAGCCGCGACACGCTTTTCGCGATGCATTCCTTCGCCAATCGATAAATAGAGCTCGGACAGCCGTCAATTTTGTCTGACTCGCGAGTAATTGCATTTAGTGGCACGGCTATGGACGGCTCCCCTTTCAACGTTCGAGCGAACGAAATGCGAGCCCCTCAATGACATCTGCACATTGCGGTCGCCGGTGTTTCAGTCCGCGAGCTAATAATAACGCCCGTCCCCACATTCACGTTTTATTCTTGGCGGCCCCGTTTGGCTGGTGCAGCTGAGAACGCGTTTTGGCTGGGACTCTGCACTCGCTCGTTTTGACAGCCGAAAATGTCAAACGGTCAGACGACGACCAGAACGGAATTATTTGCGTGCGCCAGCGGACCGGCGTGGAAATGTTGTGACCAGGTATTCGATGCGCCCGCAGAACGCTCTGTCAACAAGGAGCCGGCTTCCGATTGTTGGTAATCATTTTCGAGTACATCACTTTTTGCCTTGTTAGACCTCCACAGGATCCGATTCAAGCAAAACCCCAGAAATGTTTCCGTTCAATTTGCTGTGTGCTGAGAACTTTATACTCCTCGGGGGCACACTAATCAACCGGCGACAAGCAAACACGTCCTTCGGGTGTGGCAAAAACATATTCTTCACTCCAGCGGGCTTCCCTTTATGACCAAGACGACGACACACACACAAAGTGCTCCCCAAAAAGACGACAAACTTTTTGATTGCAGTCATTATTTGGCAGGCGGCCAGCCGTTGCACACTTTTTCCTCGTCAGTGACTCGATGGCGATGCCGCCATTGAGCCGCAATGTTGTCCACTTCCTTCGCCACCGCCCTCCCGGGGCGCGACTGGACGGACACTTTTCGAGAATTCGTAAAGAGCGCCCGACACACGACATCCTGTCGTGTATATCAGACGACGAATAGCTCTCGAGAATATGTTCCGGGTTAGGACGAACGAGGAGTTTCTTGTTTTGCCATATTATGATGATTGTGCCGTATACAGTCCTTGATTGTCGTGTAGTCTCTTTACTACGGTCAGTGTGGAGGCATCCAGTCGGTGCTGCCTGTGCTTGATGGAAATTCAGGCCAGACAGAGTGGTGGCACCGTGCTCTTTGCCGACCGACCGACACCCAGACTCTCGTCCCATTATTGATTATTGAGTTCCGGCGTTCATAGCAAGGTGATTTGTAATGAGCGATGCAATGGAGTGGCACTGAAGGCTAATTTTTAACGAGCCACATGATTAATCGCTGTGCATTTGGGTATGGTGGATTTAAGTGCCGCTAATGCGAGAAACGTCTTATCGGGAAAATGGAAAAAATATTTGACTCTTTTCTGTTGGCTCTTTATCCAAAATTTATTTTTTGAATCTAGCTTCGGTCCATATTTTCCCTGAATCTTAAGAATGTCTTTTTTAAACGGAAAAGAAAGTTGTCGAAATTAATTTCCTATCTTGCGTTTTTATATGGGACTGATAGTTGGAAGATCCAGCATCAGCCCACTTGCTTCTCGCGCTTTATATTTTACTTATCCTTGCTGCGCATGTTTTCTTATCTACAAGGTTACGATTTCAGAACACTGTACAATATTCAGCGCACCAGGGTGGTGACTTCAATATTTCACGTCGAAAGCTTGTCCTGATCTATCAGAAGGCAGTGTCTCCATACTAAGTGAAAAGAGTACGAGGGTCCGTTATCATCGTTTCGTTGTGGTCCAGGTAATTAGATGAATTAGGTCAAGCCAATATTGGCCTGAAACGACCGACCGCTCAGCAGTGTGGTTTAGGGGAGATTTCAGTATCTGCCGGGCCAAATTTTGATGATGCCATTTCAATAATATTGGCCTAAACGACCGAATCTTCAATCCTTTTTTTCGAAATCGTAACGGTTCTCCAGATATTCAATGTCAAAGTTTGACATTTATATGGGGTAGTTCAGTTTTTAATGAAGATTTTGGGGTATTTTTACTACATATTGATGCGAATCAATAGCATTGCACCGAAAATAACATTTTAAAATTTCATTTGCCTCCCTGTCTAGCAAATTTCACATTTTTTGCTCGCAAATGTATTTTTTTGACTTTTCATTTTCATATTATTAACATATGTATTTGTCAAATTGGTAAAACTTACTACTCTAATGGGACTGATTAAAATTAAAACGTCAACTTGATGTCGTCAAACACTTTCACCAATGTGTAAAGCGGAAATATCCCCCTTTTCTTATCAAATTACTTAACTGGCTTCATAAAAAAGTTAAACTTTGACATTGAATATCTGGAGAACCGTTACGATTTCGCAAAGAAAGAATTGCAGATTCGGTCGTTTAGGCCAATATTTTTGAAATCTCTCTCTCTCTGGTTCCTTTTAACCCCTAGTGGAGCATAGGGCATTGACTACGCCTCTTTTCCACCTCTGCCTATTAGCAGCCATCGCCTTTAGCTGGTCCCACGATTTGCCTATAGATTTTCCCTCTGCCTCAACAGATCTTCTCCATGTATTTTTGGGTCGTCCCACACGACGGCTAGCATTGGTTCCCTGAGGATTCCAATCTAGAGCCTGTTTTGCAATGTTTTTTGGCTCTTTTCGAAATGTGTCACCTATCCACTGCCACTTTCGCCGTTTGATGTCGATGCCTCTCCTATTTTGGCGAGTAATTTTAAGGAGGTCGTCGTTCGATATTACCGAGGGCCACTGATTCACGAAAGTTTGCAGTTTGGTGGTAATGTTACTGGTCACCTTCCACGTGGAACACCCATATAAAAGCACAGATTTTACATTGCTTTCGAAGATCCGGAGTTTGGTATTTCTGGAGATGTTGTGGTTTTGCCAGAGAGGAGTCAAACTAAAAAATACTGCTCGGGCTTTATTTATACGCGACTCTACATCGGCATCAGCCCCACCATCCGCAGTCACTACGCTTCCAAGGTAAGTAAAGTCCTCGACTTTTTCTATCGGTTGTCCGGAGATAGAAATGGTGTTTTGCTCTCCTGATGACAAGCTCATGTATTTAGCCTTAGCGGCATTAATTTTTAAGGCAGCACTTCGACTTTCATGATGCAAAGCATGCGTCATTTGAGCCAGATGATCTGGTGTGTTTGAGAGTAAGCAAATGTCGTCGGCGTAGTCCAGGTGCTGAAGGTTATCGAATAACTTCCACCTGATACCCTTACTTTTAAGGTCGCGTCGAGAATCGCAGATTACGTCGTTGATGGTAATAAGGAACAGCATTGGTGATAAAATGCAGCCTTGTCTGACTCCATTATTCACCTCAAAAGGACTGGACAATTCACCCTTGTGCAAAACATGACAGTGGGCTCCATTATAGGACTCCTTTATGATGGAAATAAGTTTCTCTGATATGCCTCTCCTACGTAAGGCTGTCCAGATATAAGCCCGGTCAACGCTGTCAAACGCCTTCTCGAAGTCAATGAACATAAGATGTAACGGGGATCTCCTTTCAGCGGATTGTTCAATTATAATTCGAAAACCAGCTTGTTCATTGTTTAGCGTGCGGTCGATCGTTGTCTTGATCCGGTCCAAGATTATTTTGGCCATCAGTTTAGAGACTGCAGGGAGGAGACAGATTCCACGCCAATTATTGCAATCCTTGAGATTTCTTTTCTTAGGGATTTTAACAATGACGCCCTTCTTCCATTCTTGAGGGAGAGTCTCGGTTGTCCAACACTCTTGGATCAGGGGTAGAAGAATATCCGCTGTAGCGTTGATATCCGCTTTCAAAAGTTCCCTGGGGATACCGTCTGCCCCCGGGGCTTTACCAGCTTCCAATGATTTAAGGGCCTTAATTATTTCCAGCTTGGATGGTAAACCGGTATTAATTCTGGCCATTTGCGGAAGACTTGCTGCTTCCGGTGGAGGTGGACTTGAAGGGTTGAAGTTGTTGTTAAGTACCTCCATGAAATGCTCTCTCCAACGGCGCAGTTGTTGTTCGTCTGTGACTAGCAGAGACCCGTCTTTATCTTTTACATGATGCTCATGGGTAAAAGATTTGCCAGTCAATGGCTTAATGAACTTGAAATGGTCCATGGTTTATCACGTCTTACGCTTCTCTGCACTCTTTTTTGAAGAGAATTGTACTCGGTCTTCAGTTGTTGCTTGACTGTAGTGTCAGTAGCCGAGTTCAATTGCTCTTTAATTCTCTTCCGTGCAGTTATCAGAGACCATGTATCGTCGCTGATAAATGGTCTCCTACCTCGCTGAAGTCTGCCCACAAATGTTTCGCCACACGATATAAAAGCGTCCTTCACAATGTTCCATCTATCATCAATTGATGAAGGAGTGTCTGGCGTTTGTGCATTAGCTATCTCGTGCAATGCGCTAGAAAGTGCACGTATTGTTGATGGATCTTTAAGTTTTTGCACATTGAATCGTGGCGATACACGCTCGTTTTGTGTGCGACGAATAGCATCATCAAAATTTGGCACCGCAGATACTGAAATCTCCCCTAAACCACCCTGCTGAGCGTGCTGTTGATCTCAACACATCAACAAAAAGGCAGTCAGGATCTTGCAAATTGGATGTTACTTACACATCTGCGGCCTTAGTCCAATGTTGGAATGTCGCGCATGTTTTTTTTATGTAGAAGATGATATTTATTGTTTCTTAAGACATCATTTCAGAGGATTCCTTAATTTTTGAAAACCGCACTAATGTCTCCTTGGTTTTGGACGTTGTACCCTCACGAAAACCAGCTTGTTCATTGGTTAGAGTGCGGTCGATCGTTGTCTTGATCCGGTCCAAGATTATTTTGGCCATCAGTTTAGACACTGCAGGGAGGAGACAGATTCCACGCCAATTATTGCAATCCTTGAGACTTCTTTTCTTAGGGATTTTAACAATGACGCCCTTCTTCCATTCTTGAGGGAGACTCTCGGTTGCCCAACACTCTTGGATCAGGGGTAGAAGAATATCCGCTGTAGCGTTGATATCCGCTTTCAAAAGTTCCATGGGGATACGTTGCACCATTTGCTAATCCACAAAAAATAAATTTGTGACTTTCTACCAACCAGTTTGATCGATTTCCTTTGATTGGAAAGGCTTTTTGGCAGGTGCAAGATATCCTAATCAGTGTTGCCAACTGGAAATTTAGAAAACGGCTAAATTTAGCCGGAAAACCGGCTATATTTTTTTCAAAAACGGCTAACAATCCGGCTAAATAAATTTCAGCGAGAAAAACGGCCAAAAAACCGGCTAAATCATACAAAACAGTCACATTACGAAAAAATCTAGTAAACAGCTGATTTTAATCATTTTATTTCTTTTCTGGAGTACTAACTGTAAACTATGCTTTAGGCAGATTTCTTAGTTTTATTACATATATGCTCCAATCGCTGGCGTTACAGTCAAAATTTACTTTGTTCGGAGTTAGATAGCCAAACTCGTGTATACAGGTACAATTTCCCGGTCAAGTCCATAACCACATTAGGTTCAACATTTTGGAACATAAAATTCGTAAAAGGAACGTCCAATGCGTAACTATGGGCAAGGGCAACCGCATTTATGTGTGGATATTTTACCATCATCGCACCTCAACAATCTTACATTATGATTATAATTTGACCATTTTAGGCCCAAGACACAAATCCAAATCATCATGACAATAATCCATCATGATATCAAAGTTCGGAATTGGAGTGACACATATGCTTTCGTCATTTACTTTTGACGTTTGTGTAAATAGTGAAAAGGTCCCTCACAATTGCGACAATTTGATGAATATTCAATTCAATAATTTGAGGATACACTTTTCTTAAAGAATTTGAATAGAATTGTGTAAATATTGATAACAAATTTAATATTTTTGTAAACATTCTTGTTCTTGAATTTTACAACAGATGGCGTCCCCAGTCATTATTGAGCAAATGATAGTCCAAATGCGTAATTTCGAACTCGTGCTAATGATGATAAATTTGCGTCACTCGAAAATATGTATGTCAAGCTTGTTATTTATTTTCGAATTTGAGCCTTCCAAATTTTATTTTATTTTCCATAGTTACCAAATTGATGTTCCATTATGTTGATGTTATACGCAACTACGAATTTGATGATCCAAGGATACGAAATTGATGTTTCAAAATTATAAGCTTGGCCGGGAAATGGTACCTAGATTTTTGATAAATTTGTTGCTACAAACTCAACAACAAAATGTAATGCATCTACGAAAATGTGTAGTTTCTATGAATCGTCAGACGTTGTGCAAGTAGCTTGTCCAGTAAACTACAAAAAATAGATTTAAATGAGTATATATTTCGGGGCAACTTACCCCCTCCTTCAGCACTTAGTTTTGTGATGAAGAAGGAGGTAAGTTGCTCCCGAAATTTTTACACACTTGAATTTAATTTTTGTTATTTACTGGGCAAGCTACAAGCACAACTTTAGTGTTGAACACTACAAAGTTCCGGCGATATTATCAATAGAATTATCAAGAATCGCGCTAAAAAATTTGCATTTCAGCCTTGTACTTAATCTGGCATGATTACGTTATCTGCGGTAAAGAATTGACACTTTGAAAAATGTTCAGGTACCTCCATGCTCCGAGAATTGCTCAACAAAGAATTTTATCTAAGAAACTGTCTTCCATTTTGCAAATTATTCAGCATATTGCTGGTTAGTAAATTATATGCTTAAACTAGGTACTAATATCGTCAGTTTATGTGAAACCCATTACCCTAAATTTATTGAAAAAAACCCTAAAAAGGTAAGTCTCCGCGGCAAATTTTTCCCAGGAGACATTCAATGCAAGTTTTCCTCTAGGTGGACATAGTAGGTACTTACCCTACCTAATACACGATAATAAATGTATGTAGAAATAATTTCACGGCGTAAAAAAAATCATAAAATAATTTTAGCCGGAAAAACGGCCGAAGAAAATCAATTCCGGCTAAAAATCCGGCCGGCCGGAATTATAAATTTCTTCCGGCTAAACAGCACGGTTTCCGGCTAAATTTGACCGGAAAACGGCTAAATTGGCAACACTGATCCTAATACCGCGCAGGATATTTTGTGCACGATAATTTTGTTGATTCGAGGGCTTTCTTTTAAGTCTTGCACACAGAAACATAGCGGCTATCACGAATCACATGCCACTATCCAATATTAAATTCCAACAATAACCTAAATCCAAAGTCTTGGTGTCATACATTTATTGTTAGAGTTACTGCGGATTGTCGAATTCAAAAAGGAAAATTTTCGCTCTAAATAGTATTTTTACCCGTTTTACAGACAATTATCACAACAACGATGACTTGTCGGGTTGGTTTGTGTCTTCGGCAATGAAGCACCACACCGAACGACTATTTCTTGTTGGTATGCCGAATTCAAAGGTGATCGTCTTAGCGACGATCCAAGGGCATGCGTTGCATAAACAGCAGTCACTCAAGAATTCATTAATGTTTGTGGGTAAGCTCCTCATTCAAAATAGACAATTAGCATATCCTGAGATTGAGGCATCATTCGGTATTTCAAAAACCTTTATTCAAATTGTATTGAATTGTTCGTAAAAAGGCTTGTTTCTCGTTATACACCGCAAATCTCACAGAAGAACAAAAAGAAGCTCGGATCTAATGATGACAAAAATTTTAGACCGCGTCACCGCATGAAGCCCTAATGAATTTACTGCTAATTGGTATATAAACTTTTTTTTTTCCAAGTTACCACAAATGATCGAAACCTAACACCAAACGACGAATCATCCTCCAAACAGACATTGGAAGTTCGCAAAACAATTGCATTTTTGAAGCATAAAAACATCGAATTAAGTACTGAACCATCCTGCGTATAACCCCTTGTTAAGCCCCAACGATTGCAATGTCCCAAAATCTTTTATTTTCTTCCTGTTTTCAATATCTTTAGGGTCTTATATTTTAACATCATTAGTTATTTAAGAGATATTCCTTCGCCAACACAAAAAATTGGGACCAAATGCTTTGCTAGCTTAAATTAAAATTAAAATGAACCATTTTGTCAAATTATTAACTTTACCAGACAGGTTATCCCAATAACGCGGAAAAAAAGTATTACATTTGAAAATTGTTTGGGTGTACCTTAGATTTGGCAACCGATGTTATTAACCTACAATTTTTCATCATAACTGATTTTTAGAAGCAAAAAAAAAAACCTTCCAAACCCAAAACATATTAAACTATTTATAGTGTAGTCATTATGAAATTTCAGATTGCAAAAGCTTTAATCCGGAGCTTCCCACCAAAATTTCGTTACGGAACAGTGCCAAAACCGCAAAAAAAAAACAACATTTTCGGTATTTTTCTCTTTTGGTTTATAACTGTGAAACTGTACATTTCTGCGAAAACATGAACATGTTAGAGAAAACATGATTGCGGTTCCAACGCGACATTAATCTTTAAAAATGCGTTATGCAGTCATTTTTTGGGGGTTTTATTTTGTGATGGGGAAGCTACGGATTGGGGCTCAGCACCCCAAAAAAAGTATAGACAAAACAACAAAAAAAATTCTCCACCACATTTTGCACTCTCATGTACCTTCTAGGTTTATCACCTGGTTGCTACACTAATACTCTACTCTCTACTCTACTGCGGCCTAATTACTTACACTTAGCGACACTTGTGGCGCATATCAATCTTGCCAATCCTCAACGTGGCTTGCGTAAGATACAGAGCACGCCCACTGCTCTGGATTACGTCGAAGATTTTCAACCAGCCGAAGCCCTGCAACTATATCATCCTCGTGGATCTTGATCTATCAAAAACGTTTGAGTTACCCGTCATCAGTCCTGCCCTGATTTTAGAAACGGGAAATCCAAACTGAAAAATGAAACAAGGGAAGTATAAGTGGTATACAAGTGCATTTTCGGGAAAATCTAGGGCCGATTATTTGAATATCTTATCTAGTGGTTATCGTATAGACAAGACACACACGAGACAATGAATAACCAAGCAGAATTAATTGCGTTTGCGAATTAAGTAAATGTTTTAACTGAAAGGAGTAGAAAATCTACCCATATCTTCGTAGTTGTTTCAACTACATAAAATCATAAGTTGAAAATAAAAGACGAACTTTAGCCGATATCAACTATTTTTACATAATCGCTTTACTTTTTTCTCTCTCGATGTATTGATAATATGAAATGTCAAAATATATTTGCGAGGAAAAATTGTAAAATTTAATAGACGACGCGAAGAGGCCAATTAAAATTAAAATGTTATTTTCGGTGCAATGCTATTGATTCTTCTTCTTCTTGTAGCGGTGCAGAAAGGTGTGTAACCTCTGTGCATCTATGTGGGTACGATTTATGGTTCGTCAATGTTTGTGTCCGTGAGGTCTAAGGACAAAAACATAGCTGCTGCGGTAGGGTTTTCCCACAGTGATATAGGGGTAAGATCAGTGGGCGCAGCGGGGCATTGAAACAAATGGCCCACATCATGAGGAGTACCATTGCAGTTTGGACAGATGTTTTGGATGTCCGGGTTTATGCGAGAAAGGTACGAATTAAGGCGTGAACAAAAGCCCGACCGAAGTTGAGCTAGTGTTACTCTGGTGGCTCTCGGGAGCCTAATCTCCTCAGGCGAAATTGGTGGTGGGCGCTCTGAGAGGACTCTATTCGCACCTAAACTCGCGATAGACCGATTCACTTCTTCAGTGTGGATCGCTGCAATGGCGGCTCGGTATGTAACTTCATCGTAAGGGTCCCGTTTGTATCCCTGAACCTCTCTCTCAAGGTCTCGTAAACCACGCCTGACATGTCGTGGTGGAGGAATTCGGTCCATGAGATGATTATTGGGATGATCCTCACGGTAGCAGCCAACAAGATACTGTTTAAAGAGTAGGAGATTGTGATCACGTATTGGCATCAATTTTGTCTCCTGATGTAAGTGATCCTGGGCAGACATCAGAAGGCAACCTGTCGCGATGCGTAGAGCGCCATTTTGGCAGACCTGAACTTTGGACCAGTTTGTGTCACATAGACTATGTGTCCAAACTGGGGCTGCATAATCAGCGGCCGCTCGACCCACCGCTTTATAAGTAGCTAGCATGGTTTCTTTATCTCTGCCCCAGGTGCTACCAGCTAGAGCTTTTAGGATGTTGTTCCTACTGCGCATTTTTTCACATACTGAAGCTGCATGATTCGCAGACGTCATCATGTTCTCTAGGTGAAGCCCGAGAATTTTGGGGTTTTTAACAGTAGGAACAGAATTGTTGCCAATACGTATATCCATCTCCCATCTGATGTCCTCCCACCAAGTGGTTAGAAAAGTCGCAGAAGATTTGGACGCAGAGATGGTGAGGTTTCGGCTTTGGAAAAATGCCTGTAATCGTCCTAGATAGCGATTAATTCGGAGGCGCATTTCATCCTTATCATTCCCTGTGGCGAGTACGGTGCAATCGTCAGCATAGGAAATCACCTCGATTCCTTCAGGTGGTGTGGGAAGGCCGGACATGTAGATGTTGAACAGAGTGGGGGAGAGTACCCCTCCCTGTGGAACACCTAATTTGGTTTTCCTAAGCTTAGAACGTTTGCCTCGAAACTCGGTGAAGGAGTGCCGACCAGCTAGATAATTGGCAATCCAACGGATCTCTTGTGCAGGAAGATGCATATTCAACAGGTTTGCTAGGAGCATTGCATGATTGACCTTATCGAATGCACTTGATAGGTCTATTGCCACCAGAATAGTTCTGTGACAACGACTGCGTTGATTTAGCCCATCACGAATGCGTGTAGTGATCGCATCGAGGGCAGTGGTGGTACTATGCATCTTCCTGAAGCCATGCTGGTGAGGTTCTAGCTTCGCAGGTGCAGCAAGAGTGGGGTGAATAAGGGCCTCCATCGTCTTTGCGACAGGAGAAAGTATCGTAATGGGGCGGTAGGATTCCCCGTGATTTGCGCTCTTCCCTGGCTTGAGACAGGGAACAATTCGACCTGTTTTCCAGATTTCAGGGATGGCAAGCGTGGACATCGACAAGTTAAAGGCGGCCGTGAGATACTCAATGGCTGGAAGGTCGAGATGTTTCAACATGGTCATCGAAATGCCATCTGGTCCGAGGGCCTTGGAGTTTTTAGCATTCTCGATGACTTTTTTAACCTGGTCCGCTGTAAAAGATGGTATGGTGTCAACATTCCGGCTGCGAATCCGTCTTCTAATTTTGCGCTTGAGGCCGTCAGACTTGGGATGTTCAATAAATTGTTTATTGAACAGGCTAGCACACTGAAGAGGATCGCAGGTTTTAGTGTTGCCAAATTCAATGGCGTTGTTGCCCTTTTCTTTCCGAGGATTGGAAAGGGCACGGACGGTAGACCATAATTTGCTGACACCTTCATTGAGGTTACATTCATCGAGGTGCTGATTCCATTTCGCCCTCCTATAGTCTTTAACTTGTCGGTCAATTTCGGAGTTAAGCTCCTGAATTCTGGGATCATCAAGGTGAGCGCTTCTGATCTGATCACGTTTATCGGCTAATCTGGCGGCACTAGTGGGAAAGTTAGGCCGAACTTTCGGGATACGTCCTGCCGGAATAAAACGTGCCGCGGCTGTGGTAATGACGTTCCTAATATTTTTCTCGGCCTCATGAATGGTGATAGGTGATGTTAGCTCGATGAACTTCGCCGAAGAGTAAGCTTTAAGCAATCGGCTTTCTTGTGATTGACAAACGTTCGCTTCTCAGACTTAGTCATGTTCGCTGGTTTGTCAATCTTTATAATGATTGGGAGGTGATCTGATCTAAGGGTGGTACGTACTTCCCATCGGGAAGCAGCAATTAGGCTGGCACTGACAATAGTTATGTCAGGAGAACTACTGCAAGTGCCCACGACTCTAGTCGGCGAGTCTTCATTAAGTGAACAGAATTCTGAGGCGTCAAGTGATTCGGCGATAGTTATACCCCTGGCATTGTTGTTGAGGTCCGAATGCCAGAGCTCATGGTGCGCATTAAAGTTGCTATTGATTCACGGTCTGTGGCTCACTTGGTTGAGTTGCACTGTACGATGCTAGTAATCTAGAGGTTCGGAGATCGAATCTCGGCGTGGTCCAGGAAATATATAGTGCTTGCAACATTTATATACACTCCTCTATATGCGATGTAACGTTGGCTCGAAGTAGCCTGTAAAAGGCTTAGTGAACGCACCATGCCCCACAAAGGGTTACGGTACACGGGCTAATTGATTCACATCAAACTGAGGCGAAAATTCCCTCAATAATTCCAAAAATATGAACTGGAAAACCATTGCACATTCGTGAAAAAGAATGGCAGATTCGATCGTTTCAGGTTGTTAGTAAAATGCTATCAAAACTTGTCACCACAAATACTGATATTTTGCTGGCGGAGGAGTGAGCCATTGTGAACAAATGATACAGTTTTCTGCGATTCGGTATTGAATCGGCCGTTTTGTTCTTCTCCATGTAGTCGATGAATGCCAGAAAATAGTGGCCATCACCTTTCCAACCGTTGGGACAGTTTTCACCTTCGATCAGAAGCTCCTACGAATTGTGTCAACGTCAAACACAAGTGATCTTATGTTTGCGCTTGTTGCCCAGAGTGAGCAAACGCGGTCCCCATTGCACTGACAGCTTTCTAATGTCCACAATTTCGCGGTCTTTTAAGAGGCTTACTATTTCAGCTATGTTAAGCCCCTTCAATCGTCGGTTTGTTTTTTTTTTCACTTTATCACATCCGTGGTAGCCGTTTTCGTAGCACATGAGCGTGGCAAACGTGCGACAACATTGAAACTTATTTAACCAATTTTTGATGGTCGCCCTTTAAAGAGAAGAGTCACTGTACACGGCATCCAAACGCTCTTTGATTGCGATGTTCGATTTCCCTTTCAAATTCATATCGAATCACCGATTGATATTGCACTTCTTCATTTCCAATCCACTAAAACGCACGTTTTGAAACGAAGTTCAAAACAATATCATACGAAAGTACGAACAATAATTCTCAAATTTTGCTTTAGACGAACATTGTGTTCTCTGAAGAAAATATTTTTTTCGTTTTCCTATTATCCAAATAATGAGATCGCACCCTTGCAAAGGATCATGCGAGAATTGTAATTTCCTATTGCGTGTGGGTTGGACAGCAGCCAAGGCAACACCTGTGAAATTCAAAACCTTGTTTGGTTCAGAAAACACTTTGTCTTTGGATCTTAGCTCTGATGTCAATGGTCTCGGTCCCATTCGAAATTTTCTTTTATTAAGTATTGCCAGAAATGTTCCCAATTAATATTCAAACAAATAGTAGTCGCTACGGGCAAGGTCTGAACTATAAAGCGGGTGAATCAGAACTTCCCAACCGCTATTTCCCGAAAAGTTTTTAACCAGAACAGCAAAATGAAGCTGATCGATGTCATGGTGAACGATTATGGACTAGTGTCTGCTCGCATATTCTGGACGTTTCTCGGCTATAGCTTGCTTTGAAAGGCTCAATTGTTGACTTATAAGCCTAGGGCCATTTTTTGAAAGTGGACAGAACTAAGTTGTACACCTAATAATATTTGACAAATTCTAAATAATCAACGGAATTCGTATCCATAAGGAGTATTTCCAAATGGTTTAATTCTTTAGGGGACGAGTTACATAAGATATCTATCAAAATCTGCAAGTTAAGGCCAAATTGAAGATTTGGTCAATGTTAATTTATTAAAAACTAACATTGCTGGCAATCTTAAGTTTAAGTGGAATGCCTCGAGGAAAATGAATTTTGGTGTCACAAGTCTACTAAGCAGCCCATGGTAAATTGCACAAATTTTGTAATAATTAAAGCTGTTAAAGCCTGAGTGCAACCGATCCTAGTAGACAATTTTGTTTGGTTTTCATTTGTTTTATTAATTAAAAATCATAAAACAAAGAATGTATTTTGTTTATACTAAGTACGAAATTTAGTATCTTTTGAATGTCCATCATTAAAGTACTAATCAAAAGCCTTTCGTGACTTTTGGGCCACCTTTTATTTCTTCTTCCCCGTTTGTACTAGCTGGAAAAAAAAATGAAAATATAATTCGCCTGTGTGATATACTAAATCTAGAAGACTGCATCTGGAATAACGTGCAAGCAAGCTTCTATGGATTTTGATCATAGATTATAATAGATAATAGTAATAGATTAAATATTCTAAAACTTTTCCAATTGTCGAAATTGTTCTCTCTAAATTTGGTGCACATAAACCTGGTCATACATTCGATAACTGCCCTCCTCCTTTTACATCACACCATACCAACCCACTAACCCGTCAAACGTGCCTGTCAAAACGTTCATCATTTAAGGATGCGTGTCGTCAGTACACGTAGTCACGCATACCCAAATAAAAAAAATGTTATTTCGGAGAGGGTGACATAACGCGCGTAAAGGGCTGATTTTGAACAACGATGGCTACGTCCAAAATTGTGCGCACGATAGTGTGGAAATTTAAATTAAAACAATAACACGTTTTTGTGTGTGAATGTACGGGACGGGGTTCAGTGTAGAAATACACAAGTTGGGCAGATCGATCAAGTGCGATAAGCTCACGAAGAAATTATGAATTCCTGACTGATTATGAATATATTGTTACAATAAATTATTCAAGGGGACACTCCGAGTATTTTCGACAATATAATAAATTTGGGATGGAGGGAAATACCTAACTAATGAAGTGCATTTTATGCGAAGGGTAACTCGTTTTTTATGTTCCTGAAGGAATATCGCGAAATACAAAATTTTATGATTTTTCTGATGGACACTACAGCTGTTAGGGTTTTCCGTTTTTTACGGCAATAATGTGTCACCTAAATTCCTAAATTTTTAAAATGATTCAACTAATGTCTACGTGGCTCTGCAATGAAACGCTGTGCCTGTCCCTAAAAAAAGTTGTTTGTGTTTTTTAGAAAATTATTTGTTACATGAGGCATATATGCCTCATGCAAATCAACACCATGAGGCACATATGTCTCATAAACATCATAAGCTTAATTATTAAAAACTGTCTTATTTCTAAATATATTTTTTTTTTACTTTTTATTACTTAAGATTTGGTCCGAGGATTAGATACATCGTAAATTTCGAGTGCGACAAAAGCAGTGTTCTTGTTGCGAGTTATTTCATCGTTAGATAGCTTCGCTTCTTCTAGCCCTGTTCTAGTTAAGGGTCTCGTTTCAGTCCACCGTTGTCATAATCAATGAAATGACGATATCTATAGATATGAGATAATAATTTCCCATTAAAATGTATCTATTCACTGCTCATTCCAACTTTTGATTACAATAGCAATAACGAATCTAATTATCGTATTGGTTTCAGTTTGATAAATGCATAATTAATGTCAGCCATTCATGAATATGTACCCACCTTTCCATACCATTCACTGAACCCATTCTCTTATCTTCATTAGAACTCAACTCTCCCCCTCCGTACCAATTTCGCTATTGCCATTACTAATTACAACTCTTCGGATTTCTTTTCGGGTGCCTGCACCATATTCCGAACATCTCTTCAAGTCAAAGGTCGTCTCATATTTACAACATTGAATCTTACTCCAGAAAACACCATCGCGTCATCACTAACTGCATCCTAGCGTGAAAAAAAGGCAAATGAAAATGCCTCAACGCGAAGGGTAAAGATAATCCCGGGGTCGTCTTTCGTATATATTTGGCTCCAAACAACGTCCAAAAATAATGAGACTACTTCAATGAAACGAGCTCTATCTGCCATACATACCGTGTCGTCTCACGTCCTATGAGCAATTCAATCCGAAAATTATTATCTTCATTTTCTTCGCACCCTCTTCGACGTGAACCTCTTAAAATCAAGGATTCGCGTTTATATGAGCACATAGCGCGCACCAGGACTGTATACTATAGTACTCGTAGCACGACGCGACGACAACGGACGACCCTTCTTCATCCATTCTTTTTTTCACAGCTTTTCTGCTTTTCTGGTCGTCGAATTTTCGCTGAATGATACAATGACTCCCCGGCACGAGAGTAGAGTGCAGCAATAAGTTCTTATCCCTGCAGCGAAGCATACTGAACGATAATCCTTTAATCGACCTTGCCTTGTGAGTTTCGTTATAGTTGTGTATAGTTTTGTGTTACACAAGCAATGACGACGACGATGACGACGACTCATCACCTTTTCATAGTGCTCGGAAAAATGCACAACCTGCGGACAACTATGACACGACCCGACAGATAAGGACAACACCCAAGTGAAGGGCCATCATCGTTATATTGTGCATTTCCTTGTAATGAATGACAATTTGATCAAGTTGTCCGGCTCCCCGGTTCATATAGAGACGTTAACGACGCGGGTCGTTGTCAAATCCTTTTAAACTCATTATACGCGGGGGCGCGCTCACTCTTACAAATCGAAAGGTCGATATTACCTATTGACCCAATAATAGAGTTTAGTCCGCGTGCTTTGCCAGCCCCCCAATTTGAAGACGACTTCTTCGACTGTTCGTTTGACATTCCCATCCCCTCGCTCTCAGCTTCGTATCTCGAGGCCACCCAATGTCGATATGCTGTTCTGCTACTACGACTGCACCACCGACCGTTTCCAACTCCCCCCATCGGTTGTTGTTGTAGCTATATAGTCGAAAGTCGTCTGGTTCGTTTGGCTCGATTGCAACGCACCGGCATGGCATGGCCTGGCATTTATAGTCCCCAGCATTTCTGCAGAACGACTTTTTGTCCTCGATTTGCTTTGTTGTTGTTGTTATTGTTGTTTTTGTATACTCAGCTCAATTGTCGACATTGTCGTCATCGGGGTCGTCAAATATCCTATTTACACACGCCTTGAATTAAATTGCAACTCATGTGCGATTTTTTTTCTGCTCTACTGATGCCGCTGTCGCTGCGTCTCCGCTGTTTTGGTTCGGCATTCCGAAAGAGCAGCAGTCGAGTTGCGTTTGGAAGTCATATCGGTGCTTCTACTGCCAGCCAGCTTGTGGTGGTTGGCCGCATGTTGTCTATAGACTCTATTCCAAAACATTCCAAACTCCTGATATGTTGCCCTTTCGATATACGACTGAAAGTTCAATGAAGCAACGGATTGTAAATAAAATTCAAACGGCATGCGCCAAAAATCTGTGAAGGGGTTGTAAATTGCCTGGTTGTCATGTTGCTTGCTGGTGCAAGCTTTTTTCCGGCTAGAAGGATGGGGGCAATTGAAACTTGGTAGCCTGGTTGACGGGATAGAATGACCGGTGCGTATGTGTTTGCGCAATATGTGGAGGAGAGGTGCGGTGGTGGGAAGAGGGTAAAAAAGCGGGTAGTTGGTGTGTATTGTTGTGCCGTTGGAGTTGGTTGTATAATGACAGCTGCATATTGTCTTGATTGTGTGTGCTTGTTTTCATACATGAATATGTTTCGTTTTAACGCACAGATTGCCGGGGATGAGTCGAGTTTTGTTGCGTAGAATATGTTTTGTAGATACAGAGTCCTTTTTGGGTAAAAAATGGGTTCCCGATTGTTTAGGCTGTTCATTGGAAGTGTATCATCATCTTTCGTAAATTGAGAACCAGAGAGATTGGTTTTAAGTAAAACACGATCGCTTTCTGGTATCTGCTTTCCCGTCAAGAATTTCCTAGCGAAATCTTGGCTTGAAATCTTTGAACGCCTGGAGGGGAGTCTTCGTAGTTTTGCCACCTTTCTTCGGATTGGACACGAAATATCAACACTCAAAATGTCCTAACCGATAGATCCAATTCAAAATCCCAAAGTGATCAGCACACAGTCATCGGATATTTTTGGAGAGTTTCAATTCCTAACGCCTGAACCGCAGAGATGACTTACTCAAAATGACATGGATTTGTCCAAAGATTTTTGAGCCTTGACGTTGTCAATACAACTGAGTCATTGAGAAGCGATTGTGTTAGGCTTACAGGAGGGGGCTATAGACGTTGGCCGGATTATTATGACTGACAAAAAGCAATTTTCTTACAAATCTGAATTTTTTCACCGCTGCTGCAAAGGATATCAGTCAATGGCAACTTTTTACTCTAAGACTTTGTTCAAGCGACGAGCCGTACGGCTCACAAGCTCGAGACAACAAAATGCATTAGCTTACCTATATGGGACGGGGAGAGCCATGACAGCCCACGAAACGGCTTTTGAGGGCTTGCGAGACGTGTTTTCACATCTCGTGCACTACGAGCCGCCAATTCACGGACCTAGAACCGCCAACAACGTCAATAAAGGCATTGCCATTTTCCCCGATGGCTAATCAGCTAACCAAACGCTTAGAACGTACAATTTTTATAATTGTTGGAATCCCAGAAGTCACTAATTCTTAAAAATACATAAAGGTTACCGTTATCGAAAAAAAATCAAAAAACCATTTGCTCTAAAAGTTTGACCGTCCGTAGCTTACTTTGGGTGGCACTTTAAACGACGGAGATTTGCAACTTTGTTTGGTACAATAGAAGATTAAAATTCGTGATAAACTACATTTTTGTTAAATGTACCGTTATCAAAATATTTCCCAATATTCTTCTTCCCGGAGCTTCCATGAATTTAAATTTTCACGCAGCTTTTTTCTGGAGGCACTCAGGTGGAGACTATTGAAATTTTATTTGGATCCATATTTACTACAGACTATCACGTTACCGTTATAAAGATACTCATGAAAATACCGTTATTTCACGCTGTGAACTCTCACAGACCCTTAAGGCCGCATACGCCAATTCACCAATCCAATTGTATAAAAAAGGTTTTTCGTTCTGTTAGATTTAAAGGAACGAAAATCTATTATTAAATTCGGAACAAACTCGTTCCATTCTATTTTTCTGTGAACGTTACCGTTATAAAGAAATTTGCTCAAAACAATTGGCGTCACACATTTAGACACCAAATAGTTTTCTTATAGCGACCCGCATCGATTAGAATTTTTGGCATTGTTATAGACGAACTGTTCACAGTTGCCCCCGTTACGGCGAGCTCAAGATCTTCAAGCTTAGAACCCACTTAGCGCCCTTAAGTCCGCATGTATTGGTGTGAAATTTGAATCCGTACGGGCTACAAGTTTTACATACAAATGTTCTTAGTAGGGCGAAATGGGTATTTTGGTCCGGAATTTTACTTCCATGTCTTCCACGATAGGCTTTAATAGGCGTTCCTCAGAACGCTAGGGGATTGTTCTTGCGACGATAATCAAAACGCCCCTCTATGACAAATATACTGCTGAATGAAAAATAAAGATTTAACCTGCAGCCACTACACGAAAACTGGATATGGTGCCAGTGAGCATATGCGAGACACAGAAAGTATTTAAATAGCTGCTTCGATTGCGTGAGCCTTCAAGGTTTCGTTTTTCCAGTCGATAGAGGCAGAGTCAAGGCTCCCTCAATCTAAGTTCATTCCCCAGGCGCATAAATATCCCTGATGTCTGAATCGAATATGCTTGGCACAGGCATAACACGTGATTTCAATCTTCCACATCTTCACATTCAGGGCATGCATATCTGATCAGAGATATTGAAACTACGAAGGCTTCCATTCAACGACCTATGAGGACACCTGAACTTAAGTTAAAGTTTAGGTTTAGATTTCCTCTGGCTTGGGGGAACATTCTTGTACGTCACATTCGACGGACACATCTCATTTAGATTGCCATGTCTTTCAGGTGGTCCGGAATTTCCCTGCCGGATTGTCTCTGTCACATGAGACACAGAATATCTGTGTGGCATGGTGGTACAGAGGCCCCTAGTATGGTTGATACGACATGGCGTGGACCTGTACAAAGACCTTCAGGCACTGACTATCCCGTGCACTCGAGTCATGTAGGGTGGCTTACGACATGACATACTTTCTCCCTCTTCTTTTCGAATGTCGGTAATATTAACGTGCTTCGTTGCTGGGGAGGAATCCATTATAAGCGAACGTGTCAGGCCTCGAACATGTGATCCTCGAAGGGGCTAGTTAGGAAGAATGGCCTTGGAAATATGCCTACGCGCCTATACCTAGCTAGTTTGCGAATTGATGGCACACGACCCGAGTCGCATTGATAACTAGTAAACTGAAGGAGCCATTCGAATGTCAAAAGCTGTGCTATCCATCGCTTTAAGCAGGTGGGTAGTTACAGGTGAAATGAACCTGCGATATGCAGTTCTGAGCTCAGCGTGAGGCGTAACCTTCAGGGGGGAGGGCCTAAAAGAATCACATCTACTATTAAGAAGTCTAGCGAACAGTCTACCTCGGAGATGGGTTTGCAGCATTGGTGTTGGGCACGAGGTAACTGGGGCTCGTTAAGCAAGTCAACCAGCTGGAGTTGCGGCCCCAGGGTTGGATTTCCGGAGGTGAGTGCATGCACTGGACGAAGAAATCTACGTTTGACAATTAGATCCTGTCAATGAAATGGCGAAGGTCCAAATAGCCCGATGAACCGAGAGGTAAGAGGGTGAAGCTTAGGGTCTCCCCTGACGGTATGGTCCCGATAGATGACTTAGACTTTCGTGTGACTCTCTCTCGCTCTATAACATTGAACATTCCAACAGCGCAAACTCCTTTTGATTTGAAATAGAGTGTCGCAGGGCAACACTTCCAAATCAAGAGGAGCAACACCCAGCAGGAACTGCTGCCACTTATACTGCACAACATGAACATACACATACATTACGGCATGTTGACATGTATTCATCAGACGAACATATGACCCTAGCGACTGACATACAAACTTCTTCTCAGTTGATGTCGTCACCATACCACTCATTTTCCATTGGATCCATTTTCCTCAATCTCACGAAGGAAGCATCGTTCGACAAGAAAGACAAGATCGCACAACACTTGCACAAAGAGCCCAAAACCATCAATATCAGTTGTCCATTATCAAATTCCATTAAAATTGACCTGCAATGGATCCTTAAAATCACGCATACCACAAACAAAAAATACTCTATCCGAGAAATAACTTCTCCAAAGATTCTACAATTTCCGGACAGCCAACTGCGCTTCTAGCTTATGCAGGTTTGCATCTGACAAGAAGGGGTCAAATACACCCTTGAAATCTCTTGAGATTCCAAGCATGATCTTGGCACAGATGTCAGATACCGTCTTTTTGACAGCAAGCAGCCACGCATCCTCGGTAGATCATCCAGCTCTAAAACTATACTGTCTCTCCAACACTTTTCCAAGTACTCTGGATTAAGACTGGATCGAGACTCGATAGGTTATACTGCTCAAAAGGTCTGACAAAATTCCTACTGGCACTGACTCCTACCAATGTCCATCAGTATTACTCCAGAGTTTTCAAGCACTTGAGGGAATACTCCCGTTCTAAAGCATTCACTCAGCAGGTATAGTCCGGAACGGTCTGCCCGATGCCCTTACATATTTGATCGGGCATTCCATCCAATGCTTGTGCTTTTCTACTTCTCTCGCTATAGCTATAGACTGCTATCGAGTTTTCCAATTCTCGAGAGGTGCACTTTATTTTACTTCAAGAAAGCTATCGCGAGACTCAGCTGCAGGAAGAAGCTGTCCATTGCAGAGCTTAAGTGGTTTCTCTTCACGTATGTGCGGATACATCCCAGCGGGAACTTTTCGGCCTACATACTATGTGTAGGACATTCCTGAATGGTTGCTGTGGTTGATCTCCCTACATAGTGCTTCCATTGTTGTCAATTTTGTATTTTGTGGGGCTCGTACTTTGCCTGCGAAAATGCCAGGTGGTGGATAGTTACATTGACATTATGGCGCACCCTATAAATCGTTGAAATTTCTTCGAAAATACATTTTATTGTTATAGAGGTTTTCACGAAACATTGCTGAAAGTACCGTTTTGTGGCCTCCTGACACCGCACGAAGTGCGCGAAACTATTTGACTTTTTTTCAGTTTATTTAGAAACCACAGGAGCAACAATTACCCTCAGTAGCCTTGGATCTTGTTTAACACTCCAAAAGGAAAGCGTTTGCGTTTCCTCAATTTTCCCGCATTGAAATGCTAATTTCCCTGGAGTGATACTAGAGTAACAGAAAGTAGATTAACGTATAGATAGTAGATAAAACGAACACGTCTTGGAGCCATCTAATTGTGATCTATAATCTAATTAGCGGACCAACCAACATATCACCTAAGGGCAATACTCCCGTCGACAGGGATAACTACCCGGATCTGGTGTGAAATCAAACTAAAGTCAAAATCCATTCAACCAAAATCCACCCAATTAAAATCTACCTGGTCAAAACTCACCAATCTGAAATCCTCTCAATTTCAATGAAATTAACTTTGTAAATATGAAAACAGGATTTTCTTTTTTAAGTACCATTCGAAAAAGTGTAAAATGAAAAAAATTCTATGGATGGATTTTTTAAAGGGCTGAGAATTTGGCAGCTCGATTTTGAGCAGCTGGATTTCGTACAAGGTCGAAAATGATATCATTTAAAAATGAATCAAGTGAAAGACTCACAACCTGACATGATGCCAGCTCCAGCAATTAAATTCCCGAATCCTGGACCAGTTGAAATCGGAAAACTTCGTCATATAGCTGCCATAGAAACGCCACCCTCAAAATCAGGTTCTTCTAAAAAAAATATTTTGTTTATGGACCAATACTAACCAATTTTCAACAAGCCCTAGTAAAGTATCAACACCAACCCTCCAAAATTAGGTTCATCTACGAAAAACGTTTTTTGATTATGAAAAAATCTTAATCAAACTTGACATAAGTAATGCTTCAACAAAATCATAAATAGAAACGGAGGGAATCCAAAACACATATAATATTTCGTAGAATATTCTCTTCTAACATTAATAGAGGCACTTTACAGGGTATAAACGCTGAATAATAGTCCAATGATGTCATTTGGCGGCTTTTTTAATCCAATAGAACCTTATTGTAGCACTAAATTATGCTTCGAAAAAGGCATACATCTATGTCTTATATCATCATTTTCTGTTATGTTTTCGCGTTTGCAAAAAAAAATAAATTCGCGCAGCTATTATCGAACCCATGACTATCGTATTGTTTGTCCCACGCGCGAAACCACTCGTCCAACATCATATATAGTAAGCATTGCTCGTAAACCCTATACAAATGGTTAGTTGCTTCTTTAGAAATGCTTAACAATTCTTTACCGAATCTTCTGAAATGAACCTTCTACTTTGTAGGTCAATCAGTTGACGTTATAGAGCTGCGGTTGAAAATATTAGCCCAAACGAAACCTTGTGTATGCAATTGTGAACGATATACAAATTTCGGCCACGACAGAACTTTACCTCGGTTTCTTTTTATTTACCTGAAAATTTTCCAGGAGGTAAACTGCGAAGAAAATTAAGCCTAATTGGCGCGAAAGTAGTGTGGCTGTTTAGGAACGATCAATGAATGTAAATTTACTAATTGCGTAGCCCTTTATTTTCAAATGCGATTTAACATTCAGACGATATTCACAACAAGCAAATGTTTTCAAAAATAACTGGTGCGACAGTCCATCATTGGACCAATGCCCCAGATGTGTTAGTGACATCGAATTGTTGACTACTTTTTTATAGAGGTGTTGAGATCAACAGCATGCTTAGCTGAGTTATTTATCCCCATAAATGTGTACTCGTTTAACATCTGAGTGAGATCATAGTCCATGGGCCGTTAGTTCGAAAAAAAACATCAACTGGAATCGCTCACAGTAAGTGACTCGAGCTCACGACCCTGTGCACCGAAGGTGAGCGCACTAACCACTACACCAACCGAACTATAAAGGAATTATTTTAGATTACTACTATTATCAGCTTTAAACCGAGCAAGGATTTTTTCCTGTTATCTTGAATTCCTTTTCGTCAATCACAGTTCAACTGACAACGCAATTACCTCCTGCCTTCAAACCAACTCGTAACCAATTCAACTAAATCAAAATCCTACTATTTCTCGTAACAGCCAACAACATCACCACGACAATCCTTCCCCTCGCACATCAACTTGAATAACAGGGGCAAACTTGGCACTCTACAATCCACCTCCCCATCTGCTACCCCTTATGGACGAAAACAAAACACTTGGCACTTGACTACGTCGACTCGATTCCCCATTTCCTCCCCGTTGCCGCACAACAATTTTTTAACCATAATCACTTCCTTCTATGCGCGCTCTATACTATGCATATACCACCACCCCCTTTCGTCCTTCCGTCAAACACCGCGACCACCCCACCTCCGCTCTGTCGTCGTTTTTACGTTCTTCCAAGACATTTCTGTTGGCCACGATATTTACATTTTACTGGCATACAGCCGTAGCCTAACTGCGAGGCGAGGAATCCCATTCACCCTCCTCGCGCCTGTCTTAGTCTTTTCGTGGAAGGGTCGCGGAAAAACCGAAGGGGCGGCAGTGTGTGTATAGTGTAGGGAAAATGTTGTTTTATTTGCATTCAGAGTGAAATTGCGACACACAGTCTGTGAGTCTGTGTCGTGGTCGGTGGTAGTTTTCAAAATCGTTCTCGCGTGTTCAGTCTTCGTCCTTCCAACCAAACATTTACAGCAGGCAGAAATAGCGCAGCAAGGAAGCAATCATTATTGGCCTGAAACGTTTCCATACGGCGCGCGTTAGTAGTATATCTTTCGTGCACCGATTTTTTGCGTGTTGGTTCTTCCGAAAATGAGGATTTTTCGGGCATAGTTGGACGAGTTGTTGAGCGACGACCGCACACATAAATCGGACGAAACAAAAAAAACTTACCCAAAAAAAAACCCAACAACAAATTTTGGACATACGGTTTGTCACAACATTGACCGCAAGCTTGTTCTCGCCTGCATTACAGCTTTTAATCGTGCTCGGTTCCGCTCAATTTAATCTCGGGGTGGTGGTAATATGTCGCAGGATAACATTAACCAACAACGCCAATTGTAGAGTCGAAGCTCCTCCGCGTACATAGTGTGCATCTCTGATAGATAGTCCTAGACGTAGGCTCCCGGTAGTGGGCATTCCATTCTTGGCGTTGGCGGCAGCAGCAGCAGCATCAGCTAGTGTATACGTCGATAAGTTCCGGGTTCAGCAGGCTCATATCGTCGTCGCGCGTGGGAAGGCTCTCGCCTCGCTTATATAGGAAACTTCCTGCGGAAAATTACACAACACTCCAACAACGGCTCCGTTGCAAAATGCACTTGTCCCATTGAAACCATGTGTGTATCCAGTCATTCAATTGTGTCTGTTCTTTCTCATTTTCAGTGCGGAAATAGTGTTCTTCAATAGTCCGACGAATGCTAGCTAATGAAAATCAATTAGCCAAAGAAAATATTCTTGAAAATTTGTAAAAATCTATTAACCCTACCCCCTGGTGTGCATATGTTACGGGAACTCGGCAGGATCGGTGGTTGTAAACACGAAACAGCTTAATTTAAGTGTGTTGTTCGCGGTGGCTTGGCAAAATCTAGTGTAATGCATCGCGTTAATAGTTGTGAAATTTGAAACCTTTTGAAACAAGTGATTAAGTGCGCCGCGTTCGCCCCAGGCCCCCGTTCGTTGTGTGCGGCAATACGTATTGCTGTTGCGGTTAGTGCAATTTGCGATGCCCATACCAACCTCCACCTTTACAACACTTGAAGCTACGTCGATTACGTCAACACAACACCCTATCAATATGCTAGCAACATCGGTTGCAGCCGCTGTAGACGACGTGACGATCGGTAACAATGTGTCGAATTCACAAACTGCTGTAGGCGTCACATCCACAAACATTTGCCCATCGTCCTCCTCCTCGATCACGACATCGTCAATAATGGCAACGGTTGCCTCCTTATCGGCCGGATCGACAGTGGCGACAACTTCGTCGATAGATGCTCTTGACGCCAACTCGTGTAACAATATCATAGCAACTCCTCCCACACCGACTATCTGCATCGGAGGCGGGGGTGCGGTTACGTCCAGTAATTGTGACGATCTTTTGACAAATTCAATGCTAAACGGTGTAGCATCAATTCAACAATCTCATAACAGTGCAACCAATCTGCTGGATTGCACCGATCTAAAATCGGCGATCGATCAACAACATTCGCCACAATCGCATGCGTCGAAAATGGGCGAGCTGAATCTGGGTTCGGTCACGTCAAACGGAGCCGGAGGAACCAATTCCTTGGCCAACATGCTTATCTCGCCAGCTGGTTCTGGTGGTGGTGGCGGCGTCGGCGGTTATATGTCGCATTCGGATCATAACAACTCAGTCGGCCTCGGTAACGGTATGAATGGCGGACGTTCCAATACGCCGCTCTGGTCGACAGCCGGCGATGATAACAGTCATCTATCGATGAATGGCTTTGGAAACTTCCCGAATTTCAACACGCCACTTTTTAACGGCAACAGTGGCGGCGGCGGCGGTGGTGGCAATAATCTCTCGGCCCCGGGCCTATCGCATCATCAACAACGACGTGCAATTACCGCTCAACAGCAAAACTTTCCACATCACGGACTCTCGCCAAATCGTTCGGCACCGCTCTTGCAAACGCAACATCAGCAGCAGCAACAACAACAACAAAATCAGCAACAGAACATGTTCAAGAATCCGTATCCGGCATGGTCAAATGCAGCTGCCGCGGCCGCTGCCGTTGCAGCTCAATCGGTTGCAGCCGCCTGGTCGGCTCAGCAGCATCAACAGCAGCAACAACATCCACAATCGCAACAACAGCAAAATCAACAGAATCAGTGGAATCGCGGTCGTTCAGTGCCGAATTTGAATCCACCGTTAGGCGGTGGTAATAACGGCGGTGGTGGTGGCGGTGGACCGGGCATGATGTCGCAGCGTAAGCCCACATCACCGAATCCGGGACCGTCACAGTCACCGTTTGGTGTATCGCAGTCGAATATGACGGGCATTTCACCGTTGAAGTATCGTCGCAGCACATCGTTTCCGGGAAAGTCGGCATCGCCTGCAGGATATTCGTTGGACGTACCGAACATCGATGATGGACGTGATGCGTTTATGGGCTATCAGGTAAGGAGATTGTTTGTTTTATTGTACATTTGTTTGTTGAGAGTTTGAAAACAGATTTTTAGGGTGAACAGATTGGACAAGGTGTTCAAAGGATAAATTATTGCGTGCTGAACATATAAAATGAGCTGTATTGGCCCAAAAACACTTGATGATCGCTGAGCGATTATTGCTCCAGGGACGTCCTAAAGCCCTATTTGCTCATACTTTGCATAAAGCTATAATTCGATTGTAGGTTGAATCAACACATCTCTATAAAATTGCATGTATACAAATAGTACTCAGTACGAGCCAATATTCCTCCGGGCGCCCAATGCGATAATCGCTGAGCGATTATTACTTTTTTTGTTAAATTTTGGATCATTCTAAAAAATATTATTGTTCCTAATATCGACTAAAGCTTAAAGGAATACAGTTCCATGCAAATAGTAGTATGTAAATAGTGCTCCAGAACGTATAAAAAAGCAATAATCGCTCAGCGATCATCGCATGAGTCGCAGCGAGAAATTAAAAAAAAAATAAGCAAAGCATCGACAAATCGTTGAATAGCACCTTTTTATTCGGTTACACCGTTTTAGACTAAATTCAGAGAAATATGTTTTGTAAAAAGAAAACCATATAAGAGAATCATCATGCATAACTTTTAACATTTCCCCAGGAAATATAATTCGTAGCGTCGTAGTTAGGTATTCATTTCGATTAGAGTTCATGTATAATATTCAGAGCCACATTACAAGACATTTGCAGAATCTACTCTTTAAAACCATGTCGTATCTACTCATTCTGCTCATACTGAGCTTTTTCGCAAAAATTCCTAAAATAGGCATTTATGTCGCAGTATTAGTATATTATATTAATTTTTCCCGGTAATGATAGAATGAACGATTCAGATATTAGTTCGATGGCATGTTCTATGAATCTGTTCTGATTTATGCGTCGGAAGTGATTAGCATGGATGGACATCGAGTGCAACCAAGACTCTCGGAACAACTTTAACGGTCAAGTATAATATGTATTTACATCAAGGACACAGTATGAACTAATGAAGTATCACTGACATGTTCTTGTTTTTATTCTGGTGAAAATTAATTCTCAGATTTTAACATACAGTAGAGCGTCGATTATCCGAACGTCGATTATCCGAACATTCGATTAACCGAACCGGGGACTCGGCTTTTTTTCATATGAAACGTATCGAATCAAATGAAAAAATCAAGTGTCTGAAGGAAACAGCCTTTCATCAGCAGCACTCGAACTTTTCGTTTTTGTTCAGTGCTAGTCATTTGAATATGCCATGTGTTCCAGGTTTTCGTTTATATTGCCTTTTAGGCATTCCTCCAATTTTTCAATGGAAACTCGATTAACCGAACTTTCGGTTATCCGAACCACCCCTTGTCGACATTAGTTCGGATAATCGACGCTCTACTGTACATAATACATGAAAAATTCATAGAGATCCCACGAAATTCAGAATGAGACTGAGATCGCCCGGTCTGCACTTTTGTATGTAGTCCAAAACGAAAAGCACGCAACTATTGCTCGCAGATCTTATTCAAAATTGCATAGTTGTCCAATCGGAATTGTGAGAACTATACTCGTAGAGGGGGACTTGCGGATGTCAATATCCAAGCTAGCTATAGGAATTTGTAATACATACTACATACTTCAGTTTTTCTTTTATAGTCTGATGATTTTATTTGATTTTTATCCACTTTCGCTTGCTTTCAAATAAATTTTCATGTCCGATCAGGCCATTCCAAAAATGGTTGTGTACCATTCAAAATTGTAACCTTGCTTATCCGCAGAGATTCTCAAACAGCAGTATAGAAGCGCTTCCTCCGAAGCAGCTTAGCTTCTAGTGGAGCTGATCAGAGCACTTCCACATAAATCTGGCTGGAAAGTTTGTTAGGGAATCTTTTATGATCGGTTTAAAGTTTTTGGAAAAATATTGGAATGCTTCCCCGGAAGCGCAATCACGAATGGATACGGAACAATCACGAAGAAGAAGAAGCGTTGCCAAACTGCTCCAGTGGAAGCGCACAATTGCGAATGAAGAGGAAGCCCTGAAAAGATGATTCTGGTAGAAGTGCTTCTAATTTTTCCGATTGGGTTTATTATCAATTTCTGCTTCAATGATTTTTTTTAAACTTTCGAAGAGCATGTGGTTTGTTGGTATACCCGTTTCTTACAGGTAGCCCCAATTCAGTTGCCTTTTTTTTTAGACAATCGCGACGACTACCTATTTAGTGTCTCCATTTTCCGACAGGTACCGATTCGAGTTTTTGTTTTTCCGAAATTGTAGCACTGAACCGTCGTTAAAGAGCTCAAAATGATATTTCGATTTTGGGGAAATTTTATGAGGACTGAGTCCCGTATTTTTAAACATCCCTTAACGACAGAATAAAGAAAACCTTAAATCAATAAAAAAATGTGATTTAAAAAAACGTTTGATCTTTTGCTCTTGAATAAATTTTCCTGGATTGCATCGGCAATCACAAAACCAAAACGCAAAAGAAAATTTTTTTTCATGGATGAGTTTATACTCGTATTAGACCGATTTAACAATTTTTGACCTGAAAAGAAAAAGACTGATACTGTGTCGAACTGAGGATTCAAAATTAGGGGATATAGATAGTTTTTTTCTTTGTGCTCCATATTGCGGCGCTAATCCTTAGAATTTGGGTATGGGCAAAATGCATGTACAGGAAAACTTCCGTTATAAGTCATTTCGCTTTTACGTCGTTATCAAATTATACCATGTTTCACATTGTGTCTATGGTTCCCCGCTTTTAAGTCGTTGCATTTTGCCACAGAAATTCCAAATTAGATAAAACAATAAATTTAATTCTGCAATGAAAGGAGTTCCAAAATCGTCTCTGCCAGTTTTTTCTCGATCAAATGAAAAAAGATGAACGACTTCCAGTTTATTTGTGGAATGATTCCAATATTATTTTTTTCCCTCTGTAGAGAATTTCTTCCAGCAGAGAAATTTGTCACAATTCTATTACTTCTGGACAATGTGGCAGGACGTCAACAAATTGTGAACGACATGAATCCCATGTAAAGGGATTTTTTTTAACTCTGAATAAAACCCCTTTGCTGCAACCCATGGATGATGGGGTAATAACGACGTTCAAGGCGAATTATCTAAGATGCACATTTCGCCAAGTAGTCGAAACTATCAATGAAAATGTATCAAGTGAGACCTCAGTCTGAGATTACTGGCGATCCTTTGATATCATTATAGCAATAAACATAAAGACTGCTTGGGATAAGTGCAACAAACCACAATGAATCGAGCCTGGAAAAATATACGATTGCATTAATACGAGTAACAACAACGATATAGGAGAAAACGTCGAAGAGGAAATCGTACAAGTAGCAAAGCAAGTTGGTTTCTTATCAGTCGCAAGTTATCGCATAACGCAGCAATATCGACTGAGGAGCTCTTATGCCGCACACACACGGAGAATCCTAATCAATTTTTTTTTTAATTTTCGTTCTGTCAAAATCCAAGAAAAAGACAGAACGAAAATAAAAAAAATGGATTCGGATTCTCGGTGTGTGTGCGGCGTTACAACTGCTCGATTCGTGGAAAAATGAGCTCGACACTGGGTAAGTCCTTGAAGAGTCTGCTATCGAGTAAGATCCCGAAGATGCGGACAAGTCATTCACAAAAGCTCGACTCGCCGAAGCTCTTAAGCAATATGAGGAGATCATGCTCATGCTAGACGTTAAACGAAGTGAAATGGTCAACCAAGAAATAATACCGCGCAAGGAATTGTATAGGGAAAAAATGTTCGACAAAGTACCATGGAAGAGTTTTTTAAACTTCCAAATAAAAATTGTTGATACCAAAAGCGTTTTATGTAAATGAACCCACATACTCATTACTTGAATACAATAAAGCTTCATAATTACTGCTTATTCATATGCCTGTTTTGGCAATTCATTATTGTAGACTTGCAACAGGAGTTCGACTTTTTATTGCTTCGATATACGTCGTTTCTACTTACGTCGCATATTTTTGGAACCGCATTTAACGACGCAAGTCGCGGTTTTACTGTATACTACTAATTGGTACAAAATGCCCCGCGAGAACTTGCGGTGACTCTGTTTGTAGCAAAAGTTATTGTTCGGTGAGCTGACCGAAAATTTTAACTATGTAAGTAAAGTTAAAATGAAATTGTCAGCACACCCTTACCCTCTTGCAGAAAGTTAAACTATTTAATTTTTTTTATTTGTTATACAGGTTGGTTTTATTGATTGAGTTCAAAGCTATTAACCGCCCACTCCTTGTGCATTCTTGCAATTCGCATGTATACCAATGGTGTAATTGAATTGGATCCTTTCAATAAGTCCCTACGTTATGATTTACTGAACTTCTCACGATAATCGCCGTCAACATAAGAATGGGAGCTCGGTGTAATGTTAGCATCAAGGGGAGTTTAATTGGCTAAAAGACCAAAGTGCAGACTACTGTCTGGTTGTGCTCTGAAATCGCCACTACTTACTTAAGTAAAATGCGGTTTAGGTAACTATGGTGGGTCACTGGAAACATATCTAAATAGTAGGCACAAATAAACCGGACAGACAGACCTAAAATCGGTAAATTCACAACGGACAACCGCATTATTTTCGGTTTTGTCTCTTTCCGGGTTTTAACCGAAATAGAACTTTTCTTTTATATTCCTAGGCACTATTTTTGCTCTTGTCCCAAAAAAAAAAAATCTGGGTGAGAATATAGGGGGCTTGGAGTCGGTCAAAATTTCCAAAATAAAAATCCCTGCCGGATGTTTTTATTGCGGGATTCGTATATCGTAATTATATTATAGGGGCCATTTGTTAGAATCCAATCAAGAGGCAATGGTTACTTCCGACCTTCTCACACGCACGTTCTACTTTAAATAGCTGGGCAGTTAGCAGTTAGCGCTGCGAATTACATAATGAGGGCTTTCACCCGGCAGAGCACATCGCTTCCCTTGAGCCAGGACAGCTAAAATGTTTCATCGAAAGAAGTTAAATAAAAAATTAAACTCTACTCTGGAAATTCTGAAGATTCACATTGAAACGAAGGTTCAAAATTCAGTACTGAAAAAAAGCTTCGTGTCTATAATTTTCGCAAATTTTTAATAATAATAATGATAATAAAAAAAATGATTTCCTTTAGAATGTACTGTGGCTAGCAACTGCTTCACACTCCGAATTCGAAGGAACGTGCTTCGCAATACATCGATACTAGTCCACAACACTGCTCGAGGAGTTACCGTAAAAAGAAAACTCATCATCATCAATGTGGCACGATAGCCCGGAGTCGGGCCTTGGCCGCCTTAATTGTTGACCTCCAATTGTCGCGGTTACGTGACCTTGTCCTCCAGTTTCGGAAGCCCAGCAGCTGGTGGGAGTTCTCCCAAAAAGAAAACTGCTGAAGCATAAAATTACCTTGTTACTTATGGTTGGTTGGTAGAAGTTGTGGCTATAGGCGTGACAGGCCAAGAACCCAATTAGCACGATAAGCGTTTTTTTTTATCCTCCTCTCCTCCTCTCATCACCTTTCCACTTTAATACGGCGCACCTTCTTTAAAATAACATGGCAAATAAAAATTACAATTTAGTAAGTGAAATAACTCCCCTTTTTTCACCTTCGACGGATCCTCTAGGCGGCCAAAAAACACACCTCCCAACATTTCGTAGGGGGATCTGGCGAGACCTGGGCATTCGCATATAGAAAGTGAAATAGGGTTCATTTGCATTATCGCAACTGCGACAGCGCGAGTTGTGGGGAATACGCAGCCTATCTGGCCCTATTTGTCAATGTCCAGTAATAACCGCCGCAATATCTTTACGCGGTCTGGTCAGAATCTCAGAAGTTATTTTCCGGTCATAGGATGGTCGTAGCTTCCTTGATATTACACAATTTCGAATGTTCCACCAATTACGATTAGCATTAGCGAGATAATGAGAGGAGATTTTTCGGCATGTTCCTGTGTCCCGGCACTCAAAATAGTGTGACTGTGTGCCTTACTCCATGGTTGTTCAGTGTTTCATTATAGCTTTTCACAAGCTTGGAGGATTTCCGTGCCATGATAGCAGCTTTACTATCTGAACCGATGGGTATGTTGTTGTCTTTTATGTTCCCGAGTGTGTTACATGCTTCCATGATGCAAAGAATTCCGCCTGGAAAATGCTGGCATGATCAGGGAGACGGTAAGATACTTATTGAGAGATATTGAGTGTGCCACAGAAAACTCCTGCACCTACACAACAATTCATTTTTTGACTCATATCTGTGAAAAGGGAGAGATCGTATTATCCTGTTAACTCACCCCTATCCATTCGCGCCTGGTCGGAAATCTGAGTTCGAAGTTATTCCCGAAACATAGTGTAGTCATGGCATAGTCCGTGGTAGCTTTGATCGTATCTTGTGGCAGGTGGTTTAGAATTATATGGCTCAGCAGTCCAGCCACCGGACTCTTTGAGCCTGACCGCATTACATGCCGCTAGTTCTTTGATCAAAAGATTGATATGCAGAATATGTAGGATAACATTCAACGCATCCCTCGGGCATGTTCGCATACCCCCTGTGATGCCAAGACATGCCGATCTTTGCACCCTGCCTAGCTCCGTTACATTGTAAGCTCTACTGAGCGCTGGCCACGAGACCAGTGCCCTATATGTTAAGATTTGTGTTGTATTGTAAACATCTAAGAAATGAAGAAGATAAAGCAAAATGTGGAAGAATTCATTAAGAAAAAACCTTGACACAGCCATCATTTAAGTTCTCAATTCAGAGGTTAACCTATGGTAAATTCACCGAAATTGCAAGAACAAGTTGCGCCTGACTTACTTAAGTATGTATTTGAAAACTAAGTCCTCTGGACCGGCCTTGTTTAAATAAAAAGCGTTTTTATTTATCAAATTGCTCTTGGGGTATCGTGTTGCTAGTCATACAACCAATAATACGAGGGTTACTAAAAAAGTTTCTCGAAAACAGATGAAAACGTTTTTTTTTATTTTCAAAAATGGCTTTATTGTTTTTCAAAATATTCGCCTTGAGCATCTACACTGCTGGTCGAAATAATAGGTGTGAACTAAACAATTTGAAAAAAAGTTGTAAAAACAGCAACAATATTCTTTACTATGTTTTGAATGAAACTGAGGAATCTTCACGCGGAAACCGTGTGTTGTCATGGGTAACGGCTCCTTCATTTGTTCAATCTTCAATTTGAGTTGGACAAAAAAATAGGTGTGCATTGCTTTCTTTATACAGAATATCCATTTTAAGAATTATTCGGTTGTAAAAGGTGAGATATTGAGAAAAATAAATCAAATGAAGGCATTATAAACATACTTTAATGCAATTTAAAAACTAAAATTAACATTAGATGGGTCGAGGACGTCACTGCAGTCTAGAGGAAAGAAGGCTTGTTCGTCAGCTCCGAGGTGAAGGAAGAAGCTACAAATTTATTGCCACATCTTTGGGACGGTCCGAAAATTTCGTAACCAATGCCCTGAAACCAGAAAAAAAACTCTTGAAACTCATGGGGCACCTAAAAAATCTTCACCAGTGACCGACCATCGAATCGTTACATTATCCAAACGCGACCCATTCAAATCATCAAGGACAATTGCGACCGAGATTGGGAATGTCATTTCACCACGAACGTCGAACGACGCCGTTTGGCAAGCTCAAATTCGCCCGGTAGGATTGCTCGCAAAGTTCCTCTGCTTAGATCCGTGAATTTGAAGAAGAGGAAAAATTTTGCGTTGGCTCATAAAACATGGTGCGGTCCACAAGGCGAAAAGAAATGGCGGAATATCCTTTTCAGCGATGAAACAAAAATCAATTTATTTGGTAACGATGCAGGAAGAAACGTTCGTCGTCCTAAGGGAAAAGCATTTCACATTCGGTTCACAAAAAAGACTGTGAAACATGGCGGAGGCAACATAATGGTATGGGGCTGCTTTTCGTGGCAAGGTGTCGGTCCCATATACCGAATCGATGGGATTATGGACAGATTTGCCTACAAGAATCTCCTGGAGACTATTGTGCTGCCTTACGCTGAGGATAATATGCCCCTTTTGTGGACATTTCAGCAGGATAACGATCCGAAGCACTCATCACGATTGGTCAAAGCTTGGTTCGACCTGAATCCAATAGAAAACCTTTGGGGTGAGCTTAAAAGGCAAGTGTCAGAAGTGGATTGCCAAAATAAAAAGCAATTGTGGGAAAATATCCAAAAGGTTTGGTACAATATTCCCCTAGAAACTTGCCGGAAGTTGGTATCGTCCATGCCTAGAAGAATTGATGTCATGGAGAATAATGGCGGATATTCTGGGTATTAACTGTGGTCTACCAAAACTAACATTAACTGTCATCATAAGGTACGAAATTAAATTTTATTACTTAATTCTGTAGTCACACCTATTATTATGACCAGTCGAAAATTGGTGTTATTCCTTATTTATTTAAAAAAAAATTAAGTTTCCATTCAGTTGTCAAACTCATTTTTGTTTGGTACAACAATGAAGTATGCTGAAGTTCTAAACTAATCGAATTTTTGTGGAATATTAAAGTAATACATATGTGATAACCAACCATGTTTGGAAAATTAAATGCGTACACCTATTATTTTGGCCAGCAGTGTAATATGCTTTTTCATGCGCTCAAAACAATTTTCGTAGCATTTTTTCCACTTCGATGGAGATACCTCCAAAACATGGCTTCTGAACGCTTCAACAGCGACGAAGAAAACTGTTCACCACGTAATTTATTTTTAATAAATGCGAACAAAAAAAAAATCTTTCGAAGCCAAGTCAGGGCTGTAAGGCGGATGTCCCACCAATTCAATGTTTTGACCGTTTAAATAGGCGCTAGTTTGAACTGATGTGTGAGAGCTCGCATTGTCACGACGAAGAATGATTCGTCTTCTCGTGTTCGTTTTGCGAATTTTCCCGAAGACTTCGGGGAAGCGAATGGTCGTGTACCACTCGGAAGTGACCGTACTACGTTCCTCAAGTGGAATAATGGCCACAGGACCCATTCGG
Organism: Microchrysa polita; assembly: GCA_949715475.1. NCBI lineage: Eukaryota > Metazoa > Arthropoda > Insecta > Diptera > Stratiomyidae > Microchrysa > Microchrysa polita. The sequence goes on along the minus strand of OX454421.1, from coordinate 16,058,474 downwards.
CCGAAGAAACAGGACATTATTTGCCTCGCAGTGCTTCGTGCGGAAACAACTTTTGTTGTTGTGGTCGACTGCTGTTTAGTTACCAGCTCATAGGCATAGATCCATGATTCGTCACCGTTGACGATTTTATTCACGTCATTTGATGCACCGTTATGGTATTTTTTTTATCATTTTTCTGCACCAATCGACACGAGCCTTTTTTACGGCCAAGTGTTCATGCAGCATCGAATGTATGCCCGGGGGAGAAATGCCCAAGGATGCCTCTATATTGCCTCTATATCTCACGGTATGTCACATACCGGTCTTGCGTAATCATTTGACGCACGGCATCCACATTTGGCGGCACAATGGATGTTTTTGGACGACCTTCAGGAAACTCGACCTTGAGCGAATTACACCCACGTTTGAACTCGTTAAACCAGTTATAAATTGTCGGACGAGATGGTGCTTCATCCCCAAATGCAAAATGAAGCCGATCGAATCACTGTTCTTGTGATAATCTAACTTTAAAATAATAGAAAATCGTTGGACGAAAATGTTCACGTGTTAATTCCATTTTTTTGCTAAACTGACTTTTTTAACTAAATGTTACATACACGAGTATCACTTGTCATCATAGTGTTCTGAGCAGGTATATTTTCAAATTACAAAAAATGACCATTGTGTCACTTTGTCTGTAGGATACCATAGCATGAAACCTCCAAAAGCTTGGAAAATTATTATCTAAGGGACAACTCACATGGAGACACTAAAGTCAACGATCCTAAGGTCGCTTATACTATTTTCTAAAATCGAGTCGTCTGGTCCAAGTGTCGGCGAGACTTAAGTAGGCCCGTGTGAGTAGAGCCTAAGTTCAATTGTATTGCGGAGTAATGTATTTCTTTATATTATGCAGTGTCGACTCCCAATATTTCAATAGGAATATAGACGTGTTTGTTTTTTGTTTTTAACTTTTATTACAAAGGTATCAATATTTTGATGTTTATGTACTTTGTTGTGAAAATATTTTAAAACCTTTTTTTTTGCCTTGTTATTTTTAAATTTTATCAATTACTTTTTTGAATATTTAATTTTATAACACCACTAAATGTGTACGCTTGTTTTTTTCTTTTCTTCTTTTTTCATTAAACCACACACACACCCACATCAACCAATTGTTTGTTCCCTCTATATTCGTGCTGCATCGTATGTTGAGAGTGCGGATTTGACACACACACGCTGACATTTGGTAGTGGCGCCATCTACGTATATTCTGACATCCGTAGCCTCTAGTATAATTTGTCCTTACATTGTGTAAATAAATTCAACATCAAATCATGCTTCATCGTCGTCCCGACACGTGGAGTAAGCCTCATGCGCAACTTTGTTCAGTGTCAATGATGGAAATCATAAACACGTCAACCAAACTCGTACCATCATACATACATTTTGAATTTTAATAGAATTTTTGTGATTTTTATTCTGTGATTTAACAATTTAATTTCTGTATACTGAAAGAATTCGATGTGATTTTTTTTAATGCACTGTTGTGTGTTTTTGTGCAAAATTTGTTCAAATAATTATTTTTTTGCTTTGTTAAATGTCCAAAATTATTATTTTAAGTATTTAATTTAATTTCATGTGCTATGTACCTAATTTTGTAATGTTTTTGTTTCATATTGAAAATAAAGTACAGATACGTTTTCTATTTTTTTCAGCTCATAGAGATTGTGTTTTTCATTTGTAAAAAAAGGCACTTTCATTTATTAATTTTAAATAAACGTTTTTCACAACTAATGTTTTTGTGTTTGTCATTTCGTTGTTGTTGTTTTTTTTCAATTGTGTTCCATCATTTAATTTAGTTTTCAGATTTTTTTCTAGCTTCAGCAATTACATGTATTTCAGTTTTGTCTCTAACAAATATTCTGTTTCGAAAGACCGATTTGAATACAATGCATTGTGTAGTATTTCGGATTTTTGTTGTTTGTGTTATTTAAGTGTTTAATAATAATATTTCGTGTACATATTTCATAAAACAAATTCGTTAAGTTCGTATAAATATTACGAAGAAATACGAATTTAATTTTTCTGAATTTAAATAAATATTTTTTTCTTAATTATTATACATATTACTGACAATCTCTTCGAATCTTCAAAAACAGAAGGATATCACTTTTGTTTCACTGGGTTCCGCCTATCGAACTTTGGAATGAGCATACAGTCAGAAAATTACTTGAAAAGTTGACTCCAACATCTAATATTTTAGACCAAAAATAAAATGAAAACCGTAGTAGTTTGGTTTTCTTTCTGTCAATCTCACAACAAAACTGTCAGATTTGACAAATTAAACTGTCAGATTTGACAAATATGTACAACTGTCAGATTCGACAATTCAAAACGTAAGATATTCAAATTTAACAATTTTCAACTTCAAACATTGAAAATTCTTCGAATAGAATGTCCAAATTTGACGTATTGGGCAAAAAAAAATTACCAATACAAAAAACGTTTATAGGCCAGTCAATAAACCGAAATATAAGGCGCAAAAAATTGCTCGGCTCTGGTTTTTTGGGATATTGTTAGGATAGATACCAGAAGTGTACCACCAAGTTTGCAACTTCGAAAAACCTGTGCTAACCCCATGACCCTCAAAAAACCTCAAAATTTTCGGACTTTTTTCATATTTTTGTGTGTAATTTCTAAAAGGTGTTTCCTACAAGTAAGTTGTCCACTGCACTGTTAAAGCTAAGAAAATATTCTTTAATTTGAGTGTAACCCCAGCTTTGTAGGCGCAAAGGATCCCAAGATACAGCACTTTAAACATTGTTTTTTGAAAAAAAGTTCGAAATTGTAAGTTCAGTCATGTTCCGAGCTGAATATCGGCTTAAATGCGCATTTTTCGGAGAAAGTCATGTGACATGAAGTTATAAACCAGTTACTTAGCTGTATATATGTCGGAACGAATGGAATCAGACCATGGGGTCATAGGGCTACCCCTGAAAATTAGGTTCTTCTAAGAAAAACTTTTTTCTTTATGTACCAATATTAACCAAACTTCATCCAAGTATGTTCCTGGTTAAGCCTAAAAAAATATCTAGGAACGGATGAAATCGGAACACTACGTTATAGGGCTGTCATACAAACCAACCTCTGGAAATTAGGTTCTTCTAAGAAAAACTGTTTTCTTTATGAACCAATCTTAACCACCCTTCCCCCAAATGTGTTTTTTAGTAAAGCTTCAAAACATATCTAGAAACGGATGAAATCGGAACACTAGGTCATATGGCTGTCACACAAACCAACCCCTGATAATTAGGTTCTTCTAAGAAAAACTTTTTTCTTTATGAACCAATCTTAACCAAACCTCACCGAAATGTGTTTCTAGTAAAGCCTCAAAACATATCTAGGAATGGATGGAATCGGAACATTACGTCATAGGGCTGTCATACAAACCTCCTAAAATACAATTTCGGACTTTTTTACAAAAAGAACACATTTTTTAAAGTGCTGTATCTTGGGATCCTTTGCACATACAAAGCTGGGGTTACACTCAAATTAAAGAAGATTTTCTTAGCTTTAAAAGTGCAGTGGGCGACTTACTTGTAGGAAGCACCTTTTAGAAATTACAAACAAAAATATGAAAAATGTCTATGGTTTCGACTCCAAAAAAAAAACTCTACTTTAAATAAAATTTATTTCTCTGAATAAAACGAATCCTAGGAAAATCTCTTGCTAAATGTACAATTTCGTTTCATCACACCTACCGTGAATGCATCTTATGATGCACGCCTCTGCATCACTACTTCTCTTTAAACAAATGAAAATTAACGATAGTTGCACTTCTGCAAAACTTCCTAAGTAGCGTGTTTCGTGCTTCATGCGCCCTGGAGGCGGCGCGGCCAGCGCTGGCGGTGTCGTGATGGATGCATTTGAGTAATTTGAAAAACCAAAATTCCCACTTGCACACACACATAGCCACACAAAACTCCTCCATTGCATATATCGTATCGGGCCGTAACCAAACCAGCTCAATGTTTGTATTTCGCATTTCTATGGTTTTCCTTGCAGCCAAAGGAAAAGTTACAACTTTGCTGTTTCGGTGTGGTTGTCGTTCTTCACTACTTCGTCATGGCATTTGCACTTGCAGTTCGGGTCTAAATTAAAACTTTTGAGGAAACTTCCCACACATAGACTCACTATTATAGACAATTCTACACGTCTCGGTCGTATGAATATGGAAAGTTTGCAGTGAAATCCTTGACTAAATAATACACACTGTCCAATAGACAAAACGTCTACAACACAGTGTGTCTTACTTTCGGGAATTTTCCCGGCTACGTGTTGGAAAACACACAAATTATGTGTAAAAGTGCCTTAAGGCCTCTTGGCAAATTTCGTCCTATAAGTCGCGGCCGAAACATATAAGTGAATAAAGTTGTTCGGCGTGGCAGCGACGGCGATGCTGTAATGAAGTGCATGTAACGTACTAGTGCACTTGCAATAGTTAACTTTGCTCTCCGCGGGGGATGCACCGCACCCTCGCCAATGAAAGATGATGATGTGACTTTCTTTGCTTCCGTCGAGTTTTCAGGTCCCGTGCGCGGTATCCTGCGATACTATATACGTTGCATATAATTATGCATTAAGATGAGCTTGAGCAATTTATTATTTAAATTTATGCACGCTGAAATTCTGTTTGAGATTGAAATTTAGTTTTATGTGCAGTTTGGTAGATATAAGTCGGCAAATGTCTTTGCGGTTTGTATAGAGTCGAAGTTAGTGTTACGACACTCAGAGAAATATTCACTAATATTGAACGAAATATATTTAATTCAAACGATTTGCGCTTTTGATTTGGCTCCACACGCAAATGCGTTTAATTCTAACGAGTGGCGTTTCTTTCAAAAGCATAATGTGTTGTAAAAAAGCGTTTGAATTAAAAGAATTTACGTTTACCTGGAAAGAAGGAGCCAGTCAATTTAAACGTATTTTTCATTGAAATAAACACTTATTCTTTTATTGTAAATGGGTAAAATATTTTAAATAAATGAAAGGCAATTGTATCAAACGTCTTCGTTTTTATATTGAACAGTTTTGTTATTTAAAAAAAAAAAACGAAGCATTCTTTTTAATGAAACGGTATGTATTTCGAAAGTAACGCATCCCGTTTTCATTTCATAGAAATTACTCCATTCAAAATAATTGAGTTTTACATGGCATTAAAAGGAAACTCGGCTGAAATAAAATAATACATTCCGTTTGATTGTCCATTCTCCATTCGATTAGATACTCACTGTTACCTGGGTTGACAAATCAATAAAGAATAAAACTTATGAAAACTTCAGAAAAACACTTTATGTTTTATTTAGGTCTAATTTTAATATGGTTAATATATTACACTTTTATTCTAACACCCCCTAAATTTAAATTGCACGTGTGCAAGCGTCCATTCCGGCAGATGAATGCAAAAGTACATTATCGAAAACACTCTTAACATCGACGAAGATTCTAATACGCCACACATTTGTTTGGAATGAACATGAACACGTGAGACTCATCGGACCGGCCAGAAGTATTAACTACCTGTTGTGCTACGTTGAAACAAATGACATTTTGGCATCGCGTCCTTTAGGTATGTGTATTTGTTACGTAAAGGAATATATACACATTACTATGTAATGCGGAATCTTTTGATTTAAACGACCGTCGTTTGCGGTTTGGCTGCTCTTTTGTTTTAAAAGAAATTCTCTTAGCGTAAATGAGAATTCGCTCAAATCAAACGAGATTTTTCAAACGAATACTGCGTTCAATTTAAATGTGGAGCTTTTAATATGAATGTGCGTTTTTTTCTCTGAGTGGATGAGAACGATGAAAGAAACTGCACGGATCTGTACCATGAGAATGGAAAATTGGTAGTGATAAGTTTGCTCCAGATTTTGGTTACATTTGCTAGTTAATTTCGTTTGATATGGTGACCTGACAGCTAATTTATGACCTTGGAAATTTACGTATGGTAAGTACGAGTATATACCCTATAACCCAGAGGCGAACACGGACAATATTTTTGTGAGCTGTTTTGGAAAAAAATGTGTCAGGATCAGTGCAGTGATCACACATATTCCCGAGGAGCAATTTTTGCTACTGCTACTACCAGAACCAGTGCGATCTTCATCTGACCCTCCTAAATACAAATACTGAATTTATTTCATTAGTCCTGTGGACTTCTTATTGTACTAGGAAACAGTTTTACCCGAATCATGAGGCTATTTAGACTTTAGAGACATTAAGTGGGCAAATCCTGATCGCAACTCGAATGTCGTTTTCATTTGTGTCATCGATATCACCCAATCCAAATTTATCCTGTCCGAAACACATTTCACGAATCAGGCTTATTACCTTTGACACACGATACGTCGCGTCGGCATCTTGATTCATGAAATTACAGTTTTCCTTCAATCACAAATGGCGGAACATATAATTTTTATTGAAATTTACGTTTTAGGTAAAAAGTCGTCTTAGCACTGAAATTTGCGAACAATATTTTTTTAATTGCCATGGAACTATTGGAAATGCACCAAGCTATAGGCGCCGAAGGATAACCTATCAAGTAAGTTGATTCGCGAAAATCGTTTCGGACTGTTTGAATCTAGATTGATAGAGAGATCAAAGGTATAACCCTAGACCAGTGGTCGGCAAACTTATAACTCAGAAGAGCGCCTAATTTGGGAATAGATCAGTCATTATTTTCTTAAAGAGCCAGATGGTTTCGTGTAAATCACGAATTTGAGATATTCAAAAGCACCATCAAACTTTGCCTGCCATTCGATTAAGAATATGGAGTAGGGATGTCAAAAACCGGACGGTTAGTCCGAAAACCGGTACTTGAACGGTTTTCGTTTTTTCCTCCTCCCGGTTTTAACCCGGACGGTTGTTTGTCCATCCGGTTACAATGGAAAAAAAAATCTTTCAAAATTCATAAAATTTTTTAAATTTTCTTGATTTTTCAGTCTGCAATTATATTACTTTTCCCCTATGCAATATTTCGTTTTCAAATTTCAGCTCTTAAACATATTTTCGAACACTCTTCTTTTTGCTATTACTCGTAGAACCATCGCTTCGTCAATTACCTCTCCTTGTATCTTTAATTTGATTTTGCATACGACACGAACACCAGCAATACGAGTGTGTATGCATTTTTTTTACTAAAATTCTAAGCAAATCAATGAAACCGGACGGTCTAACCGGCTTTGCAAGAAAACCGAAAACCGGGTTATGGGCCGGTTTTTGACATCCCTAATATGGAGTTTGCTTATCCTCTGCCGCCTCTGAAATTATTTTGAATCTTTGTGGACTGTGATGATGATGACCAAGCTCGCAGAATAGTTATAATTAGCAGAAATATTGATATTAGGCGCGTTTTATTGCGGATCCTGTGTAGTTGTGGTGATCAAACTCTAAAACCAAAAATAAAACACGTGGCAACTTAGCCAGCAGCCTTTTGGTCTAGTAGTTACCCTACGCCTACATCATCATCAATGTAGCCCGACGTCGGGCCTTGGCCGCCTGAATCGTTGACCTCCAATTGTCGCGGTTACGTGACCTTGTCCTCCAGTTTCGGAAGCCCAGCAGCTGGTGGGCGTCTTCACCTACGGCGTTCTCCCAGCGAGCTCTCGGTCGTCCACGCAACCTCGCTCCGTCAATTCGTTGTGCGTTCATAACTTTCTTTGTCATGCGATTGTCGTCCATCCGTTGTACATGCCCCGCCCATTGCAGACGTTGAAGCTTCACGATTTTCGATACTTCCAGCTCATCATACAATTGATACAACTCATGGTTGTATCGGATATGCCATTGGTCTCGCTCGCGAACGGCCCCGAAAATTCGCCGAAGGACCTTTCGTTCGAATCGGTCTAGCAAAATTTCGGAGGCTTGGGTAAGGGTCCATGTTTCGCAGCCATAACATAGCACGGGTCGGATGATCGTTTTGTACACGCGGAGCTTCGTGTTCCTGTGCGCAAGTTTCGAATTAATTATAGGGAGGACCGAGAAATAGTTAGTAGTAGTTACCCTACACGCGATAGAATTTAGGAAAATTAAATGTAGATGGCATTGCATTGGGGAAAAATACGGAAGCTTCATTCAGCTGGCGTACCTCTGATTCTTTTTATAGTGACAATTGACGCCCCTAATGTGCAAGCACAAAGGGTTACAGTTTTTACAAGATTACAAGAACCAGTAATCGTACTGATGAATGCGAGGCACTTCAATAAACCTCTGCTGGTATACGGCCTTCCGCTGAAAACGCAACTACACGTCGAATTTTCAAGATGTTGGTAGAACAATCTCAGCACGATTCTCCCACGAGAGGGCCTACCTCTAATACGGGGGTGAAGAAACTCTTCAGGGCTCCCCGGCTGCCGTGGTACCAAATTAATATTGCTTTGGTCACCATTTTACATTGCCAAACAATGCTACAGTAATATTTTATGTAATCCAGGACTGCTAGCCTTTAACACGAAAACGTAGGCAACGCAACTATCAATTTGAACTCAGCTAGTTTTAATCGAAATCTTACTCGCGATGTTGTTTTTTATTAACCAAATCTATACGGAACGCAATAAAACGCTAAAGCCATAGAAACCATGTTTGTCGAAGCCCGCATTTCGACTTCAGTTTTAGTGGTACAGTAGTTTTCTGATTTTGTTTGCAGAAACTGGTAAAAAAAAGTAACTGATATGAAATGTACTCGTTGAGTCCTTTGATTTGAGTTCCATACGTGCATCTCCAATAAAAATAAAAAAGCCAATTTTTTACCTCTTCGGGGCACCCTGTTATCTTTACGCTACCTGTAAGGTATTCGTGCCAAATACTGTTATCATTCTTACCAAATTGATCGGTTGAACCGTTCGCGAGTTAATTAGTGAACAGACAGACGGACAAAATCGATTTTATAAAGGTTTTTTGAAAAACAAATATAAAAAACCTTAAAAACGCTCGTCCGCTGTTTTTTGGTACCATAATTCCAGACCATATAATTTTTACATACCTATTTTTTACCTTGTAGGTAGTCTTTTGATAATGTTTTTTTTTCACATCGGCAGCAAAGAACTCATTGCCTATCAGATTCTAGGCAGGGTACTTTGTTTAATAGGTATATTCTAGTATTTAACAAATCTGACTTTTTCATCGGAAAATTTCATAAACGATTTCTGAGATGTACCGCGGCGGAATCGTCGGTTCATTATATCAAAACGAAGCCCCGAAGAATGGGAAATAATTGAAAACTGATTATCAGCTTGTATATGAGCAATCCACATAAAGGTACGTAATTTGGGTCCTGATTGGCGACTCAGACAGTGGATGCGACTCGCTACTCCACCTGTTGCTGCCGCGCGCTCGTTCTGAAGTTGGCTTTCTAATCCGTCTTTACAGGATGCCATAGTAGTGCCTGACGTAGCATACTTCCGAGGTACCTTGAATGCGACTGGGCGTCCTCCGTCTTCTGCTTCTTGCTGTTTTAGGTCAACGCTGTCTATGCACCTGAAGATCCATCTTCCTGCTCGTTGCCTCTTCGGTGGGAGTTCACTGCGATGTTGGTTTAGGACTTATCTTTGGTTTTTGCTGATGTAATAGATAACCTAGGTATCGCTTACACGTTGCGACACTGACTGTAGGTTTTGTCCGTTTTTCTGAAAAGATGCGTTCGTCCACCGTTTTGCATATACGCTGCCTATTTCAGTTACATTTCTGGCTGAGCGGATAGGTTCGCTGTCCGCTCTAAGTTATTCTGAGTTAAGGTTGTTTAAGAATACGCCCATCAGTATTCAGTTAAATAGCAAAATTGTTTTTTTTTTTAACTGTAAAGGTTATCTGCTAAGAGCTATAACTTTGACAATATAGCATTTTTGACGGACATCAGTGCATTTAAGACTCAAATAAAACGAGTATGTCTCAATCGAATATAACGGTAACTTCTAGTATGAAAAATTTCACTGGAAAAAATCTAAAACATTATCTAATTTTGTTTGGCATTTCAGTTTTTTTAACCCTTATTTTCTGGGGGGTCAAAGGATGACAATTGGAAATTAAAATTGAAATACGCTGCCATTTAAATTAAGAGAGGACTGCCTAGAGATCGATGGTTCGAACTAAATGTTGTTAAAGCCTGCTTTAGTGCTTTTTAGTGATATATAGCGTATTCTGCATTTCTTTAGCATCCATTCCAGAATAGGGTTAACCTTAATTTGACAGAAGTTTGGAAATAATTTGCGAACTCGATACTAAAGAAATGGAGCTGGAGAGTTAAAATAATATTTTAGATTTTTACGTTGGCAGTGTATAGCAGTATCTTGCGTTGAAATTCAACAACATTCCTATGGTGACTACTTCGCCAAATTTTCAGCGTATTGAATTGTAATAAAATACTACGCGTATCCAACTGTTGCTCGCTGTGTGGCAGATTCGGTAATGTTGGTAGCCCTTCGGAAAGGGAATTACGAAATCGAGGCCAGTTTGTCCTTCTGCGAATGACAATGTGCGGAATTGCATCGGAACATTCAGCAAGGCTTAACTGTAAATAACGGTGATTAGATAAGGAGTGGTATGACGACACCCTCCAGTCTTTGACCAAAAACATGATATTCTCTGATGCTAGAGTGATGTCCAAGACTTCTTGCCTGTTTTTTTTTTTTGTTATGAAAATCTGCTCACAGCCTACATTACACACGAAAAGATTGGTTCCCATAATATATTCGAGGAGAAATTCGCCCCGCTCATTGCTGCCAGAGCTACCCCAAATGATATGGTGTGCATTAGAGTCGCATCCTAGAATCAGATCACTTTCCGACGCCTTTGCTGCCGCTATGGCTTCTTTTAAATTAGACGCAGGTAAGTAATCGCAATCATGAGGCATGTATGCCGATGCGACCCAATACATTCTACCTCGTAGTTCTACGGCCAAATCCGAAGAGAGCCATAAGCCGTCATCATCCGTGGCTCGATCTGTCAGCCTTAACTCTGTGAGAGCCAGACTGTCGGCAGTGACCGCCCCTTCATCCCATCCCATTATACCCACGCAGTTTTATTTTGATGAAGCCGAATCTAACAGCTCAACCGGACTTGCTTAACGGGGCCAGTGCTCCTTGTTGATGAGTAGAACCGCACAACTGCGATTGTTGGAATGTGTGTACATGTACGGATAATGGGCAAAAGTTTGCCCTTGTCGGACACAAATGGTGGCAGCCATACACGAGCCCTATGTCGCGATGAAATTTTGTCCTTGGTCCCGACTTCCAGCTTAGCACCAGGCCAAACTTCTTCCGCCTTACCAATAGCATTCTTAAATATGGAGGCTGGTATTCTATCGGCATACTTCATCAGTTTAACGCCTTGAAACCAGACTCCATTATCGCACACCGGAGGCGGATCTGGAATGTTCTCCATGACACTCTATAAACTGACGGACAAAATTCCCTCCACAAGAATTCAGTTGTAGACCGATAAGCTTCGATCGGCAACCTTTCGGTCAACAACCGCCAGCTGAATCCACCCCCTTACCGCTTCCGCGTATGTTGGGGCTGAACCATTGAGGGGTGCAACTTTCTCTGTAGCTTCTCCCTGCTGCCTCATCTTCCATTGAGCGTTGTCGCTTAGTGACACGGTTTTCAACTGGGAGATCCGCAATAACGCCCAGAGCCAACGCAAGGGACTCGGTTTGCTTGTCAGTCTTTTGAGACTCCTCGATATTCGAGATATAGTCACGGACCCTAATAATATTGTTCTTGATGCGAGAGCGCGCCTTTGATGGGACAAAGTATTTACGGGCCCTTTGCGAGAAAGCTTTTGACGAAACTTCCTTCGGGTTCGGGCTATGGGTAAACGACGAGAGAACGCTGTGCGAGGAAGCTCTTGGCGAGACTTCGTTTGGACTATGGGAAAGTGCTGTTTTTCACAATCTCCCTTATCCAGCAGGTCCGAATTCGATCGTCACTATAGCACAATTACAGCGATTTAATTGATCTTCGGAGCACTACACCCTTTGCGAGGAAGCTTTTGACGAAACTTCCTTCGGGTTCGGGCTATGGGTAAACGACGAGAGAACGCTGTGCGAGGAAGCTCTTGGCGAGACTTCGTTTGGACTATGGGAAAGTGCTGTTTTTCACAATCTCCCTTATCCAGCGGGTCTGAATTCGATCGTCACTATAGCACAATTACAGCGATTTGATTAATCTTCGGAGCACTGCACTCAGCCAGAGCGCTCAAACACTATAGACTAGACATACCAAGCTTCACTTCTCAACAAGGAGTGTGCTACCGGAGTGGCCATAGTAAGAATTCAAAAATTGAATTCGAAATTATATGCAAAGACGATGATGGCGGCGGACACAATTCGCAGCCTGGAAATAAATGTACAGCACACAAAACCATCGCGTAAACAGGTGAGTCTTAAGTTGTCGAATAGATCTTCACTAGCGCAAATAGCCCTTTACAGAATGGGGCCGAGCGTATGAAAAAGGTACGTGCGCACTTACTATAAAAACAGTTAGATGACAAGGCAGGGGAATATGACACTAATTCTTTACAAGTCCCTAACATGTAAAACTGTCTGCTTTATGTAACCAAATTATCCCATTCAAGTAGAATGATGTTAAATCATATTGACTTTCCAAAAATATCCTTCGGTTTGCTAGACTCTGATTTCTTTACCATAAGAGGATTATGCGTACAAAGTTTCATAAAAATGCCACCAGAACGAGTGGCAATGGAAGCAAGTCTTTCAACAACTGTAGAGTGCAGTATGAAATCAGGTTACTCGCTTAATAATGTATTCAGAGTGACCGAAAACATGTCATTTGGGGCTATTTTCAGGTTTTCGTATGAAAACAGCCCCAAAACATTTCAGTTCCCATACAAATTGACACATTGAAAATACCCTATTTTGCGTGTTTTCTATGAAACCTTGATTTTGTTCAAATGAAAACATGTAAAAACCCAGGACCCAAACCTAATTTCCCCTATTCAGCACATTTCGGCTCACTCCGATATTTTAAGTGACACCCGAACAAAATGTTCAGTTTCGTGTGTTCGCCAATGTTCTGAATTTCCCCATGATAAGAGAATGTACGGTCAGTATGAAGTGACGAAATATTTTGCAAATGACTATCGACAACTACACTAGCAAATTTTTATACTTTGAAATAGGCAAAATAATATTGCCGGTTGTCATATGAAATTACAAATAGTGCACTGTGAACACTTTTCAGTGATTTCTGAAAACGTACGGCGAAATCAATCGGTTTTCGTCCACTCTGAACATAATATAAGTCTGTCATTAAAAATCATTTTATTACATGTAATCTTGCCGAGCGAAGAATTTGATAGTGTACTTATGCACTAATAGAGTTAATGTAGCTGAATCTTTGGTTAAAAAAATTCAGAAGGTTGCCAATCTTACACACTTGCTCGCTTCTGTTTTTTTTTTTGCGGGAGAGACGCCCCCACGCGATTGATTTAACAATCACCTACGACTATTTTTTTTCTTATCTCTAGGAATATTTGAAATATTTAGCTAAACTGGAAACTCTTCCTAATCATTTGGCAGCTGATTGCTTTTGACCCAACTTTACAGTGAAACAGAAAGACAGATACATACATATATTTTCACTGCTCCCTGCTATATAATATAAAGAAAAGCATGCTTTATACAAAATACTGACCTACAGCAAAAAACATCATCAGATAAAACAATTTACCAACAAACAACCCTACTTTGGAATTTTCACCAATATTCCTCTAAATTCCTTTTCAAACTCTCCCGAGGAAAAACGTTACATTATATTGAATTATTATCCTCATCAAACCACCGCGATTAAAAGCCATACATATGAATTTTGAACGATCAAAAAATGCCTCGCTCTTCTAGAAAACTATATACAAATAATAAAAATTTTCTTTTGTACAACGGAATATCCTCAAAAAGGATATGACGTGGAGATTTTAATTAAAAAATTGTAAAACACAAACTTTTTACCCGAAAATGTAGGTATAGTATCGCCATAAATAAATTTGAAGGTTGTATGTTTTACTATATAGCCCGCGTGCTCTCGCGCTTATACTACATCAGGATAATAACGTACAAATACACATCATTGTCGTCGGTGTTTTGTTGCGCCCGGAAGGACTCTAGCGCCACAAAATTGCGGTTGTGCTCTTCGCAGGGGGTGGCATGACGATGATGGCGCACCGCACGTGAAGGCTCACGGTAAAGTTTTCAATGAAAATGCAACCATTAAACACATCACATCCACATCGGGCCCCTTTTATATCTTTTTCTTGATTTTATTTCGTAAAACTTTTACGACCCATTTCTATACGCGTTCGCTATTAGTTTTTCGCATCGCGCGGATGAGAATTTCACCATTAATGGCGTTTTTCGGGAATAAATGTGCGGGCGAGAAGTGGGCGACACAACTTAAATGTGTCCTTTTGTTGTTCTTATGTATAGTTGGACCGCGCGCATCATGCCACCATATAGGAGGATCTTGCATCTTGGTTTCATTATGAAAAATTGTGCAGTATGGTATGTATCCTCTGTGACCATGGAAAGAAATACGATCCTCTCGCGACATCAGCACCAATATTTGTGGGGAAAACTTGAACGGAAGCATTAAAATTAATTTCTGTGTACCTCGTCCCAGTTACAGAATTTTCTCGGGAATCGCGTACTATATCGAGTTAGTAGTTTCTTTTCGCCGTCGTGTTTTATGACGATGTTAAGCTTGTTAAGTGTGATTTAAAGTGAAAGTTTTGGTTAGTCTTTTCTGTTCTTATAGTATGACTATGTGGCATAGTTTTCACTTTGGATACACAGATGACAGATATTGCTTTCTAGAGGAAAACGTAATTTGAAAAGTTTTTAGAATTGTAGACAATTGATAAAGGAGTAAAGAATTTTTTTAGGATCTAATAAAATGGCGATTTATATGGATTGTAACGATAAATACAAAACTAATTACCATAACTGCATTTGATAGTAATTATACGAAGTAAATTTTATTGATATGGCTTTTTTAGGGATTTTGATTTAGTTTTCAGATTTTTTATTTCTTTTTGAATAAAAATTTCAAAATTAGAAAATTTTCTTCCGGATTGTACCTATATAATTCGAACTAATGTCGACGGAAATGGGTTCAGATAACCGAAAGTTCGGTTGAGTTTCCATGTTTCCATCCAAAAATTAGCGGAATGACAAATAAATCATTTAAGCGACAAGTGAAAATGTGCTAGACCCTTAGAACTGAAGGAAAACGATAAATTTGAATCAATTGAGAGAAATGATCGAAACTCAAAATATTAAATTCAAAATTTAAAAAAGCAGATTCTTCGGTTAGGTTTATGAATGTTCGGATAACCGACTACTATAAAACGCAACGCTTTTAATGTACCTATAATACCGACAGAATATTCTTCTCAACACGTGTAATTATGTGTTTTTGTCATCATGAATAATTGTGTTTGTGTCACAAGGCTCATGTGTATTTAAATGCTTCTTCATTTTGTTTTTATCATATCACCTAATCACATCACGTCCTTCAACAAAAGTCAACATACACAAACAAACAAAAAAACGCCAACAAGAAGGAAAACATCAAGTAAAAGGCATATTCCTCGAATTTCTCAAAGTCAAAATGAGTATTCATACAATTTTAAATGCGTAGCATAGAGAAAGAGATGCCTAAATTCCTGACAAGAAAACAATACTCATATATGTATGTATGTTTCTATGATAGCGTTTACCGCAGCTTCCATTGTACCTGTACATATGTACTTAATTCTCAGCGGTGGAAAAGCAAAGAAACGCTTTTATTTCGGGCTATACCAGACCTCTATATGAGTACGTCACTAAATATTTACGTACTTGCTCTGTATGTAAGTGCATACCCGCCAGTGTTGCCAACTCATTTATACGATGAGTAAGTAGTTTTTCCCGGAAAAGTAAGTAGAAAGGTATAAAAGTAAGTAGATTGAAAAAAACACGCATTAATGTAAGGTGACCAGACTCCAGAAAGCTTAATGCTGTACACATTGCGGAATTCGGTTTTCAAGCAAACCTTCAATCATATTATTTCTCATCCCCCTTTCACGCCAATTCGGAGAAAGCATAATATGTCACGTGGCTACCACCAATAAGCATGTCATAAAACGACCACATAGTGTTTATTCCTTTCATAAGTGATATCTTTGTAAATAGGATTGAGGAAGAATAGTAGCCGATATTCTGGGAAATACGTGATGAAAACCATGTTCTGTTGATACTAAACAGCACCCATAAAGAAGCCCAAAAATTCCCAGTGTCTGGGAAATACGTGATGAAAACCATGTTCTGTTGATACTAAACAGCGCCCATAAAGAAGCCCAAAAATTCCCAGTGTCCCCATTGACAAAACTTCATCAGCATGTGATGAACAAATGTATGTTTTACAACTCAACGCTATAACAAGCAAGGGAGTAAGCGTAGCCAGGATCTCGTTTAGAAGGGGCAAGACCAAAATCTGCTCAACACCATGAGCCCAGAATTGCCCCCATATGTTACAAATTTCAAAACCTTATTTTAAGAAAGGAGAATTGAGAATGGCTTTTGATACCTATTAACGATAAATGATACTTTTTCAAATTTTGCATTTCCGTGTTTGACACTGCAGTCTCACCAGCATTGTACGGATGATGATGACATTTTCCCTGTCTCTGCCAATACGAGACCCTCAGACAGGAATCATGTATGTAATTGGTTATTTGATGTACGGAAATGTTTGAGTCGTGCTAGGAGTCGAACCCATATTTTCACGATCATAGATTGTACAGCATTAAAAAATATGTCCTGATCAACGGCGAGGGGGGGGAAGGGTGTAGAAGTTGGTGCCTCTTTATTTAAAAGCTTCGTTTTATTTCGTTCATTGCAATAGGTAAACTAATATTTCGTTGGGCAGACAACTCTTAAGCGGTTGGCGGCTGCCTAATGTAAACAGCACGGTATTCTATATAAATCTGCCAAATTTCAAAATTTTCCGCTCCGAGTTATGGACAATTTCCGATTAGAAAACACACAAGTGCGGATAGATAGGACCTTGAAATTTGGAGGAAAAATTCGGAAAGATCGAGTTATCGAGGATGAATGATTGCCAAACATAAAACCCCGACTGTCTTGCTAAATATCGATCGTACAGGAGTCTAGTCAACTAGAGCATTGAAATTTTCGCCAAATATGGGCAGTGTGATGCTCCACAAGTTTGCCAAACTTTTTGGACAATTTTCGATTAGAAAAGACTAACTAACTGTCGAATGCGAATAGGTAGGGCTTTAAAATATGGAGGAAATGTTAGCAGCAAGTAGCTCTAAAAGTGCGATAAATTTCAGAAACATCGACCACCTGAGTTATCGAATATGAACGTTTGCCCAATGTAAGTGCGATTATCTTGACTGATCACAGGCCTTACCGAAGAGCTTATTAGGTTTCTTTGCGTGGCATTCGGAGTGCTGTACATTTTGCTGAACATTTACTAATTCTATGTACGACAGGTCAAAATGCTGTACTGTATAGCAAAATGCTGTAAGTCTGGTCAGCTTACATTAATGCAATCTACTAAAACAATTATTGCGATGCAACGTTTCATTTAAAAAAGATTGTTGCAAAAATCCTAAAAAGAGACGAAAAGGATAACCATACCACAGATCACATACAATTATTCTTTGACCATACTACCAAACCCAACTAACAATTTTAACACTTTAAGACTTCATAGAATATTCTCCACAATAGTAATTGGAGGAAACTCCTTGCTATAAAAGCGAAATAATAATCGAAAAGGGGCATTAGGCGCTGATTTTTTTTAATTGCAAAACCATCTACATACAAAGCCATGAAGTAGAAAATCTGCATTGCCAGCGGGGTATTGTGCTTCGTACTAGTGGCAAGAGTGCCATAAATTTGCTATTTCATTCAAACCAATGAAATTCGTAATACCACTGGCGGCCGAATAAGGCTTCATTCAAACGACGAGCCGTACGGCTCGCAAGCTCTAGCCATACAAATGCATTGGATTATATATGAGAAGCGTACAACAGCGAGAGCCGTGCCGCTGTCAAATCACAACTAGCGAGACGTGTTTTCACATATCTTGCACCACAACCCACAAATTCACGGCTCACGAGCCGTGTTTTGACAGTGGCACGGCTCTCGCTTGGTCTCGCTCGTAATGAGCTTCCCATATAAGCCAATGTATTTGTATGGCTGGAGCTTGCGAGCCTTTTTCGCGCCGTTTGAATGAAGCCTAATAATGGAGATTTTCTACTTCAGGGCTTTAGATAAAGGTTTTGTGATTTTGGTAATGGAATCGAAGAATGCAATACAAATATCGGTTCAGAATTTTTATCAGAAGTAAGTAGAATTGAATGACCAGTAAAGCGCAGTATAGACCTCGGGCGGAATGAAAATGAAATTTTTGTCCGCTACGATTTTTTCAATGAAAATGCATGCTTACTGTCGTGGAACATGTCGGAAATGATGGGGAATTCCATAAGCTACAATCCGAATATGCTTCCAAAATTTTTCTCGGCCATTTTATCTATTATTTTTCGATTCCCCGGTCATTTCACCGTGGAAAATATCTAATGACGGGGGAATCGAAAAATAATACATAAAATGGCCGAGAAAAATTTTGGAACCATATTCGGATTGTAGCTTATGGAACTCCCCATCATTACCGACATGTTCCACGACAGTAAGCATGCATTTTCATTGAGAAAATCGCAGCGGACAAAAATTTCATTTTCATTCCGCCCGAGGTCTATTCAGGCCTTAAGTAGGTAAGTAGTAATGCGAAAAAGTAAGTGAATCTCCTTACTTTTAGCTAGAGTTGCCAAGCCTGATACCCGCACTCACACCTTGAATTTAGTTCTCGCAGTTAAACCCCGACACTGTACAGAGATCAGAGGATAACGTACCCTATACCCGAGTGTATATTACATTTACTGAAAAAAGGTCCTTTCTTGCGTTTCTGCGACACGGCTCCCATTCAAACGAAAATCTCATTAATTATGCCGGTCACAAAGTAATTGCGTTGAAAAAAAAATATCATTATCCTCTTAGTTGCTGCGGTGCGGCCGGCGCGTCGAGCATAAGTTCAAAAACGGAAATGGTTATATGTTTGTACGGTACAGATCCTTTTTTCTGTATGTTCGTCAGATACTTCAAAAAAAAAAAGTATTTTTGTGTCATGCTCTGATAATTTACTAATGAAGTCAAGTGAATTTTTGTAGGATAAAAAAAATCGTTGATTTATAATACGAGTACTCCCAGTATCAACACAGTGCAATAGTACAAGAGTGCGGTAGAGTTTTATTTGCAATCGACACTTCCACTAATTTTTTTCGTACGAAAGGATTCAAATGTGTAAAATCCATGTTTTGGTGTGTACCAAACGAATTCTGTGATATATGTCTGCCTGGTATATTTTTATTCGTACTACCAATTAACAATGTGCAAATACAGTAAAACACGGTTAAGTGCAACACGCCTAAGTGCAAAACTCGGATAAATGCACACAATTTTCATGCACCATCCATTTAATGCGATTTTCAATACATTTCAAAACGGATAAGTGCAAAACGGATAAGTGCACAACACGCTTAAGAGCACGCAATTTTCTGGTAGGGCTAACAACATTTGGACACTATTCCTGAAGGATAAGTACACATGTGCATTTGAACAATTTATTAGTGCAGACTATTTTACGAATTTATGCGATCCTAGCCCGAGATATCTTATCTCATATTTATTGATTCAATTTATGAAAATGTAGAAGAAAGCGAAATCAGGTCTACTGGATAATTTTTGTCTTTGAGAGTTGAAAATTGCTCTTTTTGGGTGTAGCTTAAGGCTAAGATCCAACATTGTCTTGATAAAAAAATGTTCAGCAAAAGTGGCAGTCTCTTTTTCATTCCAGCGTTCATGTTAGCAGTCTCAGTCAGTCTCCTCCTTTAGATCGCAGGATAACACTAAAAGAGTTGTTAGGTTGTTAGAAAATTTTGGTTTTTCTTTCTTTGCGAACAACATTTTTTTTTGGATGTTGTTTTCCCATTTCTGCAAGCAAGCGATAATTTTGACATCCATAAAATTTAATTGAAAATGTACAAAAAAAATATTTTAGGCTACACACAATTTTATTAGTTTTTTTTTTTACACACAATTGTTGACGTCCCAAATGCCTACAAAAGGCTCGATTCGCAACATCGATGTTCTTCCCTCGATGGCCCCCCTCAAAGCCGGCGTCCTTGATGGGATTGTTGCAATCAGGTGTTAGTTTGATAATGGTGACCCCTGCCCTGCATTGATCACATTTCAAAAAGATGGGTAGTGCCCATTTGCTAATACATATTTGTTGCCAAAATTCGAAAGCTTTACAAAGTCGCTTGTAAATGGCTCTGTCGAATTTAATTTTTCAAAAATATAGCCAGGGCCGGCCTTAGCATTTTGGTCGTCCTGGGCCAAATCAATGATGGTCCGATAAGTGTGAAGCATCCAGCGTGGGGCCCCTTGGAAGTGGTCGCCCTATAGCGTTACAAAGTATAGCCACACAATATCAGTTGTTACCACTAGTTTCCATTTAAGCTACGTAAATTAGATAGTTTGTATGGAGCACTGATAAGTGCACAACACGCTTAAGTGAACGAAAAAATTTTACATTAGCGATGTGCACTTATCCGTGTTTTACTGTGCCTTAATTCAATATATGTAAATACTTACATAATTCATGTAAATAACGAATCTCGTGGATGCATGAACAAGGATATAATGTATGTACATATATATATGTAAGTACATTTGCTCGAATGACTTAATAGAGAGTTTTAGCATATCGGTTAAAATATAACGATAGTTCCATTAGGTTTTGACATTTTCGATGAAAAATTCGTTTGCCTGCCGTACGCAAAACAGTATACCACAATTTCGCATGTTCCAAGTAGGCATAGCCGACAAATAAAAATATCATGAACCCACAATTCCAGCTGTTTATGGTCAGTCAAATTCACGGAAATACACCTATTCGATTTGTATAAGTTTTTCGGCAGAACATGTAAAATTGTTATTAGCATGGCTATCATACTCCTTTTTTATTAGGGTTTTTTAGATTTTCCAAAAAACACTTATGAAATCGATTTTGTCCGTCCATCTGTCCGTCCGTCTGTTCGCTAAATAACTAACTAGGAATGTGTAAAATCGTAACAGTCTTTAGCACGAAATACTTAGACGTTGGTAGGGCAAAGATAACAGGGTGTCTCGGTGATTTGAAAAAGTCGACTTTTTCGTTTTTATCGGACATGGACGTATGGATACTCAAGTCAAAGAACTCTCATCATCTGTTCAATATCGGTGTTTTTCGGGTTTCTTGGCACCTGTTTAGTACCTTTTTTCAAGTTTTTAGCACCTGCATTAGTAAAAAAAAGTTTTTTTTTTAATTTTGAAAATATGACTCCGTTTGTCCTTACTCCCCTTTATGGATCAGCATTGGTCGTGGGTCACATCTTCGAAAGGCTGTAACTTCTGAACGGAGACAGCTGGGACTCTAAAATTTTCAGCAAATTTTAATGGATTTTGTCCATCCGTTCACTAAATATATCGTGAAAGGCTCAACTGATCGACTTGAAATTTCGTAGGAGCAGTCTTTAGCAGCAATACCTTTCAAGTTATAGTATAAGACAAAAATGACAGAGTGAGAGTGTCTGCAAAGAGGTTTTTAGCCCGTTTCATATTTTGATAAAAAACAATATGGAAGTAAATTGGAATGTTAGCAGTCATATACCACAAAAGTCTTACGGGAATTGCAAAAATATGGTCCGATCATAAAAATTTATTGCATACAATTACCGGATACAGCGTCTAATCCATTTAAGACCTGATGATTAAGATAACTTTAGATATTCTGACGATTAATCTCTATATAATTTTTGGCTCATATGGTTCATATGAGGAAAAAATAGGCCGAAAAAATCGTTGTTGAATAGGGGCTAAAACAACGTGAAAACACCGGTGTTGATCAGGTGCTAAAAAACCTGATGCTGAACAGATGTTAAATAAACTGAGAAAAAAGACGGTACTGAGCCGGTGTCAAAAAACCGCTACTGAACAGGTGCTAAAAACCTGCAAAATAACGGTACTCAACAGGTGCTAAGAAAACCTGAAAAAAAAACCGTGCTTCGGTGATGCGATTAAAAATCGGGACGAACCCACGGTTGAAAAAAAAACCGGGCAAAAACAGGTGCACCGGAGTTGGGGAAAAATACCGGAACCGACCCATGATTGAAAAAAACCGGACAAAACAGGGATATCGGTACTTCAAAATATTGGTACCGGTGCTAATTTAATACCGGCTGCTTAAAAACGAGATACTCGTGTTGAGAACAGGCCTAACGGAAACTGAATCATAAAATCACGAACTGCGTATTTTTCAGAACTTTAAATTATTGGAAGGAAAGTTTGAAAGTGTCAGCAATATTCCCTCTCTCAAAATGTGCCGCCTCAGGCAGTCGACCAGGTTGTCCAATCCGGCCCTTTTTAGCTCCGTTTGATGGTCACCGAGTGTAGTTTTAATACAGAAGTCAATTTTTGATTGTTTAGGAGAGTAGTCAAATTTATTTTGACAGAACAATTCGAGACTTTCGTCGATATTCACAAAAAAAGACGATACCGAGTTCTAATCGTACGATGAGTGTATATCCTATATGTAGGTACCCATGTACATACCTAGAAGGCACGCAAAACCCAAAATATTTAATTTCAATTTTTTTTGTAGGGGACGAAGGGGTAGATGAATCGGATCTGGCACACCTCCAAGATTTTATCAAATCAAACATCTGACAAAAACTGCAAACCCTTAGATTCATTATTTCGGTAGTTATCGAGCGAACAGACAGACACATGGACAGACAGACATGGTTTATTCGAATTAGGGTCGGTCCCTGATCATTTATATACATTACATTATTTGCCATACGAAACAAATAATTATATCGAATTTAAACTATCGCTCATCCAATGCGAGTCACTGTATTCAGAGAGCATTCTTGTAAATTTACTCTGAAGACCTTCGAAAAGATTTCTCCAATCCTTTTTTCGCCTATAAATGAATATAAATTCTTGGCCATTCCTAAATATATTTATTTATAAGCTCATCTATATCTGACTTAATCTGAAAGTCTCAAACCTTTTTTATTTTCTAATTCGTTCTGAGAATACGATCCTTTCCCTTGGCAGCAAAACAAAAAATCTCCCACGTCTCACAAGCGAGTGGTGTTTTTCCTCCGAATGTGCGTAATCATAATTCCATCAAGAATAACAAAAACAGCAACAACATAAAAATAAAAACAACTCCATTCATTTCTAATGAAGATTGCCATTTGTCCATATTACTAATATATCAAGCTGTTCTCCGTGAAGATTTCTTTTTATTTTTTCTCCTTGTATACACCCGCGTCGTACTTCGTATTCTGTATTATGCGAAAATCATCCAGGCGTTATGAGGTGTTGTCTGAAATTTCAATAAAAATCCCAATGGCAATCTGTGCGTATTTTGAATGATATGTCGATACAGGGCAAATACGTGATTCACATATTTTACCATAGGCGAAAAACTTATTCTTCTTCATGTTTTGCTCCCTTTTTCGTTCGTCCTTACGACACATCATCATGCCGGTCGTCGTTATCATCCTCGTCGTTGTCGTTGTCCTTGTTGGTGCAACGAACGCGGGCGCGGTATCGCGTTGTCCCCGTCCGTAGCGTATCGTAGCCAGATCGTCAAGATGAATATATTATGGCCGAATTTCAAGAAAATTCTTTTTCAAAAAATTTCAAAAGTGTATGTAGGTATAGTATGCATTATACAAAAAGAAAATCGCAGAGAAGCTGAGAAGAGACATAAGATTCAATGTGAAAATTTTCGCATAGCATTTTCCTTTGGTTATGGCGATTTGGAATCCAGATATATCGGCAAAAATGGTGAATATGGTATTCTCTGTATCAAATGTATGCCAAAAGGAAGTATGGGATGCGCCGGTTACATCTGGCTAGCAAGCAGTAACACACTAGCCAAGGCGGCTGAAGATATAGATACATTGTGTGACAGCGTGGTGCGGACATGGTCTTTCTCGACTGAAATTGCTTCATTTGAAGATAAAGAAAGACTCTGTATGAGTGTCGAGGCTACAAAATAGATAAAGGTTGTTAAGTTCGCACGAAATTTATGTTTTATATTCGATTTTCTTTTACATTTTCCGCCCGGCCGGCTTTTTTTTTACAAGTCAGTCAGACGCCCCTCTTTCTCTCCAGGGAATACACACATACACCCAGTGTCGATGATAACAATAGCCAAGGAAGTTCCCTACGGACTGTTGGAAAATTCAATGAAAGGACTGCATGCAAGATTGGCTATGGAAATACGAAAAAAAAAAGGTTTTTTGTCTAGTTTTCAACGAATTCTGACAACTTGGTCGATATTTTCATATATGCAGCACAAGATAAAAAAATATAAAATATAAAATGGGATTTACATAAAATTTACGGCCAATTGAAATGTAATTGTCATAATATCAGGGAGGAAAATAACGGCATTTTTTCTGCTGATGTCCCCTGAAAGGCCAGGTATAATTTGATTGCCACGCCCCGGCTCGTCCAATGTGGACATTTCATTCTATTTTATGGGATAGATGATGGCATGGACTCGGCGCGGTGCGACGTGCGACATGAGTTGGAGCAAAATGTCAGCATGGGTGTCCTTTTCCATTCGGTGATAATGTGAATTGATTTTTATTGATGTTATTGCTACTTGTTACTTGGGACAAAATGTGACGGCGAACGTGTAGGGAATCTGTTAAAAATTGATAAGCGAGATCGTGAGTGGAATTGTAGGATATTTTTATGGCCGAATTACATGTTTTAATGTGAATTCGTGCCTTTATGGACTCTGTTGTAGAGGCAAAAAGAGAAAATTTCGGTCAATTAAAGATTGGGGTATAGTGCGTTTATGTGCAGTATAGTAAATGTGAATGCAAATGAGGGTAATAACTATGTATATGCTATGATGGAACTGAACCCATTCAAAGAAGAAAAATCGATAGAATCCGTCAAGTAATTTCTTTTTAGTGGCGAGCACTAAATACATACAGTAAAAGTAAAAGCTCCCGTGGACGGACACTCACGGTTCCAGCATTTTCGTCCGGCCACGGGAGATGTCCGCTTGCGGGAGAGGGCTAAAAATATTGCTTGTATGTGCGCATTGACTTAAACATAATAATTCAAAAGGAATTATTAAAGGAAAACTAATAAAAGTGTTGTTTTTATATATTCATTTTTGGTATACAAACCTCCACATTGTACAATGCGCAAATGCACATTTCCCAATAAACTGTTCCAAGCTTTCATAGGGAAAACTAATAGGAAAATGTTAGGTTTAATTACGGATTTCTAAAACCTCTCAACGGTGAGATGCTTGCTCCTTGTGTCTTACCCAGAGTGACCACTTGTCTCTGGCATTGTTACTTGAAAGTTGTTAGACACTCGAGCGTTCGTAATGACTTCTTTCCACTGAATTAACCATCAGAGCGTTAAGTAAAGCTTCTTCAAATTGACAGTGCTGCCTGGTATAGAGAACCTCGACTAAATAAGTTTATATCAACACGTGAATTCCTTAGGAGCCGCAGAAGGGGGATAACTCATTCTAAATGAAAATCACGAAAAGCTTCAGCAGGGAATGAGAAGAAGGCATTTGACAGCGTTGACCGGGCTTACATCTGGACAGGCTTAAGTAGAAAAGGGTATACCAGAGAAACTTATCTCCATCATAAAGGAGTCCTTTAACGGAACCCAATGTCATGTCTTGCGACGCTATAGGCGACCATAAAAGTAAGGGTATCAGTATCAGGTGGAAATTATTTGACTACCTTCAGCACCTGGACTACGTCGACGATATTTGCTTTCTCTCAAACACACCAGATCATCTGGCTCAAATGACGGATGCTCCAATAACCCACTAAGGGTTTCAGGAAATTTACTTCTAACGGCGATAGCAACATCATCAGCATAGGCAGTGACTTTGCATCCAATCCTTTCTAGATTCAAAATCAATTGATTAATCGCTACATTCCAGAGTAAAGGAGATAAAATTCCTCCTTGTGGTGTGCCCTTACATACATACCTAGATACGGACGCAGTACCTAAAGTGCTGCGTATGCGTCTGGAAGTAAGAAGCTTGTTTACGAGGGTACAGATTGGACCCTCAACATGTAAACCTTGAAGAGCATCTGTGATTGCCCTGGGTTTGATAAAGTTGAATGCGCCTTCAATATCTAAGAATGCGACCATCGTGTATTCCTTATGATGAAGTGATTTTTCAGTATAACTTACAAGCGAATATAAAGCTGTATCAACTGACCTCCCTTTCCAATATGCATGTTGTGACATAGATAATAGGTTAGGTGAGATAAACGTTCGTAGATGAGTGTCGATTAGTCGCTCCAGCAGTTTCAGCATAGTTGACGAGAGGCTGATGGGCCGCAGGTCTTTAGGACTAGCATGCCAGTTTTCGGAATAAACGTAACTCTCAGATCTCTCCAGACACGGGGAATATAAACCAAATTTAGGCAAGCTGTTAGTATGCCCTCTATCCATGGGTAGGTGATGTCTACACAGTGCTGCAGGTCCGCAGGGATGATGCCATCAGGTCCAGCTGATTTGAAGGGCTCAAAGCTAGATATTGCCCAGATAATCTTCTCACGGCCGAGTATAGATTTCGTATCACAAGACTCTGTTCGACCCATCCGGAGGTCAGATGAGTCAATAGTTGAGCTTCCAGGAAAATGCGTATCAAACAGACACTCAATAGTTTCGATACTTGATGACGTCCATGATCCATCCTCTTTTTGAAGAAAGCTTGGCACGGATGGGTTTGACGCCAAGACTTTCATAAATCTAGATGTCTCTGAAGACCCCTCTATGGTCTTACAAAAACTTCTCCAAGCGTTGCGCTTTGCTCCTCTTAACTCTTTCTTGAAAGATTTTAAATGTTCTTTATAGAAGTACCAATCGGATTCAAGTCTCGAGGACTTAGCTTTGTTAAAGCTTTTCCTACACGTAACCCTTAAATCAGAGATATTAGGGGTCCACCAAGAAGGTTTTTTCTTACCTCGAAACGAGTTAACAGGACATGATTGAGCGGTCGCAGACCTCATAGCTTCCGTGAAAAGGTCAACGATTAAATTAGAGCCGTGTTAAGGAAAATGGGCGCAAAAAAAAAAAAATTGCTTTTGATGGTGTTATGTTATACTTTAGAACTTGCAAAAATATGTAGTTCCAATAGTCCTGGTAAGTTTCCATGCCATAATACTACGGACATGCACCGCAATTGGTATGTATACAATGGAACGATAAGTCAATATTTCTACAATTAGCTAAAATTCGCACCGACGATGTAGGGAATAGATTAAGGACCGGTTTCTCGTACATCTTATCTAGTGGCTAGTCTTATCGTATAGACAAGACGCACACTATTTGCTAAAAGCTTTTACATCATATTGGCCCATTCTCTCGTAGATCTTATAGAATGGTTAGTCTTATCGCCCAGAGAAGACACACACAATATTCAAAAAGCTTCTCCATTATATTGAATTGATTTTTTGTTAATTTTGCATAGTTATGTTATCTTTTGCTTATTTACGCTGTTGGATGAAAGTGCGCAATGATTTTCTCTAAGATGATGGCTTAAACAAGCAAAATATGCGTAGCTATGCAAAATAAGCAAAAATTCCATTCAATACAATGGAAAAGCTTCTAAATATGGTGTGTGTCTTCTCTACGCGATAAGACTAATCAGCCGACAGGTACTGAATAAGAGCTATCAGAAACCCGGCCATTGAATTGATTTTTTGTTGATTTGCTATAGTTGTGCCATATTTTGCTTGCTTACGCCATCATCTGAAATTGAAAAAATCATTGCGCAGTTTCATACAATGGCATCAAGCAAAATATGGCACACTTGCAAAATAAACAAAAATTCAATTCAATCAATATAATGTAAAAGCTTTCAGAAAAATAGTGTGCCACTAGATAAGATGTACGAGAAACCGGCCCTTAATACAATAATTGAAAAAAAAAGTTTTTTATGATACGACCAATTAATAAAGAATCCCTATTTCGACAAAATACTTAGCAACAAATAGATTTACGCTGGAACTTCATTAATACGTGTATAATAGAGGTTTCCTTATGTATTTAGAGCAAAGCCACCTTCATACAAGCCCGGAAGCAGAGCATGGTCATATACTGAAACGACAATTCGTAGGCCTGTTCAGATCGAAAATTTACATTGCGGTAAAGGCAAATCGGGTTGGGTCGCGGCAAACTTTGCACGAAAAGAATTGGTTCCCGGTCGATTTTCGTCGCGAAATGTGCAATGTGTCGTGAATTGAAGTGTCTATAATGCAGTGAAAGAAACAAATCCCGATAAGAAGTGAATTTTCCACGTGTTTTCGCGATTTTTATCAGAGCAGACACGGTTTTTTTACATGCGCTGTGCTTGTGTTAGTGCATCGTGCAACGTATATACGACATATTCATAGGCTCGCTTTGTGTGCTTCCCGGCTTTCTAAATTAAGGTGGCTTTGATTTAGAGGGTCGAAACGCGAGTCTCTTGTTAACAAATTTTATTCGATTCCACACAAACACACGTCAAGATTGTATAGACTCTGAGTCTACCCACAAACATTTAAGAGTCCAGCCAATAATTGTCACACGAAATATGGCAATTATGTTTATTTTTATCTTTCTTCTATTTTCAACAATTTAGTTCCGCTAATGGTATTTCCCTCATATCTTCTAGTTCAATGGCCCCTGCCACAAATCCCACTCCCAGTCCAAAATGACTATTTTTCAATTAACTCAACTGACATTATTTCTTGACCACTCAGCATCTTCCCGCCGCGGACGGAGAACAACACAAAACAAGACTATCTATTTGTTAACGGTCAGATTACATCAATTATGGATCTTCTCCCGACCATCAAGATATTCAAGCCGTTGCCAAAATGAATACCAAATGACTTGAGAGAGAAACAAAAAAAGAACTAGACTAGAAGAAGTCGTACATATCTCTCAGCGTGCCCTCCTGATGGCTGGCTGACGTGGCCCCAAAAGCATCTCGAAAATTTAAATCCAGAACGTTCCACATGGCGAACATCAAGCAAATCTCTTTCCATAGCATTGCGCGCTCCTTCCTTGAGTTTGAGTGTAGACATACTGGCGCTACATACTATACATCGAGATTTACTCAGCAACCAGATATTGTACCATTAACAAATTCCAAAGAAGGCGGAACAGATCCGACCCGGCATTTTATGTAGCCTATGGATTTCTCTCACTTGCATATGATGTATCCTTTTGTCGTTAGACGTTGCTTGGCATTTTGATTTTGATTATTATTCGCCACGAGAGTCGTTGATAGAAAATCATAAAAGGACGGACACACACATAGACAAGCCGGAATTCGTAAGACACTTTGAAATATCCTAAGTCAACAAAAAATGTAAAAATTCGTATAGAACTAGAAATATGAGGCAGAGGCTATTGTGCATAGATTTGTCATTATGATTTCTGTCGACATTAACAGTAGTTTCGCCCGGAAAAGATGGTCCATCTAAGGGAAAAAATGGGGGCGCGAACGTCACTGCCTTCGAAAACATTCAGCTGAGACAACAATAAAGAGAATGAATAAGTGAAAAAAATAGATATTCCTATAAATCATTCATTTTAAAAATCCTTCATTTGTAGCGACCAGTCATTATCGATGAAAAGATTGAATAGCAACGAAATGGAAATTGAAAAGAAGTAAATTGCAAAATGATGAAAATGTATATGTTGTCAAATTGATTGAGAACGCCAAAAAACCTATAACAGAGAGTGAGAGAATGAGCATGAGAGATACTTAAGGATAGATAGTCTCTCGAGCTTATTGATGGACCCTTCATAAATCATCTAATGGCTCTGCCAGTAATTCGGTCATCCCCTGGTTGTGTCCTTTTGTATTTTTGCCTTTCTCATTTGATTGTGATGCATTGCTCAAGTATAATCTTGAATAAATAATAATCACATAGAATGAATTAATGGAGTTGAATTGTGCAAACTTTCATAGCCGATAAGAAGAAGAAGCGAGCTGATTTCGCTTCAGATCGAACGTTTTCATTTTGGAGATGCTATACAACTGGGAAGAAGAAAAAGGATGTTCGATAGCTGTTATTAATTTAGTGCTGTAAGTAATGGGGATATTATTGAGAGAACGAGTACAACTACGAAATTTATGCTAGTGAAAATTCTCTTTGGCGCTTTTTGGGATCCGTATATTATTATGAAATAAATTACAGTTTTTCATTATTCGGCGATTTATATTTATAACGGGAAGCTGGAGAATAAATTCAGTGAGTTTGACTTTGGGTGAAGTATGAGAGTATTCAGAGAGAATGGCATTAGTAGAATGCAGCATAGAGTCCAGGGGCGTAGCCAAGGGAGTTGCACTTGCCGCTCCCTCCGTCCCTCTGGTCGATGTTGACGGTATTTTTTTGTACTTACTCTCTCTCATGTTTGCTTTAACCCCTTCAGGACAATGTTGCGTTAACGAATACCGTATGTAGCGAACAAAGTTTCAACGACAACTGAATTCGGAGAGTGAGTGAATTCGGTTTTCAACCATACCACTTCCTAGTAGCATGTTTTGTGTATTATTATATGATAAGAGAATTTCTTATCTTCTTTTGGATAATAAACGTGCGACGGGCCATGTCGAGTATCGAAACTAGTTTCTATATGAATCTCTATATCACAGAGTGGCGACCGGACGATCACTGCCACAGAGCACGGCACGGTACTTACTGCTGTAATTTAATACACTTCGATGTTTAAAAGTGTAAATGCGGATTTCACGCCACTGAAATTTACGTACTTCAAATAAAGAATTGTGTGATCAATTGACGCTTAGTCCTAATCCGCAACTTTAGTTTTTCTTTAAATCGAAAAAATGTCAGTCTCAGGGACTCGGATATTCCGAGACAGAGAAAACAAGAGACTGTAAACAACGCATTGCTGCTGAGATTGCAGTCTTGAAGCTTTCGTTCTTTTCAGGCGCTTATGAAGTTCATTTCGATTTTTGCTGAATGCCAAGACAGCCTTGAGGAGACAAGCTTACTCATTTGGTTCTTTAAAGACATACATTGTATAATTCAGTGGTTTTAAATTTTTTGTATGGGATTGAAATACCTACCGTCACTAATTTCCTTTTCGGAACACCTTTAAACAGGGTATTGAAATTATCACAGTTTTAGACTTTTGAAAGTATGTACGCGTATATCCCCCATAGTCATCGTACGTTGTGCTTCGTCTCTAGCCAAACCCTCGCCAAAACTGTCCCATCTTTCCTATTCACTATAGGAGTTTTCCCAGCATTATGAAAACTGGCCCATATCCAGCCTATTCTATGAAAAGGAGACGCATGTAATCCTACCACGTTTTGAAATTCTTATTAACAGCGAATTAACCGAGTAAACTCGCATAACCTCATCAGTGACAGTCAATACCGTTTTCGTGCTTCTCGTTCAACCGGTGACCTGATGACATATCTCACAGAGCCTCCATACATTTGCTGAGCTAACGTGGTTGCTTTGGATATTTTAAAGGCTTTCGGCAGTGTTTGGCATCCACCTCTATACTATCAAAACTATTTGCTTTTGGTGTCCATCCCTCATTATAAATAACAGGCGCGACAATCCTGCATTGGACTAAGGCCGCAGGATGTGTTCGTGACATCCTATTTCCAAGATCTTATCTGCCTTTTGTTGAGGTAATGAGATCAGCATCACGCTCATCATCCCTCATTAGTAAGTTGGATTAGAAGTTTCCTGACTGACCGGTTAATTGCTTTTGTACTAGACGGCGTAAAATGTTCTGATCACGCAATTAGAGCTGGAGTGCCGCAGGGCACTCTTCTGTCTCCAGCTCTTTTTCTAATCTTCATCAATGACATTCGCATCCAGTACCAGTTCTATTCATAGTTTTGCTGACGATAAGACTCTCGACTTTGGATATTCCTTTGATTCAGTCCGAATCTTCACATCGTTGAATCTGGATATTTCGAAAATCAGTGCCCGGGGTGAAAGCAGCCGAGTAGTATTTAATGCTGGTAAGATGCAGTGTGGTTTGATCTTTAACAAATTATATGCTCTACCTGCTTCCTTGTCTATCATAGTTTATGTCATAATATCTCAAGTTCTTCTACCCTCAACGTCCTTGGTACGAACATTTCGTACTGCGTTATCTTTGCTTAATAAAGTTCAACGCAAAGCTTTTCAAATCATATCTGGAACGCAGGCGTAGTTTTAGTTGCTTTACGTTATTATACCGATATTATGATCACCGTTGTTCCAATGAAATATAGGACCTACTTCCAGGTCTTGCTGTCACTCTGCGTATCACCCGACTTTCAAATTGTGCCCATCAGGATTCACTCGAAGTCAGGTTAAGCCAAACTGTCAAATTCTTCGACTTTTTTCTATCGTGTTCAACAAACATTTTGAACAAACTACCTTCTTCCTGTTTACCAGTTAATGATGACTTAATTAACAGGCGCGACATTGGACTAAGGCCGCAGATGTGTTAGTGACATTCAATTTCAAAGGTATTAACTGCTTTTATGTTGAGGTGTTGAGACCAACAACACGCTCAGCAGTGTTATTTATCCCCATAAATGGGTATTTGTTTAACATCTGACTGCGTGAGATTATCACACGGGACGTGAGTTCGAAAAACACCATAAACTGAATTGGTTCACGGTGAGACTCATATCATATTAGCATTTCGAATAGAAAAAAATAGAGTAAGGCTAATTTTTGTTGTTTTAAATCAGTGGGGTCCCAAGAGTCTAAAACACATTTTGCTAAAAAAAATTTGGATCGGAAAGGTCTCAAAAAGGACAAAAAAGGACACTATTTAATCCTTGACCGGAGGTTGGCATGCGAGGTATCATATGTTTCCTGTTTCAAGGACTCTCAACGGAATACATCGCGTTTGAATGGAAAATTTTCGTGTTTCCCGTAACTTATCATCTGAATCTTTCCAAAGCCATAACTACGCGAATAAGTCTTCACCTTTTTAATTTTTTTAAATCTAAAATACTTGAAGATTCTACCATTAAATTTTCTAAGAAAAAAATCGTTTGGAAAGCACTGAAAAAGGATATAAAAGGAAACTAATTAATCCTTGATCGAACATGGGAATCCGGGGTGTCATATCAAAGGGGACGTCGAGCTCATTCCATATCCGAAGTTTGTTACTTGTTGCAAGTACCGTCAGCGGAGAAAATCGCTCTCAAATAAAAAAAATCGTGTTTCCCATAACTCATCATCTGTATTTTTCCAAAGCTACAACTACGCAAATATGTCAAGTTGCCAACCAATTTAGAATCTATAATAACTGAAGATTCTTTCATTGATTTTGCTAAGATAATATTTGATCGGAAGGCTCTGAAAAAGGACATAAAAGCGCACTAGTTAATCCACGTTCGATCAAGGATTAATTAATGTCCTTTTATGTTCTTTTTCACAGCTTTCCAAAGAATTTTTTGTTAGCAAATTTAATGGTAGAATCCTCAGCTATTATTGATTCTAACAAATAAAAAAGGCAGTGAAAACTTGAACTATTCGCGTAGTTTTGGCTTTGGAAAGATGCAGATGATGAAGTTCCGGGAAACATGAAAACTTTCCAGTCAAACGCGATTTATTCCGTTGAGGGACCTTGAAACAGGAAACAAACACCGTATGTAACGTACTCGGCGTCCCCTTTGATATGAGACCCCACATGCCCACGTCTGATCAAGGATTAATTAGTGTCCTTTTCTGTCCTTTTTGGGACCTTTCCGATCAAAATTTTTCTTAGCAAAATAAGATTTAGACTCCTGGCACCCTACTGAATCGAAAACTATCAAAATTAGCCTTTCACTATTTTTTTCTATTTGGTGGCCATGACTTTGGCAGGAATACTTTAGAAATTGGTAGGGCAAAGATAACAGGGTGGCCTGAAGAGTTGAAAAAAGTCGACTTTTTTATTTTTATCGGAGAGGAACGTATGGGTACTCAAATCAAAGGGCGTAGCATAAAAAAATTTAGACTGTGCATGAGTTTTGACTTCAGGCATTTTTTGCGCATAATGTTTGATAGTCAACTTATTAACAACAAAAACACGAGACCGAGTTCTAATCGTGCGAATAGCACGATGAGTGTATACCCTATACCCATGTACAGACCTAGAAGTCGATAGCGATATTCTATCGAAAGTTATGGCCGAAATAAAATATCAAGGAGGGGTAGTTTGTATGGGAGGTAGGGGAACCCGTGGTCCGATTTGGCCCATTTTCAATACCGTCCAAGATTTTAGCAAAACAAACATTTGACCAAAATTTCACACCGCTAGCTTCATTATTTCGGGAGTTATCTTGCTAACAGACAGACACACGGACAGACAGACAGACATGGCTTATTCGATTCAGGGATCGACCCTGATCATTTATATACATACTTTGCCATACCTCCGGTGGCTCCTGTGAGGTGTTACATAATATCGGCGTAACAAAAACAATATACCCTATACCATCTTATGGGTATAGGGCAGGTATAGGGTATAAAAAACAACAACCTACTACCTTCCTTTTCTTCAAAACACACAAACTTAATTCTATGCCAATTTATTTGTACGGCATTGGGCACTCGAGGATTTGGACATACCTTTTGGAAACCTTGTTCACCTCGTCACCTACTTGGGGATGAGATCGATTAGTTTGTCTAGTAGTTAAACGGTCAAAAACCCTTATCGATTACGTCCCCGTTGTGTAAACGAGGTCGCATAGGGTTTCGAATACATTTTCCGTATAAAACAGCTATTAAGTCTTGTTCAACTCGCTCCGTTGAAAGTGACGAAGTCGATCAGCTTTTCTACAGTGGGCAAGCAGTTAAACATCTTTGCTTGTCTCTTTCCTAAAATGTGTCGGCATTTGCATGTGTTTGTTGTACAAAATATTGCTATAAATGATAAGATTATTTACAGTTATCTTTAATATTTTCGCTTGACATAATTAAGAATTCGTGTAAAAATAAAATGTCAGCCTTAGACAATGACAACTATTGAGTCCATTACAAATTTCGTCATTAACTAAAGCGGAAATATTATAAAAAATAATAAATTTATCACAATAATTTGTACAACGAACACATTCAAAAGCTGAAACGAGTTCTTCATATTTTGAGGAACGAGACGAACAAAAGTTTTTAACTACTTAGCCACTAGAAAAGCTGATCGATTTCGTCACTTCCAAGGGGACGAGCTGAACTAGGTTTCCTAAATACGCATCCGGGACTTAGATTCTTCAATTCCTGTTTCGCCTAGTTTTTCGAATCTGAAATTTTTCCCTAGACCCTAGGGATTTTTTGTGTGTGTGTGTGGCCTATTCACTGCCACTTCCACCTTTTGATATCGGCGCCTACATCTGCATTAGCCCTGACCCTACATCTGCATTAGCCCCACCATCTGCTGTCACCACGTTTCCACGGTACGTGAAATTTTAAACTTTTTCTATCGGTTGATAGAAATTGTGGTGTCAAGCTTTGGTTTTTAGTCCCAGCAGCATTAATTTTTAAAGCAACACTTCGACATTCACGATGTTCGATGTTTTGGAGACCGTTTTCTGGGCTTGTGTTTGATGAGGATGCCGCCACTGACAAACTGAAGAGAGTTACCGAACTCCACGAACGACTCACCATTGTCTTTCCTCACACCATTGATTGCCCATTGGATGTTCTAGTTCAACATTGTCCGATTCAACTTTTCCGTTCATATTCTTCGAAATATTTTTTTTGTTACCTTTGGGAACCTTATCAAACTACCACCCCCGTAAAAAATCCTAGCAATGATCATTAAGTTGGGAAAATTTTGAGTGGTGCGCTCCTTGCTCTCTGATCGACATCTTCGCTACGCCCATGGTAAAATTTTGTCAGCGACAGAGACAGCTGGCTTCGGAGCATCTAAAGCACGTTGCTTGTAATAACTCACATAACACTTTCATATTTAGGTTGCAACAGAGGCTGCATAGAATTTTCACAACGGATTTTTTATCCGTCATCCTGTACTGTTATGTTTCCTATTAAGAAACTGTCTAATTTCGAAGCAGGGGCTCAGCAAATGTGACGGCTGTACTTCGTGCATTCTTCGTGCAAACAGGTGTCTATCGGCGGTCAATCAGTGGCTTATTAACGGACAGACTACCTGGGATTCAGTTGTTTTTGCATTACCTGGGGCTGGTTGCTGGTATTGAAGAACAACTGTCGAGAGAGAAAGAGAATATACCTAAGAAATAAAGAACAACTTCGAATATATGACGAAGATTGGCACAGAATGAAAACTAACACAAAGATATTTTAACGAACGATGTTTAGCTACAATTTTAACAAGAACATGCGAGACGTAAATGCTCCCCCTTAACTTTGTGTATAATACCTAAGGTTGCATACTATATTCTCTCAAAATTTTCCATTGCAACTGAAACATTGTCAGAGCAAATTTATTCCATACTATGTGCATACATAGAAGTCATAAATTTGTTTTAACAATTTGCATGTTTTCCTAGACAAGCCCGAAGAAGGTCAAACTGATCCGACTGACCCACCATACACGATAGCATTAGATGGGAGGATTTTACATGGACTAACCGGACTTTTCTTCGTATACGTATACAGGAAAGTAACCCCCAAACGTCTAACTTATATAATTGCCACTTTGAACTCGATACTATAGCCCACGTATAATGTTTAAAGCTGCAAATTCAATTGTGCAGATGAGCTTATGAATAAATTCTAGTGTAGTACGAGAATAAAGTACACTAGCACCTACCTACATTGGAAGGATTTCTTAACAGCTTGCAGAAGCACGGTGGCTCTGCTACGAGCTTCTGACTTGCAGTACAAATGTACATATACATACTTGAAAGGTTAACCTAAGAATTTCAGCGTAGTTTCTCGCCTGCTTCCTCAGTTCCACGGAAGTAAAAGAAGGAGAGCAGGAAACGGAGGGAGAGAGAGAGACCATCAAATATTATTCGAATCCCAACGATGCACTTGGGTTGGGATTTTGTGATTTCCTCGAATTATGATGAATAATCAAATCGTTCCATGACCGAACGAACGAAGCACCACGACGGCGTTTACGTATTCTAACGCTCTCGTTGCAACTATGGTAGTACAACTATAATATCTCACAAGGGATTCATCTATTTATTATTGTCGATTAGGAGGTTGGTCTAACGATGCCAATTCCCTTTTGACATTGACTACTGCTTCCTCTATGACTGGAGTGTGTCTATAGGGATCTTGATGCAGTAAGAGAGATGGACGTGAGTGCTAAATATATTAAAGGCTTCTCTAAAACGTCTTAGGGATTTCGTGCACACCTCTGTACATTATAATGTTAAATGAAAAGCATAATTGCAACTTTGCAGGGCTGCTCAAGATTCCAGATTGTTGAATGGCCGTCGTATGGCCTTTTGTGTTGTGAATAGATGAAAAGATAATAGAAATTTACATAAAACTCTTAACCACTAAGGACAACAGCTTGCGTATGGTCCTTTGAAGGATGTTGGTTAATGGGCCGAATGACGTCCGTATAGAATGTGCGCTGTAAGTCGCAATTTCGAAGCTGATTCTATTCCTTGATATGATGCGAAATTTGCTTTGAAAGTGTCTAAAATGATGATTTGGCGATATTCGGTATAATATTGAAGAGATTACCGAAATAAATTCCAATATTAGTCGAAAATATATAGTATGTGCATGAATTTATCCTTCGCCTCCCTGCAAGCGAGACGATTTCAGTATGGCTAGTTACTACTATAGCTACAGTCACATTTGGCGAGTTACTAGCACTAGTAATGTTGCATTCGAGAAATCACCATAGGCGACGACACGTAATAAACAACGAAAGCAGTGTCATGTACATAAATGGGTGACTATGCGTTGTTACGACGCACGTCATCACCGAAAGTGTGATGCAACTAGACGCGTAACTAGTCACCCTATATACAGGAGTTAGTTGCAAACGAGAAATTACTACGGTGACGACGTCGTAAACAATCAACAAACTGTTGTGCAATTTTACTAGTAACTAGTCAATACATTTTACTACCTACCAGTAGAATAGGACATGTTCAATTCGACTAGCAACCAACCAGCGAGTGAATATACGCTACAATTATTTCTCGGTGGATTTCGAATTAACGGCTCAGCGGATCGACACGAAATTCAGTAGAAATGTGTAGAATGGTAGGGTATTTGCTACGAATACCTTTGAAGTAGGAAAATGTTAACAGGGTGTACCAAAGGAGGTGCAAAAGTAGATCATTTTATTTGTCATCGGAAAAGGGTGTATATCGACATGAAATTCAGTGTAAATATGTCGAACGGTAGGGTATTTGCTTCAAATACCTTTGAGATTGGGAAATGATAACAGGGTGTCCTAAACGAGGTGCAAAAGTAGATAATAATCAGCAATAAATTTAGTATGAATGTATCGATAGGTAGGGTATTTTCTACAAATACCTTTGAGAATCAGAAATGTTAACAGGGTGTCCCAAATGAGGTGCAAAAGCAGAACAATGGAATACACTAAGAAAATGTCATCAAAAAGTGGCTCCAACATCTGGGTAAACTTTTTGAATATTTAGACCAGATTTTCAAATGTTACTAGTAGTGTTTATTGTCATTTTTAGTAATAAAACAGTATCCGCACGGGCTGCCAAATGTCAGCCGGAAAATGATGCAATCAAAACTTCATTTTTAAAGCGTTCATACAATTATTTACTAAACCGGACAATATGCTTGTGCTGTTAGATCAATCAATAATTTTATAGTTTCACACGAAAAACGAACAAAAGTTGCAAAATTGCCACTGTGTATTCGATAAATGGGACACCGCTGTATAATTGACAACTGAATGATAAACCACTGCATGAATAAATTCGATATCTAAATTTGGCAGCCAGTCACATTGTTACTAGACTACTTCCAATTGGCTTCTCGAGCTACACGTGTGGTTACCACAGATAGCTGAAACTGTCAAATTTGACGGTTCTGATATTTAGACCAGTATTAGACCATATTTAAGAGACTTTAGACCAAAAAAGTTGACCCAGATGTTGGGACACTTTTTAACTGGTCTAAGCGTATTCCATATCTCAAAGTTCGATGAACTGTATCAGGCATTTCTGCTCAAAACTATTTCACTGTGTCACAATTCAAATGGCAGCAAGTGGCTTCTATTTGGCACAAATATCTTGGAAGTAGCACAAAGTTAATTTTGTGGGAATTTCATTTGTGTACGTATGTACCCTTTTCTCTCGCATTTTGAAGAATACAATTTTTTTTGGTGGAAATACTATAGAAATTATATATAACAAAGAACCCTATTTAGATTTTAGTTTCATAAATACATTTTTGGATAGTCCTAATTAAAAACGCCATAATAGGTTATCCATTTTTACCTTCAAAAAGTTAAACACACAAACCGTTTAGGTTTGGATGATATTTTTTTCATTTTAATATTTGCACGATCCCATTATATGTGAAACAAGACACCATTCACCTGTCCTCCACAGGATTTTTTTTGAAGGACGCGATTCTTTTGAGGTAATTATCGATTGCTTTTTCACATAACTTGGGTCGTAGTTCGGCCATAACTTGTCGAATGTTGTTCCGTAAATGCTCCAGAGAATTGAACACATAGTCTTTTGCGTACCTCCACAAAAAAAGTCCTAAGGCGTCAAATCGCATGATCTCGTTGGCCACGCGACATCGCCAAATTCCCAAATTACGCAATTGATAATTGACGATAACAGCGACGCCATAGTGATTTTTGTAAAACAGCTCCACCTTTTGACGTCAATGCACACACTCTCGGTAACGAACTTCGTAACAACGCGTAGTCACCCATTTATATGACAATATTTCGTTGTTGACGTCGTCGTCACCGTGGAGATTTCTTGCATGCACCTAACTCGCTGCACTAGTAGCTAGTAACTACACTCAGAGAAAAATTCACTAATATTGAACGAAATATATTTAATTCAAACGATTTGCGCTTTTGATTTTGCTCCACAAGCAAATGCGTTTAATTCTAACGAGTGGCGTTTCTTTCAAAAGCATAATGAGTTGTAAAAAAGCGTTTGAATTAAAAGAATCTACGTTTACCTGGAAAGAAGGAGTCAGTCGGTTTAAACGTATTCTTCATTGAAATAAACACATATTCTTTGATTTTAAACGGGTAACACATTTTGAATAAATAAAAGGCAATTGTATCAAACGTCTTCGTTTTAATATCGAACATTTTTGTTATTTAAATTGAACGAAGCATTCTTTTTAATGAAACGGTATCTATTTCGAGAGTAACGTATCCCGTTTTCATTTCATAGAAATTATCCCATTCAAAATAATTTAGTTTTACATGGAATTAAAAGCAAACTGTGCTGAAATAAAATAATACATTCCGTTTGATTGTCCATTCTCTATTCGATTTGATACTTACTGTTACCTGGGTTTACAAAACAATAAGGAATAAAACTTATGAAAATTTCAGAAAAACACTTTATTTTTTATTTAGGTATAATTTTAATATGATTAATACATTACACTTTTATTTTAACACCCGCTAAACTTAAATTGCACGTGTGCAAGCGTCCATTCCTCCAGATGAATGCAAAAGTACATTCTCGAAAACACTTAACATCGACGAAGATTCTAATGCCATACGCGTTTGTTGTTAGACACTACACATTTGTTTGGAATGAACATGAACACGCGAGACTCATCGGACCGGCCTGTTGTGCTACGTTGAAACAAATGATATTTTTGCATCGCGTCCTTTAAGTATGTGTATTTGTTACGTAAAGAAATGTATACACATTACTATGTAACGTGGAATCTTTTGATTTAAACGACCGCCGTTTGGGGTTTAGTTGCTCTTTTGTTTTAAAAGAAATTCTCTTAGCGTAAATGAGAACTCGTTCAAATCAAACAAGATTTTTCAAACGAATACTGCGTTCAATTTAAATGTGCAGCTTTTAATATGAATGTGCGTTTTTTTCTCTGAGTGTAGCATCGTCTGACTGTAGTTTATGGGAAAAAAAGAATAAATTCCAAAATTTTTTAACACGAAAATACGTGCGTATATGTAGCAAAACTAAATCAAATGTATAAAAATAAACTCAGCTCCAGGCTAAATTTTGAAATTTTCCATAACAAGCGCACCTTATAGTCTAAGAAAATTGGACCAAAATATGGCCATCGAAGGGCAAAAATCCTACATCGGAATTTTTTTTTTTATTATGGTTGGGGATGGTCCCGAGATGATGGCATAAAAAGTCCCAACCGATTGGGGGTCCGCAACCTTAAAAAAAGGAGGAAAGGGGGCATTTTTTCTGTTTTTGCGATTAGTTCAAAAACGGCAAGAGATTGAGTCGCTCCGGTCAAGGACCCCCATTATCCCCCCATTTAAATTTGTCAAAACGACATGTCCATAACTCCCCCCCAAAATTGGAGCAGAGTGCCAAATTGTGGTTTGTTGCGGTTGGAGGTCATAGTCACCCAAGCCACCAAAAATCAGCTCATTTGGATAAAAACTAAGGGTACCTCCCATACAAAGTGACCCAAGACAACTTTGTTCTACAGTTTATAAAATGAGTAGTACGTAGAACAAACTCCTGATGGGTCGCTTTGTATGGGAGATACCCTTAGTTTCTATCCGAAAGAGCTGATTTTTGGTGGGTGGGGTCACTATGAACTCCAATCCCAACAAACTAAAATTTAGCACTCTGCTCCAATTTTGGAGGAAATAATGGATATGCCATTTGAAAAATTTAAATGGGGGGATAATAAGGGTCCTGCACCGGAGCGACTCAATGTTTACCTTAAAACGATCTTGAACTTAGTGCAAATGCTTATACAAAATTTTAAGGTTGAACTAGCATTTTTTCAAAAGTTATGGAGCTTTTAAAAAAGGTCTAAAATGAAAATATTCTAATTTATGTTCTAGTCTAAAGCCGAAATATTCAATTAAACTCTAATGTGTTATATATCATTGCAAAGATAATTTTATGTAG
The DNA here is from genome assembly GCA_949715475.1 of Microchrysa polita. Taxonomy (NCBI): domain Eukaryota; kingdom Metazoa; phylum Arthropoda; class Insecta; order Diptera; family Stratiomyidae; genus Microchrysa; species Microchrysa polita. Next base: position 16,016,220 of record OX454421.1, on the reverse strand, counting down.
TTTTTTTCGTCCTCAGACCATTTTTCTGTATCTTTTACCGTTTTTGAAATAATCGCAAAAAAAAACGAAAAAATGATCCCCTTTCCCTCCTTTTTTTTTAGGGTTGTGGACCCCCGATCGGTTGGGACTTGCCATAATCTGGGGACCATTTCCAACCATAATCCAAAACAATTCCAATGTAGGATTTTTGCCGTCCTAATATGCCATTTTTCTTAGACTATTAGCTGCATTTGTATACCAGGGGCGGTCCACCAGGGCTCGAATAACGGGGAAACCTACGAGTACTTCGCTAGCTTTTAGTAGAGCATTTATTTTGCCATTTTGTTTTATATATTTCAATAGAAACAAACTTAATCTTAATAAAAATGATCAGCATTGAAGAATATATCATCAAAAGTGTCCCGACTTGCCTGGATAATACTGGAAAAGTCAATAGGACAAGCTTTCGAGCTTATACTCTACCATTTAAACTAAAAAAAATATTATTGTGTTTTTTTTTTCGGAGAATCTTAAAACTGCACACTCTGAAGGCAAATAACAACTGTAAAAATTATATCAGTTGATAAAGCTTTTGCACAAAAAAAACTTCACCGTCCAATACGAACCACCCTGTACACCTATTTATTCCGTATCAAGATTTCAAAATGACGACCCAGTTAGAAAATTGTTAAATGCCGACGGTGTTTTTCGTTTTACATATAAATTATTTAGGACTTGTTCGGGCTGGTCCATGGGATTTCCAAAAGGTCGTAACAAAATTCAGGCTACAGATCTTTTTCCTCTAAACTACTCAGCACAATTGAGGAATTTAGATGGCGCCCCTGTAAAAAAAAATCACGCTAAAAATTGTGCCTATTTTCGTTACTGTACTTTTGGAGTATTTTTCTCTGGCCGCCCTTCCCATTTTCCCCCCAGATATCCAATAGGATGTTAACTACGCCAATATCCGAACACCTCTGTACCGAACCTGTTGCAAAGGATTTAGAGCACATTTCGAATGGACTCTAGAAATTTAAGTGATGACAAAGGGCACTATTCTTTGACTTGAAATTTTTATAAGTGTATCTGAATTTCTTCATTGTGCTAAATGATTTAATTGCGAAGAATTTTTTAGTATTACTTGACGATTTCTTACGACCCTTGAAAAAATGTCAGGTTTCCCTATGCGACACACCGATCTTCAACTTAAAAGCTTTCCGCTACCGCTCACAGACCGTATCGAAAATCCAATGCGCGAAATGTATAGAATGCTTGGTCCATTCTAAAAAAAGAGGAAGGTTTGTTCCGCTACTGACTTTAAAACACACAGAACTCTTCATATGGCAGTTAGATAACTTTATTCGATAGCAGAACTAAATAAATTGTTAACATGTTCATGCTCATTTCTACGACCACAATTTCCTAAACCAAATCTTGAATTTCAAAATTAATGTCTTGGCTGTCCATCGCGAATAGTAGCTGCCACATTGGCAGCCTGTTGTCCTACGGCAATTCCCTTAATGGCACCATCACGAATTTGTTGACCAACCTTTTCCTGAAAAATTTTCACGAAAAAATTATATATTTTTTTAAATTAGGTCAACAGTTTAATGGATTAATAATAATTTATTAAATATAATTGAGAAAATTAATATAATTCATAACTTACTACTGGCTTGAAAACTTTCTTCCACCAACTGCGTCCTTGAGTTTCGCCGCAAAGAGCGACAAGAACAATAGCAAAAACAATCAAAATATTTTTGAAGTTCATGGTTGAGTCAATTTATCTAGAAAGTGTACAAGACAAGATGCTTGTAAGCTGTGAACAGTTGATTCTATCGTACTAGACAGGTGAATGATAAAACCATTGAATTTATTGGCATTTATATAGATCACACTACGTAGGCGTAATCTAGGCAAATCACTTACAAACTGATAAGTGATAACTGAAAACATTTTCTTTGATATCAATGAAGCATTTAGGAAAATCCCCTGAAGATTTTTCGAATAGAGGAAATCCGGAAGAAGTGACATGTAATTACATTATTATCATTGGTTTTGTAAAACGAACACATTCATTAATTTCGGTGGTTTCTTTTAAAGAACATGTGTACCGTGGTCGTAAATTTGACATTGGGATTCACACGTATTGCTCAATTAAAGAATGGTGTTAAAATTTTTTTGAAATGAAAGCATGTAGTTGCGTAATATTATCTAAATATGTGTCACTTGTTTTGTTTTTATTTTGGAAATTTCTTTTAATTTTTTGCAATGATTTGTTTTCGATGTGTCAAATGAAAAGCAACAACAACGCATTGGTCTCGGCGATAACTTGATCTAAGATAGAGCTGCCTGTAAAAATAAGCTGAGAAATAACCGCCAGAATGGGCGATTTGCAGGGTCAGAGTTCCCATATGGGCAACATGGGCAACTGCCAGTGGAGGCAAATTTTTAAGGGCGGCATATTTTGAAAACTTTTATAGTGTCCATTGGCTCTGTCGAATAGAAATGTATCTCTAGATCTCAAGGAGCAGATTATAGCTAATTAGACAAAATAAATTAAACTCTGGAACAGAGGTCGCTTGCTTGCAAATCTTGCCGGCGGCCTACCGACATCTACTATCTACAATTTTAATCTCACATATTCTTACAATTCGAGAATTAAGCGATTAATCCAAAATTGTTTAAGATCGGTAACGTAAAAAAATGATAAATTTTATCTTCTTAAATCTGGGTAAAACCTGGTTCCCGAAATTTTAATTTGTCACCCTAAACAAGAGGCGTCAGCCTGCCAATCGAGCATGGGCTTAGGAAGATGGCGAAAATCTGCAAATATCTCATCAGTCTCCAATTGGAATTGTTTTCATGAAAACGAAACAAGGAACGTACTGATTGCAAATATGACATTACATTCACGTTTTAACGAAGCTAAGCTACACAAAAATTGCATTGAAAATTAGGGTAATTGCAACTGGACATAGAAAGACCATTATACAGGGTGTCCGGAAACTGCCGCATAAACACACCGGATTGTGTTTCCTCATGTGATTTCCAGCAAAAAAGTTGTACGGAACATACCCCCTCAGCTTAACCTTTAGCTGCCACAGGCATTTGAAGATTATTGAAAAAATCAATTTCTTGTACGACCAAAACTTCAATATCTCAAAAGCTAGACTAGCTTGAAAATGTGATGATTATTACATCCAACAAATTTACCTAAAAAATAAAACTAACCGCACTAAAATCGGAGATGAGGTTTGGTTTTTACAGAACAAATTTTTGTGATTTGACCCAAAAACAATCTATTTTACCATCTCAATTTTCTAAAATTAACCCTAGTTTTCTGCACTTAAGACATTAAAACTGTTAGAAATAACGAAGCTGGAATAAAATGATGTAGGAAAGAAATAATCGTTGGGCTATGCGCCAATTTTTAAAAGAATCGTACAAGCACCTCACCTTGGCAGAAGTTGGAGAAAATTGAGATGGAAAAATAGATTGTTTTTGGGTCAAATCACAAAAATTTGACTTTGAAGTTCTGTGAAAACCAAACCTCTTATCCGATTTTAGTGCCGTTAGTTTTATTTTTTAGTTAAATTTGTTGTAATAATCATTTTATTTTGCTATTCTAGCTAGTCTAGCTTTTGAGATATTGAAGTTTTAGTCGTACAAGAAATTGATTTTTTCAAAAATCTTCAAATGCCTCTGGCAGCTAAAGGCTTAAGCTGAGGGGATATGTTCCTTACAACTTTTTTTTGCTGGAAATCACATGAGGAATCACAATCCGGTGCGTTTATTCGGCAGTTTCCGGACACCCTGTATAGCGCCATTGTTGGAAAATGTCACCAATGTTAATGTCCAGTAATATGGATGGTCTTAGCCCCCTCCAGAACAAGAGTCTGGCTGCGCCACTGTACTACATAATAAACTTATCGGTTAGGCCTGTGATAAGCCTTGTCTGTTAAAGTGACCAGGGGTCACGATCGATATTTAGCAAGATAATCGCCCTTTCATGTTTGACAATTGTTCATTTTTGGTAACTCGGAAACCCTTTCATTCTGAAACCTGATCACTCTGAAGTTTGGCACACTTATAGAGCTACTTGACGCTCATATTTTCTTCAAATTTCATGGTATCACCTATCCGGGTGCGGAAGTAACAGCTACGCAAATCGCACTTTTGTGTTTTCTAGTCGAAAACTGTACATTACACCGAAAAAAATAATTTATCGAAAATAGCTGGAATAGTTACATTTCTACCTAATGTGGCTAATAAAATGCTATTTCAGCCATATTTATTTTTTTATATTTTATGAAAAATAAACAACAAATTTAAATATAAAAATGAATTTGTATTATTTGGCTTAAAAGGACAATTTAAGACCAATGCGATATTATAGCCCCTACAGCTATAATACATGCATATGTACTTATTTTCAATATAAATTAAACAGATATAATTATATCTTTCATGGATAACCAATATCTCTTATGGATATTCCAGTATAGCTGTGAAAGGCATAAATATATTTCTCATAGAGAAATAAAATTATTTCATAAGAGCTAAATTTTGATTCTTATAGCTATACTAGCACATATAACACGCTAGACAGACGATTGCATTCAAATATCATTAACTCAAGTATGTTTAACTTCATCTAGTGACACACGGGCAAAAAATTAAATTGCATTTGAACTGTCAAAATAAAATAATTTACTAACTAGGGTCCGGATTTCTATGCAACTCATTAATTTTTATTCCTGGTAGAATGCAGTTAGTACTCAATTTCCACCAAATAAAATATTTATGTGCTTATAAACGTTAATATCGAGAAAATAAGTAATCCGAGAATCTCAGTTCGGATAAATACAAATAGGCATTTGCAAGTAATGTTTTAAAACACCTTTATTTCCATTGCTAAATTACAGGCACTGATTTATTTATATACAATACAGGTCATTTAAAACGAAAATAAAAAGTAGAAGTTCGTTCGTTGTTTTTTTTTCTCCAGAACAGGATAGGATATCCATATCAATTTGATAGGGTTTGTAATTTTTTGAAATTTATGTTATAATGTCCTGTTCTCGTAAACACTTTTTATTTTCCACTTTTCACTTCACCCATAAAAATTCTTCACTATTGCTACTGCATGAAAATTCGGTTCCTTAAGTTGCTATTTAAAACCGTCATCGCCTCGTCAAACTGATTGTCTTTTACTGAGTAAGATAAAATGTGTTTAATTCAGAATGCTTAAAATCATATAGTTTTTGTTATTTTATTACCTTTTCAAAGATAAATCTGCCACCGTTCGCTTTAAATTTAGCATCAACTGACAGGACAAATCAGCTGTTACTTCCAGTTTTCCAATATTTATGAAGTAATGGAGACCGGATTACTCGACGAGTAAACATCATTAAATTTTAATGACGTTGTGATAATGATGTTTAAATTAAATTTTTCGAGTATCATCAAGCCAATAAGCACATGACATACGAATTAATTGAACATAATCAAGAGTTAATGATGTTTAACTTGTGTCGTCTGTCTAGGGTGTAATATGAGATATAGTATGACCTCATATGATTTAATATATCTGCTACGGATAAAACCTGAAAATAGTATATGTATCTCCGTCTTTTTATATCTGCTACAGATATATTTTATTTTTTAGTGTACTCGGGATTTTGTAAGCGGAAATTTTTGGAATTTTGCAGACTTATAGAGCACCGCACTGTCCATATTTGGTAAAAAATTAATGACTCTAGCTGTCAAGGTTTAGAAGTTACAGCCGTTGAAAGATGCCATTTTTAATTTATCATAAAACGATGGAAAAATCGGTCACTGTACTTCATCCGATTCAACCTCTAGACACATTGAATATGTGCCGGGAAAGCGGCCACCAACTAAACAATTATCGAAACAATAAGGTATCAGTTTATCTATTGCAATTAACGAACGAAGCTTACTTAATAAGTAGGTACTTTGCGGATGGTTGAGGATTTGCCTGAAAACCAAAATCCGCATATGTACAGCATTGGGCCTCCGGGAGTCTGGTGACCTTCTTTAGAGGGATATAACTTTCAGGTGGAGTTTCACGAGAAAAATAAAAATCTAAACAGGTAGAGTGAAAATATGTAATAAAACAAATCCCCAATGTTTGCTAACACCCTAGACAGACGATTGGAGTTAAACATACTTGAGTTAATGATATTTGAACTCAAGCATGTTTAAAGTCATCTAGTGACACACGGCTAAAATACATAATTACATTTGAACTGTCAAAATTAAATATTTTACTAATTAGAGGCCGGATTCTCATGCAATTGATTTGTTTTTATATTTTCTTATATTCATAAAATTGTTTTGAATTAATAATTTTATAAGTAGTATAATAAAATACTGTTTGTTGTTTTTTTTCTCTCTTTTTAAAGCATTAATAGGCTATAATAGTAGAAATGGATGGGTGGGTGATGCACTCACTCATTTAAAATGCATTGTGCTTTCTTCGGCGGCATTCAACGCGCCTGATGCTTGAAATATGTTAGAAGCGTTGAATGCTGCCGAAGAAAGCAGCACAATGCATTTGAAATAGATGACGTAATTTAAAATGCATTCGGAACGCTGCTGCTGTTATTATTCCTGCTTTCTATTCTATTTGTACTATAATCTGTTTCAAGCATGATACTAAAATATGAATTCAAGGACATATCCAGGACGAGTGAGCAATTAGGAGGAAATATCTCTCAAATAATAACGGAGGTGCTCGTAAGCCAGCTCAGTGCGGACGCAATAAATAAAGAACACACAAACTTTATTTCCTTCGCTGTTTATTACAGGCACTGATATTAATATTACAATAACTGTCCAGCTTAGAACTATCGAGTTATATAATAGCACTTTCAATAAAAAAAAAGTGGAAGCGATTAGACCCGTTTGTTCGGGTTTTGTTTTTTCTCCAGAATAGAACAGGATACCTTAATTTGCATATATGTACATTTGATTATGCACGATTATACACGAACAAAATTTAGCTTTCACCTGCCTGCTCACCACACGAACACCAACGAACCTAATCACTTCTAATTTAAATTTTCACTTCATTTCACTTGGACATAATTATATTTTGTTCACAGTTGATGTTGCACAAAAATTCGGCTCCTTAAGTTGCAAACTAGAGATGTCATCCTACCGCCAAACTGCTCGCTTGTTATTGAGCTGAAATAAATTGTGTTCAATTCAAAATGCTTAAAATTAATTATTTATTAATTGTATTACCTTTTTAAGATGAATTATGCCATTTTTCGATTAAAATTTAACATGACTTGACAGCCCAAATCAGCTGTTCCTTACAGAATTCCAATATTTTTATAGTAGTCGAGACCGGAATACATGACGAGTAAACATCATTTAATTTTAATGACGTTGTGATAATGATGTTTAAATTAAATTTTTCGAGTATCATCAAGCCAATGAGCACATGACATACGAATTAGTTGAACATAATCAAGAGTTAATGATGTTTAACTAGTGTCGTCTGTCTAGGGTGTAATATGAGATATAGTATGACCTCATATGATTTAATATATCTGCTACGGATAAAACCTGAAAATAGTATATGTATCTCTTGTCTTTTTATATCTGCTACAGATATATTTTATTTTTTAGTGTACTCGGGATCTTGTAAGCGGAAATTTTTGGAATTTTGCAGACTTATAGAGCACCGCACTGTCCATATTTGGTAAAAAATTAATGACTCTAGCTGTCAAGGTTTAGAAGTTACAGCCGTTGAAAGATGCCATTTTTAATTTATCATGAAAGATGCCATTTTTAATTTATCATAAAACGATGGAAAAATCGGTCACTGTACTTCATCCGATTCAACCTCTAGATACATTGAATATGTGCCGGGAAAGCGGCCACCAACTAAACAATTATCGGCCCAATAAGGTATCAGTTTATCTATTGCAATAAACGAACAAAGCTTACTTAATAAGTAGGTACTTTGCGGATATTATGAAAAGGTTGCGCTCTGGCCGGTTGAATATCTTGGGGGTAGTATGGTTGAGGATTTGCCTGAAAACCAAAATCCGCATATGTACAGCATTGGGCCTCCGGGAGTCTGGTGACCTTCTTTAGAGGGATATAAGTTTCAGGTGGAGTTTCACAAGAAAAACGAGACCGAGGCTAATTTCGGGCGCGGCCGAAATTTGGATACCCTTCGCTCCCCTCGGGGTAAAAGTTTTTTGGGGCGTATCTATGACTTTGACTTGTGTTTTGTCCTCCCCGCTTCCATGCTTTTCCTTGAATTTTTACATAAGTGCCGTGGCGAAGATTTAATGGGAGAAGCGGGGGATGTGGGTTTCTTAGAATAACCAAAGGGGGGGGGGGGTGTACGGCAGCCCTACGAACGCATGGCCTTTCCATAAATTTTTACGTATGTTTGTGGCATCAATTAAAACACATTTCTATGAGATTTGGTTGAAAATGGTGGATACATAAAAAAGTTTTTCTTCGAAGAACCTAATTTTGGGGTTGGGTTTATATGCCAGCCCCACGACCCCATAGTCCGATTTTTATTTCCACGTTTGTTATGTGGCATAAATAGAAATATAATTTTCTGAGGTTTGATTGAAATTGGTGTGCAAATAAAAACGTTTTTGCTTTGAAAAATTTGATTTGGGGGGCTAGGTTTGTATGGTAGCCCCATGACCACATGGTCCGACTCCATCTATTCATACATATGTTTTGTGTCATCAATAGAAACACATTTGTGTGAAGTTTTGTTGAAATTGGTGTATAAATAACAAAACATTTCTTAGAAGAACTTAATTTGGGGAGCTAGGTTTGTATGACAGCCCCATGACCCCATGGTCTGATTTGTTCAATTTTTACATATGTTTTGTGATATAACTTGAAACACATTTGTGTGAAATTTGATTGAAATCGATGAGAAAATAAAAAAGTTTTCCTTAGAAGAACCTAATTTGGGGGTCTAGGTTTGTATGGCAGCCCCACGACCCCATTGTCCGATTTGGTCGATTTTTACATATATTGTGTGTCAGCAATGAAAACACATTTGTGTGAAATTTTATTGAAATTGATGCATAAATAAAAAAGTTTTTCTAAGAAGAACCTAATTTTGGGGGGTAGGTTTGTATGGCAGCCCCACGACCCCCTTGTCGGATTTCAGCGATTCAAACATACAAACTGCCTGCAACAAAAAGAAGCATGTGTGCAAAGTTTCAGCTCCATAGCTTTTAAACTGGCCGAGCAAAACGCGTCGCAACAGACAGACAGACGGACAGACGGACAGACGGACATCGTCCAATCGACTCAGCTCGTCACGCTGATCATATATATACATATTTTATATGGTCGGAGATGCTTCCTTCAATGCGTTACAAACTTCATGACAAAGTTAATATACCCTTTCACTCTATGAGCGAAGGGTATAATAAAAATCTAAACAGGAATTTGGAGTGAAATTATGTAATAAAACAAATCCCCAATGTTTGCTAACACAAATGAGAGATTTCCCTGGTTTAAGGGTAGCTCAAAACCTGGTCAGGGCCAAATAACAATTTCTTCAGGTTTGAGTGGGCAGCAGTATGAATATTCCGAAAACGTCCAAAGAAACTAATTATCAGCGCAAGAAGGTTGGGTATTACTGTGTAATTTAGCTGCCAGAGTTTTTCATTTCCACGGGACAAAAAAAAATGTTTTTCTTAAACGTTTGCCGTACGTAATATGTAAAACACTGGTAAAAAAAGCCTGAAAAACTAACGGAATACCGCAAATAACGTAATTGCATTCTTTTTCATTGTAACGGTATTCTCATGTTAGTCTCATGACCCCAGAGCGCGATTTCGTCCATTCGTACATACAGATATGTGTAGGTATGTCTCTATGGACTTTATGTCCTCTGAGCTCCGACATCATTACGGGCGCATTTTTAGGTGTTTTGGTGAAGCTTAGCTTCAATCGCAAAACGGATAATTATTAAAACTACATAAGCGACAGTCATTTTTCGATGGCCTTAAATAGGCATGTGATAAACTACATCTTTAGATTTTTCAATATGAAACCAACCCTCCATATACGGAAGGAATGCATACGTCAAGCTTTTGGAAGCATACACACTATATGATCATACACTACTGATATTTGCTCTGAAAGGCAGACAACTATTAAGGCTTTCAATTCAGCCCAATGAATTCGGATGCAATACACGCATAAAACGAAGCTCCGAATCCTACACCAAAAAAAATCTTCCCTTCTGCATCAGTCAATTTAATCAAAAAACAGCATCCAAACCCAATCTCAGACACGTTGATTACATGCCATTTGACGGACATAAAAGTTTCAGTTTCAATTTTCTTTATCGTCACCTCGGGCACGGCGAATTCTTTCACCAAATCGAAATCCATTGAAAACGTTCGCACATTTGAAACAATCTTGATGCAGAGAGGGTGAGTAGAATGAAACATGAAACTTTGGAATTCAAGACAAATTATCGTAGCGTCGTAACTTTCGTCTTTATTACCCAAAAATGACAGCTGCTAAATGCACACTGATTGATTTTGTCCGAAAATAATAATTAGTCCTATTGTGCATTCAGAATAAGTTCAGAGTCAGTTCGTCAATTTTGATTTTCAGTCAGTTTAGGTATATTTAGGATTTTTTGGTACCTTAAAGTTGTTGTTCCATTTATTGTAAATATTTTCAACATTTTTCTGCATTATTCAAACGCAGGTCTTCACTATGATTTCAAGAAGTTGGACGCTTTTCCACGAACAATAAAATTCACTCTGAGATTGAAACGGTCTCCGGCACTAAATCGATGTCAGGTACATGCATAAATCCATTGAAACGGTCGGTTGTCGGTCGGCTTTGCCAAGAAGACAAAAGGGTTATACCTTATACAGTACGCCGTATATAATAGAGCCTCTATTACTTTGCGTGGTGGCTGGTGGGTTCTTAAATTCAATAGAGATCATTATCGCCTGTGAAACCGTATAAGTAGGTCTCATACAATGCCACTAATCATATTTAATAACTATCACGCTCTATTGAAAGTGAACCTTCTTGCTAGGCTACAGTACGTATCGTGTACGCATTGTATATTTATAGGGGCCTTGCTTCTTAGCTTTCGTGACGTCATTGTTGCCCATACCATCCGCTATTATGGGGGTTGGATGGTTCTATGGTTATTCTTCGCCAATTTCATACACTTTCCACGTATACAGAGAGTTTAGCAGCCGACGCGTCGTCGGTCGTCCTCGATGTGTCGTCTATTCTACTAAGCGTCAAGGGATGGAGCAGGCAACGTTCTTGGTCGTTGTTGTTGCTGTTGGTGTGTCGTGTCTCGTGTGGCACTGATTGGAGTAGGCTTCTTTAATGACATGGCAAAACGTTTTCAATACTCTCTTGACTCTCCGGGTAATCGTCACCGCATCCACATCACCCACAAGTTTTACCATATACCATCGCAGAAACAACAAAATGCAGAACCACTTTGCCTTAGCCACCGCCATCATTGCCACCCAATAAAGTTCTGTCCGTTCGTTTTCGTTTGCCAAAATGACGATGACGACGCGACGACGGTGACTTTTAACTTTTCGGTATCGTAATCATAATTGAATAGATTGATTTTGGATGTAATCGAAACGCAAAGATGATGATGGTATGGATGGGAGATGGGATGATGGAATGAGATGACGAAAATTGTTGTTTTGTCCTTAATTGTGTTTGCCAGTCAAATGCCGCGTGTTGTGTATTATATATGGGCGCATGATTGTTCACCATATACGCCGCAGAAAATGTATTGAATTTCCGCAATAAAGAGATTTGTATGGAAGGGCGGAGATAGGAAGTGGTTAGGTTTGTTTGGATCAATTAAGTAGATACTGTATGATAGCTGAAAGGAAGCTGCAATTATTGGAAATCGATTTAAGGACACGGCCAAGTAAGCATGGAGTTATGACAACTTTCTGCTAACTAAATATTTCCCTAAGGGCGGGTGTACTGCTAATAGACAGAGTAGTTAACGCAGGTGGCGGTCTTGCTTCCCTTATTACAACACAGTGCCATACAGCGTCGTTGATGTCACGGCCGGCGATAACACCATACAAAAATTCAAGCGATATCCATCAAGTCAGGGAACATTGACTTTGAGATCTACAACATCAACATCCCGCCAGTATCCCGCTGTCCTTCAAGATACAAAGTCAATATCAGCCCCCTACTCTCCGAACGTTATCGCCTTCCACTTGATGATTTCAACGCACATCATGAGCTATGACACTCCAACCTGAACAATGATACCAGAGGTAACACCATCGCGAACCAACTGGATGGTTCGGATTTTTGTCTTCTTAATGACGACAAACCTACGCGCATCACTGGATCATGCATGAGTTCACCGGACATATCCATCGATTCACCTGGGAACCTGTTGTCAATGGGATCTCATCATATACCAATTGTCCTGACACTGGACATGTCGTCTAAATTTTCTTTCTCTGAAAAGAAAACATACGTAATCTTCACCAAAGCCGGACGGTTTTAAAAGGTTCTCAAGTGAATCGCTTCGCTTGTCTGGCTCCACCCACCGATGTACGTACTGCCGAAAAACATATTAGACGGTTTATACAGAAAGCTGCTATATGGACGCATACATAATTTAAAACCTACACTGCCTGTCATAACTATAGCCGCACCATAAAACAAACTGATCCTTGAAAGTTGAAAGACAATACAGTTATTCCACATACTATAAAGTAAAGGGATATTAAAAAGACAAATAATTTCACAAACATTTTCCTTTTATTTCAAACCGTTATTCTTCTATAAAGGAAAATCTAAGATTCCAGTCTGTCATAACTATAGCCGCACTTGGAATTAGTATGCCAAAAACTGATTAAAAAGCGGAAATTTAGGAAGTTAATAACCGTAAAAATCTTTTTCAAATAAAATTGACTCTCAGGGATTAGTTTATTTATTTCTCAATAAATAATTATAACGGTTGTTCGAGTTTTTTGCTTCTGGACCTCATAACCGTTTCTTTTACATAGAAAACTCATCCAAATTTGGTTTTTGTTTATGAATTTTACGTAATAATGTTTCCTAAAGATTTTCTGTCTACTTATGATAAAAGAGAGGCCACCTCCGTAACATTTCTTACATTTGAAACTCCTTGAAGTGTAATGATTGGTGGGAGATGATGTAACCTCTTGCTACAAAATCCGTTATGTGCCATGTCTTCTATATTAAAACGAAAGAAGTTTATGATCAGGATATTTCAGAGAAGTTTTTACTGTATTAGAAGTGGTTACATCAACTTTTAAATGCATAAACAACCCAGCTTAACACTATTCAATAACACTGTCCAAAATTTGTATTGAGATCTATGAAAATGTAGCAAGTGCTCATTAAAATTATTGGCCAGGATAGTCTACCAATAGAACACTTGATTTCGTTATTTCCGGCATAGGGAAAATTTCATAAGATTGTCCTGATAATAAACTGCTTCCATTTTATACAGAAGATAGGACACATAACGGATTTTGAGGCAAGAGATTGCATCATGTCTCACCAGTCGTAGCAGTTAAAATTGGTTCCAATGTTACAAATGTTAGGGAGGGGGCCTCCCATTGATTGAAATTAGGCAGGGAACCTTGGAGAAACATTATTACGTAAAATTTATAAAAAAAAAACACGATTTCAGAGAGTTTTCTATGTAAAAGCAGCGGTTATCGATGCTAAGAAGTTAATAAGCAAAAAACTCAAAAAACTTTTAAAATTATTTCGTAAAAAATAATCAAACAATCTATCAGAATTTATTTTATTTGAAAAGAATCACTTCCGTTGATAATTGCCTCAATCTCTGCTTTTGAGTCAGTTTTTGCCATAATAATTCCAAGTGCGGCTATAGTTATGATGGACCGAAAGTTTAATATTTCCTTTATAGAGAAATAACGGTTTGCAATGAAAGGAAAATTTTTGTGAAATTATTTGTCTTTTAAATATCCCTTTTGTTTATGGTACATGGAATAACTGTGCTCTCTTTAAATTTCTAAGGATCAGACTGTCTTATGGTGCGGCTATTGTTATGACAGGCAGTGTATATAGCTTCCCACATTTGCAGCGATATAGGCAAAGACAAGGGATCATTTCCGCAGTGCAGACCTCAGTGGCCCCCGCATTGGCGATCTCAATGCTGATATCGTTAAACAGGTTAATGACCACAGACGGAACAAATGGAATTCTCACCTCCAAAACATAAATTCCAACACAGGCGTGAGCAAGCTCTGGAAAACCGTGAAAGGAAACGAAAGGAAAGGTCGCGATCAAGTTTGGCACCACTACCGTAAGCGACGACAGAAAAAGCGCTAACCGATTCAATAAACACACCTAAAAATCCACTCCAGCGCAAAATTGCAAGGGATATGTATCCCAAATACCGCCCGGTAGAGGAGAATCTTCAGCTGACCTCCCATGAAGTGCCGTACCACAGGGAGGAGTCCTTTCTTCTTTCTTGTTCAACTTTTAAAATTCAGGATTCCCCACTACACCTGAAGGTATCAACATAATATCGTACGCGAATGGCGGTATCGTCATGACACCCGGCAATGATAAATTAATTACGCTATGTGCACCCTCATCAACGGTTACTTGAGAGATCTAAATGATTATTTTTATCAGTAAGAATCTCAAGCTATCAGCGCCCAATTTCTCGATCACTCTTTTCCCCACATTCAACCAGGAATTTAACCTACGACTCTATATGAACATAGACAACATTATATCGATACCTTAAAGCACAATAGTGCTAAGTCCATTTCACAACATTTGGAGAAAACGCGAAAACAAAGTTTCAAACCTTGTTCCCATCTCAGAAAACTAGTTGTTTGCAAATATTTTTAGCTTTTCAAGCAGGTTACACTGTTAAAAGGATAATTATATTAAAAACTGGCAAGCAATCGTTATAATTTTGAAGAAAAATCGAGAAAAAGAGAGGGATGTACGGACTTAGCACTATTGAGCACTTCGTTTAATGCCAACGATGGACTTGACGGAAGAATGTTTGTTCGTATTGTGGTTACAATTGGATATAGTGAAAATATTTTTAATGCGTTAATTCGCCATGAGACGCAAGCATTTCACTGTGTTTCCACCAGTTGATATTCAGGAAGTAAATATGTCTCATGAGTTTATGGAAAGTCGCAATGACCGCGAGATGACCAGAAGATGGTATGGTCAAGACTAAACGTTGGTCTTTCTATCATACTCGTTATTGAATAGGGGACACATTTGTATTGTGATGGGGATTATAACAGGGCATGACCCTACACTGGAGCTCGCCAGGAGACTCAGACTTATACATCACAATTACTACCGCAAAAGCTGTGAGGATAAAGAGGAGCTACTGTACCTACTTTGTCATTGTTCGGTACTAGTCGTACTTTAACGAGATGGATGATCTTAAGTCTTCATTTCATTAGTTGATGCCAATGCCACAAGCCACGCCAAGCTAAACGATGCTTCTTTGTCATCAGCGAGAACATTTTTAAATCAAGTTTTTCAATATAAGACATCATTTTTCTTTTTGTTGAATACAAGTTGCCCAGATCTATTGCCCGTTGGATAAGGGCGACATGTTGAACGTTCTTTTTATGACGAATCGGTTAGTAGGAAGAGGTATAGGCAGTGGCGGATTTACCAGTAGGCTGAGTAGGCTGGAGCCTAGGGCGGCAGATTTTACGGGGGCGGCAAATAAAATTTCAACGCCATGCCATATATCAGTTAATCTTCTCGTGAAGTGTGTTTGTACCTCAGCGAGACACATAAGTGAGAACTATTTGTCACCGTTATCTCAGAGCTTCAAACAACGAAACGATTTATTATTATTGACGAAAAGCGAAAAAGCCTCTTATAATTTGCTTGCAGGCTAAAACTGGCAACAAAGCTCTTTTGTAGGGTTTTTTAGAATTTTTTTCGAAAAACCCTTATGATATCGATTTGGTCCGTCCGTCTGTCCGTCGGCCAGTTCACTTAAAATTTGGTGGGAATGTGTAGAATGGTAATAGTCTTCGGCACGAATACATTAGAAGTTGGTACGACGAGTACATTTTATATCAGTTACCTTTTTGCAGTTTGAAGTTAAGCTTACCTTGGTTTTTCTAAATAGTTATGGTATGCGTACCGATATGCACAAAGTTAGTATGAGCTGATATACGTTAAATACTAAGTTTGTTTACATTTGCTAAGAAAAAGTCAATAACAGTAAATTTGAGAAATTTCAACAAAACCACCGTAACTTAGAGGCCGGAGCTAGCATTTGTTGGACGCTATTTGGACTCTCGTGACATACAATTTTGCATGAGTGCGAATAGTGCAGTTGAGAAGAGTACATTGTGTAGAATATAGCGGCAATTGTTTGTTATGGCTATTATTTTGCACTAGTTAGAATGAGAGGCAATGTGCCGAGAGTCCAACTAACACATAAATAAATTCTAGTTCCGGGCTGTCAGTAACGATAGTTTTGAATTTCAATTTGTGCGTGTGTAGCCCCTCTTAGGTCTGCAAATATGAAAATTTTGATGAGGGTTTTTAGGAAATTTTCATTCGAATAACTTTATCCAAATATAGCGAATCTAATATTTGGTAAGGGCGTTTCACAATAGCGTCTTAAGCATTTGTACCCTGCATTATCTTGTGACTGTATCAAACAATGAACATCAAATACAAAACTGTATTTTAGAAGTGTCGTTCATAGAAAAGTAATTGAAATTGAAACTCAAAATCATCAGCAAAAATGCGTCAAAATGAAAGAGATGGAATGTTGAACTCACGTCTAAAAATTCACAAAAACTTGTAAAATAGGTGGCTAATAATATGTTCAGAGTGCACGAAAACATGTGATTTGGGCCAACATTCAAAAATTGATATTTTTTCAATGAAAATGTGTAAAAACCCAGGTCCCGAACTTGATTCCCCTATTCAGCACATTTCGGCTCACTCCGATATTTTAACTGACACCCGAAAAAAATAGTTCAGTTTGGTGTGTTGCCACTTTTATTAATTTTCACAAAATTTTATTTGAACGGGCAGTTTGAAGTTACCAAATGAGTTGCAAATGACTCTTGGGGGCTGCAATAGCTCATTTTTTTTTTTTAAACTTAGAACGATTTATAGGCGAATTAATAATGTTGGTTGTCATATGAAATCACGAATAGTGCACTGTGAACAATTTTATATTTTATATTTGAAAATATATGTTTTACAAATGTATATTTGTTTAAGGCAGCCATTTTGCCAAGTTTTACTGGTACATGCGCCTGTTTCACACCACATCACAAACTAATTTTTGCTTTAAATAGATTACGCGCATCAGCAGCAGCATCGATATCGCGAAACGTCAAACGCAATGCATTTTACATTGCTGACAAAAATGTTGAGCAAAAGACTTGGCATTCAGCATATTTTTCAGCTATGAAATTCTGCCGATGCTGCTGCTGATGCGCGTAATCTATTTCAAGCATTTTGCTTATTTAAAACCACCTTTCTGTCCGAAGTTTTCTTATGTTTTGTGCCTAACTATTTTCACTGCCAAGGTTGTTAGGGGCGACCTGGATAACCAGATGAATATTTTTATCAGCTGTTTAAAATTTGACGGAAATTAATTCGAAAAACTACTAAGGGATCAAACAAATTTTGGCCTTTTAGTTTGTTGTTTAAATTTTTTTAATTCGATTAAAGTTTTTTGTGAAAAAATTTCATTTTTCAAGGGTCGTTAGTGACTCAGATTTATAGCCATATTTTAAAAAAAATATTTGTGTAATCAAATTTGTAAAATACTTGTAAATTTTTGTAGACGTTTCCGTATTTTTGATCCTGCGCCCCGCTCAAACTGAAAGACTGTGATATTTTTTGGCCCAGACCAGGTTTTGAGCTTGACACATCTCTCGTAGAGCTTGGTAGGGGCGGCAAAATGTCAACAGCCTACTAGCGGCAAATGTGTAAATCCGCCACTGGGTATAGGACGACCTACTATTGTCGAATCACGTTGCTCCAATGCGGTTGCTATGGGGAAAGTCCTAAACGACTTCCCCTTCCTTTTAAGTGCAGTTTTGGATGTAGGTTCTTCTCGAATATTATCTACTCTCTACATGCATAAGCTGGTGAAACACAAACTCAAGACACTCATTAGGATTAAGCATGCTTATCAATAGTTATGATTTTTTTTTATTTGGCAGATATTTAGAGTTTATTCTGGAAATATCCGTACATATGTCGATTCCTTCAAATAAGTAACTGCCATTCGCATCCAATCTCCAAGATCTAAAAAAGTTAGATCCACAGCACGCTCTGCAGAGGTTTTTCTCCCCTAAATTGAGCATTTGTTTAACATTTAAATGAGACAATTTTCGCCACATGGATCGGAAATTGGATCAAAAACCATGACCCTGCGCTTCGAAGGCAAGTTGAATAGAGTGCTGCATCTACCATTGCTAAACTTTGTTTAAATCCAATTTGTTATTATATTTAGTACGATCGTGGCTTTCTGGTTGCTATAAATACAAGTTTATTATTTGATTTTGCTAATACCCAAATGACCCGTGTTTCAACCAGCACGACAAAGAGTTTCCACACGTTTTATGTGGACAAAGTAAAACACTTGGCCCTAAAACAATTTCTACTTTTTCGGTGTACATAGTTTTATTCGAACTACAGGCATCATGATCGTTACAACGTTGCGAATTTCAAGTTGAACTGTACATTATAGAAAGGGATGGCCTTATACAAAATTCAATGTAAGCTGGCACTTGGTACAAACCCCAATAAATGTTAAGGAGGTTTCCTTTTGTGAAGAAAATAGGCAATCAAAATTAAACAATTTGATTTAATGGCTTTGGCAGCCGGTCGTCATTTGATCCTTTTTATCGAAAGTAGACGATCCTTCAGTCGGCTTTTACCCATTTCAAAACAATTCAATGAAAAAATATGCCAAAGCAAGCACTTTACAAAAAATTATCCCGTCTAAAGTTATCGTGCGATGTAGCGGACAAACCCATCTTATTCGAATCAGGAAGCCACCCTGGCCATTCCTTTTTATGTCTCCTAATGGTATTAATTCGTTTTGAGGCAGTTATTACCACAAATTTAACTGCCTAATTGTTCCTAGTATGGACTTAGCACAAAATAGCACTATAACTGGACTTAGCACTTTTGTGCATTTTTCTTCGGATCAACCTAGGACATAGCACTTCTTGTAAATTTTAATTATCTTGAAGTTAAATGTGCAAATCTTGTTTCAAGATTAACTAGTCGATGGAGAACTTAACAAGGAATAATACAACGCAAAAATCGAAAAATCGAAAAAAATGGACTTAGCACTTTTGTGCTTTAAGGTATCGATATGCTCCCTCCGTCTGTCACCCCAAAATTCTTAGTGTCACAATCGACAACCATGTGTGATAAGTTTAAGAGCAGGAATTAAATCCGACCCTAGCTG
The DNA here is from genome assembly GCA_949715475.1 of Microchrysa polita. Classification (NCBI taxonomy): domain Eukaryota; kingdom Metazoa; phylum Arthropoda; class Insecta; order Diptera; family Stratiomyidae; genus Microchrysa; species Microchrysa polita. The sequence goes on along the minus strand of OX454421.1, from coordinate 15,996,725 downwards.
GCAGCACATGGGGAAGCGACAAAGAAACTTTGCTTACCTACCTACAAAGCTATTGATCGATCAACGCTGAATTATGGAGCCGTCTAGACAAACAACCTAAGTAACACGCAATGGAGACGTATCTCAAAATGTCAAAATGCAGCACTACGTACCACCACCGAATGCGTTCTTATGACATCCCAGGATGATGTTCATCACCACGTCATGTTAGACGTTCACTGAGGGACAAGGAAAGAGAAGTCTAAAGATACAAACACAAACAAGTTCCCTTGGATAACACTAACTACAAGGTGGCATTAACTGAAATACACTCTAATTAAGCTCGGAAATCTATCAGAAGTTTATCCGCAAATCGGGTACTTGGAACCGAATCACGAATCATCATTCCCGACGAGTTACAACTTCGAAGAGCCAGTCGAACCGCCTCGGCACAATTACGTTCCTAAAGGCTAAACTCTTATCATCACGGATAGATCGCAAAGACATACCCTGCTTACGAAGCCAGCCCGCATAATGTTGACCATTTTACTGTTCTGTTGAACTAATGCAACTTACGCCTCTTGCGTTATGGGAAAATCCAATCGAAGCAGCATTCTTCCTAGATATTGAACTGAAAGATAGGAAGCCAACAATTTACGAATGGTGAAGCAAATGTATTTCTTCTTCTTCGAGCTTGCGCCACTACAACAACCCGTTCCCAGAATCCGTGAAAAGAGCGTGCGCTAAACGAAGTAGTTACGGTATTGAAAACGTGAGTTGCATAAGGATGCCGAGCCCAGTATTACCCAGGATCCGTTATCAGCCTAAGATACACATGGAGGGCAACGAAATTAGTGAAATAATCGCTGACTCCATCTGGCTTTGGTATGTAGACGATGTGTTCGCCGTGGTTAGAAGGAATGATATTGACTAGATCCTCTCCGAAATAAACAATATTCATTGCAATATTGAGTTTACCGTGGATATGGGAGTATCCCATTCCTGACCATACATTCGGAATATATCGGAGACCCGCAGCTACATGGCGAAAGCTAGGTTGTTCAAAAAAATGGCCGCCTACAACTGTATGCTTCACCGACTGATAAATCTATCCTCTGTTCAGCGCGGAATACACCAAAGAACGCGATTTCATTATTGACACCGCGCTCAAAAATGGATATAGTCCGCAGGACGTGGTAAAACTGATCAGGAAGAAGACCCAATATATTAACAGTGCTAAGCTCACGACGTTGTTTGAACAGTCCTCTGAGAACACATCAAGACGAATAAGTATCCCTAACTCTCAAGTGTCTCATAAAATTAAAAATGCTTTATCCAAATTTAACCTACAGGTCATTGGCTCAAGCAGAAACACCACCATGGGGAACTTGCTAGGTGGAAAAAAGCGGAGTCCACCGGATTGAATCTGGCGACTGTGACAAGGCCTATACATATAGGACAAACGAAGCGATTAGTATAGTAACAGTACGATTTAACGAACACAGTTAAGTACATCAGTGAGGTCATCAATAGCAGCCCACATAATCGAGGAAGGACATACGACGCATAAATCGGCCGGGAAAGCTTGACCCATGGAGAGTCTGCAGATCTAAACTACGCGAAATTAAACACTGATAAAGGAAATTACCTTTAGAAACTAGTGAAACTAGCAGTAGGTAGAAGGACCATATACCAGGTTCTAGATACCAGACTTCATTAAAAGTCAATATAGTTTTTTTTTCTGTTTAGAATTAGTAGCTTTCTACTGAAGAAGGGGTAAGTTTTGCTCCCGAAATAAAAATTAAATTTTTAAGAAATAGCAAAAGAAAAAAGATTGTTTCCTTATACTGAGGATTTTTTATTTTTGATTTATCGGCAGACACGTGTTTCGGACACAACATATGTCCTTCTTCAGTGCCAACTAAAATTCTATTTTTACAAGCTGATCTTATATACTAATTATTTATGAATGATTTTTGTTGCACAACTACCTACTTATTCTTAAAAGTTCTTGTTTTTATTGCTTTTTAATTACCTGGAAAAGACTTGATGCGCAATTCCCTTCGTCGGTATTCAGGAGATTGCTTTTTACCTGTTTAGCAATTTCAATGCTTTCGGCCGCATCGAGTTTATGTGGCTGGCGCACTTTTCGGATGATTTCAACATTGTTCCAGGTGATGTTATGTTTCGTTTCTAATATGTGCTTTGCGACTGCGGATTTGTTATGCCTTATGGGATTCTTCGCTGATAACTCTGCCTCTTTCATATGTTCTTCGAACCTTACTTGGACCAGCCTTTTCGTTTGACCTATATAGATGCTCGGACACTCGTTACATTCGATCTTGTAAATTCCATTTTCTTCCTTCTTGGTCTTGGGATCCTTTACATTTGGCAGTATTGTTTTCAGCTGTGCGTGTCTACTGGTGGGCACGATTTCGATGTCAAACTTTTCCAGTGATCGTTGAATTTCTCGCCACATTGGTCCGTAAGTAATGCTTGCTCGTTTCTTCGGCTCTTTGTCGCTATTCGTCAAGGTTGTCAGGCTTTTCGTGTACTTATTCCGTTTTTTCTTTCTTACTATGTTGTCTACAATTGTACTACTGTATCCGTTTTTCCTTGCTGTTTCCTTTATGTAATTGAGTTCTTTTTCGAATCTTGTCTTAGATAGAGGTATACTTAACATTCTGTGGATCATCGAGTGGAGCGCGGCGGATTTGTGCTGGTGTGAGTGCATAGAGGTGCTAGGAATTATTCTTTGGGTAGATGTCGGCTTCCGGTAAATATCGAACTGAATGTGTTGGTTGTCTCTTATAAGCATTACATCAAGGAATGGTAGCTTTCCTTCTGTTTCAATTTCGATGGTGAACTGTATGTTTTTATGTAGCTTGTTTATATGTTCGAGTGTTTCTGTTATTTGGGAGGTGTTAATTATAGCTAAAATATCGTCTACGTATCTAACCCATACTCGTGGCATAATTCCTCGTTCTTCCATCCGTTCCTCTAGTGCACTCATGAAAATTTCGCTAATCAGGGGAGATAACGGATTACCCATTGCCGTTCCTGCAGTTGTCTTGTAAAACTCTCCCCTGAAAGTGAAAAAGCTCTCGTTCATACACATTTTCGCGAGCTCGACGTACTGCCTGTTTTCCTTTTTTTCCCTCGTAGTTTGCCTATTATTGTTGAGCCATGTTTCCAGGTGGTTTAGCGCTTCTTTGATCGGGACATTTGGGAAGAGCGCTTTCACATCGAATGAGACTAACGAATCCGACGGTTTCAATTCTGTGTCCTTTAGTTTTTCTACCAGCTCGTAGCTATTTTTCACGGAGAATTTACTGTGATAGTCGCCTATGTTGTCGATCTCTTTGATGAGCCATTTTGCTACATTATATGATGGAGAGTTTTTATCGGCAATAATTTCGCGTATTTCGTTGCCTTCTTTATGTACCTTCGGTTGGATTCTAAGTCTGGGTAATGATGGGTTAGGCATTCGGAGAGCTGCTAGATTTTTTACAACATCTGTACATTTTCTAAGAGTTTTTTCAACGCGTTTGATGGATTCCGGTAGTGGGTCCACTCTGAGCTTAAAGAAGTTTCCTTGTTGAAGTTTCTGGTGGGCTAATTCGTCGTATTCCTGTCTGTCTAAAATCACCACTTTATTTCCTTTATCCGCCTTTATATAGTATACCGGTTTATTTTTCAAATCCTGAATTATTTTATTTTCATCATTTCGGGCTTCATAGTTTATGTACTTTTCAAGTATTGGCTTAGTTGCAACTCTTGCACATTCGCGGTCTTCTTTTTTAAGGTGGCGTATGGCTCCTTCAATATCTATAATTGTGTCCTCGATGTTGTTTTTGCAGTCAGATGTGGCGTAGTTTAGACCTTTGTTTAGTAGTGCCATCTCTTTACTTGTGAATGTTTGCGAAGATTTGTTGACCACGAAATCTGGTATTATTTCTATTTCATTGTTTTTCGGTGCTGTTCCACATTCAATACATTTTTAAAATTTAAAAAACAAATAGCTGGCCTTAGTCAAGACATTAAATTCCTTAGATTATGCCTCAAAAACAAAATTGTGCCGAAATCACATAGAATCAACATCAAACTCCAACTACCTAATGCCGCAAAACAAATTAACATATTCGAAAGAAACCTAATAAAGGAGACTATAAACGCTAATTACTCAAAACTGAACAGAGTCACTTTACAAGCTTACCACATGCACCTAAAACTTACTAAGGAAGTGAATAGTATCCAACTAGAATCTACGATCCACAAGATAAACAGGGCATACGAATGCGAAAAAGATCGCAAGAATAAGATATTATCAAGGAAATTTGCGGCACTCAAGAATAAACTACCAACAGCACCGAAAAACAATGAAATAGAAATAATACCAGATTTCGTGGTCAACAAATCTTCGCAAACATTCACAAGTAAAGAGATGGCACTACTAAACAAAGGTCTAAACTACGCCACATCTGACTGCAAAAACAACATCGAGGACACAATTATAGATATTGAAGGAGCCATACGCCACCTTAAAAAAGAAGACCGCGAATGTGCAAGAGTTGCAACTAAGCCAATACTTGAAAAGTACATAAACTATGAAGCCCGAAATGATGAAAATAAAATAATTCAGGATTTGAAAAATAAACCGGTATACTATATAAAGGCGGATAAAGGAAATAAAGTGGTGATTTTAGACAGACAGGAATACGACGAATTAGCCCACCAGAAACTTCAACAAGGAAACTTCTTTAAGCTCAGAGTGGACCCACTACCGGAATCCATCAAACGCGTTGAAAAAACTCTTAGAAAATGTACAGATGTTGTAAAAAATCTAGCAGCTCTCCGAATGCCTAACCCATCATTACCCAGACTTAGAATCCAACCGAAGGTACATAAAGAAGGCAACGAAATACGCGAAATTATTGCCGATAAAAACTCTCCATCATATAATGTAGCAAAATGGCTCATCAAAGAGATCGACAACATAGGCGACTATCACAGTAAATTCTCCGTGAAAAATAGCTACGAGCTGGTAGAAAAACTAAAGGACACAGAATTGAAACCGTCGGATTCGTTAGTCTCATTCGATGTGAAAGCGCTCTTCCCAAATGTCCCGATCAAAGAAGCGCTAAACCACCTGGAAACATGGCTCAACAATAATAGGCAAACTACGAGGGAAAAAAAGGAAAACAGGCAGTACGTCGAGCTCGCGAAAATGTGTATGAACGAGAGCTTTTTCACTTTCAGGGGAGAGTTTTACAAGACAACTGCAGGAACGGCAATGGGTAATCCGTTATCTCCCCTGATTAGCGAAATTTTCATGAGTGCACTAGAGGAACGGATGGAAGAACGAGGAATTATGCCACGAGTATGGGTTAGATACGTAGACGATATTTTAGCTATAATTAACACCTCCCAAATAACAGAAACACTCGAACATATAAACAAGCTACATAAAAACATACAGTTCACCATCGAAATTGAAACAGAAGGAAAGCTACCATTCCTTGATGTAATGCTTATAAGAGACAACCAACACATTCAGTTCGATATTTACCGGAAGCCGACATCTACCCAAAGAATAATTCCTAGCACCTCTATGCACTCACACCAGCACAAATCCGCCGCGCTCCACTCGATGATCCACAGAATGTTAAGTATACCTCTATCTAAGACAAGATTCGAAAAAGAACTCAATTACATAAAGGAAACAGCAAGGAAAAACGGATACAGTAGTACAATTGTAGACAACATAGTAAGAAAGAAAAAACGGAATAAGTACACGAAAAGCCTGACAACCTTGACGAATAGCGACAAAGAGCCGAAGAAACGAGCAAGCATTACTTACGGACCAATGTGGCGAGAAATTCAACGATCACTGGAAAAGTTTGACATCGAAATCGTGCCCACCAGTAGACACGCACAGCTGAAAACAATACTGCCAAATGTAAAGGATCCCAAGACCAAGAAGGAAGAAAATGGAATTTACAAGATCGAATGTAACGAGTGTCCGAGCATCTATATAGGTCAAACGAAAAGGCTGGTCCAAGTAAGGTTCGAAGAACATATGAAAGAGGCAGAGTTATCAGCGAAGAATCCCATAAGGCATAACAAATCCGCAGTCGCAAAGCACATATTAGAAACGAAACATAACATCACCTGGAACAATGTTGAAATCATCCGAAAAGTGCGCCAGCCACATAAACTCGATGCGGCCGAAAGCATTGAAATTGCTAAACAGGTAAAAAGCAATCTCCTGAATACCGACGAAGGGAATTGCGCATCAAGTCTTTTCCAGGTAATTAAAAAGCAATAAAAACAAGAACTTTTAAGAATAAGTAGGTAGTTGTGCAACAAAAATCATTCATAAATAATTAGTATATAAGATCAGCTTGTAAAAATAGAATTTTAGTTGGCACTGAAGAAGGACATATGTTGTGTCCGAAACACGTGTCTGCCGATAAATCAAAAATAAAAAATCCTCAGTATAAGGAAACAATCTTTTTTCTTTTGCTATTTCGTAAAACTGGGGAAAACAAATTGGAGCTTACACAATATACAAAAAAAAAAAATTTTTAAGGTTTTACTGGGAAAACTACTCCACAACTTCAAGGCACTTCTCAGTGTCTACGTCGGGGTGCTGCTAAAGTGCACGGTGATTTTACCCTTTCAAACAAAAGGAGGACTTTAAATAGTTGCAAAATTTACACGTAAATTTCCTGACCTAGGATTGTAACTCGAGCTGACCTTCTCTAAGGCGATAAGTAACAGGCGACAGGACAGTCACTTTCATTTTTTTTTGTATCGATTAAGACCCACTACTTTTGGCGGTATGCACCCCTTCCAGTTTGATTATGTTGTCTGATTGTCTGACGGTTACGAATATCAGACAATATAATCAAAAATTAAAGTGATTTTCGCCTGTCACCTTCCAGAATGCCAGCTCTGGCCAAGATCACCAAATTGAATTTTCATTTGTTCGCGCAGAGTTTTCAAGAAGGCAAAGAACTATTGCACATGTTTTTTGGAGTAACTTTCCAAAATTGAAGGCCTACGCATTTAGGTTAGATTAGGTTGCAGAAGATATACGCCAGGAAAGTTGAACAAAAATTTGGCCAAACATCGGAAAAATTAGGGGAAAACTGGATTTTTGCGTGAGCCTTCCTTTCGAGGTCCTAAACAAGACCCGAAAAGTCCCCGTTTCTACGAGTGCCGCTGGCGGTGCTATAGAGGGTCAAAGGTCCTCGAAAATAGGTTTTTCTGAATATCTCGATAACGGTAGCATATACATACAAAAAAGTGGTGTATGGCAAATTTTAAGCTCCTGTACTTTTTCAATAAACAATGGAAATTCCGAATAGGTTTGGGCACTTCTAACGGTGCCAGGAGGTCTAACGGTATTTTTAACAATGTTTCACGAAAATCTCTATAACTGCTGCTCGTACTAAAAACTTTTGTATGGAAAATTTGTACCCTATAGAGTTTTGAAGGAAGCGGCCAAATCTCATATCAATACGTGCAGCCTTGTGGGCGCTATGGGTGTTCAAACCTTAAAAAAAGGCGTTTTTTGGGGTTTTTCGTGAATGGCGCTAAGACGCGGGAGTGTACTCTATGAAATTTGAAGCTTCTGTGGCTGTTAGTAAGAATCCAAAAGTCCCCAAAATTGGGATAGCCCCAAACGAAGTTATGAGGGTCCAAACATTCAACAAAGCAGTTTTTAGGTAATATCTCTATAACGGTAACGTGCACCGAAAACTGTTATATGGCGAATTTGTAGCTTATACAACGCTTAACTAACTATCCCAATTTCAGATCGATGAGTGCAACGCTAAGGGCGCTATGAGGGTCCGAACTGTACAATAACCGTATTTTTCGTTTTTTCGTGAATTTCTTCATAATGGGAACGCATTCGGGATGGAAGCATGTAACGATTTGTTGCTCCTGTAACTTAAAATTAAAATGCCAAAACAGCTCAACTATGCGAACACCCCCAAGGAAGCTATGAGGGGTCAAAATTAAATAAAAAACCTTTCCTCGGGATTTTTTCAATAACGGATACCTCTAGAGGGAACCCATCTGAGGCAAATTTGTTGATTGTGTGGCTGTTAGTATGGTGTCAAATGCTCCACCGATTTGAATGCACTTGAGGCAGCCATACGTACATTGCAACGTTTAAACTAACTAATTTTAAAGGAAGGTATGTGCAGTATGTACTATGTACTGTATGTGTGCACGTATGGTTGCCTCAGGTGCATTCAAATCGGTGGAGCATTTTATTTGGAACCATAGAAATAACTAATCTTTACATACTGCCTCGGGTATAAGTTACCGTTACAGAGATTTTCAGGAAAATAACCAAAAATTCCGAAATTGTATGGTTCGGAGCCTCATAACGCCCTTAGCATTGCGCGCATCAATCTGAAATTCAGATATTTAATTAAGCGTTGTATAAGCTACAAATTCGCCACATAACAGTTTTCGGTGCACATTACCGTTATAGAGATATTCCCAAAAAAGTGCTTATTTGGATGTTTGGACCCTCATAACTTCTCTAGGGGGGCTACCATCGTCGGGGACTTTTGACGTAATACTAACAGAAACTCGAAATCTGTAATTTGCCTCAGATGGGTTCCCTCTAGAGGTTCCCGTTATTAAAAAATTACGAGAAACGGTTTTTCGTTCAACTTTTACCCCTCATAGCTTCCTTGGGGGTGTTCGCATAGATGAGTTGTTTTAGAATTTTAATTTTAAGTTACAGAAGTAATAAATTGTTACAGGCTTCCATCCCGAATGCGTTTCCGTTATGAAGAAATTCATGAAAATAGCGAAAAATACCGTTATTGTGCGGTTCGGACCTTCATAGCGCCCTGAGTATTGCAGGCATCAATCTGAAATTTGGGTATTTAGTTAAGCGTTATATAAGCTATAAATTCGCCATATAACAGTTTTCGATGCACGTTTCCGTTATAGAGATATTCTCCAAAAACTGCTTAATTGAATGAAACAAATTGTTACTGGCCTCCCTCCCGAATCGTTCCCGTAATGAAGAAATTCACGAAAAACCGAAAAATACAGTTATTGTACGGTTCGGACCCTCATAGCGCCCTTAGCATTGCAGGCATCGATCTGAAATTGGGATAGTTAGTTAAGTGTTGTATAAGCTACAGATTCGCCATATCACAGTTTTCGGTGCACGTTACCGTTATAGAGATTTTCCCCAAAAACTGCTTAATTGAATATTTGGACCGTCTTAAGTGTCTCTAAAAAATGCTTAAAAATTTCCGTGGAAATATATTTTTGCAAGATTTTGTTAATATTGAATTGATTTAGCTGGCCGACCACCATTTTAATTTACACATTTTTTTAATCCTTACGTTGTGTTCGGTTTCCTCCATGTGATTCCCTTAAAATGTGTAGGAATATGGGCTGCAAATAACAAACAACCCGTCCATTTTCCCCGTCACTGAGCTGCAATAAGCACTTATCATTGATGAGTTGGTATCAAACTCAAACTCATTTTGTAGCGGCCCAGGAAAAAGGATATCAGATTCGTTATAACTATAGGTATTACGGAAAAATATGGCATAACAACAAGTGTCCGTTTTTTTGTTGTCAGCAATTGCATAAATTTTAGTCAACACACCCTAATGGTAACTCTCACTGCTTCTTATGTAAAAACCATTTTCTGTGAGTATTCTCCAATTGAAATACCAAAAATGAGGTTCCATAATATTAATGCAAATACTTTCAACCATAGCTTTAAATACTTAAAAACTCTCCATAGTAACAGTGACTGGAAACCGCTTCTGCTCTGTTTGAGAATTACAATAAAATGGGTTTCTTGTTATTCTTTTTCTTTCCTACCCTATCTCAATGGTCTTTTATTAATTTATAAAGTCACACAAATGCCCGTACACACATACACACACAATATCCTCTCAATATTCCATGAACATCTTATACGACGTAACAAAAATAAAAAAAGCAAAAAAAATATATACATAAGCAAAAGAAAGAATGTTTGGCTCCAATATGTCTAGAGCTAGCGTATATACAGAGATCCTTTTCGCAGCCTGTTGTTCGCTTAGCCATAATGTACAAACGGACGACACGAAGAGTACGTACTCGTACAGCATCAGGACAGCACTCTCTAGTATGGAAGGGTCAAAGGTTCTTGTTGCCTCTTTTTTTTTCTCTCTCGACGCTTTGGTCTTCTTCCTATCATTCAACTTTATACAACCCCCACGCACCCATTTAGGCGAAGGATATAGAGGTAGGTGAAACGGATTTTGCCTATCTATCTATCTATAACGAGCGACCCAAAACGGCTTCAGGACCACTTACTCTCGACTCAGTGTCGCTCTAGTCTATACAGAAAAAAGAGCATAGAGAGCTCGATGGAAACGACACAATAGGATAGTAGGATGACTTTCGCATCTATTGAAAAAAAGAAGAAGAATAAGAAACGGTAGTAGAGAAGTATCCCTGAACTGAACCCATTTCGATTGTTGGTCAATTTAATAGCAATGAAAGGAATTTAAATAAAAAATGAGAATATCAGTTTATTTTTAACCGGTGTGTTACGAAACAATATTATAAGAAAAATGAGAAAATATGTGGCAGTAGCGCGCGTAAAGATGATTATTTATTAAATTCTTTGCTTACGTCATTGTCCTTGGAATGGTTGTTTGGTATGTATCCCATGCAAGGGTGGCATATTGAAGCTGTTTTTTTATTAAAATTGACTGTCTTCATTTTAAACGCAGATTTTTCTTTAAATTGAAAGAATATTTCAAAAAAATCTAGGAAAAAACGATGTCTGTATGTATTTTTCAATATCGACGTTTTGAAATGCATAGACAACTTTTACTCAATGAAGCGGCAATTCCATAACTGGATAAAAGAAATAATAGTGTTTGTCACAATATCACTTTAGAATTTCAATAAATGCAAAAAGTATTCATTTCCTATATCCATTGCATAAGAACCAATCAGGAAATAATATCATCTGAATTGTAGACACATCTTCGTCGTGAATTCCTTACAACATATCAGGCCACTATTAAAATAAAAATTATCATCTAAAAAAAACCTTCAAATATTAAGTCTGCAGAAAAATAATACACGACGTAGTCCTTGTTACCTATAAAGCCGGTCGCAAACACCCGACACGACTCATCGACAAATTCAATTCAGTAAAAGTGAAAATCTACGCCACGACACAGTCCTAAGTAAAGAGAAAATGATCCGTGTCCTATCTAGACTCAAACATTTATATTTGTTCCTTCCTATAGATTTATTTGCGAAAAAGCTTACGGAATATCCATAGCAAAATCCCGAGCTCATGATTTTTTCTCCTGTCCAATCCGTAGGCAAACAGAGTTTTTCTATATATCCCGAGGGAAAAGGACCAAATAATAATGATTTCGCTGCTTTATTAAATACGTGGATTTTTTCTCGGATTGGGTGAATTCTAAGTACGAAATGGTGACAGAGATGACTGTGTGCGTTGTGGTAGATACAAGTAAAGTTATCAAATGAATAATAGTGTTTTAACTATGACATTGCCTATTTTAATTCCCTGTCTCTTTGGTGACCGTATCCCCTGATACACCGTCCTACATGATTTAACCTTTCGAAAAAAAAGTCTCTGACGCAAGTGTTCCTTTCGTATGAGATGCTTCCAAAAACGCCTTAAACCAACGAGTCGGAAGACCGCCTACATCATGATGCTGAAGGCTTTAGATCTTTGTGAGGGAACAAGTCTAATTTTCAGTTATATTGTCCTATTAGTTTTCTTGCAATGCCAATGGTAAAGGGAACTCCTGTTGGTCGGATGGAAGCCTTGACTGTCAGATAGGCCCTTTGCGCGTGCAGATACACCGATGATACGTTTCATCAGGGAGGCCTTATCAGACAGCTCAAAGCAATCCATGTCCTTGTTGGAACTATCATCATTGCTTTAATCTGGAATGGGAAGTAATACTGTTACGCCCTGTAGAGTAGCCTTATATATTTAAGAAATTTAAATTTAGTAATATTATTATTTATTGGTTAAATTTGGACCAAAGACGATTTTCAGGTTACACTACGCTGACCAGACGTAAAAAATTTTGCTGTACAGTACAGCACTTTGACCTGCAATACAGCATTGGCAAATGTACAGCGGTCCCCATGTCACACGAAACTTGATTCACTACATGATAAGCTCCTTGGTGAAGCCTGCGATCAGTCTTGTCTGCTTTTAAGGTGTAAAGTTTACCCCTGTAGGTACTTTGTATGATCGATATTTAGCGGGATAATTGCATTTTTTTGCTTGGCAATCGTTCATTTTCGATAATTTGGAAACCCTTCTCAATCTTCTTGAAATTTGGCACACTTACTTGGCGCTTACACGGCTGACCAAATCGCAATTTTGAGTTTTCTAACTAAAAACTTATCACAACTCTTAAAATCGTGAGCGAAAAGTTTTAAAATTTAGCAGAGCACCGAACTGTTCATATTTGGTGATAATTGGCACTCTTGTAGAGCTACTTGACTTGACTTTTTTCTCAGGTTTTCTAATTTGTAAAGTAAACAAAAACAGATTACAAATCGACAAGCCATGAATCGTTTTACTCCTCAAGAACGCGCAATAATTGTTTCCATTTTTTGTGCAACAATTCGTTGGTTGTGTTGGCGCAGCGTGAATTTCGTCGCAGATTTCCTTGTCGTCCGACACCAACTGGACAAACGCTTTGAAGAGACGGGGACAAGACGAAATGTTCCCAGGGCTGGCCGGCCCCGGAGCAGTCGTTCAGCTGAGAATATCGCTGCTATTGCCCAAAATGTCGAAGAGGAGCCCGGAAAATCGAACAGACGGACGGCGGCGGCGCCGGCGGTCCCTATGCAAAATTTTGGTGAATAATTTGAAAATGTTCCTTTACAAAGTGCAGAAATTGAATCAGCTGTTAGATGTTGACCGCGAAATGCGTCTAACCTACGCTCAAACCAGCCTGCATCTCAACGAAGAGGTGGACGATTTTTCATCAAAAATCATCTTCAGCGATGAGGCTCACTTCCATATTAGCGGTTACGTGAGCAAACAGAATTATCGCTTCTGGGGCACCTCACCCGTATAACCCGCGAAGAGCCATTACACCCGCTCAAAGTTACTGCGTGGTGTGCTGCTTACGCTGGAGGAGTCATCGGGCCCTTTTTCTTTGAAAACACTGCCCCTCGGGGTAAACGGATACTGTGGACGGCGTGCGCTACAGAGCCATGATTAACGATTTTTTTCTTCCTTGACTCTTAAAGCCCTTAAGGTGAATATTTGCCAGAAAAGCGAGAACCTATCGCCCGATATTCTGGCAAGAGTGATAGAAAATGCCATAAAACGGGCCCGTATGGTCATTAACTCTGGCGGCGGCCACTTGGCCGATATCATTTTCACGACTTTATAGAATAAATTTTAATGGATTAAATAGACATATTTCACAAGCCAAACCAAAGTTTTTCCTTAAAAACAAAAACAGCAAAAAGACATCGGTTGATCACATTTGCCCCACCTTGTATCTATTCACGTTCGGCAGTTACGTCTGCACGTCAAACTTTTGTGTTTTCGAATGGAAAATTGTTCATAGCTTGGAAATTCTTGAGCGAAGCGGAGTTTTGAAATTTGGCGGACTTATAGAGCCCCGCCTCGCACTGTCCCTATTTTTGAACATTTCAAGAGCTTCCAAGGTTCGAAAGTTACAGTTACAAAAGTTACATCGATAGATGCAATTTTAATTTACTTTTCTTACAAAAAAACGATGGAAAAATAAGCCATCGTACTCTATCCGATTCCCCTATCAATCTACTATATGGGAAAATGCATACTAAAGAAAGGACTCCGCAAGGGTTTTTATTGAATTAATTTTTTTTCTACAATGCTCGTATATCCTTCGAATCCGTTAAAATGACATACTAATGTGACAATGGAGCCATGAAGGTTTTCATACTCTCCCCTAAAATTTTTTTTTGTCGTTTTCAGTCTGCTGACGAGTTCGAAAAAGAGACTGTCACGTTGCTTCAAGGTTTTGAAATTACATACACTGCTCGTCACCAGATTAGCACACCCCTTCGCATGAATAGCTTCGGCTGATTTCCAACCAAACTAAAAGAGCTAAAATTTCATAATTATAACTGTTAATAGTCCATTCAATTCTAAATTAATTAAAACAAAAAGTATTGTGTTTCCATTTTTTACTTATGTTTTATAATTGTTTTTCGAAAAAGTACACACAAAATAGCAATTTAAAATTTGTCATCAGGATAGCACATGTAATTTCTTTTTTGTCGATCTTCCTCAATTGAGGACGTAGAACCCCCAATTTTTTGCTGTTGTTTAAGTAATATTTTAGCTTTAATATGGATAAGAGAAAATCATTATCTGCGGAAGAGGGATCAAAAATTAAGGCTTGCAAGGAGTCAAGGCGGTCAAAAAGTGAAATCTCGAGAAAAAATTAATAAAAGTCGATAAGTTGATTCCGAATTCGTGTGTAATAAGTACCGTTCAGGTAAAAATAATAGAGACGATAAAAATTGAGCACTTGTCAATCCTTATGAGAAAGTAATTTTGAGAGAAGCATCGAGCCCTCATGACTCGGTCGCAAGGATTAGGGTAAATTTTCACATTAAGGCGAGCCTACATTGTTCAAATAGTGATAAGAAATACTCCACATTTAAAGAAACTAAAACTGAAGAACAAACCCCAACTTAACTTTGCCCGAAGGGAAATAAGTTTATTAATAAGCATGAGTCCACTTGACATGGAACCAAGAATGGCGCTATGTTATCTTTTCGAATGAGAAAAAGTTCACTTTAGAAGACTAACACAGTTATAATGTCTACTTCCAGGATCTTTGCTAGGAAGGACACCATTAGGATCGCCTGCACTTTGGAATAGATGGTGTAATGGTCTCGAGGGCCAAGTGGTACTGCAAGATGACTCTTCTTTTTGTTCGAAAAGACAACATAGCGTCATTCTTTGTTCCATGTCAATTGTTCTCGCGCTTAATTTTAGCGCATTTTCTTGTAGCTTTACTTTCTTTAGATGTGGAGCATTTCTTATCACTGTTTGAACAATGTAGGCTCGCCTTAATGTGAAGATTTACCCTAATCCTTGTGACCGAGTCATGAGGGCTCGATGCTTCTCTCAAAATTACTCTCTCATAAGGATTGACAAGTACTCAATTTTTATCGCCTCTATTATTTTTACCTTAACGGTACTTATTACACACGAATTCGGAATCAACTTATCGACTTTTATTATTTTTTTCTCGAAATTTCACTTTTTGACCGCCTTGACTCCTTGCAAGCCTTAATTTTTGATCCCTCTTCCGCATATCCATCTTATCCATATTAAAGCTAATTTATTACTTAAACAACAACAAAAAATTGGGGGTTCTACGTCCTCAATTGAGGAAGATCGACAAAAAAGAAATTACATGTGCTATCCTGATGACAAATTTTAAATTGCTATTTTGTGTGTACTTTTTCGAAAAACAATTATAAAACATATAGGCCTGAATAGACCTCGGGCGGAATGAAAATGAAATTTTTGTCCGCTGCGATTCTCTCAATGAAAATGCATGCTTACTGTCGTGGAACATGTCGGTAATGATGGGGAATTTCATAAGCTACAATCCGAATATGGTTCCAAAATTTTTCTCGGCCATTTTATGTATTATTTTTCGATTCCCCCGTCATTAGATATTTTCCACGGTGAAATGACCGGGGAATCGAAAAATAATACATAAAATGGCCGAGAAAAATTTTGGAACCATATTCGGATTGTAGCTTATGGAATTCCCCATCATTTCCGACATGTTCCAGGACAGTAAGCATGCATTTTCATTGAAAAAATCGCAGCGGACAAAAATTTCATTTTCATTCCGCCCGAGGTCTATACTGCGCTTAAGTAAAAAATGGAAACACAATACTTTTTGTTTTAATTAATTTAGAATTGATTAGACTATTAACAGTTATAATTATGAAATTGTAGCTCTTTTAGTTTCGTTGGAAATCAGCCGAAGCTATTCATGCGAAGGGGTGTGCTAATCTGATGACGAGCAGTGTATTTCAATTCTGCTTGTTTAGCTGAGTTTCCGGAGGAATAGGTTAAGCACAGCGAGGTAAATATTCAACGTGGAACAATGTGGCACTAGAGATCAGATGTAGATTTTTCTTAATCCTATCCCTACTTAATTGAAGTTCGACTAGAATCAAAGAATGATACGCTGGACCTTAATCCCGTCAGACGACAACGCATCTTAGGAAGAACCGTGAATTGCCTAACGATTTGAAGTACGCAGAATAAGCTCTACACCTTGAAAGTTTAATCCTGGAAAGTTGTGGGGTGAACTTAAAATTGAAAGTTTGTCTGCAACATCGAGCGCAAATGTTAGGAATCGTTCCCGTACTGGAGATGAATGTGGTAAAAATAGGCCTCAGTAAGTGGTTTGTCTGCAACACCAGCACCTTAATGTTTTCGATCCCGGCAACTACAAAATCCGTAGTTTATTAAAATTTTAATAAACTGCACGAACATGCAATAATGTTCTGCAGAGCGAGCAAGCAGGACGTAAAAACGTTGTGGCTGCCCCTGTGGAGTATGTAATACCGAAAGATCCGGTCCGGCCGATGAGTGAACGAGATGGTTGTGATTTTATTCGAGAAAAATCCGACGTAACTACATACCGGGCATGATGCAGTATTGTTCAAGCAAGTTAGTCCAGCATGTGCCGTCCATAATGCTGCTGTATTCGAACCATATTATATCACTAGATATCCCACAATACTGATTTTCGTTTTAATGCAAAATTATGGTAGTAAATTCCCTCTGATCTGTTCATGCGAGAGTCACACTATCTGAAAAACAATGCTTGAAGAAATCCAAATGTCATCTCAACGCTAGGAATTGTCAAAATTCTAGCCAAGGCAGTAACAAGTATGCAATTGAAAATACTGTAAAGGGTTAATTTTGAAATTCATCTGTGGATGGCTTTTTAGTAGATATTGTTACAAAATGTACCCAATTAATAGCAAAAATCTAAATTTAATTTAATTTAGTATAAAAAATATGTGTGACCGGGGAATCAATCCCGGCATATCTACGCCACTGAGGAGACCATTGATAACTTTAGGGCTCCCTTTTTAGTATCAACAGAACCTTGCCTTCCAAAGGTTCAGTACATATTTTACATTCTCAATTCTGCTTACGAAGATATTATTTATGAAGTGAAGAAGAATATGAGATAATTTTATGGCATGCATCATGGTGGTAGCCTCGTGCTTCCGAATTCCGCAAATATACAAAATTGGGTCTTCGAAAGTCTGGTGACCTTAGATTAGATTTCATGGATTTGCATGATGATGTCGTTTTCATTCTGACATGTTCACTTCTACTTATAGGGAGAATTGAGGTATGAGAAGGGGTGCAGTCAGTTAGTTAGATCCTAGTGAATTCACAGCAAGTCGTGATTGGGATACTCTCTCTTGATTTGCAGGTCCTGTGTTGTGAAACAGTGTATACTGCATGTAGAGAGTTATTCCGTTATAACTTAGTCAGCGGCGCATTGGAACACGGGCATCCAAGTCTAAAGTGTCCCCAAAGCTCGAGACCCATATTTGTTTCAAATATAAATGCTCATTAGTGAAAAGCACAAAAATCTTTCTGACGCATCTCTTAACGTCTCTAGTCCCATCATCTCCTCCCAATTAATCGACTTGGAAATCTCTTCCTGAATTTCAGTTAAGATTGGCATTTTCAATTTGCAACACGCTTAATAATAGATTACCCTTTTATACAGTTTTTTTTTATTTTAAAAGTTCTTCTTCATAAAAAAAAGTTATAGTTAAAATTTGCACCAATCAGCACACGATGAGCATTAAAAATGCTTTGGTCTTCGACTAGGGAAAGGTCTGTCTCCCTTCTGTTTTCGTATCGAATCATAGGAATGGAATACATATTTCTAGATGGGAATCAAATTTGAAAATTTAATGTGTGGGAAATAAACATCCTTCCTGATGAAATGAAGTCGACCACAGTGGTTCAGATTGAAATTCTTACAGGACAAAAATCCAAAATTCAAGTAGAAGATTTTTGAAGCTCATGTTCAGAAATTAAATACATTGCCACTCATCCATACAATTAAGAAAATACAATTATATCCTTCTTGTCCAGTGGCGCACCTATCAAAACATTCGGAAACTCCAAAAGTACCTGTTTGGAGAATGATTGAAAATGGTGTCACTAAAAAAGTGTTGTTTTTCTCAAGATTGTTTTTTAATTAAAAACAATTGCTTGTTTTTAGAATGAGATAATGTAAATTTAGTCTTAACATTTTTTCTAATATACGTTACGTGAGTATATTAACTAAGGGCCTCTTTTAGCCCCATTTTTTGTTGCAAACTTTTATGAACCTAAGTAAACCTCGAAAGGGGTAATTCAATCGAAAGCATCATTAATATACAACACTTACAAAATTTAAAATTAGAGCTGAGTGTTAGCATATCGTTTGAAATAAAACGACATAATTCGATATAAAAATTCGCTTGCCTACCGTATACGAAACAATATATCTTAATTTTACGGGAACCATACGAAATCCCCATTCACAAAATCCCCAAACGTAGAAAAATCCCCAAAATCAAAATCCCCATATTCAAAATCCCCATAATCATAATACCCATATACAAAATCCCCAATCATAAAATCCCCAAACACCCGAAATATGATGGTAAATGGTAGATGGATGGTAGTAAAAAATGGTAGATGGCTGGTAGATGGTAAATGGTTGATGGATGAAAGACTGTAAATTGTTGATGGTAGATGGAAGGTGTTAAATGGTAGATGGTAAATGGCACTAGGAGGGACATAAATCGATACTAACTTATTTTTTGATTAGCACAAACAAAATATTCGAGTCAATTGCATATATCGTTCTAAACATAATGGGTTTTCTTTAACATCGTCGAGACAAGTCCTCATCTGAACGAATATTCGCGGAAAACTTGGTTGGCTTATTGTTGGAACCGATTGCATATTTAATCGCCTGCACATTATCTGCTGTTGTTCTGTGTTACTTCAAAGAGTTTGCCGTTGATTAGCATATATTATATCAGTCCACGACGGTGATTTTTTTATTGCATAGCAGGACTATTCAATTACAATAATCTAAAGCACCTACCATTTATTATCTACCATTTACCATCTACTATTTGCTATTTACCACCCACCATTTGCAATTTACAATCTACCATTTACCATCTGTCATCAACCATTTACAAGCTACCATCCGTCTACCATTAACCACCTACCATTTACCATCTACCATTTATAATCTGCCATTTAACATCTATCATTTACCATCTACAATAGCCTAAAGAAAGTCTCCATTCCCCATTTGAGGTGTGATCTTAGAACGCGCGCGCGTTCTTAGATCACACCTCAAATGGGGAATTTCGTTTGGGGATTTTGGTTTTGGGTATTTTGATTTCGGGGATTTTGATTTCGGGGATTTTGATTTCGGGGATTTTGATTATGGGGATTTTGATTTGGGGATTTTGGTTTGGGGATTTTGTGACTGGGGATATCGTATCCAACCCAATTTTACATGTCCTAAGTAGACATAGGTGTAAAATCGCGACAAATTATTTCGCCAATTTCGACTGTTTCCAGAGCACCAAATATGCGGAAATACACCCATGCCTACTTGGGACATCCAAAATTAAGATACATACATATATTGTTTCGTAAATGGTAAGCAAGCGGATTTTTATATGGAATGTCACATTATGTCGTTTTATTTCAAACAATATGCTAAAACTCTCTATTGTTTCAAATTTAATCTTTTTTCGAAAAATAGAGTTTTCCGTTTTTCTCCATTGATTTAAATGGCCAAATGACTTGGTTGTTTTCATGCTAAATCATTTCAACCCGAATAAAGACACTGCGAAACTGGCTAAAGTTTATAAGTGTATCACTGTAGGAGAAATAAAAACCCACCCACCAGTAATAACAAAATTAGTGAGAATCGTTGTATCACGTGCTCACGTGCCAATACGACAACACGATTCGGTATTAAATTTGTCAAGTCCGAAATCTGTCAATTGCGTATAATGTATGTCGATGACTGACTTTAAGTTAAAGTTCAAATTTATTCTTAAAGATAACAATATTGAAACAAACAAGTTCTGAATTGACCCCATTTCAAATCATGTTGACGAATTTCCATGACAAATTGATGAATTTCATGTCAAATTAACGCATTTGAAAATCATCGGACAAATTTGGGAATTTAAAAATCTGATTTAGGAATTTCCATTCTGAAATGGCTAATTTGGAAAACATGTTGACGAATTTCCATGTCGAATTGACGAATTTCATAATCATGCGGACGAAGTTCCACAAATGTATGAATTTCAAAATATTGTTGACGAGTTTCCATTAGCAATTTGCGAATTTCCATGTTTATTTTATGAAACTCCATATCACAATAACGCATTTCAAATTGACGAACTTCATAATCATACTTAGATTATGCGGTTCTTCAGTTTGAAATTCAAATTTCCATGTCAAAATAACGAATCATGTGAACGAATTTCCAAACCATTTTTAAGAATTGCCATTGCAAATTTTGGAAAATTTAACAATCTGACTTTTGGCGATTGGCGAATATCGAATAGAAGAAATTCCATGTAAAATTTACCAATTTCCAAACAGATTAAATTGTCGATATTTCAAAACCATATCAACGAATTTCAATTTCAAAAAGGTGAATTTCAATATGTTGTTAATTTATATTACTAAGTGGCAAATTTTCATGACAAATTTACGAAATTTCATGACATTGATGAATTTTAAAAATCATGTTGAGGAATTTCTAATGTTGGCGAAATTCAAAATTATGTTGACGAATTTTCATGTCAAATTGACGCATTTGAAATTGACGAATTTCGAAATGATTTTGGCGACCTTCCATTACAATTGTTGAAATTTCCAAATTTGGCTTACGAATTGGCGAATTTCAAAAACATGTTGTCACGTTTCCATATTTTAAATCGACGGAATTCCATGTCAAATTTACCGATTTTCAGACAGATCAAATTGACAAATTTCAAAATCTTATTGACGAATTTCCTTTTCAAATTGATTAATTTCAAAATATTGTTGACGATTTTCAATTAAAAATTGACGAAATTCAAATTCAAAATCCCAAATCATGTTCCATTTTTTGAGTGTTACCCATACACTTAAAGGGAAAACCGGACGGCAGCGTAGAGGGCTCCACGGGAGTGTCGTGGTGTAGGGAAAAAATTGATATCGATCGTTGCATTCTCGATCATGCCGTCCCCAGAAGTACATGGCACGAGACTTAGCGACGGCATCTGATGAGAGGTGTCGTGCCATGTACACGGAGAGAAAAATGTGCAATGAATTCAACAAAATCATACAATGAAATTCACAACACAGAATTTCACTAAATTTGTAGTGAAAGCTATTAAAATGTAGTGAAATTGATTACAATGTAGTTGTTTTTACTGGTGTTGGCCTATTGTAAAAATGATTGCAGTGTAATGACAAAAATCATTGCAGGATACATATTTGTATTTATTGCGTTTGAGGTAATTTTCACCACAGCCTGTAATAATTATTATTGCATGGTGTAATAGTTTTCATCCTTTCGTACATGAAATTAAAAAGAGCGCGTAATATTTATGAAACTGTCAAAAAATAAAACGACTAATTTATTCGCATAGCTTGTAATCTTAGATAGCTTAGGTGTAGGACGTAGGACTACGAAACGATATGTCCCCGGTTCAATTCCCAGTAGAAGCAAATTGTTAAAAGGTAAAGTTTTCAAATAGGGGGAAAAAAGTTAAGGATAAAATAGAAGTAAAAAATAAAAAAAGTAAAAAATAGAAAAAGGAAAAAATAAAAAAGAAAACACTTTTTGTACTTTTTCTATTATCGCCGAACTATTTTCCTGGAAAGTTTTATTACCAAAATTTCACAAAACCAATTGTTAATTTTATTAAAGCGCAATGACATTTTTCATTACAGATTTTTGACACTACTGTAACTGATGTAAAAGTTATTACTTACATCAGTTACAGTAGTGTCAAAAATCATTACAAATGCGATAGTTTTTATTACAGTTTTAATAACTTTCACTACATTTTTTCTTTCCGCGTACTGTCGGTCGAAATCAAAATGACAATTTTTGACTTCTCCCTTGCGGGGACAATATTATTCTAACAACGTTTCCTTTTCTTTTCTGTTCCGTTTTTTGAGTGTTACCCAGTGTTAAAACCGGACGGCAGCGTAGAGGGCTCAACGGGAGTGGCGTGGTGTGCGGTGGCTGCGTCCGAAATATTTATAGTAGTCCCAAATCATTTTCATATCAAATTGATGAATTTCCATTTCCGATTTGTGAATTTTCATGTAAAATTTTCGAATTTTTATGTCCAATTGGTGAACTTCCAAATCATTTTGATAAATTTGCAAATAATTTTGAAATGACAGATTTCATTTAAAATTTATCTTGACTGCTCGGTTTCCAAAAACAATTACATACTCCAGAAATGTATGTTCAATGTACAGTACACGCACAATATCACAAAATGAGCCAGCCCCAGCAATTCAGATCTAGAGTGAACTGAACCTAGAATTCAAACGTATAAAAAAAGACTCCGCTTTGAGTTCTATACTAAAAAAAAAAGGAAAAACGTTACGTCACTGCCTTTAGTTAATTGTTGCACTCCGAGATTATATCTAGGCTATTTCAATGACGAATCTTTGGCCTCCTGGAGGATTGTGTTCTTAGCAAAATGTAACATTTCATATAATGGCAGAATAACGTTCAAGTAATTTCAAAGGAAATTATGACCTCGACTTCAATTTAGTTCTTAGTTGCTTGATCACAGCTCCTGGATCGTCAAACACTTGGCTTAAAACTGGTACTCCTTACTGAAGTCATTGAACCCGATCATCTTAATCGGGAACTATGCTTAACCTTTACGGTAAGCACGCAAGTAAAAGGCTACATAAGTATACTGATGATACCTATATATACGAACGCTTTCTAAAAAATTGGAGAGTTGCGTTACGCCTTTTTATATTAAACAAGTGAGGGCCATTAGTTTGGTCCTCATAAAATGTACTGAGTTCACCTAGCGAAAAACTTGCATATATGTATGTCTCCCGTGAAAACCGTGCCGTGGAGACTTGCTTTTTATTCACTCAATTTAAGATAAATGTTCACTCGCGTTCTGGTTGATTGTCGATGACATCTTTTCACTGTGAAATAAAGTGCAACTGCATTATTTTCGCTCGCGAACTGACAAAAACCGCTGTGGAAACTTTCATGTGAAGTGAGTACCACCAAGCGAATTCGGTTTCACGACCATCAAAATTTTGACAGTATTTGTATGGATTTCACGTGAACTGACGATGATAGTACCTACTCTAAACGATAAAATTTCCCAATTATGCAAGAAGAAGATGCATTGTACACCTACTACTAGATACAATTGTACATATATATATTTCTTGCGAAAAAAAAAAAAAACAAAAAAAATACAAAATCGCATCTACTAAATTATACCATTTTCCATTTAATTCATTTTTAACAATGGCAATTTATTTAGATATACAAAGAGCTCTCGTTTTCCTAATGAGAATGATTGAAATTTTCCATTTCATTTGAGTTTGAACAATTTTCCTTCAATTTATTTTCATTTTCTGTCCAGCGCATCATCCACAATTTCGTACAAAAGTCCTCACGTAGATATCCCATAGCATCCGAGTGGTCGAAAGCATTGTTGTTCAGCAAACAGCATTTTTCCTTCTGCATACTTTTTCCTCCTAAACATGTATAAATCATCGTACAGCTGTAATTAGAATACACCATTATCATCATCGTGGCATCAACCACTCAATGATATTTTCCATTCTGTTCAGTGATATTTTCAAGTATGAAATATTTATATCTCTCTGTCGGCTATACCGTTATACCGTTACGTGCGCGCAAGGATAACTCTTCCCTATACTCTTTCTGCTGTACATTTTTTCCTTTTATTTTATCCCTATGTTGGCACTGCGACAACAAAAGAACTCAATATCGCAATTTTATATATAGAGAGGACAATATCAAGAGCAGAAACAGAAAAAAGCATCATGCAGAAAACTAAAAGTGCCATCCCGCATCATATCTCGTACCTCTATATCCTATCCGCGCGCACCACTCTTATACGATGGCTGACAATTTTTATCCTTGTCCATTTGTCGGGGCCTTTTTCTTCGGTATCCGGCACTCGAATTGTTGACGTTCTGTCGACTGTCGTTTGTTGTTTTGTTTTTTTTTTTCGTTCTGTGTGTTTCATTCATCGTCCTTGCATCCCCCCCACCACAAACCGTCCCTGGCAGTTGGACCCGGAGTCCTATATATTTTTGGTACGCTCCATTTCAGAAATTATTCTCCTTCGTTGGCATTTTGTGTGTGTTGTATTTTAAAATATTTAAAGGATAATAGAAGTGGCTTTTCAAAGTTTGATTTGATTAAACCTTTCAAAGTGACATCATAATATGCCACCATTCGGTGCTAACCCAGAAGTGTCGTAAACGGGCAAACAGTAAATCCATGTCCTGGATACCCGAACGTTTTACATCGTACGTACGACGAACACACAGTTCAAACATGCGGCGTGAACATTATACATATGTATGCATGTATGTATATGCTCTCGAATAGATCCTGACAGATAGGGCAGCCGAATATAGCGGATACACCATATACGAGTACACATACTTGTAGAATTCGGTTTACGGTAAAGTGACGGCGGCGGTGGCCTTTACCGACATTGGGCGTAAAATCCCTGTGACCAGAGCATATGTTTGCCGTTGGTATTACTCATTCTCTCCTCCCCTGTAACCATACTCGGATTGGAGTGTGTGTGTGTGGAGAATATATTTGGGCAAACCAAAATGTAATTTAATCAAAACTTGGTGCACATTTGTCTTACCGTTAGTAATTGATATTCTGATACAGTTGAATTGTTTAATTCACTCGTTAAATCATTTTAAAGTTTTAATGGAAAATGATGATGCTCCTGTTTTGATATAACATGCACAAATGTACAGAAAGAAAGAGAGAGAGAGAGGGCGGAAACTACACTGGTGAATAATTTCCAACTGAAAACACATTTTACAACCGAAACACACTATGAGAAAGAGCGGATTTAATGGAAGTCTTTAGATCTCAGAACTTATGCCACTTGAAAGTTTTTCAAACCGCATAGTAATGTAGTATGTACTTGTTCTCGTGCTAGGAAATGGGCTGAACAGAATAAATTCTACTGCATGGCATTCGTTTGTAGTATCTACGAGTAGATGCAAGTGCTTACATGAAGTGATACATAATCCTGTTTTGAATATAACTAATTAGGGACACAGGACAAAGTTAGAAATGAAAATGCGTTGTGTGAAATTAATAGAATCGGCAGATTTTCGTTACAGATAAAATAGAAACTTTTGTTTGTTGCACACGACCCTTAAAAGAAATTTCCTTGAGGAATAGAAGGGCGAGTACGCTTAAAAATTTACACTGAATAAATCGAGAAGGCTTAATGACATAATAATAGAAATATGTATATGATATGACGTTGATGTACTGAAACAAAATTTAGGGAATACAGTTATATATGATTTCTAATAGAAAATGAACAATTTCATAGAAGCTTGTGAGGCTTCGTTCAAACGACGAGGCGTACGGGTCGCATTGACTTATGTACATACCCTGCGCGACAAATGCTTAGGTTCATGGATATTTTGCTTTAGAATGATATAATTTCTTTGCACTCTGATTGGTTAACGGTTAATTTAATAAATATTGCAATTCTATCAAGCAACTCGCATAGCTAACGGAATTTAAAAAAATGAAATTCGCAATTTCCACTTCGACAATTCTATAGGTTCACTTACTTTAAAGAGTTATCTCGTCGTTGTGAGAAGTGTTTTTGGAAACAGTTTTTTTCGCGTTGTACTCTTGTTATTCATAATGTCAACTTTCTGCCGAGGAAAAGGCGACAATTTCCATACTAAAGCAAGAAGGATATTCAAACTGACAAATTGCAATACAGATTCAGCGGATCTCGAACGATGTTAATATGTAATTTTATTCAAGATAGTGAAAATTATGACGGACGACACGCAGGCCGCAGAAAAAAACGAGTTCCGTTGCGTCAAGGCGACGCGACGTCTCTTAAGAGAAGCCTCGAATTCGCCCCTTACTGCGCGTAAGCTTGGGGAGAATTTGGGGTTATCAGCAAGTGTGAGGACCATCAAACGAGTTCTTAGATCTTATTCTTGTTTGAAACGTTTACGGTTAAAGAATAAAACAGCCTTAACCCAGCAACATCGCCTAAACCGCCTGGAATTCGCCTTAAGATTCATGAACTGGTCATCGCAATGGAGGCCGGTAATATTTACGGATGAAAAACAGTTTTGTGTTGACGGTCCAGATGGGTTCTCCTACTACTATCATGGTATTAGGAAGGAACCTATGTAGCTGTCACGCCATCACTCCCTAATAGGTTCCGTTATGATATGAAACTATCGGCTTGGTCATCCTACGAGGTCGCTAACGCTAACGGGTTCATCTTATAAACAGCTCTTAGAAGAGGAAATGCCTAAGATAAATGTCACATACGAGGGCGATTCTTGGATATTCCAATATGATCTTGCCCCAATTCGTACAGCGAGAGTGGTTAAATCGTTGATTGAGGAGAAAAATGAGACTTTGTTAGACTGGGTGCCCAACACAACCTGACATTAATATAATAGAAAGCATTTGGGGTGGCTTGTTCGGGAGGTTTAGAGTAGTGGTAGAGGTTATTCATGAAATTAAGACAGCTTGGTCTAAAATACCGATATCCGTGCTGCATTCATTATACGGTTCCCTGCTTCGAAGGCTTTATGAAATTATAAATAAAAATGGCGGAAATACACACTATTAAATAATAAAAAATGCTTTTGTTATACCCTTCACTCGTAGAGTAAAGGGTATATTAACTTTGTGATGAAGTTTGTAACGCATTGAAGGAAGCATCTCCGACCATATAAAATATGTATATATATGATCAGCATGACGAGCTGAGTCGATTGGGCGATGTCCGTCTGTCTGTCTGTCCGTCTGTCCGTCTGTCCGTCTGTCCGTCTGTCCGTCTGTCCGTCTGTCCGTCTGTTGCTACGCGTTTTACTCGGCCAGTTTAAAAGCTATCGAGCTGAAATTTTGCACACATGTTTCTTTTCATTGCAGGCAGTTTGTATGTTTGAATCGCTAAAATCGGACCATGGGGTCATGGGGCTGCCATACAAACCTTACCCCCCCAATTTGGTTTTTCTAAGAAAAACTTTTGCATGTGTTTACTATATTCAACGAAATTTCACACAAATGTGTTTCTATTGATAACACAAAACATATGTAAGAATGAATCAAATCGGACCATGGGGTCATGGGGCTGCCATACAAACCTAACCCCCCAAATTAGGTTCTTCTAAGAAAAACTTTTTCATTTGTGCACCAATTTGAACCAAATTTCACACAAATGTGTTTCTATTGATGCCACAAAATATATGTAAGAATAAATGGAATCAGACTGTGGGGTCATGGGGCTGTCATACAAACCCAGCCCCCAAATTGAGTTTTTCTAAGAAAAACTTTTTCATTTGTCCACCAATTTCAATCAGACCTCATAAAAGTGCATTTTATTTGATGCCACAAAACATGTGTAAAAATGAATGGAATCGGACGATGGGGTCATGGGGCTATCATACAAAGCCAACCCCCTAAATTGAGTTCTTCTACGAACAACTTTTTTATTTGTGCACCACTTTCAACCAAAACTCGTAAGAGTGCACTTCAATTGATGCCATAAATAATCGGACTATGGAGTCATGGGGCTAGCATACAAGCCCAACCTCCCCATTTTGGATCTTCTAAGAAACATTTTTTCTACACCAATTTAAAAAAAAAACCTCAATGCGTCTTTATCAAAACAAAAAAAAGTAAAACAAATGGAATCGTACTATGGGGCCATGCTCCCGCATCCCCCCAATAAAGTTTTCTGAGATATTTTTTTTTATTTTACCACTTATTCCAACCAAACCTCACACAAATATTGTTTTATCGACGCCACAGAATTTGTCAATATCAAATATTATGCGAAAACAGAAGGAAAAGAATGGGGAAGGATTAAATACAAGTCATAGGTTTGCCCCAAAAAACTTTTAGCCCGAGGAGAGTGAAGGGTATTCAAATTTCGGCCGCGCCCGAAATTAGCCTCGGTCTCGTTTTTTTTTGTATTTATCTTTGATACTTTTCTGAAATATTTTTTCGGCGATAACATTATGTGAAACGGTAAAATCGGAAATTGACTCTTTGAATGGAATAAATTACTGTAATTTAAGGAAAATTTATTTTGGGGATTCAGTCTATCCATTTTCTTTGCGATATTTAATAGTTTCGAAAATAATACTTCTTGAACCGGTAAGCTTTTACCGTTTCCTGGAAGAAAATATGGGTGAACCGAAGCATTTGTCGCGCAGTGTATATGGGAAGCCGTCACGGCTCGTGCTTGCAAGCTACAAAGCACTTAAACGTTACACCTCTTATGAGAGGAATCTCAAAACCCAAAACTTTTTCAACTTTCGTATCCATGCATTTTTTTTTAGGAGATTGAACACTTCAAATCGTTAACAACAATTAAGGTTTCCGGTTTCCAGTTTTGTTTATTATCGGCCCTTAAAGTATTTCTATGGATAGGTGTCAAACATTTTAAAGTCAAAGGATAAGAAAGCACAACCTAGAATGATTTTTATTGTTTTTTAACGCTAAAATTCTTACTCATTACGTTTCACGTTTTTTTCCGTACCTCACCTGTACTCTTTCGAATGACCGAGAAAGCAAAATCTTAGAGTTTCACTAAGGGATAAGTTTCAGATTCGGCGCAACGAGGAATTGTAGGATCTTCTTTCCAAGCCGCAAATGTAAAAAACCTGAAAAGTACGAGCATAAATTTCGTCTTTGAGACTTCAGTCTCAGCAACAATGGGCGGATGACAGTTTCCCTGTCTTGGAATATTCCAGTCACGGAGACTGAAATTTTGCGATTTGAAGAGAACCTGAGGTTGCGAGGCTAGGTGCCAACTAATCACATCCTACACGCGGTTGTTTACTTGTAGCACATAAATATTTTGCTGCCGTGCCAGAAGTCAAACCCGCTCTTAAATATCGCAGTGCGCCAATTTCCTTATACTGTACAGTAGTAAGTAAAAGCAATTTTACCGTAATCATCATTTAGGTGGAGGGGAGAGGACAGTGGGTGGTTGATACCGGAAGGTCCCCATTGGAAGAAAACCCGAGACCCTGGACCACGGTGGAAACAAAACGGGAGAAGAAGAAAAACGTAAAAGTCAAGAAGCTAAGGACACGACCCGACGCGATGATCATTTCTGAGTCAGAAGAGTTGACCTACATATGTATACTGACATCCTAAAGAGAGTGAAATCTGAACCACGACTGAAGGAGATGGGCGATAACGTCTCTCGAATTCGCCGAAAAAGAAATGGAGAACTATTGTTCCAAACGAAAACCCGGTAGATGGATATATATAAGGCAATGTTATCCGGCCTGGTAGGACTGA
The DNA here is from genome assembly GCA_949715475.1 of Microchrysa polita. NCBI lineage: Eukaryota > Metazoa > Arthropoda > Insecta > Diptera > Stratiomyidae > Microchrysa > Microchrysa polita. The sequence goes on along the minus strand of OX454421.1, from coordinate 15,967,005 downwards.
TTCCATCCACTATAAGAGCATTGCGGCAAGAGACGAGGATCTTAACACCATTATTTAATCGTGCAATACGGGTGAATCCCCGAAGAAAAATCCGTAATGAAAGAATTTGTTCTGTTTTATAAAACCAATAATAATAATAATTTCCGGAATTGTTTTATTCGTAAATACTTCAGGGGATTTTCCTAAATGTTTCATTGCAATATCAAAGAAAAGTTATCGCTTATCAATTTTCAACTCATTTGCCGAGATTACGCCTACATACTGTGACATATATAAATGCCAATCATTTCATTTCATTTTGTCATTTACCTGTCTGTTACAATAGGATTAACTACAATAGGACTAACTACAAAAGTATTCTCTATATACTATAGATAGATTCAACAATGAACTTCAAAAATATTTTGATTGTTTTTGCTATTGTTCTTGTCGCTTTTTGCGGCGAAACTCAAGGACGCAGTTGGTGGAAGAAAGTTTTCAAGCCAGTAGTTAGTTTCGAATTCGATTAATTAATTTAATTTGAATTAATTTTTAATGTTTTCGAAATAAGGAAAAAAATAATATTCTTCCTTATAATTTGCAGGAAAAGGTTGTACGACAAGTTCGTGATGGTGCCATCAAGGGAATTGCCGTAGGACAACAGGCTGCCAATGTGGCAGCTACTCTTCACGGTTGACTGACAGTGGCGTTAATTTCGAAACTCGAGATTCGGTTCATGGATCTGTGGTCGTAGAAATGAACATGAACATGTTAACAATTTATTTAGTTCTGCTATCGAATAAAGTTATCTAACTACCATATGAAGAGTTCTCTGTGTTTAAAAGTCAGTGGCGGAACAAACCTTCCTCTTTCTTTTTGAAAGGGCCAAGCATTCTGTACATGTACGGTCTGTGAGTGGTAACGGAGAAATTTTAAGTTGAAGATCGGTCTCTCGCATAGGGAAACCTAACATGTTTTTAAAAGGTCGTAAAAATTCGACAAGTAATACTAAAAAAATATTTTGCTACTAAATCACTTATCAAGAGACAGGGGCGAACCCAGGAATTTATTTCGGGCGGAGATTTGTGTATGCAAGTGACTCATGAAATCATACGTTTATTTTCAGACCTTCATCTTAAGATAATCGTTTTTTATATTCTAAATTGCAGAAAAATTTAATTTAAAACCTTTAAAGTTGATTTTCATCACATAAATTTAAGTTCTTTTTTTAAATACTCGCTTAGGAAATAAATGGTTTTGGTAACCGATTGTTACGAAATTTTTTAGACGGAATAACCTTATTGCATTTCTTGCAAATTAATTTAGTTTTCACTATGACAAATTTGTCAATGTTTGTGGTTTTTAAAACTCGCGAATTATAATAGGTAAAATGACCCTAAACAAAACAAAAACAAAAAACAAACAAAACTACTCACTGAATGTATCTAATCTTCTTTTCTATTTTACTGTATTTCACATCAATTAAAACTTTAAAAAATAATTCGCAACTACATCTTGTCTATCAAAAACTAATAAGCTAGTTGTAACCAGGTGATAAACCTAGTACTTCTTCTTCTTCCTTGCCTCGTTCTTTATACCGCTCCATGGTTTCACGTTGCTCGACCTGCAGTGTAGGCACATCGCCCGTTTTGGCGATAATATCTCAGGATATTTCTACAGGCAGCTCTATCTTGGATCGTGTCATCGCCAAGACCAATGCGTTGTTGTTGCTTTTTCATTTGACACATCCAGGTGTTCTTCGGTCTGCCTCTGGCCTTGGGTCCATCAAGTGGAACTTCCATTGATAAACCTAGTACATGGCATTGCAAAATTTGGTGGAGAATTTTTTTTTGTCTCTTATGTTTTCTGGGGTGCTTAGCCCGAATCCGTAGCTTCCCACCAAAAATTCGTTCCGAAACAGGGTCAAAATCGCAAAAAAACAAAAAAAAAAAACAAAAAATCAATATCAATTGTAGCGATACCGCATAACGCATTTTAAAGAAGAAATGTGCAGTTTCGAAGTTATAAGCCAAAAAACGGAAAAACTCCGAAAATGTTCGGTTTTTTTCCGGTTTTGGCCCTGTTTTGCAACGAAATTTTTGTGGGAAGCTCCGGATTCAAGCTCAACACCCCAAAAAAACATAAGAAACAAAAAAAAATTCTCCACCACATTTTGCAATCTGAAATCACCTTGTGACTACACTATAGATCTTGAGTCTGAAAATCATTTCTTATTTGTTATCTCAATATAGTTATATTGTGTAAATTTTGTTTAAACTAATACTTTTGAAAAATCGGGGTGTTTTATCCCCCCCTAATCCCCCCCTTGGGTTCGCCCCTGGGTGACTTTATACAATAAAAACTGAGAAGAAGAGAAGACTTCTATCGACGAGAATAAGTTATTACACTTTACCGTTGCTGATGCTTACGGACTTACAGGACCTGGTAAATGTTTCGAAATAGTCGCTACATAGAAAACCGATGGAATGGTTGATTTTCTATAATTTCGGCTTAGATTTTGGTTGGTCATTTAGATTTTGTTCCCATGTTGCTGGTTCAGTAACAGAGAGTCACTATCTATTATCTGGATATTATGTGGATTTGTCAAAGAATTGTTGTCCTTATCACCCGTGGGTGAAACCTACAAATTAAAGAGTTGCCTTTGCAAAAAAAAACTCACTGGTACACGAAAACGTGAATCATACATGAAAACGTGTTCCTTTTCCGTTGTGGGATACGCTGCTCAGAGCTTTTTACCGAGTCGGACGACATGGATTGGTTGTACTACCTACGTCTGTAATATTCCTGATAATACCTGAGGTCCAGATTCAAGTATTCTTGATAATACATACTTGAGAATTATATTCGTAAGTTCTGCTCTTTTCGGCCGCGTATTTACGAGCCCGCGTGCAGTACGAGACATGATTGCCTCCAACTCAATTCAAGGCACTAGTCCTGGAAGTCGACACGTGTCTCTTAGGCGAGCGTTGGAGAGACATTTCCTTGTACAACTCGAGGCAACATTGCTTGGAATTCCGCACGGGTTTGTTTGAATAGAATAGAAGGCAAACGTAATCAATACAAGTCTGTTGTGTGTGCAGTGGAGTTGCATATTTGACTTTCATTGCATGCAAAATTGGCTCTTATGGGTCAAGCTTGAAGTCTGGACGCATACGGTGTTTTTCCGTATTCAATTCGAGCACCAAAATTTAACAAGAACGTATTGAAATAAAAGCTCGCGTCCTCGTATTACATAGCTTGTATCCTTGCATCCTTTATTCTTGAATAGCCTGTGTTAGCACTATAAAAGTGGATTTCGATTTTAAGTATTTTTAACTGATTGATTGCAATAGCGGAAGGTATACATTTGGCAGAACCAATTGTCAGTTCTGTGTTTTAAACAAAAAACCTCGATTTGAATACTGAAACCTATTTCATATTACGGACACTGAAAAAATTGGGCTATCTAAAATTAAGCAACTCTTTTCTCATTTGCAAAATTCCCGAATTTAGACAAAATTTAGACAAAATAGACATTTCACTGATCCAAGTGAAATGCCATTAACAGCGCTTTAAGGAAAAGTAACTTTGAATCAAGCAAACTTTTCTTATGAAAAAGACAAGAGAATCTAAACAAAAATAAAAAAGGAAACTTGCATCCAACCATCATCGAACACATAACCCCATTCTTCCCAGTCAAACGCGCTACCTACTGATCCATAGACACTTCTGACGTTCTGACTAATCGTAGTCCAATATAAGCTAAAGCTAAAATAAAGCTTTTCCACGAGCTTTGCATGGAAAATGTAAAAAAAATGTATTATCGAGCATTTGTTTGCTTGAATTGAGAATAATGGTTTAGGCTTGAATCTACTTCCTATTTCTCAAAAGAAGGTCTTGAAGATAGGATCGATTCAAGAAGAAATTGAAAAATTTTGAGAAATTTTGTCTAAATTCGGGAATTCGGCAAATGAGAAAATAGTTTCTTAATTTTAGATAGCCCAATTTTTTCAGTGTAGGAGATCGGTTTCCTAATTTGACAACCCTACACGTGTACCACTTTTAGATGATTGCTATTTTAGAGTGTCCCTTTTCACACTTGTAGTCTGTTGTTGTTGTTAGTGCATACACCGTCGGTGCACAGGGTCGAGTGTTTGAGTCTCACCGTGAACCAATTCAGTTGGTGGTTTATTTTTCCGCATTTATGGGGATAAATAACACTACTATGAGCGTGCTGTTGATCTCAGCACCTCAACAAAAAATCAGTTAAGATGTTGGAAATTGGATGTCACTATCATATCTGCCGAATTAGTCCAATGTTGGACTGTCGCGCCTGTTATTTTAATTTTTTTTATTTTCACACTTAAATTATGTCCCAACCAACGCTTAATATAAATGCAGAGCATTATCTGGTTTAAGTTTAATTATTAAATTTTGAGCTATTATTACAAGTCCGGGAAATAGAATCAGCAAAGTTCCACATGGGCGTAGCCAAGGGGAGGCAAGAAAGGGCGCTTGCCTCCCCCTGTCCGATCACAATTACAACTTGCTCAGCTGTAATTTTTTTTTAAATAGAGTTTTGGTGGATTTGGAATCTATGGATTCTCCGTGTGTGTGACCCTAGAAAGATTTCAGTTTAGGGGTCTCGGATATTCTGAGATAGGGAAACTTAGAGACTGTCATCCGCACAATGATGCGTACACTGCAGTTTCATGTTCTTCAAGGTCCAACCAACCTTTTTTGATCAAGGTAGGATTTTGCCGCCAAAAAGTTCCCAACCCATATTTTCTGTGTTTCATCATTTCATGACTGTCCGCAATGTTGAAGTTTCTCACTGAATAGTTAACGGAATTTAACTATTAAAAAGGGATAAGTTTGGTGACAAAGGTCATACGCTGTAATGGAATTTTAGGCTGAACACCAGCAGATGCCATTTATCAATTAAAGGTGAAAATAGGCGTTCTGGATTTCCCTTTCTAAAAACAAAAAAAAAACACCAATTTTTTTCTAACATTTTTTTCGGGAATGATAATTTAAACTTGTCATAGATTCCAATTATATAACCCAGACCTGCTAAGAAAATTGGGGCTTGACCCCCCTCCCTGGACGAAATCTTAGCTATGCCCATGCAAATTACCGTTATATTTCAAGTTTTCAATCTGCGATACAAAAACCTATTCATCATTTCAAACTAAGTTGTTGTCCAGGCTGTGATCACGTCACGCCTCAGATTTTCTGAGAAATGATTCGATTTAAATACACTAAGGTTCAACATTCTCTTCCATTTTTCTTTGTATAAAGTCCTACAAAATTTACCGAATACTTCTCGCTGAAGGCGTCATTGATTGGAACACTCTTGCTATATAGGTAGATACCGTACGTCGTTGATTCATTAGTCCTCTTCAATTATGGTTAATTTCTATACGCTCCGCAAGGAATTTGAAAAATGAAATCTCTTGTCGTTTGGACCAATTAGGCCTTATCCATTTATCGTCTAATTGATTAGAGATTAGATGGAAATTCGACAAAGACGTACTATGTATGGTATAGGAAAATATAGGTGTACTTAAAACGTGATGAATGTTTCATTCAATAAAGCTACGAGGAAAAGGACTAGGTACTAGAAGATGTGAAGAACCGAATGATTTATTATTCACGAGATGATTTTTGTTTCAGCTTTAAATAAACGGGTTGAGTGACATCATGTAATTTTAATTTTCAATATCCGTAAAATGTTGAATGATTCGTGGCTGATTAATTATAATATATTACCTAAAGATTCCTTCCTGTGATTTGAATTATTTAAATTTGGGAAAATCAACCAATTTTGTAATTTTTCATCAAGTCGGCTGGATTTTTGAAACTATTCTTGAATAATAATTTTGACATAACAACTATTTTTGTAAACATTTTTGAATGTCATTGATATTTACGTTTGTTTTTTTATCTTTTTCAGGATCGACCGGGCATGGGCAATGGATTAGACATGCGTTCGTTAGAACATTGCTTAAGTGATATCATGCGCAACGTGGGAGAATCGAATCAACAGGATCACTTAAAAGGTCAGTATACGAATTATATGTATAGTAGCCACGAAAATCCATAGGATGAAGCAAGTGCAAAAGCAAGGAACATCCTCGAAAATATTTGCTTCAATTGCTTTATTGCTGATGCCGATTGTTTTCGCTTCGTCAAATGAATTTCCCTTGTACATATGTATGTGTTTCAATAAGAAACGCTTTTTATTTTCATATCCTAATACATAATAAGCTACACAGGACTCAAATCTAGGTCAAAAACACTTAACTTCCAAAGTAGATTAATTAAAGAGAAAATCATAACGATTGTTGGTAAATTCATATAACATACATAAATCTATTTCCTGCACATATAATCCGACATCTGTGTAACTATACTCTTAAACCACTTGTCGAGCTAGACTTCAACCCTAGATGATGGCATTAGTATTATTTGTACTCCTTCGGCTGCATAGTTTCACCACTGACCCGGAACCATAGCCAGCGATTCGGATCTACGACAATTCGCAAAGGGTTCGTGTTCATCCTATTGTCCTGCTCCTATATGATACGCCGCGGCCAAGTAGGTATAGCGCACTCGTGCGGTAAAATCTAGGACAGAAAAATGAAAGAAAAGAAAGTGCATTGAACACTGACAGAGGGTGGGAGGATATAAGTCGCTTGGCCGATTTCGTATTTCTTGAATTTTTATCGCACGGCCACCGCCGCGTCGTAACGGTTCCGCCTTGGATCAACATAATACCCAAAGAAAATATCGGCGTTGAAAGACATTCAATATATCTTGTCTCTACGGCCAGCAGCGGCATTGTCGCGCACGTATTCAGCTTATGCTTTTTGCTCCAGCTCCAGCACAACTTAAAACGAGAAGAGTTTGTTGTTGACAGAAAAATATAATTTTTCTTTTCCTATCATCGGTTAAGCTTTATTTACTTTGGGAATTATAAAACGATGTCTCCGTGCTTATAGTATACGTTAGCTTCTAAGGCCGGATTAAGTATAGAGAACGAGAGAATATCCGGCCGGAGTAGCATGTAGGTATACACGGACTTCGTGGTATAGCCTACTGGGCATGGTCATGGTAGGTATACCTACACGGAAGAATTTGAAAAACGATGCCAAGATTATAGTTGGAACCTACTCGAGCGTTCAAGGGCTTTCGTTTGCTGGTATTAGTTCGAGGGAGCTATATGAGTTCGTTGCAATCAATTCGAAAATGCAATTGATGTACAATCATGGTGCTTTGATGATACTCGTCGTTTTTGAATTCTGTGCAAGGTTAAATTCGGTGGATGGGCTGGACATAGTGGTGGAATCCAATGCTTCTTAACTTTTTGTACGCGAGCGACCACTTTGATGAAACTCGTTACTTGTTGCGGATCATAACCATTGAAAATCTGTAAAGAGCTAAACAAATCGTGAAATTTTGTACCGAGTATGGTGGTGATGGTATTATTCCTCGGTATAATTATAACGAAAAAAGTATTAAACCCTAAGTTTCCCCAATATTTGAATTACCCTAATATCTTAACGCAATCCCGCAGGCGGTAGACGTCCCAAATATTTGAGGAATCCGAAAAATATTGGCACCGAGGCCGACGATATTCGAATCCATGGATTCACGCATTCACCGTGTGTGTGCGGCCTAGATGAGCTCCCTTTTTGATAGGTTTAAGCAGTGTTGCCAGTAGGCTACGTGACTTCCTTTCTAAAATTAAACTTAATTTGCATTTCACTGACAGAAAAACGCAAAGCGCCCAAGTTAAGCCGCACAAGGGTTAGAAAAATTGGGAAATTTAAATAGTATGGTGCTACAGCTAGAGGAAGGGTTTTGACCCTTTACATACCATGATGGCGACCTCCGGTGTTGGAAGTCTATAGTATAGCTACTCTGCATAAACGGACAATTTCCAACGGGCTCTCGGTCGTTTTCTCGTATTCATTACTTTTTTGTGTGTTCTACAGCAACCGCGGTCGTTTAACCCATCTTGTCCGGGGGTAAGAAGGAGTTGTACTATTTTAGTATTACGAAAATTCATACAGTAGTTTGGCATAGGAGGAATATGCAAATTTCGAAGAAATGTATTTTTAATTTTTTTTATTTTAGGCTGTGGAGCACGTTGCACGCCACACTAGGACTTAATGCGTACCTACTTTTTTTGTCAAAGAAAAGTGTCTTCCATACACAGAAATCGTCTTATTTTTATAAATAATAGCCTAAAATTTAGAAGCAAAAGTTATTATTAGCATTATTATGGCTCGCCCCACCAATTTAGTCGTCGAAAATAGTCGCCAAGTATTCTGGTGGAGTCCGCATGGGGATGGGTAACCCCCCTCATTCTCTCTGCAGCTTCGATTTTTACCAGGTTTGTTGGAATCAGCAACCGGTGCAAGATGCAATGCCCAAACCGGATCGTCAATATCAGATAGGTGGAACTCCTCCTTAGAATGTTGTCTGGATATAAGGCTGGCGATCTCCCTCCAGAAGTAGTGCCCCTTCCCTTTCCATTTGTAGAAGTTGGTTCTATGATAAAGCTAACATAGGACATATCTGGATTATATTTTATACAAAGTTTAGTCTTCACACGATTTTTGAGGAATATTGGGCCGTTAAATCGGGTGAAACTTGGAAATAATCATTTCGCTGATAAAATATAGTGGCCGCGTCATAAAACCAAATATATTAAATGTTCTAAATAAATTTTTTAATTTGCAAAGCCACTTTTTATAAATATTTCTTAAATTTATCGAAAACTTAAGTACAAACAATTTTCGCCCCGCTTTATCTCAAGAAGTTAAACAGAGTCCAACAGTAAAAGCTAAAGTTAAATAGCATCAAAACTCAATTAGTAGTAAAAATAATGGAAATTATTCGTCCATAGAATAGGAAAAACAGGATATCGTTATAGTTCAGCGTTGCGTTTTCGCAACCTTTAATTTTGAGCGTATGTTCTGCGCTCATAATACAACTTTTTGATGAACTATGTATATTTTCGCATCTGTTGTCGTCTTTCTTATGTTACTTCCGTAGATTTCAGGAAAATATTTGATCTAAGTATTTTTATACACAAATTAGTATCCATACCTAAAAACATGGAATTTTCACAATTTTCAAACCCTTAAAATCATAGAAAACGTCAAAATACATCTTTGAGGAAAAACAGGTCGATTAGATAATTCCAAAATGAAACTTTCTTCCTCAGGGATCAAATTTATATTTTTTACCAGAAAAGTGTGAAACATAAAAATGTAAAGCGTTGCGAAAACGCAACCGTAGGACAAAATGGGTCAAATGAAAACAGTCACACTCAGTTGTCTACCGCTTCTGGCCTTTATGTTGGAGAAGCGCCAAACCTTAAAGTTTATTGTAAATATAGTTTGTGCTTAGTGAGATATATGTGTCAAAGGTTTCGTGACCACCTCAGGGTCCACCTGTGATCCGCGGACTACCATTTAAGAACCGTTGCTATAGAACCTTCAATTTTAATAGTAGCAACGGATACAAAGAAGGAATTGTTTCGGTGAAGAGTGGATCTTGAAATTTCGCAACCTTTTTTTTTTATTGTGCTGTTTGTGACTTTACTGCACAATGCCAAAATATTTGCCTCGACTAGTCTCAGGAAAGTTAGCATATCATTATAGGAGTTCCTTGAAAACAGCGCAACTTTTGATGAGGCTCCCAATGGAGAATCGTGGGCTCGATGTCCTCCTGCCATTGGCGATAGTCAGTTTCAGTGGATATACCTTGTTTTTTAAGCCCTGGTTAAATTAGGAGCTTTGCTGTGATAGGCCTAGGAATGGTATCCACTATTACCCAGTGATGTCCCAATGGGTGTTCTGTAGACATGCCTTAGATCTGCTCTGCTAAAGTGCATTCTTCCTGCTGATAGGAATGATGAACGCCTCATATAAGCACTCTAGCGATTTTTGGTGGTGACCATCATAAAGTCTTCTTCGGGGTCCAACCGGGCTCACAAGGGTCTGCAAAAGGTGAGCCTTGCCTTGCCAACTCATCGGATGCTTTGGCACAACACGTTGGTCCCGACGATACCCAGGAAACGGTCGGTACCTTTATTAGAAGTGGTAATCCGATGAAATTAAATACAGATGGCAATGTGAGCACCTCGTAATTAGCTGGGGAAAATTTTGGCTGTTAAGTTCCATAAAGTTGTTTTTCTACGCCGGGAAAAGGTAATATACGGATACGAAAGCGAAGTCATTCAGGCCGGTTAGCTTAACCTCATGCCTAGTGAAAGCAATGTAGAGGATATTGGTGGACCATCTAGAGAATGAGTAGATGCCAACATGCTTACAGAGCGGTTAGTTCTGCCGAAACCGCTCTGTATACAGTAGTGCTGGAATCGCTATATATCAACGTTTATGGACATAGAGGGTGCTTTCGATAAGATCTCTTATATCAAACTAAGAAATGTCATAGCTGAGCGGCAATGGCGTAGATAAGGGGGGATCAAGGGGATAAATCCCCCCCCCTCTCGGTTACACATTTGTTAGTATTTCCTTAGCAAAAGTAAACTTTTCGCTGGAATTATTTAACGTGTGAACTGTTTCATAAAAATGTGAAACCATTTTCAGAACTGCAATAGAAAATTTAGCACTTCCTCAAATTTCAATTGTATAATAGAAGCGTATCGATAGAATAGAAACACTACAGCGCATGGCTTTACGTTCATTTACTTTTTTACATTGGATCTGGAGTTTCGCACAGCGAGCCCTACTGAAGTAATCTGGAAGTGCTGCTAGAAAAATTAAATGTAAGCACTGATTGAAAATTTGTTGACGGAAAATCTTAATATTTGGTTCAAAAATTTGAAAATAATGTGGAACACGCAGTGCTCTTCCACAGAAGTGCAATTTCTAATGGAGAAATATTCAGTACATAATATTAAAAAGATTTCTTTACGAGAGTGGACAGCTAATGTGAATGAAGAGAAAACGCTGGAAAGCTGCTTCCAATTTTTGAGCAACCTTTATTGTTTAAGTTTATCAACATTCTTTTTTTTTTAAGTTAAAATTCGACGAAAGGTTTTATCGTATATAGCAGGGCAAAGCAAGTCTTGATTTTCTCTAGTTGTTCGCAATTTTATTGAATTTAATACGAAGAACTCTCAAAACTATAACCAGGATTATTTTTAACTGCAGGCAGTGATTCGAAAATAAATTAACAAACAAACGGAGTTCCGCGGTACCCTAGGGTTCCGTGAAGATCTCTTAGGGGTTTCGCGACGAAGACATCCAATTTTGACAACAAAAAGCAAACAATCCATACGAAAAACTGTTTGTAAGTTTTAAAATTCCGAAGCTTAGTCTGACACTGTACTGGAAAACAACTTGACTGTAAAATATTTGACCAGCATCAGAGACTCGACCGATTTTCTTTTACAACTTTCTATTATATGAAATGGAAAAGGAAGTAGTGTGTACTAGAAAATAAAGCATGTCCATAGTGTTTGTGACGAGTTTTTTGGAATTACAATTAAGGCGCAAATAAATTAAGAGGATTAAATTTGTGTTAATCAAAACTTTTCTCCTATTTCCTTTAACGAATCTTTAACAGTCCAAATTTTGAGTTCTACTCACATTTTTGGTATCCTTTCAAAATACCATGGCTGAAAGAGGGCCTTGAAATTTATAGCAAATATATATAGCTGCTACGGTGTCCTACAAGTTTATGAAAATTTCAGAAATATCTACTCACGAATTTCTGAGTTGAGTACTTTATCCACAAACACTGGGATTCCCAACGAGCTCTCGACCTCACAATTTCCATTTTCTGGACATATAACTGAATGATTTATTTTTATCTCTGTTTTGAGGTGTTCTGGCCAGGAAAGCAGCGATGCTAGGTGTTCCGTAACTCCGAAAAGTTTGGGAACCATTGATTCAAACCAATATAAAGCTTTGATACTCCACAGTAGCGAAAATTTGTACGATAATTGGAATACTTGTGAATTCACTCACGGTAGTAAAAAAGCCAAAATAATCGATGCAATATTTTCAGGACTCCGTTTTTTTCGTCTGGCAAAACTGCTAATTTGAAGTGTAATAAATACGGAAATTGTAGTTTTGAAATGCAACATTTGATACTCGTAAATGTATAAGTAATATAGCAAAATGATCCCCCTCCTCTACGAAAGGCTATCTACGCCACTGCTGAGCGGCAGGTTGAGTCACTGATAATAACATGGATCGACTCGGTTCGGAAATATAGAGAGTCCAAGGAGGTTAAGTATCTAGGTGTATCCATAGATCCCAAACTTAGCTGGAATCCTCATTTTGCCGAAAAAGCACAAAAAACAGCGATCATTTTACATCAGTGTAAGAGAGTGTGTGCACGTAGGTGGGGGATCTCACCGAAAGCGGCACACTGGATCTATTCAATTATGGTTAGGACTATTCTATCATATGCAACAGTGGTCTGGTGTCCCAAGGATTTAAGGTAGTCGAAAGACATCACAACACTCTCATAGAAGGTGCATCTAGTGATATCACTATCTTTACTGATGACTGAAGAGAGACCCCATGGAAGGAAGGCGGGGGCTGTAGTGTAGAGTAGAGGAGCTAAATATAGCTTGCTCATATCGTCTAGGATAGTATGTTTCCGTATATCAGGCGGAGATGCTTGGATTGCTATACGCGCTCGATCTTCTTCTGGAAAGCCGCGTGCTGGGGAAGAAGATTCTCATCGCACTCGATAACCAATCTGTGATCAAGATCATGCAGCAATCTAACATTAACTCAAATTTGGAACTGTATTAACGAAGTAACGCTAACGTGGGTTAAATGACAGATAGGCACATTGGTGAACGAAAGGGCCCATGACCTGGCAAAAGAGGGATCAACAGAGAAGTCTCAGGGACCGGAACCCAAAATTGACTTGGAAAACCTCATGATCAGGGCCAGGATACGTAGCTGGATTTACTTGACTACGATGGCGGAGGCTATTCACGGAGTAACCTAAGTTGGATTACTGTCGTAGTGGAAGGGCATAGTAATTTTAAAGCGAGTCTTACTAAATTTCATTTTAGAGGTTGATGTATGCAGACTATGTCTGCAAGAGGCTGAGACCGCAACATACATTGTGAGTGAGTGCCCAGCACTAGGTTGCAGGATCCTAGGCAAATCCGCGATTCGTGTGGAAGCCATGAGTGAACTTAGCTTCAATTATATAGTACATATCACAGTTCACAGACCAAGAAGTCGATAATTATCAGTCGACTTCTGTAAATCACTGAGGACTGTAAGGGGATGAAAAGGGAATAGTAATGGTCTGCTTCGATAAATCCCCGAATCATATACATATATGTATAAGCTCCAGTCCTTATGCTCATCCGTACCACAACAAGTTCACAGGTTTCGTACAAGAAATGTTACTTCTTAACGGTAGATTTCCGGCGTGTTGTGAACCACCTTTCAAGTGCAGCGTACCAGTATGATAGAACCTTATGAAGCAAACTGCTTCCTTGTTTTCTTAAGAAAATATCACGAAAATATGCATTAAGAAACTCCTAGCCATGCTTTTTATAATTGTGGCTTCAATCGGAGAATATCTGTGGTCTGCTAACCCAGGATCAAACCGAGTTAAATCGCAACGAGGACTGTTCAAGCTAAGGTTTATTAAAAAAAAGAGAGAGAGATTCTTTATGATTCTGGAGAAGGTATCGCTCGTAACGTTCGCGCGCCAGTAACGCATTTTCATCGTGCAGAATTTCATTTCTCATATCAATAAGCCGAACAGATCTAAGGCGTCATCAGTGGCGTAACGTACGGTGTTCCATGTTTGCAGTGGAACACGGGCCCCCAAGCCACAGGGAATATATAGATATTTTTCTTTGACAAATTTTTTGGCTAACTGTTTTTTTTTTAAAGAAATTAATTTTTATTAGTCCGCAAACAATAAACACTTTGTGTTCGTACTGTATACGGCCAACCAGCTCTTTGGTATTTCTGAAAGGGACATTTAGCCCTATATGCTGCAAAAAAATATTTGGCCAACGTGGTGGAAGCAGTTGAGCTTTGATCGTTGCAGGCACAGTAAGCGGTTTCTTCTATGAGGCTACACTTGGCCATATTTGTGTTGAGCCATCCTGCATTCAGCGTTTTAGGGTAGTGTATCACCTGTGTCTACTATAAAATTAAATCTGCACCTTAGTAAATGCATATTGTCTACAGGGTGTCCCGCATTGGGTGGTCAATACTGTAAGGGTTGATAGCGCAACTTGTTTCAGCAAGAAAATTACCAATACAATCGGAATTTTTTTTTACCGTTACCTTGTTATCGCTCTTTTTGTGAAAGTCATCGAAAATCGTGACTTGTCATGCAAAATCATGATTTGCAGCCCTCTTGATGACTTAATCTAAGATTTGATTTCAGTTTCAGAAACTACATAAAGTTTCACAAAAACTGAAGTTTTTCCTGTTGCCAACATTATCGGCACTTTCAAGATACAGTTACTCAAACTGAACAGAAATTTTAAAATCGATTTTCCATCGAAAATTCAAACAGTAATTGCATAACAGTGCTTTATACGTAAAATTCTGCAAAGTTGATAAAAGTTGCTTCAACATGTTGGCTTTCCAACGGTATATCACTTTTCTTATTTACATTGCAGAATTTTAGGTAAACACGCATTGAATGGTAAAAATCATGGCTTCAGTGGAATCGTTAACAATTTTCCCTCGACTCGAAAAAAGACATACAAAGGCAGTTATAATTCGGGATAGAATCTCGCTACATTATTTTGACCAGAACTGTAAGATATTTGAAATTTGGTACATTGTTTGGCAAATGCAACGGTACTTATAACAGTTAAAATTTAATATTTGCTATTTATGGCAGATAGACGCGTGCCCGCTCATAATGCGAGACCTATCAAAGAATATTTTTAAAACGAATTTTCCGGAAAGTGGATTGGCAGTTTTGGGACAGTTGCGTGGCCTGCGAAAGGTCCCGACCTTACTCCCCCAGATTTTTATTTGTGGGGTAACTTAAAAAGCAATGTCTATTCCCAGCCGATTACCTCCCGGGAACAGCTGCTACAGCAAATTAATGATGCTTGTGACAACATTAAGGAAACCCCTCCTGAAATCCTTCGGGACATTCCTTCCATGGGCCGAAGGTGTCGAGTCTGCATACAAAATGGAGGAGGCCAATTCCAGCAGCATTATTCCAATTTATCAAACATACCCATTTAATCATTAGTTAATATTTTTAGTTTATTGGTTCTTTCTCATTTTTAAAACTTTATTTCCATTTTTATTTAACAAATTTTCAAAATTGCGACACTAAAATATAAAAAATAAATGAATAAAATTTCAGTTTGAATAATCCGATAAGAAAATAATTACCTTGATTTTTACCATTCAATGCGTGTTTCTCTAAAATTCTGCAATGTAAATATGAAAAGTGATATACCGTTGGAAAGCCAACATGTTGAAGCAACTTTTGTCAACTTTGCAGAGTTATACGTATAAAGCACCGTTATGAAATTACTGTTTGAATTTTCGATGAAAAATCTATTTTAAAATTTCTATTAAGTTTGAGTAACTGTATCTTGAAAGTGCCGATGATGTTGGCAACAGGAAAAACTTCAGTTTTTGTGAAAGTTTATGTAGTTTCTGGAACTGAAATCAAATCTTGGATTAAGTCATCAGGAGTGCTGCAAATTACGATTTTGCGTGACAAGTCACGATTTTTGATGACTTTCACAAAAAGAGCGATAACAAAGTAACGGTAAAATAAATTCCGATTGTTTTGGTAATTTTCTTGCTGAAAAAAGTTGCGCTATCAACTCTTACAAATTTCTTCGGCTTTCTATCGTTAAGTTAGTTAAGTTATGTAAGAATCGTTAAGCCCCAAAATAACGCGTTCGTAAAAACTGAAAATTTCATATTTTCATGTTTACATGTTTGACATATTAGCGGGCGCTTTCGCAAGGTTCTGCTCCGGGCACCGAAATTCCTTCGCACGGCTCTGGCCTCTCTTGAAGGTTTTTGCGTAAAATTGAGACATTGTAATTTAGTTCTTTGAATATTTGACTCTTGAAAAGAAAGTGACTGCTACATCAAGAAAAATGTCTTCGCGACGTTTATATACTCGTAAAAGGATAACTTTGAATATTTCGACAGGAAGATCGTTCAATAAGGTGCAAGCCAGGAGAACTTTTTTGGACTCATGAAATGAAGAAACAAATGCCTGCCGATATACCCTCCTGTTCATATAATGGATTCACCATTTCCCCTGCATGACGCATCTATCTTCGGTGGAGCTTCACGAATTCGATTTCAGTCGATTTGAATCAAGATGTGGACGTAGATACGCCAAGGAATGGTTTTCGTTTAACTTGCCCATAGGGGGGCTCTCCATAGAGAAAACTCTGGAGTTTTCTGCGATAAGAAAATGCCACTGAAGCTAAAGGTCAAGTTGTACAAAATAGTTGTACGTCCCGCACTCATGTATGGATCAGAATGCTGGACCATGTATGAAGGTTACGCGAAACAAATGACAGCGACTGAAATGAAAATGTTACGCATGTCAGCTGGTGTTACGAAAAGGGACCACATCAAGAGTAGCTACATCCGAGGCAGCTTGTCCATAGACCGAAAAGCTCGAAGACCGACAAATGAATTGGTGTTGCCATGTTCAACGGCGTCCGCCTGAGAAACCCGCAAAGAAAGCGATATCAATGGAAGTTCCTCTTGATGGACCCAAGGCCAGAGGCAGACCGAAGAACACCTGGATGTGTCAAATGAAAAAGCAACAACAACGCATTGGTCTCGGCGATGACACGATCCAAGATAGAGCTGCCGGTAGAAATATGCTGAGATTTGATCGCCAAAACGGGCGATGTGCCTACACCGCGGGTCGAGCAACGCGAAGCCATGGAACGAAATAAAGAACGAGGCAAGGAAGAAGAAGGGGGCTATCCATATATGAATCTCAGATTTGCGGTGAACACTTCTACTCTAAAATTAATGACTGTAAGGCTTGTTGTGCACGAAATGTGAAAACTGGTGCAAACACATACCTCGAGTCAGTGGCGGCTCGTGCTCTGCGAATCTGGGTGGGCCACTAAGAAAAGTATTGATACCTATTCCCCCATACCGATTCCGCCTAAAAAAACAGTAAAAAAATTAGCTCAAATATTGTTCGAAATATATCTCGAAATATTACTGTATACTATTGTAAGAATTAATACATTTGCGTCTTAAATTATCTTGCAAACTACAATAAGAATACGCATAAAAAAATAGTTGGAGTTGATTTTATTTGTGCTCTATGCCAGTATCTGCATACCAACTTGAATTTTAAAATTGTGAACAATTTTAGGCATTTCATGAGGCTAACAAATATTAAATTATAAAAATCAGGGTTATAATAAATACAGTAAAACTTCGTTATAACACTCTTCTGGGGTCTAAGCCAAAAAAAGCGCTATAACCGGGAAAACGCTATAGCCGGGAAGTATAATTCATAGACGCATACACCTTTTAGGTGACAAAATTTATTATTCGATTGATACATGGAATGAAATAGTAAGGAAATGACAATCAATTTATTACTGGCTTTAAAAAAACAGATATTTGTTTTTGTTTTAGACTGGCAACAGACTTCAGTAATACTGTGGTTTTCAATTTATTGAAAGATCCTTCCTCTATGTCCATGTTATAGGCAAAAATTGCTCGAATCTTCTTTATTGCAACTAGGTCTGCAAATATTTTTGGCATGCTTGACGCCTCTTTGTTGTTCTCTTCGGTGTCGGCGGATGCTTATGCAATTACGAGATCTTCTATTATACTTTCAATTGTTGTTATGTCTTTCCCTTTTCCAGGAAATTTGACCTTGATGTGAATTAACAGAACAACTTGTGCATCATGGACTTGTTTGTGATTATTTCAATGTAAAGATAGGCTACGTGCTCGATGAACTTGTCAATATAAATTGTTTTAAGAAAATGAGAAATGGGAAAAGAGCGTTATAACCGGGAAATAGTAACGCTATAACGAATCGGAATTCCCTGTAATAAATGCTAATGGGACCGGGACCAAGAAAAAAAGAGCGTTATAGCCGGGAAATCGTTATATCCGGGAGCGTTATAACGAAGTTTTACTGTAGTTATGCACTGTCCAGAAAGAACCAACGCAGACGTCTAGAGCGTTTTTGCCATGAGGATGAGAATTGATCACTTTACTGATTTCTGTTATTTACTATTCACTTATGGCAAGTTACACGGTTGAGAAGCGCGTTCAAGTGACAAAACTTTATTTTCAAAATAAGTTTTCGTTAAAACAAATTTTACGTCTATTTTGCGGGAATTGACTCCCAAGATCATGTGGTTTGACCCCTTTAAACCTTTTCTGTGGGGGTTTCTTTAGTTGCAATCGACCGATGCCCTTAAAGTCAATATCAATCAACCATTCGCTGAAATTCAGCAGGATCTATCCGGGAGAGTCACTCGGATCCCTGCCACCGTACAAGCCACGGCGGACATTTGAATGATGTTAAATTCCCTACCCACACAATGGTACATATATGCATCTTTCAAATAAAATAAAAGAATCGTATATACCTCACACATAGCTTGTTTTAGTCCATTTCAATATCTACCCGCCCTTATTGGAAAACCCTATACGTTAGAGAGATAGAGTAGTTAAAAACCTACAAAACACAAATTCAAGGATAAACGGTCATGCATGACACTACAATGTATTTTCAATCCAGGAAATGCTAAAACAAATATTCAACAAAAGTTTCCCGTTCGTGCACTAGGCACAATATTTCGGAATGGCACAAAAACAGGCTAAAAACCAAACCTTTAAATTTAAAATCCGATTATGCACGACACTACAATCTGATTTCTTGCAAAATATTCAAAAGTTAAAGCCGTGCACGACAATACAAAATGCTTGGGCGCCACAAGAATCAAAAAAGGGCTAAACACTACGATTCAATTTAATTTAACCGAAAACAGCGGCCAAAATTGAAATCCAAATCATCGAAGTCATTATTTTCAAAAAATGGGGTAAGAGTCATAAAATATTCCTTTCCAAATTTTTAGCAAGGAAAAAGTTCATCCACAATTTAACCCCATAATAATTGCATTTATTTTCCAATGAATGAAAAAACAGCTATGTATTTATTTTCATTCACTAACCTAAAAAAAAGTCCGATCTAACACACCTCTCTCTATTATTAATTCGAAAATCACAGAGTGCGAGTTTTGTATGCGAGAAAAAAAAACAATGTACGAGATGACATTCTCATTTTTCTCGCATATAAAACTCGCTCTCTATAAGTTCGACTGTGTTCTTGAGCTTTTGGGCCGGCCAAGAGGCGGTTTAATGTGGCATTTATTTGTCTAAAATCCCACCAACAATTTCCATGCAAAATTTCCCTTGCATCCAACAAATAGCATGCAAGCAGGTGGTCACTTGCAGTCAGTGTCCTTAATTTCATGCAACTCGAAGCTTTCAAAGTCAATGGATTTTGCGTATAACCATTGCCATCTAGATGGCGTTAGTAGAACGAAAAAGACGACCTTGGGTGAGATAGAAAAACGTAGGTTTTAACCCTATAAAAAAATCAAACAATTTAAAGAGTGTTCTCGATAAAAAAAAGTAGAAAATTTCATGATGACAAAAGAAGGATAAAAGCCGTGGAACGTTTTTTATATGGGATTTAATAGCAATTTAGAATGAATGAAGCACCCTGATTGATTTTTTGAACAGCATGTGCTTTAAATATAGGTATGTGTTTTGGAATATATTTAGTGGTATGTTTAATAAATAATATTTGGGTGGGCCGGGCCCACCTGGCCCACTGTGACGAGCCGCCACTGCCTCGAGTAGTGTTTTGACAGCAGCACGGCTCTCGCTCGTCGAGAGCTTCCCATAAAAGCCAATGCATTTTGATGTGTCGATCTTGCGAGCCGCTTCCGCGTCGTGTGCATGAATCCTTACGATACTGGCATGAAGAAGAGTTCCTCAAGGTATGGTTTTTGCCACTGCTCTTTAATTAAGTGATAAGTAGCTAAATAGTCTAAGTAGAAAAAAATGGAAAATGTTGCTCGAACATAAAATTTTTATTGCGCTTGTTTATTGGTGCACTGATTTACATGCGGGTTTTGTCAATAGTTGCTGGTTAAAAAATCAAAGATAAGGGGCCCCCAATCCCATTTCGAACACAATAAATTTTGGAAACGTTACGCCACTGGGCGTCATGTATGGAAATTTTGATTAAAATTTGGTTAGGTGTACCCAGGAAACCGTATCAAGCTTTTTATCCACACTTGGCGTTCACTTCTGTCTTGTCCCACTTCTGCGTTCCAATTTCCTCATAACCTTCTATTGTGGTTGTGTAATCCTCAAAACCCGTTTCATGTACATAATTTGCACACAACTAAATCAGTTGTGTAATTAAATCAAATGATTTTCCAACTAGTAAACATCGCCCCCACCCTCACTTTTTGTCACGAAAAAAATTATGGAAATTTCACTTCGCACCGGAACCACTAAACAACAATCAAAATTCACCCCTAAAAAATCAGTGCCTGAAAATCCATAAAAACAATTTCACTACAGCTCTATATACAGTCAGAGTGTACAGTCTGTATAGTTTTACAGCTCATAAAGCATAGCCGCATGCAATGGCGGCATCCCATAAAAACACCGCTCCAAACAAATAGTACACAGTACATTCAATTGAAGGCACTTGTAATATACCCCGAAAAAAAAACATCCCTTGCCGAAGGACCTACTACGTATGGTATAGTACGACGAAGGCATCTTATCCGCCTCATTACTAACCAAACCGCTACGATAAAACCGAAAAATGGTCAAATCGTCGTCCTCCAACTGGTCGGTCGGCTCGGCTGGGACCAACACAGTCCAATCCAATTGCCCCGCGGGAGGTGAATCGAGTGTCGAAATCGAATCGCAATTGCTTTTTGCAAGCCACACATGGACACCATGTACACAATTTCGCTACTCCCATTGGGTCATGTCCGGGACAGAATCAAACGAAAAAACAGAAACTGAGGAAAGCAATAGGCTATGCAATAGCCCCATCATTGTAACGTTTGGTAAGTGACCGTTCCGTCCCGTCCCATCCCGTCCGCCAACGACTATGCATGCATCGGGCCCGAAAACAGGCTACCCAAAATCCATTCTGGCCGCAGCTCCAAAGAAAATCAATGCCCCGGACTTGGGGGATAATTTATGACCTGGCCATACCGAAGGTAATACAAACGTAATTTGCAGTAAAAAGAAAAAAAAAACTTTGTTAGGATTTGTCGACGGATACAACGACTGAATGGCCATAGAGCCGGTCATCGAGCATAAACACCCAAAAAAGCGCCCCCTTCGTATAGTGTAGAATAGAGTAGCCCCCGGGAATCTTGAATTTGTTTTACCCGGCACGGCTCGTCGACGTCGTGTAGCTCCGGTCATTCGTGAAAAAAAGAGGAACAGAAGGAAATATCTACACAATTGAACTAAAATCAAGTGAAAATCCTCGATTTCAGATCAGAAGGACTCGCACTGGTTCACGTTCACATTGCAAATGGGCGTCCTCCCCGTTCTCTCGATTAAATGGACCGAAGGACTTTTGCGTGAATGTGTGTTGCAATGCTTTTTTTATAGTCACCGACAAATTT
Organism: Microchrysa polita; assembly: GCA_949715475.1. Lineage (NCBI taxonomy): Eukaryota > Metazoa > Arthropoda > Insecta > Diptera > Stratiomyidae > Microchrysa > Microchrysa polita. Next base: position 15,945,320 of record OX454421.1, on the reverse strand, counting down.
AAGAGCTAATAGACCGGCACTTCTAGTGAGGAATTCAGGAAGTTTCAAATGCGTGCTGTGATTGTGCCTATATGCCTATATCCCCCCTGAATTGTACGTTCGTTCGATGTCGGCTGAAAAATAATGGTACAGCATCGAGTTGGGATCATGAAATGGATTCGAAACATGACTTTTGTGAGCGTTGCAAGGGACCACCGGGTACGATACGCTAAAGGACATGTTTTTTTTTGTTCGGATGAAAGAGTATTCTCTTTGATGACTCAAGATATAAAATTGTTAATAAATCTTGAGGCTAAGGATATTTGTGTAGTACACAAATCGGAGTTTTCTGGAACGTTTGGTAGACGGCGAAATGAGTGGTAAACACAAAAGGTTAAGGTTCCAGGTTTATGGTGCTATTTTTCGTGACTGATAATTTGTTTCGAGAAAATCTTTATGTCGATCGTACATCACTTAAATAAATGTGAGCTTTAAGGCGTCACTTTGTTGATGTCCTTCTTTTGTTTATTCAGACATTCAAATAGCTGGCGCGTCAGTCAACATTGGACTAACGCCGCAGATGTGTTAGAAGCGCCACAGACCCTCCGACCGATTGCGAGATAAATCGGAAGGTGTATGGGACCGTCGGACTAAATTTTTTAATTTGACGTGTGGAACGTATTGCCATGCAATTTTCCGTAAAAGCTGCCATGACAATCATATGTTCTCAGTTGCTGACTTTTTGAAAGTGTGGTCGTTCTTCATTCTATGCTAATGTGGTTGTGGCGGTCAGCCTCCATCAAAATTAGCAATTCATCCATCCATCTTCCATCGCCAAAAATTGTATAATTTTCGCTATTTTGTGTTGTGTCTTGTGGACCGTGAGACTGTCAATTTCAGATTGCCCGATAATTTGCCTAGTATGTGTGCTGTACGGCTGGCAGATCGATTGAACAATAAATCGCTAGGTATGTCGCCCTTTAGTGACTTTCCATTTTCAAGATCTTGACTGATCTTTTTTGTTGAGAGGTTAAGATCACCAGCATGCTCATCAGTGTTATTTACCCCTATAAACGGGAATACTCGTTTAACATCTGAGTGAGAGTGAGATCATAGTCCATCACATGGGTCGTGAGCTCGACAAACACCATATAAACTGAATTCAGTTACGGTGAGATTCGAACCCACGCTTCTATGCAACGAAGGTGTGCGCACTTACCACTACCAACCAAACTATACTCTATTCAGAGGAGTATGAGTGTTGTGAAAGAAAGGGTCCGATATGGCACTAGGGAGCAGCGTTCTGAGAAAAAGTCTCAAAAGAAGCATACAAGTGACTAGGAAGTTTAAATTTTCCCTAAAAACAAAAAAAAAAGTGTTGGCGGACGATGGGATAAAGCCCAGGCCGGATGTAGAAGAAGTAAGCTTAACTCAAAGGCCCAAGAGGGAAAAAGGGGAGTGTTCGAACAAATTAGCAAAACAACTGAAGAATAGTCAACTTGAAGTAGGGTTGAGTTCAACAAGCGTGTTAAAAATCAGAAAGTGTCGCTCGAATTCGTCGAATACAAAACGGGGAACTATTATTTCATAATTTTAGCTGAGATATCAAGGGGGAACGCGATGGCACTGGCATTCAAACGAAAGGATGATAAAAGCCTCAACGACCAGGGAGGAGGCCTGTGCGGCGTTCCTGGAACTATTATGGCACCTACTACAAGGTTGTAGGAGTGGGGAAAAATAAAGGTTTGCTGGACGAGCTGTCGACTCGAAATGCGATTGTCCCCTACAAAGTGCTTCAATTATTTCGAATAGTGAATACAAAGATAGAAACGGCCCTGAACGGCAAATTTTGTCTAGGATCTACATTTTTATAACACTCTCAAATTCACACATGCCATCAACCTCATCAAAGGCCTCGGCAATTTGTGATACAATGGGGCATACATTGTGTGCAAATATTTGAATGGAATTTTCGTATCAAACGTGTCGGGTAAAATATTCCTGGGACAATCTGAATACTAGAAAATAAAGTGTTTTGTGAAAATTTATTGATATTAGCTCAAAAAAAGATGAGTAATTCTCATCTATACAAACATTTGTCTGCCCCCAGAGTGAACAAAAATGATACGCCTATGCAATTGACTGAGAAAGGGGAAAGATTATGGTAATTTGGTTGTCGAGTTGACAGCTCAATGAACAAACATGTGCGTTATCTCAGACGGGCTGGGCTGGTGAAGAGAGGCAAATACATCTTCTAGTCACACACACACGCTCATTTACGCGAGGTGGGTCATTCTAAGTCTTCATTTGTTCCACAGGTTGAACGCCTGCATCAAATGCGAAGAAGTAGGCCGTAGGACAGCGCGGTGGCCTGCAACAAAAAGACCAAATGCATTCTGTGCGAAGGAATTGATCGCAGCAGCTCTAATCGTGTTGTCCCATAATGCCCTCGGATTGAAATTAATGCTGTCTCCATTAATTTCAATGTTTCATCGAAACAGATGGTCCCCATCATGAAGCGCACCACCGCAGCACGTAAGAATGTTTTGGATACCTGCGTCTATTCGATATAGGTAAAAATTGAGGCGCGAACACCAGCCTTACCTAAACTGAAACAGCCTAGTTTTCTCGGACGATATGAGTGGTGGGGGCTCTGAGAGGACTCCAGTTCTACCTTGTCTTCCTATTGACCGATTCATAACAGTTGTGTGAATATTTGCGAAGGCGTGTGGTACACTGTGCGTCATCTGAACTACTCAATTGTATCTCTGGACTTCTCTTGAAAGCAGTGGTTCCCAACCTGCAAATGACTGTGGACCACTTTGCTTGAACATGAATCACTACCACACCATTTTTTTTCTAATGAAAGAAATTTTACGTTTTTTGACATTTTTATGTCTTGACTCTGGCACATAAATTCGAAAAGCGTCACGAAAATCATAACGAAAAAGCGTTACGTTTTTGGCATTACAGTTAATTGAGTTTTGGGTGCCATTCAAGGTTCAACGGAAGTTGGGCTAGGTGGTACCCTGTGAGTGTTGGGTGCAATTCAAGGTTCAACAGAGGTTGGGTTCAATTTACGTTCAACTTGAGTTCAACTTGGGTTCAACTTGGGTTCAACTTGAATTCAACTCGAATTTAACTCGAATTCAACTCGAATTCAACTTTCAACTTAGGTTCAACTCACGTTCAACTTTCGTCCAAATTTTGTTGAACGACCCGAAAAGTGTCACTTTTAACTTAGGTTCAACTCACGTTCAACTTTCGTCCAAATTTTGTTGAACGACCCGAAAAGTGTAACTTTTAACTTAGGTTCAACTCATGTTCAACTTTTGTTGAACGACCCAAAAAGTGTTACTTTCAACTTAGGTTCAACTCACGTTCAACTTTCGTTCAACTTTTGTTGAACGACCCAAAAAGTGTTACTTTCAACTTAGGTTCAACTCACGTTCAACTTTCGTTCAACTTTTGTCGAACGACCCAAAAAGTGTAACTTTCAACTTAGGTTCAACTCACGTTCAACTTTCGTTCAACTTTTGTTGGACGTCCCAAAAAGTGTAACTTTCAACTTAGGTTCAACTCACGTTCAACTTTCGTTCAACTTTTGATGAACGACCCAAAAAGTGTTACTTTCAACTTAGGTTGTACTCATGTTCAACTTTCGTTCAACTTTTGTTGTATGACCCAAAAAGTATAACTTTCAACTTAGGTTCAACTCACGTTCAACTTTTGTTGAACGACCCAAAAAGTGTAACTTTCAACTTAGGTTCAAATCACGTTCAACTTTCGTTCAACTTTTGTTGAACGATCCAAGAAGAGTCAATTTCGAAAAGCAAATCGTCTCGAAATAATGTATAAATCACTTCGAGGTTGCATCAGTACTGTACATTAGCATTTGTTGAAAACATGAAAATGTCCGACTGAGCTGCGGACTTGTACGCAAGCTGTTTTGAAATTGTTTTTCAAGGTTTTAAACTTTTTAACTATTTTTTGACGGCCACAATGTGGAGAACTTTTGACAAAAATGGTTAAAAGCGACAACACGAAATTCCTCCTCTGTGACCGCCTCGTATTGAAATAATTTTAAGTAGTTCAGTCGAACCACGCTTAAAACGAACGTCCGGGTTAATTTCACTGAACCACGCTAATGACGCTAACATTCAATTCCTCTTTTTTTGCCCTGCATTTCTTTGGTTTCTTCAGAACAAGACAGACACACCTAACTTTGAGAATTAAAGGCAACTAATTCATTAGATGCAGTTTTACCGGAATAATTTTAAATTTAATGGTGGTTGATTACTAAACATGGTTTGTCTTCAAATGATACTGTGGTAATTGGGACACTGTGCTGCCACTGTGCCAATTAACTTAAGTAGTAATAACAATTAGGTGCAGGCAATGGTGTCATACCTATTATGTGAGAAAAAATGCACTGCTTCATGCCTGTTATTTTCATTAATCACGATTAAAACTCCTTTTTCGGTCCCCATAGTGCGGGGTTTCGCGGACCACTTACGAGTCTCTCACAGACCACCTTCGGTCTGCAGACCACCAGTTGGGAAGCTGTGCTCTAAAGATTTTTGATTTCACTCCTGACATGTCGTAGAGGGGGAGTATTGTCCATGAGATGAGGGTTTAGGTGATACTCTCGATAATAACCGATCAGAAATTGAAAAGGCAGGAGAAGATTATGATCTCGCACTGGTAACATGCTGATTTCCTGATGTAGATGTGTACAGCTGCTACGCTTCACTCCGTTGGAATGATGCCAAATTTGAGCATACATACAAATGATGCGAGTGCAAACAGCCTTGCAAAAATTGCGGGTGATTTCAGTGTATGTATCCAACCATATGGGGCAGCTGGGATAAAAATTGGAGTGGGAAGCTGCATTTGGACGCATTTTCCCAACTAAGAATTTGATAGAAACTTGTTGGTGCTAGTTATGGAGTGGCACGTCAGTGAACCTTGCACCAAGCAATTCTGTTTTTCGCAAGAAGCAGAGCATATAAAAAAAAACACATCAAACGTTCAACGATTCTTAACCGGTGGTCCGCGGACCACTGGTGGTCCCTGTGACGACCCTAGGTGGTCCGCGAAGCCTTGGCTGTGGTTCCCTCATAATCCGATACGACAATTCTCGAATTTCACGCAGCTCAATCTTAACTTTAGAAAATTGAAGGTTGGAAGCGGATGGCGTCCGTTTTGACTGAGCAGGACAGCCAAATTTGTTTTATGTGCTTCTTTTTTAGGTGACGAAAGCAAGATGATTGCGATGTGCAAGAAAACGAGGACGGCCGAGAGCTTGATAGGAATGTTCCCTATATGTGGAGTAGCTACGTGTCTTTATAGACTTGAGGGTTCTCATAATTGTAGGTAAACAGTTCAGGTGTTTAAGGCGATGAATATTTTGAAAATCTATTCTTTTCCAGCCAGACCATGATGGTAATTTACATTGCTGAATTAAGATAACTAAGCTATTATTGATCTTCGGTGGCACTTCTAAATAGGGTTTCGACAAGTTTCTGTTGGTACAACATGAACCAACAATGCCATATGCCATTTATGTAAAAAATTTTGTTCTTCCAGTAAAAACTGTAACGAAGGGCTTTATAATCTGATAAACAAAACTGGATTAAAAAATTATGAGCCATCTCTGGATGAAACAATCCGAAATATTGGGCAACACCCTTTACGAAAATTAATGAGGATATTGAAAGTCGTTCAGACTTAGCAAAATCACACCCAGACTCCTTTGCAAGACGATCTCTGTCAGTCTATTTGCTGGATGGTCTTAAAAGCAGCAATAAATGTTTGGCGGAAAAGGTAAAATTGGTAAAGGTAAATTGAATTAATTCTATTAGTTTCCCTATTGATATTACCAAAGGTGCGGTACGGTCACCGCAAGATGTAGTCTTCGGTACAAGATTTCATGATTTGAATCGTTCTCATCACAATTGCAATTTGGTGGTCCGCAACAACTAACGAATTTGATCAAGTGGTCCCTCATGTGCAAAAGGTTAAGAACCACTGCGTTAGACAGTCCACATTGAAAGTCGACGAAGTTTTTAAAGTGGTGATGCTTTATGCTTCCGAACAACTTGGTAAAGGCTCAAATTGGTACTCCTTCCGAAATCGAATAACCCGGCAGGAGAGCCAAACTCATGTCGGCCCATTTGCTTGCTTGACACAATGGGAAAGATTTTCGAGCGGATTATTTTCAACAGACTATTATCGATAGCATAAAAAATGCTTCTCTGATCAACAGTATGGGCTTGGACGAGCGCTGTCTACAATTGATGTAATTATGACGGTTACTAACCTCGCAAAAATTCACTCTAAAACGGTAGTAAAGACTGATGTCACTTTTTCAAATCTGCATTCAGACTGGCCTTTGTGGAACGCAGGACCCACCGAAGTGCTAAGGGGGGACGAAGCTCAATAGGTCGTACAGGAAACTCAAAAATCAAGCAGCACATGCTTGCTGTACCTCAGTGTCGGAGAAGCCCCTGTCCTGCACATATGAAAGGGATATCATATGCCTTGGGGTTGAAACAAACACAACAGAAGGATAGAAATTTTAAAGGACAGAATGCGACGTCGGCAAGTGCTTTAAATGCTCGTAGGCCTAGATGCTGATGGGCCATGGCCGTCTATACCTTCCAAAACTAAAAAGAAAAACCCGACCGGAGCCCCCATGGCCAAACAATTTACAATTTATATTAAAATTTGGCGGCTCCCTTAATGATGCATTTTATTACCATCGGAACGGGCCGGGGAACTACATATTAGTTCAACTGGACATCACAAAACACGAATCGGGTACTTATCTTTATCTATATCCGGTGGAGCACGTGTGGCCAGTGGCACATAACCTCATTTTTGTTTTCGGATATCACTTCACTTTTCTTCCATATCCAGGGGCCACTTTTTCACATTTTTTTTGTACAGTCACTTTTTATTGGTAAACGAACACGGCACTTACACAGATAACTCAAAAAACACCATTACGGTTAATCGTGTGAGCCTCGGAGCTGGCGGCTTTGAAGGGGCTAGTCAGGGAGAATGGCCTTGGTGGAAGATGCCTTCGCGCCTATATCTGACTAGTTTGTGGATTGATGGCCACACGGCCCGAATCGCATTGCTGACTAGTAAACTGAAGGGGCCGCCCGGATGTGAAACGCAGCGCTACGAGTCAGCACAGGCTCGTAGTCACAGGTTCAACGAGCCTGGGAGATGCACATCTGAATTGTACGTGAGGCTTAGCCAATAGGGGGCCGAAGGAAGATCACACCTGCTATAGAGAAGTCTTTAGCGAATAGTGTACCACGGGGATGGGTGTGCCCAGGGGACCATGGTCCTTGCCCATCAAGGTGTTGGACTCGTGGTGGCTGTAGGTTGTTACCCGAGACATCGAGCTGGTGATGCAACCCCGGGGTTGGGTTCCTGAAGGTGAGTGCATTCGCCGGATGGAGAAATCCCCCTCTGACAAAACGACCTTGTCAGTAAACACCGAAGGTCCAAACAATCCGGGAGATAAGGCCGAAAGGCTAGGTGCTCCCCTGTCGGTATACCCGTAGATGATAAACTTGTGCCTAATGTACGGCTTCGATATACTACTCGTCATCCTTATCCATATCCGTTTGTTATGCTCCTGAACTCTCATTTTCCATAAAGTGAGGTTATGTGATCCGTAAAAGTTGAATTTTGGTCAACTCCTCCGATCCGTTCCGTTCCGTTACAACCATTGTGTGCGTTTACATGCCCAGTCCGTAAGGTCTACTTTTGACAGCTGAACGGAACGGAACGGAGTATTGCGATTGAGGCTTTACTGGCTAACGTGGTTTATGCCTCATCAGTTCAGGCAAGTTCATTACATAGCAATGTTCTGAAAATATTTGCGGCTTGGATGTCCGAGTTGCAAAAGACTGGAGTAGGATGCTACCCACTAATTTTTTAATGCATTAGATTTACAGAGAGGCGGAATCGGCTAGAGGCGATTTTGGGAAAAACATTAAGCCTTTAAAATTTAGTGGACGTGATGTTGGAGTGTGATATCAGTGGAATGCAGTAATCGGGTTCATCTCAACAATCTTCTCAGAATAGAAAAATGGCTAAACGGTAAATAGCCGAAGCCACTCCTGCCAAGTAATACCGAGGTGGTAAGTCTATGATGGGAAGTGTTAGGATGCACATGCAGTATCTTTTTGTTTTTTAACTCGCCCACTTTGTAACTTTAAAAAGAGGATTTTTTTTTTACAAATGTTTGTATCTTTGGACGGTTGTAACCTCTGAACGCTGATAGATGAAACCTTATGTTGCGTTGCTCTACTAATATTGATATTAATCGAGGAAATCTTGCAGATTTCCGGAACAATAAATAGTTGTTAAAAAAAAACTTATGCTCTATTTACACTTATACTTAATGAATATTCCTTTATCGCGAGTATTCTAGTATGTAGTACGGATAATAACGACAGAACATGAAACCAGTCAACATAAATTACCTACTAATAGGATAACCACCTCAATACCCAGGAGCATTTCCATCTTAGATCGACTACTATTGTTTTCAGACAAATTCCATTCCAAATTGCACAACAAAAGAGCACAAAATCGATACTCATTTTAAATTCAACGGACGTTACAAAACGAAACCATAATTTATGTAACAATATTGCGCTTAGCTAGCGAAACAATATCATCCTTAAACACCGATATCATCCAAATCCACCCCCATCTATGTTGTAGTAAACAAAACAAATTATGAATGGATAATTGTATATTAAGCACATCCTATGCCCCATCAATTTCACCAAAATTTTGCAATAACTCTCAACGTAATGGGCGTCCATAAAATAATTTGTTCGTGACTAAGGCACTTAATTGGCTGGCAAGAATTAATTTCATTCGCCACGGTCAGTTTCGGTATCTCTCCGCATATAGATGATGGGCTCAAATGTATGTACGGTACAATCCTCTCTAATTCCAATCGCCAATATCCAATATCACACCGAAGTCGGCTAAACTTCAAAAAGCCATTGGTAAGCAACAATTCGACTATAGCTATATCGAGAACCGTACACTACCAGAACCGCATACTACAGGTGTATAGGCAGTTATCGATTTAGGGGCGATGGATCAAACCTTTGGCGAACATGCTGCGTTCAATAGACGCACATTCCGTGAATGAAAGGACACCATCACGACAGCTTTCGCGCGTTCGATTTCCAATCGATATTTTAATCTACTTCAGAGTCAATTTCGGCTAATTGTTTTCCACCATCATATCACCCAGACCAGACCACCTCTCACTGACCTTTTTTCAGGATGCTGTGTGTCCTGTCGTCGGGAGGAGGTTGACACAGCTGTAAGGCGTTGTTCATTTTTTTTTTCGTCATCCTCATCGTCCAACCTGACGTGAAAACTGATTCGCAATGCCCAACTGAAGAAAAGACGGCCGGCCAGTCGTTTCGGGGATAGACAAACAATAGCAATTCGAAGGGTGGGGACAAATTTAAACAGAAAATTGACTTCGGGGCTATTGTTTTTATAAAATGTTCGGAAGATTTAAAGAAAACACACCGGAGGAAATTGAGAAAATTGGCCCAATTATTATTATTATTTGAGGACGAGGCGAGAGTTTGAGTCAATATTTGGATACGAAAGTTTTCGCACAATTCGTCTAATTTAGGATCAAAAATATGATTTGTTCCCGGACGGAAAAGTTGTGTCGTCTGAATGGGAAATGTGTTTTTATCAATTAGGCGTGTTTTTATTGTAGAAATATAAATTGAATTCGAATAACGTCTGTAGGGAATTTGAAGGGAAAATAGATTTTTTTTTCTTATGAACAGTATAGCGAAGGAACGGTTAGCTAGGATATAGAATATAGAAAATGAGTAGTATTTATTTCGCGGACGGGTCATGCCAAGTTTGGAAACTCGTTTCTTTATGAATTTATATAGCATAGAGTGGCGACCGAACGATCACGATGCAGATTGGGTTGACAATACTGAAATGCTCGATAATTTTTCTTCTTCTCAGTGCCGTATAGTCCCATAATAGAACTGGATTTTTTTTATGCTGTCTCAACTTGTCCTATTGAACTTAGATTTAGTTCAATTTATCAAATATTTGATTTTAATTTTTGAATCTGCTTAAAATTGCATAAATAAATATAAAACAAATAAACTGACTGTTTTATTGCTGACATGGAAGTCGATTCCAGCTGTGGATGCTTCGATGTCAAGACTAGAATGCTGTGAACTCGTTGTTTGGCTCGCCTTTTATAGCTGATCAAGCAGTTGAGTGGGGATGCTGCATGCTAGTGGCTGTTGCCTTGTACGATTGGTACGGAACTATGCAGGACGGTGGTTGCGTGTACGTTGCACGTTCTTTCTTTAAGTTAAAAGTATGACACGTACATGAAATAAATGCATAAAAAAATATTTTCAACTGCAATTGGTGATATTAGAAAATTAGAATGCTGTTGGATATCCATAATAATACAAATTCGATAAATTTAACTTATCCTGACGAATTATTATCGGTGTTCACATCAGGACTGACTGGTTAAGGGACTTAATCACCTAGTTCCTGGTTATTCTGGTTGTGAACTTGACACCCAGAAAATGACAGTCGGAATCCTTTTTACAGTTAGGACTCCAATTTTCGACTGACTAATTACAGTGAAAGATTCAAGTTCAGGGCACGAAACATCATATTATTCATACTGTTTTAATAAGGCTCCCAAAGGCGACATAAAGATTGTCAAAAGGGATCTTAACGTCAAAGTTTGTTACTGGCGATTATGACTTGAGTCACCGAATGGGTGCAATTACGGTCTTGATGTCAGAAACAACCATGCCGAATAGTTCTTGGAGTGCTGCTGTACCTCTCATCAGATTGTCATTGTCCGACTAAAATCTTGCCTTTGAAGTCTGGGTTTCTCTAGATGGTCCTAAATAAAATCAGATGGAACACATAGCCGTCTCCAAAACATGGAGAAATTGTCTTATGGGCTTCAGGCAGGGCAAAGTATAGTGCTGATGTAGACAGCGATCACCAACATGTTTGTCCCGAAAATTCGCTTCGAAAACACTGCGACGACTCGTGGTACATAAAACGAATGAAAATTTCCCTGATTCAATGTGCAACAATCGACAATACGTGCAGTTTCCAGCACGATGCGCGAAACAATTCCAATTGATGATTTTTTATCGTGCGTCGAAGCATTTGTGGCAAACTCCAATGAGATAGACAGGAAAATGGAAGACAATCCGTCAGTGACTCTATGTTGTCTATAATGTCTGGATGTTGAAATAAAAAGCTATTGAACTGCACAGTCGAAAATCAACTGAGGAGCGAGTACCGTTCTCTTAAAAAAATCGCGAAGAGAAGCGTAAGGTGTAATAAGCGCAACCACGTAAATGCGTTAGCGGTGGAGGCAGAACACGCAGCTTAGCGTAGCGACAGTTGATCACTTTAAATCCTCATAAAGCAATTTACTGGCATGGCCGTTAGTCTTTGCTTGTGAGGATCAGGTAAAACATAAAGACGGGTCTCTGCTAGTTCCATAAGAACAACAGCTGCGCCGATAGAGGGCATTGCATTTAAGTCCTCAAAATCAACTTTGGTCCTTCAAGCCTTCCAATGACCAGAGTTGATACCGGTGTACCATCCAAGCTGGAAATTACCATAGCTTTTAAATTACTGAAATCTGGTAAAAACACGAGGGGCACATTGAACTTATGGTATTCCGTATTTAATGAAAGACTTTTAGGTCGTTTTAACACTACTTTATTCGGCAGACTGACATCGAATTTCGTTCTGTACATAAATTTATAAATTTAATTATGCTGACGTTATTATACAAGATTTGTACTAATCGTGAGAAATAATTTCAAAGTGTACTATTACAGTAGACAGGTAGAACATAGGAGAAATAGGAAGATGAAATATGCTGATGAAGTAATGTGTGTGGGCAGGGCCGGCTTTAGGGTGGGGCGAGCGGGGCGGTCGCCCCGGGCGCCAGGTTTAGGGGCGCCGAAACCCGTACTATTAATTTAATTTATTTTTACAAATTTGTTTGTTGCTTAAGACAATTTTTTTTAAACTGCTGAATTAGTATGATGTAAGAATACTAATGCAGGCTATAGTACACGACCATCCAAGTATGAATGTATATAACAACATTAATTTAACGCGCATTCTAATCACAAGTTAGCAGGATATTTATACCCTTCGCTCATAGAGTGAAAGGTTATACATATTAACTTTGTCATGAAGTTTGTAACGCATTGAAGGAAGCATCTCCGACCATATAAAAAGTATACATATATGATCAGCATGAATTGGGGATTCGATTGGGCGATGTCCGTCTGTCTGTTGCGACGCGTTTTACTCGGCCAATTTAAAAGCTATGAAGATGAAATTTAGCAAGAATGCTTCTTTTTGCTTGAGGCAGTTTGTATGTTTGAATCGGTAAAATTGAACAATGGGGTCATAGGGCTGCCATACAAACCCAACTCCCCAAATTAGGTTCTTCTAAGAAAAACTTTTTAATTTGTGTGCCAATTTCAACCAAATTTCACACAAATGTGTTTCTATTGACAACACGAAACATATATCAGAGTGGATCAAATCAGACCATAGGGTCATGGGGCTGCCATACAAACCCAACCCCCCATTTTGGTTCTTCTATGAAACATTTTTACACCAATTTCACAAAACCTTGAATTAATGTGCCTTTATAAAAACAACTAAAAAGGTCAAAACAAATGGAATCCTACTATGGGGCCGTGCTCCCGCATCAATAAAATTTTCTGAGTAAATATTTTTATTTGCCCACTTATTCCAACCAAACCCCACACAAATATTGCTTTGCCGATGCAACGGAACTTTTGTTAAGACAGAAGGAAAATAATGGGGGGGGGGGGTTAAATACAAGTCCTAGGTACGCCCGGAAAAACTTTTAGCCCGAGGGGAGCGAAGGGTATCCAAATTTCGACCGCGCCCGAAATTAGCCTCGGTCTCGTTTTATATACAAACGCAGACCTGTGACAAGAATTCTATGTGCAATTTCACAACGTTCACTCAAGGCCGCACGGCGCAAATTGTCACCTGTATCTTTATAGAAATCAGGTATTAATTTAGATGGGAACTCATAATATCAGATTCCCACTTCAGGAATTGATTGCGTTCCAAAAATAACCTTTCATTAAGAAAAAGCAGTACACAATTCTAATAAGCACATTCGTTTTCGAACCATTTTCTTCAATATTTTTTACGTGGAAATGCAATTTCTGGATTATGTTTATGCTTTTGTCTTTATTAAACTTAAGGGCGCCAAAAACCTGACGATTTTTCGGCCGATCGATTGGGCAATCGACTGCCCACAATCGATCTGCGCCGCACATACATACATTAGGCAATCTGAAATTGACAGTCTCACGGTCCACAAGACACAACACAAAATAGCGAAAATTATATCATTTTTGGCGATGGAAGATGGACATCCATTGCTACTTTTGATGGAGAATGACCGCCACAACCACAGCATGAAGAACGACCACAGGTTTATGTCAAAAAATCAGCAACTGAGAACACATGATTGTCATGACAGCTTAAAGGGAAAATTGCACTGGCAATACGTTCCACACGTCAAATCAAAAAATTGAATCCCATACACCTTTCGATTTATCTCGTAATCAAAAAATCTGCCCGATCGATTGGAGGGTCTGTGGCGCCTCTTACGTTTATTGATATTTATGTACATGTAGAAAAGTTTTTGGATTTTGGTAATATGTATGATGCCACAAAAATGTAAGTGTGTAGTTTGAGGGATAATTTTGTTCTAATTTTGTGGTCTCCGAAGGTATTGCATTTTAGAGCAAACATTGTTGTCTTTCTTTCTCGCTCAATTAAATTTACTAAAACTACTTAAAAAATAGAAAAGTTTATAAACGTATTTGTAAAATTATTAACTTAATGAACGTTTAAATGTTGGTGATTTAAAAATGAACCGGTGGTACCTACATTGTATAACCTGTAGTAATGCAAAATAGCCAGGTTTCCCGAACAAACCATTTCTAACCAGGGTCAAAATTACAAAAGAAATGAATTTATGCTTTGAAAAATATGGAAATAGTCCATACGTAAAATCGATACTGACTGAATTCGGTACCATCAAATTCAACCGTATTTAGAACCATTGGTAAGTGCGTTTTCGCAGGGACCAGAGTATGTGAATCAGGAAGGCAGTCATTGGAACTGTCCATCTTTCCTTAATTTTCGTCTTCTTCGTCAATTCCGCAATTGAAGATAGCAGTGTACTTTTGAAAATGATTACTAATTTGAAAAATTTTAACATCGAAAAAGATGAATGGAAAAGTGCAACCTACTTAAGTGGGATTCGCTATCGTCTTCCCATTCAACATAATGAATGTTTGTGAGCTAATATGTATGGTTCCTTATGTTTCTCCGACATGAGATTGCCTGTTTTTATTTTTGAACGATTATAAAACTGGCAAAGTATTTTGTGGTTTGTTTTAAAAATTGAAAAATGAGCACTACAATAGATCCTGCAATTAGATCTACTCTTGCTTACACAAAACTCGCTTTTTTATAATATTAACGAAATAATAATTTTCTAGGACGAATTATGAAAAATGTGAATGGATAGAGGCATACTTTTCTGTTCGCTTTAAGCAATCAATTGATTGGGAAACAGGGAAAAATTAACGTGAAATTAAAAAGAGTTAAAAGTGGATAGTTTCAATGGCGGCGGGGCAATGGAGAAAAATATTTCCCAAAAACGTTAAAGTTCAAGTTCTATTGCAATTTTTTCGTGTATAGAAACTATAAGGGGCGCTTCTTTCAAGTTCGCCCCGGGTGCCGTTACACCTAAAGCCGGCCCTGTGTGTGGGTCGGGTTAACTTTGATATTAACTCTACAGCTGCTATTTTCTTCCCTCTGATCCAAGAGTGTTAGGCAAACAAGATTCTCCTTTAAGAATGCAAAAAATGTCATCATTAAAATCCCTAAGAAAGGAAACCTCAGGGCGTGGAATCTGTGTCCTTCCAACAGTCTCCAAGCCGATGTCCAAAATAATTTCGGGCCGTATCAAGAAAACCGTCGATCGCTCTCTGAATAATGAGCAATCTAGTTTTCGTGAGTATTTCTGATATAGCGATCACCATCAACACTCTCCGAGTTATAATTAAACAATCAAGTGAAAGATATCTCCGCTACGTCTTATGTTCAGTCACTTCGACCAGGCGTTTGACAGCGTTGACCAAGCATACATCTGAACAGCTTTACGTAAGAGAAACTTACCAGAAAAAACGTCTATCATAAAGAATTCCTGTAACGGAGTCCAATATTATGTCTTGTACAAGGATGAGCTTGTTTAGTAATTTTAAAGTCAATAATGGAGTTAGACAAGGCTGTTCTTGAATACCAGCAACAACATACTCTGCGATGCTTCACGCGAGCAAAAAAATAAAGGGTATCGCGATGAAGGTTCTTCAATTACCTTCACCACCTGAATCGGGTTCTTTCAGAACTTTTGCAACAAATTCTGACTTAAGTGGAGGATTGGTGCAGGAGGGTAGGCCTATCGGTCAATCCTGCAAAAAAAAAACACTAATAACCTTCAGTCGCAAACATAATTTGGAAGGTCTAAATTCTCCAACCTTATTTAATCAACAACTACATTTTACCACTGAGGTAAAATATCTGGGAGTCACCCTTGACAGACTCACGTGGAACAAGCAGCTACAAAACACGATTACAAAAGGTAAACACACCCTATATGCAACTAAAAAAGCGATAGGGAAAACGTGGGGATTAAAACCACGAATGATTCACTGGATTTACAAAGCCGTGGTCAAACCCCGTCTGACCTATGGCTTGACGTCTAGAGAAACTACTTGACCTGCCACCACTAGACCTCATAATCAAAGAAGAAGCAAGACTCTCAGCGGACAGACTACAATTATCAAACATGTGGACACCACTAAGGGTAGGACACTGTATGATTACAGAAATCATTGTAAACCCAATCCTAGATATGGGCAAAGATTATACCCCGGCCATGTATACCTTGTAGTCTGGCTGGTCGAGCGGTTAGTGCGCGCACCTTCGGTGCACAGGCTCATGAGTTCGAATCTCACCGTGTTCCATTGTGTTTTTCGAACTCACGAGCTTGTGACAGACTATGATCTCACTCAGATGTTAAACGAGTACCCATTTATGGGGATAAATAACACTGCTGAGCGTGATGCTGATCTCATTACCTCATAAAAAAGCAGATAAGATCTTGGAAATAGGATGTCACTAACACATCCTGCGGCCTTAGTCCAATGTTGGATTGTCGCGCCTGTTATTTTTATGTATACCTTCGCTCCAACTTCCAAACCTCTACAGTTAGGGAAGACTGGAGTAAATGGAACGAGGACCATCTATGAGAACATATAGTGCGGCACACAGATGGGTCGAAGACAGACGAAGGAACAGGGACAGGAGTTTATACTAAAATCAACAGCAATAGTATTTCCAAACCCCTAGTTCACTATAAAACTTCCTTTCAGGCAGAAGTCTAGCCATAAACCTTGCAGCAGGGGAGAGTACTCGAAAGAGATATACAAACAAGACCATCTATATCCTCTCCGGCAGTCAAGCTGCCATAAAGGCTATCGCAAGTCCCAAAACAACCTCTAAATTGGGTTGGGAGTGCCAACAGAATCTCAAAAACTTAGCTAACCGAAACAACGTAACCCTGAAATGGGTTAAAGGACATAAGGGTATCGAAGACAACGAGAAAGCGGATGCCCTTCCAAGAGAGGGTTCCAAGCTACCCTTCACCGGTCCCCAACCTGCAATCGGAATTAGTAAAACCACTGCTAAAACCGTTGTCAAACAATGGACCGAAGAAAAATTACAAAATCGATGAAGACTCGTTGAAGGGCTCAGGCACAGCAAGCGGATGCTGGGAACCAACTGGCAAACCAGCTGTACCGAAGTCCTAAGCCTAAGCCAATCTTTCGTTGGGGCTCAAACAATTAGAATGGGCTCACCCAAAGCAACCCTGGTTAACTTTCTTCTAAGCCTTTTACGAAGGACAGAGTTAATAACCTGAAACTCTTTCGCTCTAATGGGAAATACAATAAGCCAATAGGTTGCAGTATTGAGCGTAACCAGCCGAACCCATCATAGCGCCTAATCCATTAATCCCTCCATCTATCTCTGGGAAACTGATAGGAAAAGTTGAGAATAGAGTAATAGCAGATGGTGAGGCTGATGCCGATGCTCTGTCGCATGTAAATGAAGGTTGAGTAGAAGGTTCAGACTCATCTTTGGTAAAACCATAACAACTCCATGGAAACACCAAACTCAGGATCTTCGAAAACTGTGCCGTCAAATGAGTGTCATGCGTGTAGGTGACCGTAACATTGGGTGTTATGTTGCGAACCGCAAACTTTCGTGAATTTGTGGCTACACCACATCCTACGAATTCGTTGGAATGGACATTCGCTAGTTCAGTGGGTAAAGAAAAACTTTACCTCTGAATTGCTGGATCGTGGGTTCGAATCCCACTGAACCAATGGATGTTTGTGTTGTTTTTATAAAAAAACGAGACCGAGGCTAATTTCGGGCGGGGCCGTAATTTCGATACCCTTGGCTCCCCTCCGGCTAAAAGGTTTTTTTTTCGGGCGTACTTACGACTTGTATTCAATCCCTCCCCCTTTTCCTTCTGTCTTCACAAAAGTTCGGTTGCGTCGACAAAACATTATATTTGTGTAGGGACAAATATTTTATTGGGTGATGCGGGAGCATGGCCCCATAGTACGATTCCATTTGTTTTTACCTTTTTAGTTGCTTTGATAAAGACACATTAATTCAAGGTTTTGTGAAATGGGTGTCAAAAATATTTCTTAGAAGAACCAAAATGGGAGGTTGCGTTTGTATGGCAGCCCCATGATCCCATGGTTCGATTTGCTCCTTTCTTACATTTATTTTGTGTCATCAATAGAAACACATTTGTGTGAAATTGGTACACACATAAAAAAGTTTTTCTTAGAAGAACTTAATTTGTGGAGTTGGGTTTGTATGGCAGCCCCATGACCCCATTGTCCGATTTTATCGATTCAAACATACAAACTGCCTTCAAGCAAAAGAAGCTTCATAGCTTTTAAATTTGCCGAGTAAAGCGCGTCGCAACAGACAGACAGACGGACAGAGACAGACCGATAAACGGACAGACGGACATCGCCCAATCGACTCCCCAAGTCATGCTGATCATATATGTATACTTTTTATATGGTCGGAGATGCTTCCTGCGATGCGTTACAAACTTCATGACAAAGTTAATATACCCTTTCACTCTATGAGCGAAGGGTATAAAAATGCTCCAACGGCAACCGACGCTTTGAAACAAATTGTCCCGCGGTGATACCCTTTGTTACATTAAGGAGAAAAAAATCTCTCAAATTGTTAATACAGCAAGAACAATTTAAACGACGAACTCCTCACAATTACTGCCCAAAATACGATAGGCACCGAAATTGACAGGCGTGTGATCTACAGCCAAATCTTACGATGGGCTTAAGGTAACGGCCGTGACATGGACAAAACATGGACGAAAAACACCATAAACTGAATTGGTTCACGGTGAACCCACGACCCCGTACACCTAAAGTGTGCACACTAACCAGAACACCAACCAGACTACTAACTTACTACCAGTCAATGCCTTATGTCAGGGGTTAAAAGGAAGCATATAGAGAGAGAGAGTCTAGAAGGTGTTAAGGTAACTAATAGCGATAATAGTTCCGGGTTAGTGTGTACATATAATAAACCCGACGATGATGTTCAGTAAAAAGTCGATAAAATCTAAAAACTTTAATTTGCTGGATAAGCTCTTTTAAAAATCCTTTTCTTCTTAAAATCCGGAAATCATCCTAAATATCATTCGATGTTTACATGCGGTTCTCTCTTTGTCCTTGCAACTTAAACACTCTCTTTATGGAGTTTAGAAACTTCACCTGGAACTCTACGTTGTCACATCCTGCCCGATACCTTCTATACGGGGAGCAAAATGCTTATCAGTCTTTCGAATCCGGCTTAGTAAACTAACTAACTACTTAGTCTATTGCTGCGATAATAATGAATGTCTCCTGTGAGATTTTGTGACAGGCAATAAATTTTCAAAGTTTTCTAGTTAGCTCGTAAGAATCACTGAACTGGTGGCTTAGTAAACTTGATCAACTATTTACCTAGTTGACGTACATAGCAAAAGACAAGCTCCTCCACTACTCAATAGAAACTCATTGAGAGCTATACACTCGAAAATATATTTCAAATTTCACAAACTAGTTTAATCAAATAAAACTTAAAGGAAAAAGCAAAATGAGCTAAAAGAGTATTTATCTCAACACATTTGCCTCCTTCCTTTCTACGCTCCGCTGCTGCCATACTGCTGGGGAGAAACAAGAAACTGTCATCCATTTCCGCGGCCACCTACTGACCGACCTCTCCTCCGGCAAATGCAAACATTCTAAACATTTTGACACTTAATTTCCTTCATTTATTTTACGCTACATTTGTCTATACGCGCAGAAAATATTATACACGGAAAGTACACACACAAAAGGGTGAAGTAGTAGGATAGCATAATGCATACTCAACGCAAAGTTTTGCCTTTTATATGTATAGAAAACTTTACACTTCGCCAACAAACTTTCTATTCATTCAGCGCGGCATGTCCTGATTTGTGGAATGGTATGGGGTTTGAGTGTTTGTATGAATATACGAGAGGAGTCAACTTGCTAGTGAATTTCTCCGGCAATGAGTATTTGGTAGGGCGAATAGCAATAGCGCGCTATTCATTATTGTGTTTCGCAAATTTTATATACAGAAATAAACCTCAGAAATGCTCAACGACATTGTGATTTCGACTCGCATATACGGAGGGAGAAATCCTTTTGCTACCACACAACTCAGCATACCATACACACTGATTGTGTATACGATTCTCATTTGCAGCAAATATTCTCAAGGCTTGTGAAATATAGTATTATTATTATGCTTAGAAGCAAATATTCGCCAATTTTCTACGACTATGCCAATGTCTTTGGTTTGTTTTCGGGGTTTTTGTTTGCGTGACTTTTCCTAATTTTATGCGCTCTATGCTGTATGATGTGATTTTATCAGTCCTTTTTGTCCATGCGAAAGTTATGATTGTTTCGCTATATGCGCACCAGGTCCCGGAACAATAAGCTCGACAAAATTTCGTTTGGTATGGCGAAACGGATTCGGATTAAAATAAATGGCGGGACATTTAATTTGGATAAACATAACATTTCTAAGCATTCCAGATATAGTGTGGTGGTGACATGGCGGCCGAGCGCGTCGGGACCTCGCAAAAGGATTATTATCGGAAAGGAAATGGAACATGGTTTAGATTATATTTTGTTAATTCCAGTTGCTATAGTATTTGCGAGGACAATGCGAGATTTTCGAAAAAATGGGGTGTTCTTCTGGATGCCTTATCGAGAATTTAAAAGGACAAAATTGCATTTAAACGCCATAAACAGTACCTAAAAACAGGGCCGTGTGAAGAGAGCACTCGCCCCGGGCGCCGTGTCCCAAGGGGGCGCCGCCGTAACGTAATTTTTTTGTTTAGAGAAGTGTAGAAGTTTTTGTCCTTTAAACAATTCTGTACAGTTATTGACCTTGTTTTACATTTTTTAAGCCCATACTTTACTGTGAACGTGAAAGTTCTTCCGCCGTAAATTGTGAGGAATATTTCTGTCTTGAAAGTTATTTAATATCCGTATATCTCCACACAATACATATTACAGCAAAACAGGTCAGCGTTTAAAAATGTTTTTTAATTCCAGAAATCCTATACACGCTAATTACTTTACAGCTACTAACATTTCAATTTCAAATGTTATTAGCACCCAATTTGCAGCTTTTTTAAATTCACATTGCAACTTAAGACTTAACTTAAGTCATCTACGTTGCGTATTGTCATAGCGATTTGCATATCATGGGCATACTGTTATACACGCACGAATTTAATATTGTAGATCAGTGATTCTCAACCGGTGGGAAGCGCCCCTTAGGAGGCGCAGGATAAGCTTAAAGTTGGAAGGTATTCCGAACACAAAATGGTGACCAAGGAAACTGATGGGAAGAGGCTATTGGCTAGTTTGGAAGTCAGCAAAGGGCGCCCACTATATGGAAATCGGAATTGTAAAGAAATAGTGTCAATCCGAGTCATGCACCTTTTAAGCCATCTCGCATATCATTCACAACTGAAGAAAAAGTCTTAGTCTATCAGTGAGCTACAATCAATTTTCTAGCCTTGCTAAATCTTGAGATAGCTTGATTGCGCTGGGTTCAAACACTTCTAACTCTCCGCGCCGATGTATTCAAACGGATATTGTGACTAATATCGGCTTGTGAATTATCGTTATTTGCAACCTGGTGAATTATGCAACCAAAGAAAACGATTTATCCAATTGTCTGAAGAATGAAACACTAAATTCACCATCTGTGAGTCATATGTGCTTGTCCCTCCAACGTAGTTCTCATGTCAAAATACAAAAATGTGTACACCAGTTTGACGTGTTTTTTTTTGAGAATTTTCTGGGCCATACTCTTCAGGCATCGAAAAGGCGGCATGGATATAAAAGAGTTGAGAGCCGTTGTATAGATGATATCATTTACGTAAACTAAAAGAAAGGGGTCCTAAACGGCTTCCTTGCGGAACTCCTGATTAACACTTTATAACGGGATGTACAGCCATTTAACTTCACCAACTTAGTCCTATCCGGTTAATAAGATCTCACCCAGCTTAAAAAAAAATTGACTGGATTTGATTGTTATTTTGGCAATAATTTAACTTGGTGCAATCAATTACAAGTGCGTGTATGAGCTTGCTTATTACGTATATCTACGTATTGTTAGGGGCGACATGATTTACTAAATCCTAAATTTAGTTGACAATTGTACCATATTGTACTGCAATTTGAATGATGCAAGTACATTCTACGATGCATTTTGAATTTAATGACACACGATTTAATCTAGTAGGCGGGTGTTGACTCGATTAATTTAGTGATTGATGTAAATCCTGTCCATAATGTGAATCCACTCTTAGGGGCAAATCAGACTATCGATAAGATTTACTAAATCCTAGATTTAGTTGACAGTTGTACCATATTGTACTGCAATTTGAATAATGCAAGTACATTCTACGATGCATTTTGAATTTAATGACATACGATTTAATTTAGTAGGCGGGTTTCGACTCGATTAATTAATTGGTTTTAGTAAATCCTGTCCATAGTCTGAATCCCCTCTTACATTGTTTATTGGTGCAATAATTTATCACTTTTCCTATGAATTCTTAGATTGCTTAGCTTCTTTTATTTCAAAACAAGTGATTGACTTAAAGATGTATAAAAATACTAAACTTTTAGTGGGCCTTCGCATCCACTTTATCTCGTCCGTTAATGTCCCAGTTGTAGATGAACCTAATACGGTATGATATAAACACTGAAAATCCGTGTAAAATGAAGACTGAAAATGACAAGATTATACAGATCATTGGGGTGGAGGCAGTGGGGCAAAAACCTCGAATTTTGGAAACAATTATCAAAACTAGTCAATCTTAATGTATTTTGCCGTCCTAAATCGAATCGTCGCGAATCCGCGCCGGAAAATTCGCGACACATTTCTTGGTACCCACACCGGCGCGGCGCCAATAATTCACTGGGTACTGTCACTCACAGCTGATATCATGTTGTTGCCTTAGAAAAGGTAGGTATTAGATTTATGTAAGGAATGGACTTAGACGTGATAGAGAATAACTGCAAGATCTGGCCAAATACAATTATTTTAACATTATAATCATGCTGCAACTTTTTTTTTCACTATATCAAAATGTCGCGGCATCTTTACTTTTTATGTAAAAGCGTATAGAAATCAACGTGAAATTCGACATTTTACCTCTCTATGTCTATACTTATTCTAAGGATAAAATCATTGACATGCGCAAATTGATGGAAATATGCAGTGCAGTACAACCTTGTTATACCATTCCCTAAAAAAAGTTGCGGCAGTGTTCGATTTGATTGTTTGAATTGACTATCGCGTACCCGAAAACTCTTACATCTTATCGTATAGAGAAGACACAAAGCTTGAACATTGTTTTGTGGCTGTTTTGACTATATGTAATTGTTTACTTAGCATGGTTACGCAAAATGCGTAGTTACATACAAGCTTGAATATTCTATTGAATTGAATGTTTACTTTTCATAGTTACGCCATATTTTGCTTGGTTACGCCATCGTATGAAATTGCATAATAATTTTTAGTAGAATCCCTACGTGATTCCTTACAATAGCGTAACCAAGCAAAAGATGGCGTAACTATGCAAAGTAAACATTCAATTCAATAGAATATTCAAGCTTGTATGTAACTACTTAGGAACAAACGCAAGCACCGAACCACCAGGATCCTCATTTCCTATCGTATACTATTCATGAATCAAACGATTGAGCTTGTATTCTTTCGGAAATCCGTCGATATCTCTGCAATCCTTTGGTGTGGCAGAACGACCGAGGAGGCGCTAGACTCACCATAAAATTGCCGAAAGGTCAGTGCACAGGGTGGTCAGAGATAACCGTCAACCTGGATGTTGGCCACAGCAATTTCACAATCAGCTTCGTAGTACTTCGATAATCCGTCGATATCTTTGGAATCCTACGATCAAGGTTTCGCTGGACTCGCAACGAAATTCTCTAAGGTGGCGTTGGAGCACCTTTCCTGCGCAGCTCACAGGGGCGTCAGGGATAACCGAGATAAGTACAATAATTCACAAAATGTATGCTTTTGTTAGTTGTCAACCTAGATGTCGGTCGCAGCAATTTCACGATCAACTTCGTACTATGCACTTTGGAAAATCGTCGATATCTCTGCAATTCTTCGGCCGAGCGATACAATCAGCCGGACTTGCCACAATAGGGCAATTTATTTATGTAACAACATCGAGTAAAAACCTTCCTTCCTTGGAATTCATATTTCCAAAAATGTTACTTCTTTTACTCATCCACTGATACCATAAAACATTCAAAACTTAAATGCTCGGTCAATACCTAAACAACTCATTCCAAATCTACATCTTTTTCGGGTACACCAACATCAAGGTGTACTACACTGCACCTGTCAAATAAATTATTTGAATAAAATGACATTAGGTAGCAAATATTCAAACCGGGAAAAATACTGCAAAACTGGCGAATATTCGCGTTGGTGTGGGCATCTCCATACAACGCAGTGTGTTACAATTTTGACGCCGCGGAAAAATTCGCCGCGAATATTCGCTGACGCGCCGGTGTGGGCATCACCTTAAACTACATAAAAATGCCTTTGCACGGATGAGTAACACAATAAACTTATTTTGATAAATAAAACCCTAGACCAAAAAAAAGGAAGTATTTGAATTTTTGACTTTTACTTTTTTATTGTATCTCTGAATGTAATGCCACTTGAGTCTGGATATTTTAAGGAAATATTCTTAGCAAAATGGAGTTGACGTTTGCCAAAAATTAAGTTATTGCAACTTAGGACACGCCTGATTCGCCTATTGGAACTTTTCAAGTCAACACGTCCATAACCCCTCCACGGTAAAAGGGGAGGGGTAAATTTTGTGCTGGGCGTCCCATTACACACTCTACCAAAAACTATTCAATAGTATCAAAACCTCTGATAAAAAAAACAGCAAATTTTGCAGGAATTATTCAATTATCATGTATACTCGTAAAACCGTCAAAATGACATAACAAAATCATCTATAAAAGTATCAGGCGGGTCTGTGCGGTAATAATTCTTACATATGGTAATCTTGAGACCTTCTGAAATAACGTAGTATAAAAAGATCCTTGGAAGCACGTGGAGCTAGTTACTAAAACTCAATGTGAAAATTGCAGTTTGCGTCAATTTTGCATTCAATCAATCAACATATTTTAATTATCTACTCTTGGAGAGCCGATGGGTCCTTTCTGTGAAAGATATCAGCCTAAAATTTTTTGCAAAAGAGATTTCAGAATATCTACTATGCGATAAATATTTCACAAAAGCTCTGCCAATAATGTTTTTTCCACTACTGCCTGGCGCCAAATTGTCTTCGCTCTGCCTAAAAATGTTAAGAAAACGTGGGCCATTTGCTATAAAAGTGTGCTAAAACAGATATGACAATATATCAGATATGACAATATATAATAGGTTCCCGAGCTATCTACAGTGTTCGATTGCAAAAAATAAAAGAACGATTATCTCGTTAACTACTACTCGTAGAGGGGTGAATCTAATCTAATAAAGTTATCCAATGAAACCCATAGCTCACCTCTGGTTAGCCGTAATGCAGATAGAGCTCCTGAAGGTTCTCCTTCAACTACTACAAAAATTGAAGGTGCCAATGGCCGACTGGGAGGTTCTTAAGGATGAGGAGACACATAGTCAAAACCAGCCTTATATGCTTCTCATAAATGATGTCTGCGTATTATCAGCACTAGAAGAGTCGCACTTGCACTTGCCTCGGATTATTTGCTGGTCTTCCTAAGGGAGGAAGATATCGACATCGATCTTGTTCAGGAACCCTTATTAGCAATACGATCTCTTCTACAAAATTAAAGAAATCTACTAGACCAAGGTAAATCAAGAACATGCATTCTAGTAAAAAAAAAATGTATTAATGCCGTCATAATGACTTCAGTTCAGTCAACGCTTTTGGTAGGATGCGATGCCAATGGACGACACATATTTTGGAGTAGCATTATTGAACTTCTCTAGAACGATGGAACGCACATACACTAGGAAAATGCACTTAACAAGTGGCATCAGCATCTTGGTAATCTGTTAAAATCTTTTAAACAAAAAATAATCGTTGTTTGTTAATTTTTGACATTTGTCATGTCAATTATTTAATACAAGCTGGCCTGGTGAACTTCGTATCGCCCCACCTTTTAGATGTTATGTGGGGCAGAACTACTGAAGCACGAAAATTTGTTTGTTGGCTCAAAAGCGTATGATAGCAAGGCGCCATGATGATTTTGCTGTTTTTCCTGTCTAATTTTACAGTTATGGCAATAGCAATTCAGTTATTGCAGGTTGGAGTTTTTCAGTTGCGTGTGGAGGTTTACTCAAATAGGCTATTCTATACGTTCAAGACATGGCTTAAGTTACATACCGAGTCGCCATCGTAACGATCCACACTGAAGAAGTGAATCGGTCCATTGAGAGCTTAGGTGCCAATAGAGTCCTCTCTCAGAGCGCCCACCACCAATTTCGAGAGCGAGCAGAGTAACACTAGCTAAACTTCGGTCGGGCTTTTGTTCACGCCTTAATTCGTAACTTTCTCGCATAAACCCGGATATCCAAAACATCTGTGCAAATTGCGATGGTACTCCTCATGATTTGGGTCATTTGTTTCACAGATCTTACCCCTATATCGCTGTGGGAAAAACTCTATCGCGGCAGTTGACTATCAAGTCGGACACAAACATTGACTATGGCTCGTCAACTCGTACTCACATAGATGCACGGAGGTTCACACCTTTCTGCACCGCTAAAAGAAGAAGAAGAAATGGTTTCCTCCTGGCCAATTTTTCATAGAACATGGAAAAAGAAAAGAAAAAAAAAATTTTTTTCTCTCCTCTTCCCTTTTTTTATTTCTGTTGGAATAATATTGTCCCCGCGAGGGGAACTCAAAAAATGTCATTGTCGATTTCTCATCAGATGCCGTCGAAAACCGGACGGCAGCGTATAGAGGGCCCCACGGGAGTGTCGTGGCGTGCGGTGGCTGCGTCCGAAACATGTTTATAATAGTCAATTTTTCATGTTTGTGAAGAAATGGTCCGCTATTGATCCCCCAGGAAGAGGGGACTTGAAATGCTGTTCCGTTTAAAGGGAAAAACAGGAGAAAATTATCATTTTGTGAAATCCAATCCGTCAAAAGGAGTAGAAAGTTCAATGCAATTATATATGGCAACTGAACCGTTCATTCCAAATTGTCCAGATGTTTTATAAGCTATCCTGCTGCTCCTGATCATCGATTCCGGGGAGGGAATGGAATTACTGAAATGGAAAAATTGCAATACTACTTATTCCGGTAGTTATGGCAGAGAGAGCAATACGGTGGAGCGAATTCACTGAAATCCATTAATTCGCCCATGTTCGAGACTAATTTGGTGGGGCGAATTCACTAAACTGTACCCATTGTGAATTTTCCACATATTTGAATTGTTCTTAAGCTATTAACGGATTATTCCAATCATGTGGCGAAAATCCGCTATTCCGTTTAAGAGATGTCGCCAAAAATGGAGAAAGCCCCTGCTTTCAGAATATTGTTTGGAGGGTCTGTTATACAAATTTACTGAAATCACAGGATAAGGCCAAAAGTTGAAAAATGGAATGGAAGAGGTGGGGTAGGGATAATTTACGGAAGTACGCTAATTCGATTAACAAATATATGTATATAAAAATACCGGCGTACAGAGGGCTGCGCCCGCAATACGAGGGTTTTTTTTAGAATTTTAATGCATAGTGAAATTTTTTGCTGTACATATATTTTATAAGCAATAAATAAGTATTGTGCACAACATTAATGAAATGCTTTCTGTAAATCTATTTTTGGATTGGTTCCAGAATGAAAGGCGCTAGTTCCACCTTTAATTAGACCAATCCAAAAATATATTTACTATTTATCCAGTTTGTATAAATGTACTCCAAGGCAAATCTACAGGCATTTTTCGATTTCAGATTTCTGATGGCCTTTGAACAAAAAGAAACCCAGGCAAACGTAAGGATGGCTTGGCTTTATATATGAACTGAATTATTAGCTTTAAATCTACTGTTACTGTTTTTTAATCAAGGAAAAGCAACCTTATATAAAATGATTCCGTTGTGTTCCCTGTCATAAGAGCCAACGCAAGCTTTCCTATGAGTATTGAACAAGTATACTTTTGCAGCTATTCAGGGACACCCTGTTAACTTGGTCCTACAAACTTCAAAAATATTTGTGGCAAACACTATTACCATTCTATCTATTTCCACCAAATTTCATGTTCATTGTTTCATCAAGTTAAAAGATATGCATTGAAGAAATGCTTAAGAGGCTTGCATTGTGAAAGGCCCTTACTAAATACTTATTTGGCTATATTTCCGTTTTGGATACAGTTATTCGAATGAAAATTCGTAAACATATTCTATATGTAATTTTCTAAAAACCCTTAGCAGAATTTTCATATTTGGAAACCTAAGAGGGGCTACACACGAACAAATTGAAATTTTACAAACTTACTGTTATTTACTTTTCCTTTGCAAAAGTCAACAGTCTTAATATTTAACGTACATGAGGCCCTACTGAACAATCTTTGTGCAGAGTTTCATATCGATCCCTATAACGGTTTAGAAAAACGGAGCTCCAAAAGGAAGTTTAAATTTAAACGCCAATAACTTTTTTACCGTTACTCGAAACTGGAAAATTTTAACTGACATGAGGTGTACTCGTTTAGATCTTTGATTTAAATACCCATACGACAATCTCCGATAATAACTAAAAAAGTTGACTTTTTTCAAACGTTCGGGACACCTTGTTGTCTTCTTCCTACCAACTTCTAAGGTATATGTGCCAAACACTGTAACCATTCTACACATTCCTACCTAATTTCATGACAATCGGTTGCGCCGTTCGCGAGTTGTTTAGTGAACAGACGGACAGACGGACGGACGGACGGACAAAATTGATTTCATAAGGGTTTTTTGAAAAAAAATTCTAAAAAACCCTAAAAAATGGAGAAAATAAACTGCATTCACAATCTTTCTGGCGGTCAGTGTTGCAGATGCTTCAATTGGTATTCTGCTATTGAGCATGGAAGTCATTCAGCTGCTGATGGCGAGAGATAGAATTCAATATAATCCGCTAATCTGTTCAAAAGTATGGTAAAAGACTGTCTTTATAAATTAACTCGTTGTAAATTTGCCGCATGCTGCAATAATTGTTTGGCAGTTCGGGTGGAAGAAAACCAATCTGGAGGGTCCAATTTAGTAATGCTGAAATATGTGAAAACAAACTATCATGATAGTTGTATTCATTGTGAATTTTCTGAATGTTTCGATACTTATTCTGCCATTTATGCGGTGATGCAAAATCCACTCAAATCTGACAATTCCTTCAGGAGATAGAGACTAAAGTATTTGAAAAAGAATTGTTTTCGTCATTTTGATCATTGTGAACATTTCATGTTTCAATAGTATTTTGGGTGTAGGCCAATACGGTGGAAACAATTTACTAAAATCCTGCAATTCGGTTAAGAAATATACGAAATGTAACTGTTTTTATAATTTTGATAATTGTGAATTTTTTTGCGTGATTCAATAGTTACTCTGCTATTCGTGGAGGAGACCTATTCGATTGGATCTCTTTTCGCTAGATGTCTAAGAAATATAAACAAAACTATGCGAAAAAAAGCATTGTGAATGGTTGCTCATTGTGAATTTTCTGAATAAACATATACTGCTATTCCGGCTGGAGCCTTGTGTATCCGCCTATTCGATATTTCGGATTCGGGTTAGGTCCCAAATTTTCTTTGATTTTTTTTTATTATAGTGCACCCTAGATCTAAAGAAACTGCTATTTCGATTAGAAAATTAATTATTTTAGTTTAAAATAATTGAATTTTGAGCAATTTCAGCATTGCTATCGTCTACCGGAGTGGTAATAGGTGCACTTCAAAAACCCGAATTAAAATCAAATTCCACGCTATGGAATACCCTTAGACCAATTATAAAGGGTCCAATAACTGTGAAACTTTTTTTGGTCTAAATTCTAAAAATTATACCATTCTCTGGTTAAAATATGCGAAGTGCCAAACTTGGCAATTTCAGCTGTCTGTGTTATCTACACGGATTGCCAATATCCTTCGCTCGTAGAGTCAACGAAGGGTATATTAACTTTGTCATGAAGTTTGTAACGCATTGAAGGAAGCATATCCGACCATATAATAAGTATACATACACATATGGCCAAAAAAAATAAGTACACCCATACGATTTTTTCTTATCACCCTGTAGCCAAGTAGTTACTTGAGTAAATAAAATCATATGGAAAGATTTAGATACTTAATTGGTGAGGAATCAAATAATATGTAAATTAGCATATTGTAATAAATAACAGCTTTCATTTACCTTGAAAAAGTACCAACTGACAAAAAAAGGTTGGACAAAATAATAAGTACATGTCAGTTAATTTGATTAAAACTGGTTTTAATTAAAATAATATGTTCTGATTCGACAAGAATTTTATTTATTTTATTATGTAAAAGGAAATGGTCCATTATTTTGAAAAAAAAAAAGGTTTTTGGACCTCTGGAGATAATTCTTATGGTATGTTACCATACATCCATATGTCCAGTTACTTCCAGGAAATTCCGTAATTGTTCCGTTTTGTGAAAACTTTGTTTCTAGTTAATTGATTTAACTCTCCCTAAACATTTCGGACTCAATTTGACTCTAGTAACAACGCGAAAAGCCACTCGATTTGGTTGAAGCGGATACTTGACCAATTTGTGAGGTATGGTTAGGGTTAATATCCTGATGAAATCACCATTTAAAGAGTATGGCTTCACCAGTAAAATATTCCAGGACTCTCAACTAACATTTCTTATATGGAAATAGCCTCATAGTAACGGTTATTATGTATATTTGAACGAAACAAAATTATGAAAAATAAGCCATAGACCAATTTTTTTCCGCCTCCATGGGAAATAGCCAGTTGATCTAGCGTATATCATATTATTTTTTTCCTGAATGAAGAATATTACGATAAGCGTAGTTTCCAATCAAATTTATTACGATCTCATAAATAAAACAGAATTTTCGGTGAGTTTTGATTGTTCGGTCTGAAGCAAGAAGAACTATCTCTCCAAAATTTTCTTGAACCGTCAACACTTTTTGACATCGCCATGGAAAGTTCTAAATTTTTTTCCAAAACTGCTTTACTTCTTGTATTCTCCGATTGACTTTTCAAAGCGATTCTCTATTTTCAATATTTGCCGCGAAAATCATCAGTCAAACCAAGGGAACTTTTCTCGCCATAGGGATAATGAGATCGACAGTTATCCGTAAGGCCCTTACATGGACCTAACCGCATTTGGGACTGCTTTTATTTAGTTTTTAATGAATTACACAGTAAATACAACGTTTAGCTGGTTTATTTCGTTAATGAGAGAATAATTTCTCCGCTATTTCAAATTTTCGAACTTAAACGTCCTTTTTGGTACCTACCATGCGTTTTTCGCCCCCCAAGTATTTTTGTTTGTTTTTAATTTAACGCTTGTTGCATACACCAATGAATAAAAAACAAATCCTTACTGAAAATAGCAAGTGGTTGTCAAAAAAATTAAAAAACCGATGGTGTACTTATTATTTTGACCAAGCTGAAAACCCATTTCAAAACTAATATCGGGAGGGACGAAAATAATAGGGGGTTGCCATTTAGTTTTTCGGTTCCGTTGGCATTGTTGTATCCTAATTGCTGTAATGGCTATCTATTTGGAGTAATTCAATTTTAAAAAGGGTATGAAAATTTTGCATAAAAAAGTACATGTGAGGTGTACTTATTTTTTTGGCCATATGTGTATATCATCAGCATAACATGGGGGGTCGATTGGCCGATGTCAGTCTGGCCGTCTGTCCGTCTGTTGCTACGCGTTTTACTCGGCCAATTTAAAAGCTATTAAGCTGAAATTTTGCACAAATGCTTCTTTTTGCTGCAGGCAGTTGGTATGTTTGAATCGGTAAAATCGGCCCATGGGGTCATGGGGCTGCCATACAAACCCAACCCCCCATGTTGGTTATTCTAAGAAACATTATTTACACCAATTTCACAAAACAATGAATTAATATGTCTTAATCAAAGCAACAAAAAAGGCCAAAACAAATGGGATCGAACTATGCGGCCATGCTCCCGCATCCCCCAATAAAATATTCTGAGTAAGTATTTTTATTTGCTCACTTATTCCAACCAAACCCCACACAAATATTGTTTTGTCGACGCAATGGAACTTTTGTGAAGACGGAAGGAAAAGAATGGCGGGGGGAGGGGAAATACAAGTCATAGGTACCCCCGAAAAGAACTTTTCGCTCAAGGAAAGCGAAGGGTATCCAAATTTCGGCCGCGCCCGAAATTAGCCTCAGTCTCGTTTTTATTACTTTTTGGAGTTTTTTTTTTAATTTTTTGATTTGATCTAGTTTTCTGAATTTTTAAATTTGTATTTTGATTTAATGGATTTTTTCTCGATTTTCTGACCAAGGGAACGAATGGCAAGCGGGGTCGATTTTTCGAAAGAAAAATCTGAATGTAATCCTGCATCTTGTAACGAACCGATTTCGCATCATCATGTCGGTTTTTTTATTTTTCCTCATGTTTTAACTATTAATAATTTGAATTATTTCAAATTATTAATTTATTGCAAAAATCCGACCAAATTCAAAAGCAGACTCCTATGTATCGGAATCGATGAGCTCGGAACAGCTGGGTCGACTAATTAAGCGGCTAACTTTGGAGGAGCTGTCATGAGGGGGACCGCCGGATTTTTTATGTTGGCGGACGAGAAAAAAAATAGTTTGTAAGCCATGAAGGGAGATCGGGAAAGAAAAGTACCCCCTGGGTCGCAACCAAGCAGCCAAGGACGTACAATTAAACTTTGAGTCATGGTGTATGGCATGTGCATGATTATAGTCCGATATTATGTGCCCGTCTCCGATTTGTAATTTGTACCCTAACGCATGTTCGCTCCCCATTTGGGTGTAAATGAATAGTCTCGCGACATAAAGTAGCCTCCTCCCCCATTCCAGGGGAGAACTTTTATCGGTCATAGACGGCTAGGGCCCATCACCATCTGCGCCCTCGAGTATTTAGGGTGCTCTAGCTCGCCGACGTCGTATCCATTTTACCCATTTTTTATCGACTTCCTTGTGTTGTGATGTTTAACCCCAAGGCACATGATATGTGCAGCACAGGGGCTGTGAGCGGCAACAAACCCGTCCAAATTCTCCGTCACTGAGCTACAACAAGCATGTGCCGCTGCTTAGCTCACAGAGAAGCTCGCTCGCTTTTTATTAACCCTTAAATGCATAGCTTACCATATATGATACATGGCTAGATTCCTGTGAAAGTCTAGCGGATATTAAGTTTTTGCTTCTTTTTTTTACTTTCAAAATTCAATTTTGGCTTCCCGAAGCTTTCCTTGAATTTTCTGTGCGTTGTCAAAATGGACGAACCTTATTTTTTGTGGTATTTTAAAAGTTATTCTTTAGAGCTATGAAAATTGGCGAAGTTTACCGTTATTTGGAAAAGGGAAAATACTGGTGAGTAAATTGGAATGTGTTCTTAAGATTCTTTTGAGATTATGACCAAAAAAAGTTACCAAAGTTGTTCTTTGCACCAATTTTGCAACGTACCATATATGGTACACCATGCATTGGGGCATATTCGGAAATATCTATACATAAATTACGATCATTCTTAGTTGATGAAACTATTCTCCTTTAATCTTGGGTAAAGTAGGATGTATTCATAAAATTTTAATTGTCAATTCTTTCAACATGATGGTGCGTTTTATTGGGCCTAGACCAGGTCCAAATAACCTAAATTTTCATACAAATTATGTCACCAATCCATTTTTCCGGGACATTTACAGTCATTTTTTATAAAAGCTAGGCTAATCAGTCCTGTTCAGGATCCAAGAAAACGGAGCTGTCATAGTTGATTTAGAAGGATCGTTTTTGTCATTTTATTTTCTATAGCACACCGGTCAGGGCTTAGCGTTTATGTAGCTGTTTCTTATAATCCCAGCCTTTTTAGCTGGCAAGTATATACACATATGAACAAAAAAATAAGTACACCCCTCATGTATCTTTTTATGCCAATTTTCATAGCATTTTTATAATTGTGATACTCGAAATAGATAGCCATTATAACAAATAGGATACAACAAAACCAACGGAACCGAAAAGTAAATGGCATCCCCCAATTATCTTAATCCCTCTCGATATAAATTTTGAAGTGGGTATTCAGCTTGGTCAAAATAATGAGTACACCATCATTTTTTTTAGTTTTTTGACAATAACTTGGTATTTTCCGTAAAGATATGTTTTTTATTCATTTGCGCAAACAACAAGCATTAAATTAAAAACAATAAAAAATACTTAAGTGGCGAAAAACGCATGGTAGGTAGTAAAAAAGACATGAAAGTTCCAAACTTCGAAATGGTGGAAAAATTATTCGCTCAATAATGGAATAATCCAGCTAAACATTGTATTCGCTGCGTAATTCATTAAATACTAAATAAAACCAGTCTCAAATGAGGTTAACTCCATATAAGGACCTTAAGGATAACTGTCGATCTCATTATCACTTTGGCGAGAAAAGTTCCCATGGCATGATTAATGATTTTCCCGGGAAATATTGAAAAATTGGAATCCCTTTGGAAAGTGAATCGAAGAATATAAGAAGTAAAGCATTTTTGGTAAAAAGTTTTGAACTTTCCACGCTTCGTCAAAAAGTTTTGATGGTACAAGAAAAATTTGGAGGTATAGTTCTTCTTGTTCCTGGCCGAACAATGAAAACTCGCAGGATATTCTGTTTTACTTATGAAATCGTAATAAATTTGATTGGAAAGGGGTCTTATCATAATATTCTTCCTTCAGGAAAAAAAGTGTATCACGCTACATCAATAGGCTATTTCCCATGGAGGCGAAAAAAAAACATGGTCTATGATTTTTTTTCATAGTTGGGTTTCGTTCAAATATATCTAAAAACCGTTACTATGAGACATTTCCGTATAAGAAATGTTTGTTGAGAGTCCTTCAATATTCTACTGATGAACTCATACACTTTAAATGGGGATTTAAGCAGAATATTAACCCTAACCATACCTCAAAGCTTGTCAAGGATCCGCTTCAACTAAATCGAGTGGCTTTTCACGCAGTTACTAGAGTTAAATTGAATCCGTAATGTTTAGGGAGAGTTGAATCAACGAATTAGAAACAAAGTTTGTCACAAAACGGACCAATTACGGAATTTCCTGAAAGTAACTAAATACATATATGGTATGTTTTGGAACATGCCGCAAGAATCATCTCCAGATAGCCAACGAAAACCTCCTTTTTATTTTAATAATGCACAATTTAGTTTTAAATAATAAAAGAAATCTAATTCTTGTCGAATCAGAACAAAATATTTTAATTAAAACCAGTTTTAATCAAATTAACTGAAATGTACTTATAATTTTGTCCAACCTTTTTTAGTCAGCTCGTACTTTTTTAAGATAAATTAAAGCTGTTATTTATTTCAATTGGCTTATTTACATTTTATTTGATTCCTTACCAATTACATATTTAAATATCAACACATGATTTTATTTACTCAAATAACTACTTGGCTACAGGGTGATAAGAAAAAATCGTATGGGTGTAGGTACTTATTTTTTTGGCCATATGTGTATGTAGTGAAAAAATTATTCACTTCTATTGTTTTGTCCTTAGGATACGCCACTAAAAAACCAAGCTTCCGTACTTAACATCTTAGTAAGATACTTGGACTTTCACCAGGCAGCGCCTTGATATCCAATTTCTGAAACCATTTGATTATGACAAGTTTTTGGCGACATTCTATCAAAAGATATGGCTAAATTTAGGTTTGCAGGGGACGTAGGGGTAGTAAGACCTACTCCACTTTCCATCAACTTCCAGGATATGTCACAAATAGGCATTGATACAAATTTCAATAAGGAATGGGAAACTAATCTCGCACCTTCCCGAGATCCCTTTTAAAAAACTGAATATTCGCGATTTTCTATAGAAATGACCACCTTTCCTTTAATGAAGAGGAGTTCATTATATCGAGTTTCCACTATAATTTCGATCAAAACTTTCAATAATCATGATTCCTTGCTTTTTTGTACTGTTCCTATTAAAGTAAGAGGCAGATTAAACAAAAATTTGATAAATGTCTTTCATTTACAACATATGGCCTGAATGCATGGCGTGCCATATTTGGTACACAATGCAAATTCTACTATTTTCGCTTTTCTGGGAAAACGGGCTGGTTCCTGGGAAAATAAAGGCTGATTCCGTGTTCAGTGACCGATTTTACATAAGGGGAGGTCAGTTACGATATTGGGTTCAGACCCCATGCATTTAAGGGTTAACTATTAACACTTCAGTGAAGTCCTGCGTTACAATATTCCACCCCTTGATCGTTTTATCTCAAAGTTAAGATGCTGGAGTGCTTGGCCATACGGCTACAGCAATATCTTCAGCCTGCTGCCACAAGATGTACGCAACGCTGTAACGGACTGCAAAGTGATCAAACTAAGTTTTGAGAAGAACTTTTATGCTAAGTTTCCAACATTGGTGATTAGATTAGGGATGCCGGATTCTTCTGTGAATCACTAAATATCTCTGAATACGACCGAATAGGCAGAAGCGAAGTTATGTTAAAATTTTTATGCGGTTTCTATGCGGAACTATGCGCAACTGTTTAATTAATCAGTAATCACCTCTGCGTACATATTTTGAACTCTATAATAACCATTTTTTTTTTTCATATTAGCATCTAAGTATAGTGCAGCACAGTATACAGTAACAACATACTTGATAAAGTCACATTATACACAGCTCTTGAATATTATAAACTATGCAAAGGACATCTCTTTTCATTTAATAAATTGCATTCTACCTCACTGCTAACAATATGTCTGGGAATATATAAATTTTAGTGTTATCCATAAAACGCCGCGTAGTACTCCTCGTACCATATGCGTAATATTCACTCATATCCTTTACCCGCACACAACGACAGCTCCCGAGACGCAATTCATATTTTCTTTTTTCAAGTGTACATCCTGAATATGTATCCACTCGTATAATAGCAACATACGTACGAGGTATGACATTCAACTATTTTTATAAACATAGGGCTGCAAGCATTATGCTCTTCTAGAGCTAGATAGAGCTTCATCACACTATTCTAAAGGACACTATATACGTAGAGCGTAGACGAGTGTACGGATGCGAGAAACTTATGTCATATAGAAAATTGTCAAGATATGCGGTGCACGGAGACAAAACAGCATGCAAAAAAAAAATTGCAGTAGAAATAATAAAAATGCAAGAATGTGTAGACCACTTATGCACTATGTTGAGATTGAAATTCATTTCAAAATCTAAAACATGCGCAATGCAACGCATTTTATTGCACTATAGTACACTCGTACAAACATTTGTATGCATATGCGCCCGTACCCATATACGAGTATATACGGAAGTCGTTATCGCAAGCTGCAAATTACTTCCTTATTCAGCATCATATAGTCTATGCAGGATAACAGCAGAAAATAACGATAGGCTGTATTAAAAGTCAATTAACAGACTCGTTGAAAACCTAAATTCAAATTAATAGCAACCAACAACAGAGAGACGAGAGAAGTGCTCAAGCTCATCTAACCACTTCAAGGACGACGCTCAAGTATACTATACTCTCCATAGTTTTAACGCAGGGCAATGCAAAGTGCATGCACCCTGTCGTCGTGTCGGTCGTCCCCGAATCTGGATGCTATACAGCAGGATCTGCCCAGGTCGTACTTTCGCAATTTGATGTCATTCTGTCATTAGAGAAACTAACACACATACACAAACACACTCCTGATGAACATTGCTATGCATTTTCATGATGAGAAAACTGAACTGGGTGGGCATCCGGCATCCCCCATCCTTCGAAATAGACGAAAAATATTGAAACCCAGTGACAGGGGGGATTTGCATGTTTAAACACCGTCTGGAAGTTTGTCGATATGTACCTATAGTTGAGTCTGCTGAATCTTGGTCCTGTGATCCCTAGCCGGTAGCATCGATATTATGCATCAGAATTTAATTGCAAATGTTTCTCTCTCCAGAATGGGTGTTACCATTGAACGACACTGAACTTTGCTTAATGTCCGGGTTAATTTGAAAAGTAGTGGAACAAATGACAGGTTGTTATTTCGACGGGTTATTGTAGTTTTTAAGTACGGTAATAAGAAAACTTTGGCTTTGCTTTGGGCTAGGTTACAGTTGTGTGTTTTTGGATGACGGTATTTAAGCATAAGGATGATAAACAATATAGGAGCATTGCCCCTTTTGAACAGCTGTGAAAAGCTGTGAAAAATATAATAATGCGGGGAGAAGGTGCACGGCTTACTTATGAAACGGTTTTCGAAAAACAACAAATTTAACAATAAATATTTAATTATTCATAAAATACAAAAAAGTGCAAAATTCACGTTTTCTGACACAACAAAATATTCTTTCAACTGTCAATAAAATATTGAAACAGAAACTAACAATTATAAAGCTCTTCAATTAGATGTGTGTTGGTTAGTTGGTCAAAGTGGTGGCTTAGACAGAGGCTAGCCAAAAGCCCAATTAGCGCTTAAAGCGCCGTTTTGAAACCACAAACTCCGTGGAGTTGAACTAGTGTATATAATAAAGGCCAGGCGATTAATTTAGGAGTGGAGAGATGTCTTGAACCAACCAGTGTTGTTAAGGAAGTACAGCAGTTTTCCTAATATCACATTAGCTGCATCCTCCAAGCTTCCTAGAAAAACCTTGCCGAGCGTCCTATACCGGGTTTCGACGAGACCCGGGCATTCACACAGATACTGAGTCAGGGTTTCTTTCTCATCTACATTTCCGCAGCTGCGACAAAGTGCGTTGTTGGTGATGCCCAACCTGGCAGCGTGGAGCCCCATTAGCCAGTGCCACGTGATAACAGCAGTAAGCTTCGCGATATCTTTACGCGGTTTAGTCAGAGTCTGAGTCGTTCTTTTCCTGTCGTAGGAGGGCCACGTCTTCCTTGATATAACACAAGTCCTCAGATGTTGCCATTTGGAATTAGCAGCTCTTATATAGTGGCTGGAGATCTCACTCCTAGCAGCTGCCATCGGGACGCAAACATACTCCGCATGGGAGCTGTTAAGAGTGGCATCCTTTTTAGCAAGTTCGACAGCCATCTCATTACCCTCTATGTTCCTGTGTCCGGGTACCCAGAGTAGGGTTATTCTTTGTCATATGCCAAGGGTGGTTAACGCTTGCTCACATAGCAGCTTGACTATCTGAGCATATGGCGATACTCTGGTTTTTTGGTATGTTCCGGAGAGCATGACAGACCTTCATGATTGCAAGCACTTCGGCCTGAAAAACGCTGGCATGGTCAGAAAGACGGTAATGTTCAGAGATGTTTAGTAATCCGCAGAGGATTCCGGCACCCACGCCACAACCATTCCGTGAAAAAGGTGATGTCAAAATCCAGTTGAGCTTTGAGTCCAGAATAACGCCCAAATACTTCGAGCTGGGCGATAATTGCAGTTGATGTACATTTAATTTCGGGAGCGAGAAAGGCGGTATTTTGGTTTTTGTAGTAAACAGCGTCAGTTTTGTCTTCCCTGGGTTTACGCCCAGGCCTCAACTTGTGGCCCATTTGCTGACCAAACCAAGGGCTCTTTCCATGATCTGACTGAACACGGAGAGACACATTCTTGATACTACAATCGCACCATCATCCGCATATGCGACCACCTTAATCCTCTCCCAGTCAAGCCTAGCTAGGATTTTGTTAATTACTACTAGCCATAGTAGTGGAGAGATGACACTACCCTGAGGTGTTCCTCTGTACACAAATTTAGGCAAGGGGCTGCGTCCTAAGTCACCATGGATTACTCTGGTCGTTAGTAGTGTCTCTATCCAGTACCGAAGCTCTGGCTCAACTCCTAAGTCTGAGAGAGCCTCATAAATAGATTCAATGCGAACGTTATTGAATGCCTCCTCTATGTCGAGCAAAGCGGATAACGTGTATTGTTTGTATTCAAGGCTGTGTTCGATGATACGGACCACTTCGTGAAGAGCCGTTTCCGTGGACTTTCCCTTCACATATGCTGTGATTTCGAAAGAGCTGAGTTCTCAAGACTTTGCCGGATGTGTAAGTCTAGTAAGCGCTCTAAAGTTTTGAGTACGAAGAAAGATAAACTAATCGGCCTGAAATCCTTCGCGGTATCATGCCCTCGGTTACCCGCCTTCGGTATGAAACGACTCGAACCCGTCGCCACGACTGTGCA
Organism: Microchrysa polita; assembly: GCA_949715475.1. Taxonomy (NCBI): domain Eukaryota; kingdom Metazoa; phylum Arthropoda; class Insecta; order Diptera; family Stratiomyidae; genus Microchrysa; species Microchrysa polita. The sequence continues at coordinate 15,905,109 of OX454421.1, read as the reverse complement.
ACGTGGTTGAGTAGCAGAAGGCTTCTGAAAAGTATTAGCAGCCGTGGAACTACCAAATCCTGAAGCATAATCGGTAGTATGCCATCTGATCCTGGGGATTTATAAGGGGAGAAGCTGTTGATTGCCCAGATAATCTTCTCCTCAGTCATAATCGAGAGACACAAATCAGTCTGTCGTTCGCCTCGATTATGCAATTATGGGCTCTTGGTGCAAGTGCTCATGCACCCAGGGAAATTTGTATTCATCAAAAGGTCAAGAGATTCGCCAGATGATTCTGCCCAAGTGCCATCCTTTCTTTTTATTAAGTACGGACACGATCCTGCTTTGGACAAAATCTTACTGATTTGAGCTGAGCGTTTGACGTTGTCTAATGATTGGCAGAGATCGTCCCAAGCTTAGATCTTTGCGGATCTAATAGCTTTTTTGTAAATTTTCAGGCAATCCTTGTATGGCTGCGAGCACTTATGCCTGCGGCAAATGTTGAATATATCCCGAGTTTGCTTCCACCATGGAGGCAGAACTTTCTTGCTCCTTATCACTGGACACGAACCCTTGAATGCTACTTCCAAGGATTTTTCCAATGACTTTACTTCCTTGTTCAGCTCCTCCACGGAGTGGAGTTTTTTCTTTTATTGACTCGATACGTGACCGCCTACCAATCTCTCTTCTTTTTTGAATTTGGGTTTTATGCAGTAGGTGCGAGTAAATCACGGTTATGTTCCCTGCATGGGGATGCAGTTTGTCAACTGAGGTGGGTGCAGCTAGCTGAACTTGGCCATCGTATGACAGGCCGCTGGGCCTGCGCAACAAACAAACGCCCACGTCCACAAGGGCGCGAACGTTGTCGGCCGTGGTACGGACAGCACCCCAGTAGGCAATAAGGGACGTCGAAGCAGCCATAGATGGTTTGCGGAATCGCGTCTTTTTGTGCGCCACAGGAAGACCCCTTTCGATTTTTTTTTGTAAAAAAAAAATATATTTATAAATTAAAGCGATAAAAAAGCCCTTGGCAGTCTGTTCTCGCCGTCACCAGCCTAGTATTTTCAACATCTCCCCATTTTTGAATACCTTTTGTTTGTGGTGGTGGTTTCCTTAGGCATGTGGTATCCCTATTTTGATGTAGAGCCTAGGGACAACGGGCAGCACGAACCCAGCCCAAACCTACCGCTCTGAGCTACAGCAAATGCATGGCGCTGCTCGCTCGTTGAGGAGCCCTTTCGTTGGCCTAACTTGCACGGTTATAGAGGCATTGGCTCCGTCCGCCAGGACATCTCCCGATATCCAGCGGCCTCCATTGCCGCTTCAAGGATTTCACCAATGTGTAAGATTTTGTCAAAAGTTTTCGTTGATCTCGGAATTGTCGGTCGTCGAAACGAAGACAGCGGATCAGTGTTTTGAACCGTCTGAGACTCATCACAAGGTCAAACTTTTCGATTCCATCATTCTCTCTGTCCCATACTTTTTTAATTTCTGTTATAGGGCCTTGCTAGATATAGCAAACCGATGAGTGCCTTCATTTCAGTTATATCTGTGGAAGTTTGTCTATTTCTCTGGAAAAGTTTTGCTTAATGCTCTCGATCTACTGATTGGTGTATTTCACAATCAGTTAAAGCATGTCCTCATTGGAGACATGATTCCAACATTCCCCTGCAGTTTTGCCTCTCTATCGGTTTTTTTGGCTCCTGGAAGGCGAGTGATTTCCTGGTCCTCTTCGCTTAGATTTCATTGGTGGCTTCCTGTACTATTTAGTCTTCATATCTCTCCCCAATGCGCATGACTTTTCTTCTGCATCAGTTTCGCAAACTTCCTCATCATCAGAATAGTCTGAACATTCTGTTCAGTAGCCGTATCTTCTTCTCTTTCTTCCACCTTATTTTCTGAGGCAATATCACTTTCTCCTCCTAAATACTCGTCTTCTACTAGATTATTCTTATTATCTTTTCTAAATCCGCTGCATTACTCAGGTGAAACCTTTCCATGGGCATTTTAGTACGAAAAATGGATAAAAACTTAATTCTTTGCGTCAAAATTGATGCACACATGATGCATTGCAAAATAAGGTTATAAATGAATATAAATTAATTTCAATACGTTGGGGAGACCCCTTTAAAGAAAGGTCAATAAGCAGGGCCGGATTTCCCATATGGGCAACCTGGGCAGCACACTGCCCGGGGCGGCACATTTTGAGGGGCGGCAATTTTTGAAAATATCACTCTGTTTTAAACTCTGTGAAAGATGCATTTTTGAAACTCGAAGAGCAGTTGACATAATTAGACAAAAGTTTTAATTTCATCTTTAAGATTTATTCAAGTTGGGTGTATTTCAGGGCGCCCAATCGCACACTCAACTGAAAATGAAATGTGAATGTCCAACTTAAAAATTGGGATTTATCCTGCATGCCAAATTCTTTTAGCATTCCTTCCGAGTAGGATACTGGTGGAGCGTAGTTCACTGAGTCTAGAAGTAGAAAGTATTTTCGCAAACATTGGCTTCAACTTAAACAAGGGATATAATGTACATACATATATATGTACTTCATACTTCAGTGTACATTTTAATAGGAAGCGTTGAGGAGCTTTTGGGTGCAATAATCAGGGATACGGAGCGGCCCAATTTTGAACAAATTTAAAATTTGCCATTATGTCTCTCCTCCGTACGATATGAAAAAATATTAGCGCTAACGAAATTTTAGCGCAAACGTTTGATCCACTCCGCTTCGACGTGCAATAAACGCTCCTTGGTCCGCTCTTTCGCTCCGGGTCCCTGTAACAATCAAGGAATTCCTGAACACGACTCGTCAAATGGAAATGTAAATTTGCCGTTGTTGGCTTGGCCATTGCTAATGTAAACTTGTACAAAAAATTTAATTTTTTGGAATAGTTCATTGCCAAAAACTCGCTTTCGTACTAAACGAGTCTCTGGGATAGACTGATCTAAAAATTGGCAACTCCAGGCCGCCCACACATGGATTCTTCCATGGATTCTGTGTGGGCGGCCCAGTGTCCTTAGTAAAAGCTGGCAAACATTTTCGAGTTTCCATTACTATTTTATTTTCATCCTACTTAAAATTAGCCGCGAAGCAATTGTGATGTAGCCAGAGGTTTCAGGAGGTGTCCAACCCGGGATATTAGAAATGATGCGTAAGCTATACAATTTTCAGTAACATGTTTTGTCATATGAAAAGGTTTAAAAAAAATTTCACAATTTGTACGCTTAAATTTTCGAAATGTAATTTTCCTTCAGAAACAAAAAACGGAAAACTCTACTGCTAAAAAATCATATCACATGACGCTAATAAAAAAAATTAGTTTTTGAGGTTAGGTTATTCGATTATGACTTCTAAAACGATCAGAAAAGAAAAAACAAATTCCGAAAATGGAAAGGCATTTAGAAAACATTCTGAACACATTCTGAAGAAAATGTACAGTCGATGTAATGGATGTGCATCATTTCAGTTTTAAAGTTGTCATCATTGGAATTTCAATGTCTTTTTAAATAATTTCGGGAAGGGTCCGATCCCCATGGACCTTCACCTGGCACCATTCCTCGGAAGCACCATATTGTCAGGCAAGCAAAATTACATCGGGCACTCGCGTAAAAATATGAAATGTTTTTTTTTCACATACGACGCCACAGCTAACGTTTTGCCTACATGTTTATACGACTATTACAACTTTCAAATTTAACCAGTGGCGGAGGGCGGCTATTTGGCTACTGCCCAGGGGCGCCATAGAGGCTAAATCCGAGCCTGTCAATAAGGCCCGTTCTAAGCAGGGCATAGTCGATACCTCCTCCTCACTCAACTGCCCCAAACAACTCGCCCTCCCCAACGTTGGGCAAAAATGTTTTCTGTGCCCATGTGAAAGAGACTGAAACTCCAAGTTCTGAACGGGCGTCACGAGCCTATATACTAAAATTATCGATGGAATGCTTATGAAAAAGCGTTTTAAACATGTATCAACTTTGGATCCCGTTTTAAGAAAAATTGTTAACATAATGAATGATGAGTTGAAATTTTTCACAAATTTTCTAAGACCAAATTATTTCCTTCACAAACTAAAAACTGAAATCCGAATTTCACTTATTTTTATTACAACTTCCTCCAAAGGACTCACAGTAAGCTCCAGTAACATAAAAATCCAATAATCCAAAAACTAGCAAACTAAACTTTTAAGAAGATTTATGTCTTGGGGTCTGTCAGACCCCACCCAACCATTTACGTAAGTAAAAACTACCTCAACCATCCGAGGGTTAATACAAGAGTGCAACGAGTAAAAAAAAAATCATTTTTAAATTTATTTTAAGTTCGACAACCTTAAGTTTAGTAGAAACACTGTAACGTAAAATCACATTGAAAAAGAGTGAATTTAAGCCTGTATTCGATTGATGACACTCTGTTTTTCTCTCAGTGTACAGAATAACATGAAATCATGTTGGCGAATTCATTTCAATTAGGGAAACTACGCTCATCCTTCACCACTACTGGAAGAAACGCATGCCCAGGGCTCACTTCAATACATGGCAAACAGGATGATCATCCTAAGTGCCAGTTTTTTAGGTGTTGTATATCTGGGATGCTCCTTTGAAACTCTGTAATTGCCTCAAGAGAACACTGCATTTTAAAAGAATCCTAAATATCGCGACAATTCATTCGATTCATGCGGCCATAGCCTGAATTTTCACATTTAGAATGAACTGAAAGCAAATATTTCAGAGAGAAACGAACTACAACTTCGGATAAACTATATTTAAGGCCATAACTTTAAAGCTGACAGATGTACCAGGCCTTACTTCGCCAGGATATCAGATAGTTTTCATTAATGCTCAACGAAAGATCCAGGGCAAGTTGTTATAAAGATAACAGTAATAGGATTCAAAAACCAATAACGAAACCGGAATAATCCCGATGAGATAACATACCATATACACATTTACGTCAAGACGAAAGAAATCTTAAAGACATAATCTTCGCCTATCGCCCCCATGCACATCAACCCCATTCTGTGCCTCCCTTCAATCAGTGAGCTTACTACTTACTACTCCTATACGTTAGACTATTGCTCTACACTACAGCATCGCCGACGACATCCTTTCAGGGTCAGCCGTTTCAAAAAAAAAAAAAGCTTTTCCCATCGCAATTTTCGAATCCACTGATTCCCTTCTGTGTTTCCCGTTCGTTTTTTTTGTTCGTTCTCTTTTCTCTGATTGCACAAGCACACTAAAGTCGGTCATAGGAAACTCTGGGATAAAAAGGACAACGTGAATTGCACGCGGATGCGTATTGAAATGGGAATAGTACGACGAATCGGACCAGGACACGGTTTGGTTGATTGTTGCAACTTCTCTCTGTGTCTTGTATGTTTACTGGCAAGTGTGACTTGTTTCGGCGATAAGCATTTCGTCCTGGTTTCATACTATAACAACAACGAGAAAACTTTTTCATTTCATTTCACCCGTACAACAATCACGTGAACGTGAAATGGATTCAGGCTTCGAGAGGAGGGAGATTTACAAAATATCCACACAGACGGATGGATAGTCGAGTAAATTGAAATTGTTTTGTAAATGTGAAATTAGTTCATTGTTTGGTTCCATTTTTCCCAGCCCTTGATGTAGTGAGTTACAATAACAACAACGAGTACATGTGGAGCATTTGTTGCTCGGCAAACATAGGAACTTTCTGAAATACACTATCTGGATACCAACTTGAGCTACCATTTCGTATATAAATTCGATAATGCAAGAGACAATCAGAGATAAAGCGAGAACGGACAGATATAATAAATCCTTTCCAGAGCCCCGGTCGTTGTCTATATGTATAGAGAGTTGGAAGGATGTTCTTCTTCGACAGGATACACTGAATGAGCAAACTATCGTCTGTAGGTAGTCTGCAATGCAGTTTTACCTAATTAGATCGCAAACTTAAAATACTGACTCGATGCTGTCCTTTCTCTTTCCAGTGTGTCGTTGTGTCTGTTGTCTCAGAAATGGCAAAGAGGATAAAGTGTGAATACTTGTTCGTCTTATAGACTTTCTGTCCGTAGTATGGTATACTACATTCCTGCCTACATGCATGTCCTGGTCCTGGCTTGTTGATACTATGTTACTCTGTACAGGCTTGGGAATTTTAACCCGATTTATTCAGAGTTGGCAGTCCTGCCGGCAAGCTGGCAGATATATCTCTATTCCAACGGGACGCATTATGGACATTGTTTATCACAGGATAATCTACGTAATGAACTTGCTTGGGAGAATAAATTGCAATAAAAATGGGCAAATTGTCAATATAGGAAAAAACGAAATAAATACACATTGGAATGGTAAACAATTATTCTAACGGAAAAATTTAGTAATTTTAGACTCTCCTAATTGCTTCTTACAACATCTATCTATACTCCACACGATCCTTGATCCGACCCCACCTGTTTCGTTTTCTTGTATTCGACTCTCTAACAAATAAATGCTTGAGAGAAAAAATGCGGCTTTGACCGTTGCCGTATACAGGGTGTCCGGAAACTGCCGCATAAACGCACCGGATTATGATTCCTCACTTGATTTCCAGCAAAAAAGTTGTACTGAACATACTGAACAACGAGGCTCAATTTCGACATACTTTGAATAAAATTTTACCAATTGCAGATCTTTAGGGGCAGTGTGAATTGAATTGTATTGAAGTCGAGCTAAAATTAACCCTAGTTTTCTACACTTAACGTATAAAAACTATAAGAAGTAATGGAGCTAGATCAAAATGATGTATGAAAGGTATGATTGTAAGACTATGCGCCAATTTTTAAAAGAATCGTACAAGCACCTCACTTTGGCAGAAGTTGGAGAAAATTGAGATGAAAAAAAAGATTGTTTTTGGGTCAACTCACGCAAATTTGACTTTGAAGCTCTGTAAAAACCAAACCTCTTATCCGATTTTAGTGTGGTTAGTTTTATCATTATCATAGGTCAATTTGTTGGCTGTAATAATCATTCTATTTCACTATTCTAGCTGGTCTAGCTTTGGAGATATTAGGCTTTAAGTTGTGCAAGAAAATAATTTTTCCAAAAACGTTTAAATGCCTGTGGCAGCTAAAGGGTTAAGCTAAGGGGGTATGTTCTGTACAACTTTTTTTGCTCGAAATCACATGAGGAATCACAATCCGGTGCGTTTATGCGGCAGTTTGCGGACACCCTGTATATTCAAAATTTAAAATTCAAATTCAAAAATCAAAATTCAAAATTCAAAATTCAAAATTCAAAATTCAAAATTCAAAATTCAAAATTCAAAATTCAAAATTCAAAATTCAAAATTCAAAATTCAAAATTCAAAATTCAAAATTCAAAATTCAAAATTCAAAATTCAAAATTCAAAATTCAAAATTCAAAATTCAAAATTCAAAATTCAAAATTCAAAATTCAAAATTCAAAATTCAAAATTCAAAATTCAAAATTCAAAATTCAAAATTCAAAATTCAAAATTCAAAATTCAAAATTCAAAATTCAAAATTCAAAATTCAAAATTCAAAATTCAAAATTCAAAATTCAAAATTCAAAATTCAAAATTCAAAATTCAAAATTCAAAATTCAAAATTCAAAATTCAAAATTCAAAATTCAAAATTCAAAATTCAAAATTCAAAATTCAAAATTCAAAATTCAAAATTCAAAATTCAAAATTCAAAATTCAAAATTCAAAATTCAAAATTCAAAATTCAAAATTCAAAATTCAAAATTCAAAATTCAAAATTCAAAATTCAAAATTCAAAATTCAAAATTCAAAATTCAAAATTCAAAATTCAAAATTCAAAATTCAAAATTCAAAATTCAAAATTCAAAATTCAAAATTCAAAATTCAAAATTCAAAATTCAAAATTCAAAATTCAAAATTCAAAATTCAAAATTCAAAATTCAAAATTCAAAATTCAAAATTCAAAATTCAAAATTCAAAATTCAAAATTCAAAATTCAAAATTCAAAATTCAAAATTCAAAATTCAAAATTCAAAATTCAAAATTCAAAATTCAAAATTCAAAATTCAAAATTCAAAATTCAAAATTCAAAATTCAAAATTCAAAATTCAAAATTCAAAATTCAAAATTCAAAATTCAAAATTCAAAATTCAAAATTCAAAATTCAAAATTCAAAATTCAAAATTCAAAATTCAAAATTCAAAATTCAAAATTCAAAATTCAAAATTCAAAATTCAAAATTCAAAATTCAAAATTCAAAATTCAAAATTCAAAATTCAAAATTCAAAATTCAAAATTCAAAATTCAAAATTCAAAATTCAAAATTCAAAATTCAAAATTCAAAATTCAAAATTCAAAATTCAAAATTCAAAATTCAAAATTCAAAATTCAAAATTCAAAATTCAAAATTCAAAATTCAAAATTCAAAATTCAAAATTCAAAATTCAAAATTCAAAATTCAAAATTCAAAATTCAAAATTCAAAATTCAAAATTCAAAATTCAAAATTCAAAATTCAAAATTCAAAATTCAAAATTCAAAATTCAAAATTCAAAATTCAAAATTCAAAATTCAAAATTCAAAATTCAAAATTCAAAATTCAAAATTCAAAATTCAAAATTCAAAATTCAAAATTCAAAATTCAAAATTCAAAATTCAAAATTCAAAATTCAAAATTCAAAATTCAAAATTCAAAATTCAAAATTCAAAATTCAAAATTCAAAATTCAAAATTCAAAATTCAAAATTCAAAATTCAAAATTCAAAATTCAAAATTCAAAATTCAAAATTCAAAATTCAAAATTCAAAATTCAAAATTCAAAATTCAAAATTCAAAATTCAAAATTCAAAATTCAAAATTCAAAATTCAAAATTCAAAATTCAAAATTCAAAATTCAAAATTCAAAATTCAAAATTCAAAATTTAAAATTCAAAATTCAAAATTCAAAATTCAAAATTCAAATCAAAATCTCAAAACTTGAAATAGAACATTTTTTTGCGGGAAATGTTAGGAGTATTGAAAATGTAAACTCTGATAAGGACCCCACAAAACTGCTGCATGTTTTTCGCCTGCGTGTCCCATAATTGGATGTGTCTACCAGACCAGGTGGCAACTACTCTTCATTACCAAAAACATTTTTTTGAGGATGCTATGCCATATTGCATATCCAGAGTAAGTGTGCAGCGAAATTGCAATCTCTCCTAAGTACCCTACATTTCATCATAATAGGCCACAATGCTGAGTTATTTTACTGCACTTGTTTGCGCGAGTCCATACGACGATCCGACTTTTTTGATGATGATGCTGCATGGCACGGATCTCTTCCACTCTACTAAATAGCTTCAGATACCTACTTAATAGTTGAACCACTTGATTTAGTTTATTACGAGCACATGATGATGCACTACCAAGCATAATGGTTGTCTCCTATACTATGCTCGGCGTATCCTGCGAACGTGCATTATGATGATACACGTACTCCATACTCTAGCTAGTGCCGAAACAATTTAAATGTTTGCTCTGATAGAAACAAAAGTAATTTTTCAGCATTAACTTTGTCGTAGTTGTCTACATGATGCAGCAAAATGCATTTGACTCCTGTGTGTACATCTAAAGCACATTTTCCACATTGCACTGCTACTTAGGAGCCGCACATAGAATGCAATGCAATTTCGTGATCATGTACACAGTAGTCAGCTCCTCGCAGTTTCGACGACCGCCCCGGGGACATAGTCGCCGTTCTACATTCTACAAAATACTGTGCAATTTATAACCCCTCGAAAAACACGTATCTTTCGCGGTGCCTGCTGTAGAGTATCTACTCACACTCATAGCAATGTAATATGTTTGACATGACAAAAAACAGCAGCGAAAAAAAACTATAAAATTGACTAGAAGTTAGTTCCCATGTTACGCCGATTTAAAATCATCGGGAATTTACACAATTTTTCTCCTTTATCTGTTGCAAGGACGAACTCGGAGGAGATGCAGAATCTGTTTGACTGTTCACTTTAGAGCCAACACATGGGATGGTATGTTTGACCGACTACAAGAGTCAATAGTTCGCGAAATGGGCCACAGGAAATAAAATAAAAATAACAAGCGCAGCTAAAACATACCGTTCGCGATATGTTCAATTTAATTAACCCTTCTGTCGGCACAAAGGTCTGGCCAGACCTTTGGCACTATATTTTGATCAGAAAAGTATAGAAGATGAAATCGCAGCGACTTCATATTTGATGATATCCTAGAATAATATGTTTAGAAGCATTTTGCAAAAATTTTAAAAAATTGGTTGAAGTTTTGAGTATGTTTTTGATGATTTTCAATTTATAGTGCTTTTTGATACCCAATAGGTCTGGCCAGACCTATAGTTTTTCCCCCATTCTTCACTTGGGGTAAAAGCTGCAAATATGAAATTCTCTTAAAATTCTCTAATTTATAATGTATCAATGTCGTTAAAATTCAATTTGAACTATAAACGATAAAAATTTCTCAGATTTTTCTTTGAAAAGCCGTGAAGTTCGGGAAATAAGTGTGCCTAATTTCATCACGTTTCATAACATCACCTAATCAACTGAGATTTGATTCAATGAAATTCAAACCAGTTTCATTTCCTTTGTAATAGCTAGGACTAAGTATGAGAGACTTACGAACGTCTTTCTAAATAGATTTGGCCAAGAAATTTACGAAAAATTTAGAATGAAATGATTTTCGCGCTTTAAAATTCCCTATTTCTTTCCACCTGCTTCCCTAAATCTGCAGGCTAATATCGAGGTAAAATCTACTAACAAAGCGCAAAATATTTCCCCAAAGATATTAGTATTGAAAAATGCGAACAAACTTTCTACTAGATATACGCCATAAAAATAGAGAAGCAAAAAGAGATGAAAATAAGGGAAAAACATGTTTACAATAATACCACCCCAAAATATGTCCGCTTAAAAACGTTACTAGTGTATCTACAAAAATGATTTTAATACTTCTATTGTTTAAAAATGGCAGTAAAGAATCGATAGAATGATTCTACCGATAAAAATTTCACCTTTTCTAAAAAATAAAATTTTTTTCTCAGTAGGTCCAGCCAGACCTATTGGGTATAGAATATGCATAATGTAGTAGGTGCCGACAGAAGGGTTAAACTGAGTAACATCGCAATAGCACCTGGGGAGATGTTGATCATCGGCAGACTAGCACCGCAGTATTCACCAGACGCAGACACTTCAGCATTTAGCGCATCAGCAACGTGTCATCTCTAAAGTGTACAGGTAGACTGTACCCTCTGTTACCGTTGCATACGAATCCACCAGGTGGAGAGTAACGAAGCTGCCTCAGCATCTATTCTATTGCCTTATAAGTTCGCACAACCGATGTTTCAACAGGACCTCATCGCTTCATGATACCGTAACGTTCTGTTTTCATAACGTCAATGACACACGACTTGGGCATTTGGTGCATGATGCTGCAAACATGAGATGTTCATGCATTTTTTATTTATTAGCATTAGGTGGATGGTCACAGGATTCGTATGGTGAACGCTACAGTTACCGAAAAAAAAATGGACTAAGTTCGAGGTGACAACATATTAAAAGTTTGTTGGTTTTTTTTTCTGGGAGTTTTTACAAAGGATTTATTTACGCGGTGTCCTTTTTGTCTATACATTCTTGTAAGTCGGTGCACTTTTATAGGATTATCCTTAAATTCAGGACTGGAGGAGAGTTGTGAGCCGTTTTTTTAATGAGATTTAATATGAATCCTCCTCGCTGAATTTTTTTATAGAGAGTCAATGCAAGTACTCAGCTGAAAGGCTAAAAAAAAAAACTGCATTTGATGCTACTTTTAGTTTTGATATTACAGAAATTAAACTGCAACGTGTATCAGAAGTAGTCGCTTATAACAGTGTTCGCTAGCTTTTCGCCTGGAATATTTGTAGTATTCAAAATATTACCATTAATGCTATTTCATCAATTCAAAATGGCTCAAATTTTTGTTTTTTTCTTTCTTTCCAGGTAAGGCGATTTTTCAATATTGAATGAAACAACATTAAACTGCTTTGTAAGGTAAGTCAATAATACGCGACCAGCTTAGGTGGAGCTCTTTCTTGAAATGTCGGCATTTGTTTGGTAATACAATTCATTGCTCGTTTTTCTAAGGCTGAACTGATCAATAATAATTTAAAATGAATTCAAAGGTTAGGTTTTACTCGTATAAGGTGTGTATTGCTCGAACCCACGCTTCTGCATCGTTCTGGAGCGATATTTGCGTTTCTATTCTTATTTTCTTTTTAAAAATACACATTCAGCATTTTCACCTTTGACGCACCTCTCTGGGTTTCATCTAACGCCATGTTTTAGCCTTTAGTTGTTATCATAACCTGTCGAGGAGGAAGATCCCTCTCGTCAAGCTGATAATTCGTAATCCCAACCACGGTTTTCTGCAACTGAATTGGCTATATTGTGTGCTCATTGACATTCTCCCTCCCTCCCCAGACTCCCCTTATTGAGCTACCTCCCCAAGAGTTTATGGAAGCTTATATAAAATAATGCATGTTTCCATACAAGTAAACCGTTGTAAGCCCTCCCCACTGAACAGCTATCTTTCCGTGGAGAGGGGATCCATGAATCGGGCTTATTCTTTCAGGACAGCGAAAATGTACTAATTGGCAGCTGATTTTATAAAACTGTCAATAACTATTAGTTTTCACGTAAATTTCTATTTCGCCACAAATGACTTTTGACGTTTTGAATACTGAATCAAACTGAATCATCTTCAGTTTGTTGAATAGATCTGTGAATAAACAATTAAGCTTAGCTCCAAATGTTTCTGTTTTTTTTATTTATAACCTACTGGTAGTTACCGCTTAGAAGTTGGCTAGAAATAAGGCAAATAAATCCATGGAGCTGAAGGCTGAAGCGACTTTTAAAAGTGAGTAAATATACTTGGCACTTAAAATTTTAATTAAAACGATGAATTTTTGCAAAGTTACCAGTCGTATTTTCCGGTTATAACATTTTTATAAAAAAAAAATTGATATCGGGAGGCTATAAGGCATTCAAATTTTGCGAAAATTGTTGTACAAAAAAGCTTTGCTATTGAGTCTATTAAAGCTTTATAATACCGTAAGTCACTCACCTGCACACCAAGAGTACATCCAAATTTGTAAAATAATGTAATATTCCCGTCTTTTCTAGACGTTCCATAATAAATAAGACTCTATTTACTGTAACGATCAATATTTATTACAACACACGGTTTACAATTTTACTAAATACTCATCGGACATTATTCACGGCTAAAACTAGAGTATAGACTAGACTGCTCGCCACTAGTTGAGGCCCTTATATACTTGTTTCCACTGTTCTGGAAACTTCAGTTATGAACTATTCCGCAATTTTTTTTTTTTTTTTTATTTTAAAATTCAAAACGTACAAGTAGTATAATACTAATCAAATTTTAATTAAAGATGGATATATTTTATTTTATGGTTTAATTATTCGCTAATATAAAATTATTAAGTTGAATATTTCGCAAGTGAGATTTTAAATTTTTCTTGAAGTGCATTTCATTTTCCGACATGTTTTTTAGAAATCTGGGTAATTCATTAAATAGCTTAGGTCCCGCGAATGTGAAATGTCTTTGAGTTGCCTCAGTATGTCCTTGTGGAATTGACATGTCTGTATTTCTGGATCTGGTGTTAAATTGTTACAGGAACAAAATTATTTCTTTTTGTCACATATGTTAGAACCTTCAGAGTGTATAGGTTTTGCAGTGTGAATGTATTTGTCAGTACAAAAATATGGTTGGATGGATACATTTTTGGCACTTTTGCAATGGGTCTTAATACCCTGTGTAATACTCAAATGGTTCGAATTTCAAATGAGAAATATAAGTCGCACCCCAAGCATAGTTATACCATATGTTAGTACTGATTGGAATAAAGATCCGTAAATTGACAGCATTTCCTCGATATTTAATATTCGTGACAAGTTGTAGAAAATCGGTAAAAGACTTCTTAATTTGTTATTTAAATTTGCAATATGTTCTTTCCATCTTAACTTATTGTCTATAATTAAACCAAAGTATTTGCTAGATGCTTTATTTAATAATTCAATCGATCTTTGACCACTTGAATCTCCTATATTTATTTTGACTTTATGGTTACTTTGTGGTAGACCCGTTTGATTGGTACAAAATGGTTCAACGTTGGTTTTGTCCAGATTCAGTTTCAATGAATGAGCTTTTGTCCACTCAATAATTTCCTTCATTTTCGCGTTTGCTCTACTGTAACATTCCGTCCAATCAGAACCTGTCGCAAGTATTGCTGTATCATCAGCAAAGCCTATTATTTCAGTAAAAGTGTCTGATACCTTGCATAAATTTAATAATTTTTAATAATTAATAATTCGTATTCGAAATTTGCCTTATCTTAAGTTTATATAGCAGTAAGCTTGAACAAACTTTATGAAGTTGTCGCATTTTATGAAAATTTAAACAAAATTTGGCACTAAACCGAATCCGGATTTTCGGGGTCCGAATTATCGGGGTCCTACTGTAATTCAATTCAGCTCTGAACCATCTGCTACACGGCCTTAAGGGTTGCTATGGAATTATTGCGGAATGGGATCAAAAATATATACTGCGTACTAGATTAATCAGATAGCTCCCATGCAGATTGTAAGATGAAATTTCACATTTTCATTAGATAATCCAATTTAAAATTATCGGGATGAATTGTGAATCATATAGTATCCAGCCTGGTTAAATTTACCTGACGAACTTAAATGCAATCATGCAATACCCACAATTTTCCCTAAAAACTAGTTATGTATAGACAATTCGTTGACTGACTTTATTTAAAATTTCAAGCCAAAGAGTTGATAATGTTGGACCCCTCCCGAAACAAAATTCTGGTTACGTCCCTGGTTAGCGACACTAGCGCCTTCTGGTGTAAACTAAGGGAACACAATTTGTGTTTTACGTATCCTGGACACATTGCAATAAATTGTATTTCGATTCGTCAAAGAAATTGTTCATTCGCATATGGAAATTTATGAAAAGAAGTGAAAATTATAGCTAAAACGACTTTTTTGATTAGTTATATTTTTTTAAATTTCAAATAGTTTTTTTTGCGATCTCAACATAATTTTCGATAGAAAAACGGTACAGCTTGTTAGTTAAAAAAAAACTGAGCAATAATTGTATGAAAACAGCGTTTTTATCTCCAGCTACTGAGGGCTTTAGCAACCCTGCATGTATGCAAGCAGAAATATTTAGAATTAAAATGTATATCGGGTAAATTTTACCCATTCTTCATGTTCCCCCATGTCGCCAGGTTAATAAACAAATTGGTTAGATCCTGATTCTTTGCCAATTTCAAAAATTTGATTCTCCAAAAGAGATGTTTAATTTAAAAAAAATTCAATTACATAAAATATGTAGCTTGGAGGAGTATGACTGTAGGCAGTGCCAGGAGTACGGGTGAGTAACCATTCGAACTATTTATCAAAAACCAGATGATCGCCCTACCAGGGCTTTTCGGAAAGAATGGGGTTTCCTCTCTTTTATCGCAGATCAGACACTGTAATAGTTGTAAGCAATTTTAAATATAATTCTCGTCGGTAAGGGTTAGTAAGTGACAAATAAACTCCAGATCTCAGAGCATCTGTTTCTGTCTGAATGAAATCGTTGGGGGCGGCATTTCGGCTAGCACTTCATAGAAAGAAAAAACATGAAAGCTGAAACTCATGTTTGGAAAAAATAAATAAAATACCTATAAATTGATGGTAACAATTTCGAGGGCTACTGACAAAGGACAGCAACTCTATAAATTCCAACGAAGAAAACTTAAATCAACGTAAACAAAATGCAAAAAAAAAACCATCGGAAATTTTTGTCAGAATAAATACTAATACGGATTGCTGGGAGCGATTCAAATTTTAAATGGGTCAAGAAAACATCCTAGAGAATGAAATCGACGCATCTGATTGACCCCTTCAAAATTAAACAAAAATGAGGCTAATTTTGGGCGCGGCCGAAATTTGAAAAACCGTCACATTTGAATGAAACTTAAGCTTCTTTCGTGTTAAAAATGTCTGCTGCAGCCCTATGACGTGTTCCGATTCTATCTTTTCCTGGATGCGTTGAGGCTTTACTGCAACATATTTGGGTGAAGTTTGGTCAAGATTGGTTCACAAAGTAAAGAGTTTTTCTTAGAAGAACCTAATTTCCAGGGGTTGGTTTGTATGACAGCCCTATGACGTAGTGCTCCGATTTCATCTGTTCCTTGATATGTTTTCAGGCTTTACTAAGGACACATTTGGATGAAGTTTGGTTAAGGTCAGATTAAAAAGGACAAAGTTTTTATTACAAGAACTTAATTTTCAGTGGTTCGTTTGTATGGCAGGCCTATGACGTAAAGTTCCGATTCCATCCGTTCCTAGATATGTGTTGAGGCTTTATTAGGAACAAACTTGGGTAAGGTTTGGTTAAGATAGATAGATAGATAGATTGATAAGGTTTTATTGATAAATTCATTGTAAATGTACATAAATAGTTGCATATAAAACAAAGGTATGGCATGGCAATAAGCCGTCTGCCCGGTTAAGATGGACATCCATTGCTACTTCCGATAGAGAATGACCGCCACAACCACAGCATGAAGAATGACCACCGCTTTATGTAAAAAAAAAATCAGCAAATGAACAACACATGATTGTCATAACAGATTGTCCGAAAAATTGCATGGCAATATGTTCCACACATCAAATAAAAAATTGAATTCGATGGTCCCATACACCTTCCAATTTATCTCGCAATCAAAAAATCGATCGGCTCGGGAGACAGCCTAGATGTTTAGGACTGCGCTATGTACCCTACCTTACCTTGGAGTTCCTAGCGCGCATAGAATCACTGCCATCCAGATAGACAGGCCGAACTGCAGAAACCTAAGTTTCACTCGAATCCACAATTTGTAAGATGGACACCTGTTGTTGTTGCTATTGTTGTAATACGTGCTGCTTAAGTCCACTGACAGATTCATTTTCATCAGCTGATAATCTGTCTAGATGCCGTTGAAAGAATCCACGGATTGTACATGGATTTTATTGGATTAAAATCCTAATCCACCCGTATATGGGCTCATTTGACAGAACGAAAATCAATTTTATGGATTAGAATCCATGGATTCACCATGTGCGA
Organism: Microchrysa polita; assembly: GCA_949715475.1. Taxonomy (NCBI): domain Eukaryota; kingdom Metazoa; phylum Arthropoda; class Insecta; order Diptera; family Stratiomyidae; genus Microchrysa; species Microchrysa polita. The sequence goes on along the minus strand of OX454421.1, from coordinate 15,887,960 downwards.
GCATCTTTAAAACGACAGAAAACACAATCTCTGAAGTGTTCAGCATAAAATCAAAACACCAAAGAAGAACGACTTTCTTGAACAAACGAATGGCATTCGAATACGGGGAACCACCAATTGCATTACAACCAAAGACTGCTCTCAATACCTAAAATTAGGGAAATCGCTAAATTATTTTCATTTTCGTGCGCGAGAAAGTCAATTTTCTGTCCGTTTGTGAGAGGTTTTTCGAATCATATGTACAGAAATATGATGTCTGTGTCCGTCTATTAGAGGGTCCGGTTGTTAGAGGTAAATTTGTTCCCTAAATGTATCCTAAAACGTGTGTATTAAAAAATTGTCCGGTTATTAGAGGTGTCCGCTTATGGGAGGTGTCCGCCAGTAGAAGTTTCACTATATATATTATAAAAGAGGGCAAAATGCCGATTAGTCCTATTTTTAGTCTTTTTTCACATTAACTGACTTAGGTGGACAAAATAGTTACTTTTCAAAATGAAAACCATAAAAAAAGTTTATATTCTCAGAAATCAACAAAAATCTTCGAAATGGAACATTGAGCGAGAGAATGCAGTTTAAAATGTCCAGTTTGTCAAACTCCAAACTTAGCCCATTTTTGGGTACCCAATATTCACAATTTTTTACACTGGGAGTACAGTTTTTTGCTAGAAAGCTAAATATATAGTGAGTCAAACTGATTGAAATTTTTACTCACAATATTCAGATTAACTGTTTTCGCAATATTTACGCTAGAATTAATAAAAATTTCATCCAGAAACTAAGTAATGTTAGCAACAGGTAACATATCCACGCTGTAAGAACTGACTTTGACTTCGATTCCAGGTTTTCGTTAAAATAGTAATCTATATTTTCATTTTAATGGATATCTATGAGTACCAAAAAAGTAACATGATTGGGCGCGCGGGCTACAATAGCTACAATTGTAGCCCAGTGGACTTTGATTGCAAAAAATATTAATTTCTAGGCTCAACAAATATTGAAAACATTCTTAATCGATTAAGAAGCAACATTTGAACAGCTATTGAGCAGTTCGAATGAATTCGGTTTATATCCAGAAAATGATCGCCATTTAAAAAAGTGTGGGCTCCAATCGTAGCCCGCGCGCCCAACGAAGGGTTAATATTTTTAACACGGTTTCTATATTTTTAGAATCGGCAATTTAAACCTTAATTGGTGCTGTTGATTTAAATAACATTCTCAAAGCTCAAACCCTAAAAAGAATGCTTAGCCAAGATCATGAAGTTGAAAAAAATTGGGATGCCCCCTCTGAACGAAATCCTGGCTACGCCCATGAGTGGAAGTCTAAAACTCGCTTTCTTAATGCTTATCGTCTACTGATTGGTATACACATTTTTCAAAACCAATTTTGAAAAAATAAAAAATATCTAGTTTGCTGTGCTGAGGTTGTTTGGGATAAGCTTGTTTGCTTTACGAAAAACTAATTTTGAACATGAAAAACTAAATTATCGACATAAAAGTGGCTTTTAACCTAACCGAATAGAAGGTATCTATCGGTTACTGTTTGTTGACACAAATATACGAAAAGTGCAACGTTTGAGGCTGCGTTTGAAATTGAAAAATTACACAACACTGATGTCACGTTGATGTCGGTTTTCTTCGTTGCGTCAATCCTGGAAATGATAAAGTTTCAATCCTTGGTCAGTTGCAAACAAAGCCATGTTTGAGATTTATTTTTCAGATTTCTTTTAGCAACATTACTAGGAAGTGCTTGTCAAAATGCCGCCCAAAAAACTTGGCGCCCCGTTTCTTGATAGCTTGCCTCCCTCTCTCCTTAGAGCGGGCGCTGCGCTTCCTTTAACGGACCCCATATATTTAAAAAAAAAAAAAACAATTAATTGTGGAGCCAAATTGATCGTCGCGATCCTTCGCCATTATTAATTTTAAAACACAATAATTGAAAATACAAATTAACCCTTCTGTCGGCACGAACGTCTGGCCAGACCTTTGGCACTATATAGAGTATAGAAGATGAAATTACAGCGACTTCATATTTCATGATATCCTAGAACAATATGTTCAGAAACATTTTGCAAAAATTTGAAAAAATCGGTTGAAGTTTTGAGTATGTTTTTCAAGATTTTCAATTTATGGTGCTTTTTGATCCTCAATAGGTCTGGCCAGACCTATAGTCCCCCCATTTTCCTCTTTAAGTAAAAAGTGCAAATATTAAATTATCTTATTTATGATGTAATAATGTCATTTAAACTCAATTTCTACTATAAAAAAAAATAACAGGCGCGACAATCCAGCATTGGACTAAGGCCGCAGGATGTGTTAGTGACATCCTATTTCCAAGATCTTATCTGCTTTTTGTTGAGGTAATGAGATCAGCATCACGCTCAGCAGTGTTATTTATCCCCATAAATGGGTACTCGTTTAACATCTGAGTGAGATCATAGTCCGTCACAAGCTCGTGAGTTCGAAAAACACCATGGAACACGGTGAGATTCGAACTCATGAGCCTGTGCACCGAAGGTGCGCGCACTAACCGCTAGACCAGCCAGACTAATTTCTACTATAAACGAATACAATTTCTGAGATTTTTCTATAAAAAACCGTGAAGTTCGGAAATGGGTATGCCTAATTTCGTCACGTTTTGTAACATCACCTAATCAACTGAAGAACAAGAAACGAACAATTTAGAATTAAATGATTTTCGCGCTTGGAAATTCCCTATTTCTTTCCACCTATTTCCCTAAATCTGCAGACTAATATCGAGGTAAAATCTGCCAAAAAAGTGCGAAATACTTCCCCAAAGATATTGGAATTAGAAAATCCGATCGAACTATCTACTAGATATACGCAATGCAAATAGCAAAGCAAAAAAAGAAAAAAAATAGGGGAGAAACATGTTTGTACTAATACCACCTCAAATATATCTAAATAAAAATTATTTATTATTGAAAAATCGCAGTAAAGAATTGATAGAATGATTTAACCGATAAAAATTTTACTTGTTCTAAGAAATAAAAGTTTTTTCTCAGTAGGTTCAGCCAGACCTATTGGGTATAGGATATGCATATTCTAGTAGGTGCCGACAGAAGGGTTAAAAATATTTCATGAAATATTATAGAATGTCTACAAATATGGTTTGCATGATGTTGTAATTAAAAACGCAAACTCAAGTAGAAGAAACTTTTTTCTAATTATCCCTTCCTGCATTACCTACTGCAAGGGAAGTAGCCCTCCTTCCCATGATACTTCGTAATTGTCAAAAGTGGTTTTTGTTCTTGTACACTTAATTGTCTGATTATACGAAAATAATATAAAGTGGCCAACTTTTAAATTGAATTGCAAACTTTTAGCCTATTATTGTTTCTTTGAAGTTTGCGTCAAGTCCAATTCCGTTGTCCCGGTGATACTGAAACTGAAAGCAGCCTATAGGAAAGCGTGTAATGGTTAAAAAGTCAAGAGAATCGCCTAACAAATGTTTAAATGTTGCAGACTGTTGTTGTTCTTAGTTGAGAGTGATTAGGTTTTTTTTTTCTTTTCTCTCAGGCACATTTGATTTGAATATATATAAGAATTGGTGGTATTTGTGTTCTAACATTTTGCGTTGTTGTTTTCTAACAGCCAAAGTATCTTTTGGCGTGTCAATGGCAACAGATAAAAGTAAATTTTTTAGATGACATTGCTGTTTGAAATTGAATTGACGATTGATACCGCTTTAGGGAAAAAATGACAACAAATACAATTCAAATTTTGGCAAAGAGGCAACAGAAAGTTTTTAATTATCGGGCATTTTAAAATTGAATCCTATATAATTTTTTCCAATTAGGCTCAAATGAATACGCACGCACCCCGATTCGTCAAATAACAGTTTCGTTACAATCACCAGAAGCGACACACTCATATAAATCTTCTTGTAACTCACATTGTCAGAGTAAAAAATCCCCATAGGACTGAAATTTGCAAACAATTTGTTCCGGTTGCCTATAGCAACTATTGGAAATGAATCAAATTGCATAGCCATAGGCGGAAAACGAACTACATACGAATTACATTTCCAGCCCTGATTCTAATACGATTCTCGATTGATAGTGTGTAGGCATCTGATTTAATTCAAAACACATTTCGCAAATCAGGTCCTCAAAGGACCAAAGAAAACATGAGCTTTCGTTTTAACCTGCCACACTAGTTACTCCATATATAAAAATACTTGGCTGTAAGATTTCTCCATAGACCTTTTTTAATCTATCGGCAATTAAAAATTCTTAACGCTATATTTGCAACCAAAATATATTATTCATTTCTCCATATGGCTAAAAATTTATATTAAAACTAATAAAAAGCCGCTGCACCGAGCCGCATTGTCATTCAAGGTGCACAAATCACACTATAACTGCACTCTCGTATAATAACAATTCATCTCAGTAAACAGTCGCGTATTTATCATTTGAATTAGAAAAGGATTCCTTGATCACGTACGGTTGTGTTTAAAGTGTGCTAACAACTCTAGCTCTAGACACTTACACATGACGTACGGTAGGGATAGTCGCGTATGTGCACTAATGCATTCAATTTCTCATCGTTCCAAAAGTCTATTGCTCCAACCGTATTCTTGCCTTTCATAATCCTATGCCATATCAGCAGGATTCAGGATTCGTTGAATGCATTTGTCAAATGCCAAAGGGTAGGTGTATAGCTGGAAAGACCGGCTATACATATGAGAATAGACAAATAGCATATACAACACACCATATCCGCATTGACGGGCGCCAAATAGTGGAATCCTCATGTTTGGGGTTTTTCTCTTTCTGTTCGGTCGTCTTCGTCGGTATATCGCATAAGCGGCACTTCAACGAAACGAATAGGTATGTGAAAAAGGACCATGCTGTCTCGGGAATCATGTCTACGCTGAAGAACTTCTAACATATTATATAACACGTTCTAACATACTATTTCAGCATACTTCATCGACATCATGTGCGGATCCTGTTCTGGAGGAATCCTGATGAATGTATGCACCTTATCCTATATAAGGTATAATTGTAACATACTCGAAAACACACAGACAGACCTATACACTACTTGTGAATTTCATGAATGTATTAATGTCATTCATTGAAACGAGGGTCCTCCAGAGACAGGACTTCATTTCGAATGCCTTGAATTTGAAATGATATCCCCGAGAAAAAGGGATTGAAAACGGAAGGTGCACACATACATATATAGTATGTAGTACATTTGATTCAAAAGGATATATGGCAAGGTAAGCAAGGCAATATGAGTATACTAACCCTAAACCGGCAGCTCCAACCTGACAACAATATGTGTGTGACATTCAGACGGAAGACTCTCTAATTAACCATTTAATTGGGGAAAAATTATAATGAGCATTTCCAGGCAATCAATTATTTAGGTAAACATATTCTGCACACACACACACAGGAGGGTTGATGATATGTATTGTCTACGACTTGATGTGTAAACATTGTTTTGCTTTTTGACAAATTTATCCTTTCAGAATATATCGCTGGTGTGAATTCGGTTGGGGGAAAGGATGAGAAAAATTACTTGTTTGTGTTTATATAGTAGGTCGTTCAGGGAGGAGCTCGTGAGTGGATTTCAGGGTTTTTGTTTAATCAGGATAATATTAAGGTGTTAGTTAAAAGGTATGGCTGAAGAAATGCTGTCACAGGAGGTTTATTGTCGAAATTATATAAAAAGGGAAACAAAATGAGTTCAAAATTAAAATAAAGTATGTGTGCCATATTGAGGGATGTTCAAAATTTAACATTTAAGGAAGACAAACCATTGCACACTGCATTCTTTTTAAATAGACTTTACTATGTAACCGATAGATTTAGTGTTCAAAGGTATTTTTACTGGAGTCCTTTAAGAGCATGGAGCTTAGCTTAGTATTTAGCCTTGATCTTGTATTCTTAAATATTTCAATTCAATGATACCAAAATTACGCTTTCGATAAAATGAAGGGCGAACGATTCAATTATATTCAACACGATGTCCAAATATTCAAACTTTCAATACTGACGTACAGAGCAATTCGAGTATTGTTCATGAGCTCCAGTTGTGGATGCTTCGAAGCCAAGACTAGAATGTTAAATGCTATTGACTCGTTATTTGGCCCGCCTTTTATACTGTACGAGCCTGTGATCGTTGCGCTTATCTTGTATGGTTCGTGCTAGCGGGACAATGCATGCGGTGCTGTTTTCCTGACGTGAAGCCGGTGTCACTTGCTATTATACACACATGCCAGTGCGTTGATTTTTGAGATAAATATGGTAAGTACGATGTTGATGTATACTATTTTACCAATTGCACATTAAAAACACTCTGAAGCGCAACACAACCTTTGTTTCGTAATAAACGCTCGGCACATTTAAACTTTTGGTTTCAGAAGCACTGGAGTTTGTGAGCTTTAGAAATGTCAATTGTCACTGGTCACGAACGCACTTTGTCCACTCGTGGACGAACAAATTTCTGCAGTTTGGCCTGTCTATCTAGATGGCAGTCAGTCAAGCCTAAGCCGATTCGTTTTTTATTTAGTTTTTCGCTGTGTCACTTAGTTTCAAAGCATTTGCTGATTGCGAATTTATCGGTGAATCATCGATGTAATTGATCTCGTTAGGGTTCTCATGCTTTATATCGAGAAATCGAGCGCAAACATTTTGCAGACATCATAGTGACAGTCGATTACAGATATTTCGTATTTATTTAAAATTGATTAACCATGAAAATATAGAGAGAAAAGAGGAACGGCCCTGAAGGGGAAATTTTGTCTAGGTTTTTATAGCACAATCTTAAAAAACATTCTATCAACCCCACCAAAGGCGTCGTTTTTTATATGATGGGGGCATACATTTGGCGCGGAAATTTGAATTACCTATTTAAAATGTGTGTTAGAGAGTGTGTGGTCCAATCAATGAATTGATGGTCTATTTTATGACATTTATGGTTTTTTTTTATTAGTGACTTCACTGCTTTATGCTGATCAGTGCAGCATTTTCGCCTCCGTATCTTCTGTATCTGATTGTTTAACACTACAATCTGACCTTGATCTTTTATTGTCCTGGTGTATCGTAAGTGATTTATCCCTTAACGTCTGCAAATATTCTGTTCTGGCATTCTCTTTAAAACCCGATCCCATTTAATTTGCCTATACGAGTAGCACGAACTCAATTCAATTAAAAAATGTTTGTACTATTAACGATCTTGGTGTTACTTTCGATTCTAAACTCAAGTTTACTGATCACTATTTGGCATCATAACCAGGGCATCTCGGGTTTCAGGGTTCATATTACGCTGCTCTCATGATTCTAAATCTATTTCTGCATCGTTAAATTTATTCATTTCTTTTCGCCAAAGTATCTTGGGATATGCGTCAATAGTATGGTCCCTATAATCATATGATTGCACTTGAATTTGTTCAGCCTAACTTTTCACGCATCCTTTTTTTTATAAATTCAATCTTACCTCCTCATCCTATCCTGGACGCTTGAATTATCTTAAATTGATGAGTTTGGAAAAAAGAAGAGTTTACCTTGATTAATGTTTTCTGTCTAAACTATGCTTCAGTTACATTCGGTCATCACTCTCAGGGCTCTCGTCCACTGCAAGCGTAAGCTTGAGCGGCGCGGCGCTCCAGCGGCAAATTTTAACAAAATGTGCGAAAAAAGCTTTTACTAGTAAAAGGTATAAGCACACACAATTTTCAGAAAGCTTTTCCATTGTATTGAATGGAATTTTTGTTTACTTTGCATAGTTACGCCATATTTTGCTTGGTTACGCCATTAAAATTCGGAAAAGCTTTACGCCTGCCGTCCATTACCTGCTTCGAGCGGCGCGGCGCTCCCGCGTTTAAAGCTTTTCCGAATTTTAATGGCGTTACCAAGCAAAATATGGCGTAACTATGCAAAATAAACAAAAATTCCATTCAATACAATGGAAAAGCTTTCTGAATATTGTGTGTGCTTATACTTTTTACTAGTAAAATCTTTTTTTCACACATTTTGTGAAAGCTTTGCCGCTGGAGCGCCGCGCCGCTCAAGTTTACGCTTGCAGTGGACGAGAGCCCTTAAACGCGGGAGCGCCGCGCCGCTCGAAGCAGGTAATGGACGGCAGGCGTATGTCGGTTGAAATCTACAAAGGAGGGTGGAGTGGTGCTCGGGTATGCAGATTAGTATTGCAAAAATTATTTGTATTATTCGATTTTGTGGGCAATTTTCACAATTTAAAGGTAACAAAATGTCTTATGCTTGAAATAGATTACGCGCATCAGCAGCAGCATCGCGAAACGTCAAGCACAATGCATTTTACATTGCTGACTTGGCATTCAGCATAGTTGTCAGCTATGAAGTTCTGCTGATGCTGCTGCTGATGCGCGTAATCTATTTCAAGCATGACACTGGAAAAGTTTTTCAGTCGTTTTGGATACCCAAGCGTGTTAACACATTAGGGCCGGGTTTCTGATAGTCTATATTCAGTACCTGTCGGCTGGTTAGTCTTATCGCATAAAGAAGACACACACGATATTCAGAAAGCTTTTGCATTGTATTGAATGGAATTTTTGTTTATTTTACATAGTTACGCCATATTTTGCTTGGTTACGACATCATCCTAGATTTGAAAAATCGTTGCGCACGTTCATCCAACAGCGTAAATAAGCAAAAGATAATAATATAATGGAAATATAATAATATAATGGAAATTATCAAGGTTAGTATTTACCTAATAATTTACCATAATTTTGATTGGATATCCTGGCGGTGGTACCGGCTATCCCGCATATCCCATAGTGGGGAATGCCCACGAACGGCATTTATTACTTTCTCATCTATATATCCATCTATATCCATTGTTAGATATAATACAAATACACCTGATTTGAAAAGTAGCAACTCTCAACGCCTGAAGTTCGTGCGGCAATAAGCGTCAAATCCAACACTTTTTGAGCACGAGTCGCGCGAAGCATGAAAAAGCTATTGGCATGACGACTTGTGTTTTGTTTTTGTTAGAAGGCAGTTCGTAAAGAGAGTTCGTATGTACTCTTGACTCACGAATTTGCTGTGCGCCTGTGCTGTATTGAGATAAACGACTCTCGAAAAGGATTCAAGTGACCGCGAATGTATTTCCCCAGTTGCTTACCGAAGGTTTGATTTGCAACATTGTTTTCCAAGCAAACCTATGTATATGTTCTAGAGTAGGCTGGTGGCAGTACTAATTTTGTACCAATAACGGTTGCTGAATATTATGATGAGTATGAAAGAGATGCCCAGCCACAAAGACTATTGGTCCTCAAGATATGACATGAGGGATAACTTTATAATTTCTGTAAAATCGCGAGACACATTCGCTTGGGTTTTGACTAATTTGCACCTGAAGGACAAATTGATACAACCAGGGAGGAATGATGTAAATTACGACAAACTGTGTTAAATAAGGCCATTTATAACAGAGCTTTCTAAAACTTTTCATTCGGCAGTGAAACCCAATGAATATCAATCAATTGACGAGTCAATAATAAAATTCAAGGAAATTAGCTCGATACGTCCTTACATGCCTAATAAGCCAATCAAAAGAGAATACAAAGTTTGGGTACGTGCTGATTCCACCGGATATATTTGTGAATTTAAAATTTACACAGGAAAGATCAAGGATGCTAATGCAAAAAAAAAACCTGGGTCATCGGGTAATCAAAGAATTAAGTAGGCGGAAACCGTGTGTTTTTCGATAACTATTTTAATTCGGTGGATCTACAAAGAGACCTGCTGGCGGATGGAATTTACGCCTGTGGTACTATTCGCAAAGGTGATTCCGGAACTGAAGGAGAAGCGAGGTGATTCGGACTTCAGAGTTTCGACTGACGGGCTGGGCGGGTTGAAATGGTGGGATCGGCGAAGTGTGTTACTTCTGAGCAATTACCATGAACCGTCGATCGTCGTTCAAGGTACCAAGAAAATCAAAAGATGGGCCATCTGAAATAATTAATTATCATTAAATGGTGAAAGACTACAACGCCCATATGTGATATGGGCACCACATGTTGAGAAGTCTATACAAAATCAACAGAAAATCACATAAAGGGTGGCACAGATCATTTTTCTATTTTCTTGATGTTTGCGTAGTGAATGCGTTCATTCTGTACCAGCATACATTGGGCGGGAAGTCAAAATCAGTGAAACAATTTAGATTGGACGTTGCTAAAGGGCTCATTGGAGCAAATGACCCCAACATAGTCACACGAGAAACTCCTCAGAAGCCGAATTAGTATAAAAAAACGGATCCTTTGGAGGTAAGGTATGACCAATGCCAACACATGCCCGTTAGGTGCGGATCCCAAATGTCAGCCAAATGCAGCACAGCAAAATCGGTTCACCCATCGTACTGGAAATGTACAACATGTGACGTCGGTTTGTGTCTAAATAAAGACCGAAACTGCTTTTCCAGCTATCACCCTACGACCCTACGTACCTAGTGTTTGTAGCACACAACCATGTGCTTCAGGACAATCTATAATTTTTTCAATCAAAAAAAGTATTTTGAATGCTACTATCTGTTTTTGCTCGTTTTTGCTTTGTAGCTACTGTAATTACAGGACTAGCTCCTGCTCAGTGCTCTCTCATATTAGCAGAAGAACAGGGGTAAAAGTCTCAAGGCAATTACCAATACTTACTAAGTATCTTGCTGATGTGTATATTAAGATTTTGGTCGACCTTTACGGTCGCTGAATATAGTTCAACAGTAAGTAGGGCATCACAGAGCTCATATTCGTCTTCCGGGTGAACCAATCTAACTCCTAAACAATTCACGAACAAATGAGGAAAACTGTTTTTTTTTTTGCCAAACCAGCTTCCCGAGCCAATACCATCATCTTGGATTCAAACAACGAATATCTTTGCTTATTGCACTTTTTCCAAACTTCTTGCTGTGTCCCATTTTTCCCTCTAAATAAGTTTTACCATAGAACCATTGAAAACAGCTTCAATTTCAAGTAACAAATACATCAGTCAGCTTACGAGTATTCATAAGATAGAGCCAGATAAATTTCTTCCATAAAATGGCGTAAAAGTTACTGACAAGAGAGAAGAACAAAAAAATTAAAATTCAAGGAAAAACCTGAAAAGGCTCTATATCTGCGCTTTCTGCCTACAAATTCGGATATTCTCATCAAACTTCGTCACAATAATTATGCAAAGGAAAAAAACTCAAAACGAAGATGCAGTACACTGAAAACAAAACAAAAAAATAAAATAAAATAGAACCGGAAAAAAGTGAAGAGCTCTGCTGGGAAAAACCGACAGTATACTAAGTATGTACGGGAGTACGAAGTAAAACGTTGAAAATTAACAAGGAAATGCCAACTAGGTCAGCGGAGCATAAAACTTCGTACCTATAGAATCTAGGAATGAGAAAGTATGCCGAAAACCCGTACTGGTATGTGCTATGTGCATATCATTGCCATTTTTAATTTTACCAAGCGGCACTCGTGCATATCCTTCGGCCCTATATGCCATTACACTGGTTGGTTCGGCCTGCTTTTCTTTCTTGTCGTTGTTGTTTTTGTCTCCCTTTTTTGTTTTTGTGCCTTTTCAATCTTGCCGTTAGCTTCTGCACGTCCCGGTCGTCCTCTCGACGGCTTTCAATTTCTAGTATTCTCCATAATACACTCGATAATGCCATACAAACACAACTCGGTATGAAAATATGTAAAATGTGAACATATAAGTGTACCCTGTTCGGGCGCTCTCAAATGTGTCCTTTACTTGCATAAATTGTGCAAATGTATATACTACTTGGGACCATACATTAAAGGAGCATAGAAAAAAAGCAGAACATCCAGTATAGGCTTTCACTTCAAGGATGTTGTGTACGGGCTTTCAATTCTAAAGTTACGTCACCGCTACGACAACCCCATCAGCCATCCCAACTTGACTCACCAGCTGCATAAGTATGGTTGCGTCAAACCCATCTTCACATAAACACATTCGCTCAACATAAACAGGATGCATCAAACCCATCCTCACATAAACACATTCGCTCAACACAATCAGGATGCATCAACCTCATCGTAACATAAACACATCTGATTCGCATCACAACATAAACATCACATCGAAGTCGAACGTATAAGCACATGTGCATCATCATTGCAGATGCAGGATCAACATTAATTTAGTATAAGAAGACGAACATGTTTTAGTTTAAGGCAGTCCTCATTTGTATTCGAATTACTTCGTATCAGTCCTCAATAAAGAAAAGTTCCTCTTTCAACAAATCGGTTATTTTATTAACAACCCGTTAGGACACACACGTAATTGGCGCAGTCGGTTCTTCGAACAAAATCTATGTTCCAGAAAGTGGAAATAGAGTTTCGATTAGTGTAACTAGTGGAAAATTTGTGCTAGTAAAATTAAAAAAACATTAAAAAAATAAAATCTTTCAAGGACCCCACCAGTGGTAATCCTTTTAGATACATTAATACAAATCAACTCTGTTGGACCCCACCAGTGGTAATCCAATAAGAGAGTAATAATACAAACTCCAAAGGACCCCACCAGCGGTAATCCTAAAAGAGTTAATAAAATCATAACATCATAAATTAAGTGATTGTGATTTAAACAAATAAAAAGCCAAAATGTTGGAAGGAGACTTACCAGAACTACCAAGAGAGGACGAAAATCTCGCATTAAACGTGGATCCCCTGAAATATGTCGCAAGCATCCCCGAATTTGATGGAAGAGAAGACATCAACAGTTTCATAACCAAAGTGGATCGCATTATACCACATGTAAGGAGGTACAATAACGATAGCCAACTAATAATCATGGAGGCCATTTATTCAAGGCTAAAAGGTAAAGCAAGACAACTAATAGAAATTCACAATAATGTAACTAATTGGTCCCAGACTAAACTCCTATTAATGAATAATTTTTGTTCACATAAAAATAGTATGAAATTATATGATGATTTAAGAGCACTTAAATGTACAGGCACAATTGCGGAATTTTATGAAAAAATACAATACAATTTAAAAACATTAAATACAAAAACCAAAGTTGAATTAGAAACTAGAAATTTACCGTTTACCGATCATATCGAACATAATTTGAGTGCCGCGTTGGAAATTTTTAAGGGCAAAACCCCCGAACCGGTCAGATCTATGTTATACTCTCGAAATCCTGGTTCTCTTGAAGAAGCTTTCAGATTGGTTCAGGAAGGCAATTATACAAATTATACCAGTAATCCTCATAAGAGAAACTATTTAGGAAAAAATAACAATTTCAGACAAGACAGACATGACGGACATGAACATCAAAAACAATATTATAACGTTCAACCCCCTCGTCCAGTTCAGCATAACTTCGTACCCAGAAATAATTATTACCGAAAACCCGAATCCATGCATAACCATGTTAGAAGTACTCAACAACGTTTTAACCAAGACAACAGGTTTAATCAATACAACAATTTTGGAACTTCACAACAAACTAGAAGAACCTTCCAAATGCCCCATTATTCCCACACAAATCAGGAACCTATGGAGGTCGATAATTCTGATCAGTATCGGAATAATAACTTACAAGAGGACTTAGCCGAAAATTTTCAGCTAGAAGCCTCGGAAACTCATTACAATTGCCATATGTAAAAATTCGTACAAGACTTGGTTTCATCCGCTTACTCGTGGATACTGGAGCCACTCATTCTATATTAAATCCTGGAATTTGTAGTCCTGACAAAATTTTTGACTTAAATCAACCAATTTTATTAAAATCAATTAGTGGCATAGTCCCTATTGCTCAACAAGCAATTATTCCCCCTCTAAGTGAATTTAATTCACCAAATAAAATGAAGTTTCTAGTTACAAAGTTTCATGATAATTTTGATGGACTTATCGGGAATGACAATTTGATCCCTAACGAAGCCATCATAAATTATAATAAATCTACTATTACACTTAATAAAAAAGTGAATAAACTATATAAAAATAAAACTGACGAAGAATCAGAAAACTATAATACAGTAATGGAACAATCTCTAGAAAAACTAGAAATGGAAAAATCTCAGGGAAAAATGATTACTAGAAGAGATAATCATTTAAATATGGAAGAAAAGGAGATGCTAGATAAACTCATTAAGGAACATAATGATGTCTTTTATCAACCTGATTCCAATTTAAGTTTTACAAGTGAAGTGAAACATAAAATTAAAATGACAACTGATAAACCTATTTATACTCGCACATACCGTTATCCTCAATGTCATGAAAAAGAAGTTGAAAAACAAATTAAAGAATTACTATTACAGGGTATAATACGAAATTCAAGTTCACCATACTCAAGTCCCATTTGGATAGTACCAAAGAAAGCAGATGCTTCTGGTAATAAAAAATGGCGCATTGTTATTGATTATAGGAAAGTCAATGAAAATACAATTGACGACAAATACCCAATTCCATGTATTGATGATATTTTAGGGAAACTTGGTCAGAGTCAATATTTCACAACTATTGATCTTGCTAGAGGTTTCCATCAAATTGAAATGGACCCTGCTGATATTGAAAAAACAGCATTCTCAACAAACAATGGACATTACGAATTTCTTCGAATGCCATTTGGTCTTAAAAATGCACCTTCCACATTCCAGAGAATGATTAATGGAGTATTGAAGGATCACATTGGTAAAATTTGTCTCGTGTATTTAGATGACATAGTAATTTTTTCTACATCCCTAGTTGAACACATAAAATCAATTAAAACTATTTTCGAATGTCTCAGAAAAGCAAATTTGAAAATACAACAAGATAAATGTGAATTTTTGCGTAAAGAAACTGAATTTTTAGGTCATATTGTGACAACAAAAGGTATTAAACCAAACCCAGAGAAAATTTCAGCAATAACTAAATTTCCATTACCCCGAACAAGTAAAGAAATAAAATCATTTTTAGGCCTTGCCGGATATTATAGGAAATTCATTAAGGATTTCGCTGCAATCGCAAAACCACTTACATTAAGACTCAAAAAGGGCTCAAAAATAAACCCAAATGATGCAGACTTTGTAGAATCTTTTGAAAAATTAAAATTACTTATTTCAACTGAACCAGTATTAAAATATCCCGATTATAACAAACATTTTACGTTGACAACCGATGCATCCAATTTCGCTATTGGAGCCGTCCTTTCACAAGAAGGACACCCAATTAGTTTCGCATCCAGAACTCTCAACGAACATGAAATCCAATATTCAACGATCGAGAAAGAACTTCTTGCAATCGTTTGGTCAACTAAGTATTTTAGACCATACCTTTACGGTAGACGAAGATGATACCCATTACATGCAAATTTCCGAAGGACCACTCAATTTGTTCAGACACCAAATTATAGTTAAAAAAGGTAAAATTGATAAAGTCACAACAGAAACATATAAAAAAGCTAAAACAATTATCTGTCAATTAAAGAACCCTTGTGAAGAAGAATACAGGAAAATACTTATGGAACATTCACCTAAATTTGGTAAAGTAGGAATAATGTTTACAGATGATACAATTTTCAGAAATTTCCAACAGGAATACATTAAATGGAAAAGAGATAACAAAAATATAATTTATATAAAAACAAACTACAGGCTTATGAATGCTTCAGATGAAGAAATAAAAGAAATAATTTTGAAAGTACATGTTAAAATGAATCATGCAGGAATTAATAAAATATACTCTGAAATAAAAACAAAATACTTCTATCCTCATATCAAAGACGAAATAGCTAAACTTATTAATAATTGTCATTTATGTCTATGCTCCAAATACGATAGGAAACCTATAAAAGAACCATTCAAACTTACTGAAACACCTCGAAAACAACAGGAAATATATCATATGGATGTTTGGTATAAAACAAAAACTGATCTTTATTTAACTTGTATCGATAAATTCTCCAAATATGCAGCATTAGATAAAATTAAATCGAGAAATTGGGTAGATATACTAAATGGAATCAAAAACATATTGAACATAATGGGAAAACCAAAGAAAATAATACTCGATAACGAAACAGCATTTAAAACAGAAATAATTAAAAACTATTTTCTACAAGAAGAAATCCAAATACACTTTACTACTGCTAACTACCACACTGGAAACGCAGATGTGGAACGTTTTCATAATACTTTAGCCGAAAATCTTAGAATATTTAACGCAAGACAAAAGCAGAAAGAAACCTTATTTCATGAAAACCCTTTGACAGAAATTTTACATTTATACAATAGAACTATCCATTCAAGCACGAATGAAAGACCAATTGACGTACATCATGGTTTAGGTAACAATCCAAAAATATATGAAACACTTATTAAAAACAAAGAAAACAGTATTAAAAATTTAAATAAAAATAGACTAGAAAGAGATATAAATAAAAATTTCGTTAATGCTAACCCTAAAACCAAATTAGATCCAAGGAATAAATTCATTAGAAGTAATGATACAAGAAAATTTCACAAAAATCAACATTTAGCCAAAAGAAAATTTCAAAATTCAGAGTTAATAACTCCCTTTCGTTCCAGCAATCATAATTCTTCTACTGATACTGATACCAGTCTCGTCAACTCAGGTAATAGAGATGACCAACATTGCGGACGGAAACGGTTACATATTGGTACAAAAAGAAAAGGTACAATTTATAGATCACTACACCCACATAATTCACACAATAAACTTGACGCTTTACGAAGAAAGTTTCAAAAAGATAGAAGGAAATGTTGAAATTCTGCATTCTCTTAATTATGACTTAACTGATATTGCCCATGAACTAACTCATTTAGAACATGAAATTCATTCATTATGGTTACCTGGAATAAGCAAAACTAAACCAAACTTGTATGGCAAATTAGCAAAACTGAGCAGAACCCAAAATAACCCATATACACCTGTAAACTCTCCAGAACTATGTGAAACACTAGGACTAAAGACTGACTGTAAGAAAACGAAAAACATTAGACAAAAACGTGGTTTAATTAATGGTTATGGACGATTGTTGAGTTGGATAGGTGGAGTTATGGACGATCAGGATGCCTCACGTATTGAAGCACATTTTGCCAACCTTGATAAAAATCAGAAAGTTTTGAGAGAAAACCAGGATAAACTTTTGAAATTCAACACTAATTTTGACAATCAAATGAAAATTTTAACACAAAAATTTAATAAAAACCAAAATGAATTGAAAATAAAAGTAAATGAAATACGTAAAGACAACAATGAAATTAAACGTAATTATTCTGCATTTGAACAAAAAGTAAAAATTCTTTCAGATATAAATCACTTTAACGAGCAAATTGAAAAAATCAAAGAAATAATATTAAATTCAAAAATTGGAACATTAAATCGTTATTTAATCGAAGATGAAGAAAGCGATATATTTAAAATAACTATAGATAAGTACCCAAAAATAACAACCGCAGTTGCTTTTAAAGAAAACTATATACTAATTGTAATTGGAATACCTCAATATGTTAAAAATAAATACCAAAAATATACTATGGAACCAATTCCAAATAAAGACAAAAATTTACAAATTGTAACAAATGTAAATGAAATATTAGAATATAATAAAACATTGTATTATCCATCAGATACTTTAAATGATTTAATTGAAATAAAAGAAGAATGTATAAAAAATTTACTTCAAACAGAAATACAAAATTGTAAATATGAAATGAACTCAAATTTTACTGTTAAAAAAATAACTGAAGCCATAATTGTAATAAAAAACGCTAAAAATACTAGAATTCAACATAATTGTAATGAAGAAAAAAATAATGTAACAAATATTGTAAGTCATAATGTACTTATTAAATTTGATAATTGTCAAATAACTATCCAAGAAAAAACATACAGAAATTTGAAAATTCCATATTTTGCCCATATAGTATTACCAAATATTAATAAAATAAAAAACTATACCGTAATAAAAAAATTAACTTTGGAAGATATAGAATGGAAACAACAAAATTTTACAACACTTCAGGATTTAGAAACATTTGAAGATAAATATGAAAAACAATCATGGATAAATTACTCATTTCTCACCATTGTAATACTAATTGTAATAATTTTAATTTTCAAGCATATGTATTATAGAATAAGAAATAATAAGATTAACATTAACATAACGAAACGAGAAGCCGAATTATATGCAATTGAATCACCTGAAATTATACCACCTCAAGAGGACGTGTTACCCATAAACCTACCATTAGCAGAGTTTCGCCAGGAGTCGAAACCTAAGGAGGGGCGAGTTACGTCACCGCTACGACAACCCCATCAGCCATCCCAACTTGACTCACCAGCTGCATAAGTATGGTTGCGTCAAACCCATCTTCACATAAACACATTCGCTCAACATAAACAGGATGCATCAAACCCATCCTCACATAAACACATTCGCTCAACACAATCAGGATGCATCAACCTCATCGTAACATAAACACATCTGATTCGCATCACAACATAAACATCACATCGAAGTCGAACGTATAAGCACATGTGCATCATCATTGCAGATGCAGGATCAACATTAATTTAGTATAAGAAGACGAACATGTTTTAGTTTAAGGCAGTCCTCATTTGTATTCGAATTACTTCGTATCAGTCCTCAATAAAGAAAAGTTCCTCTTTCAACAAATCGGTTATTTTATTAACAACCCGTTAGGACACACACGTAATTCTAAAATGTTCTGTTTGAATGCAAATGGGGTACGTACTTGTATGATGCATTTTTCGAGTGATAGGTAAACTGGATTCAGGTGAGTGCATTATGTTGGGTTGTTCATTTCAAATGGGATTGGTGGTCAATGAGCGGAAACAATTAGATACACTTTCTACCGATAAAGGGAATCCAAGTCGCCACTTTGGGAGAGCTTATCTAGGGTTTCCAATTCTTGCTAGATTTTAAGAAGCATTTTATTTTCCCCGCTAAATTGTGTAGGGGTAAGATATGTGTACGTAAAGGTTTTTTTCGACTTAAAGAAAAATTGTGGTAAAAAATGGTTTTGGCCTACGGAAATCTGAAAATGGATGTGAAATAAAACGCTCGGTTTAGTTCGAAAAAGCTTGAAAAACCCAACTTTTTTTCTTGCGACCGCTTGCACGCTTGTCCTCGCCAATGTCATTAAACAGACTGACTGGTGCGCATAGCCAGCCAGACAACCGCAGTATTGCCAGCTAGCATTGCACCTAGTCACACTGAATGCTTGCATGTCGTTAGGATCGTCGCTCAATGGATTTAATGGCCACGAGTTCATGATAACTTGTATCTGAACTATCAGTGTTCTGAATAATATTCTAATGTGTAAACTCCTTCCCCCCATTACTCGCCGCAGGTGATGTTTCATGGACTTCACGGCTGCTTCATATATACCACCTTGATGGGACGCCCCGGGAGTCATGAAAATCCATTTGATACCTTTCGAATTCAGTTGACTTATTACTTCTTGCTGATGCCACGCTCGCATTGCTTGCTTTAATACTGGCGCTGCATCGACAAATGTCCTGCCATTGGCGCTGTATAGTTTCTCGCATTGACCTCTTGTGCCTATGAATCTTTCATAGCACATGAGGAAATCGGCTGTTAAACAAGTCGCTACCACATCGATATGTACGGCACGTGTCTTCAAGCACACGAAGATTGCCGGCCAAACTTTAACTTGTTCCGGATTCTCATTCGAAATATTAACTTCAAACGGTCCCGCATAATCGACTCCAGAATGAAGGAAAGGCTTGCCAACTTGCATTTGATTACTCGGCAACTCTAACATTAGTAGACCTTCTCCCTCGCGATCGTATCTTGCACATGTTATACATCTATGTACATGCTTTCTCAACTCATCTCGCAGACGCGTAATCCAATAGTCTCTGCGGATGTATTGCATCATAACCTGGACATGACCGTGGTCAATCATTTGATGAGCACCGTCTATAACTAACTGCGCCAATCTCGAATTCGGCTTGCATGGACTTGCAACCATTTGCACTGACTTGTTACATTGAATTGACTCGCGACGACTTGCCCCACTCAGCTTGCCAATCTTGCTCCTTGCTTTTTTTGCCCTTTAAAGGACGCACTCTCACTTGGCACTCTTGTACTTTCCGTCTCGCAAGGAAGACTTTTTTCCTCTTGCTCGCGACGATTACTTTCGACTTGCACTTACTTAACTTACACGACACGACTTGCCCAACAACAACTTTCTTTCCTTTTTACGAAAACTCGCCAGATCAATTTTATATCCGGCTCGACGGACCAATGTTTTCGGCCTAAGGAAATCTGAAAATGGTTGTGAAATAAAACGCCCGGGTTAGGTGGAAAAACCTTGGAAAAAGAACTTTTATTCTTCCGACCGCTTGCACATTTACCCTCGCCAACGTCATTAAACAGACTGACGGGTGTGCATAGCCAGCTAGACAAGCGCAGCACTGCCAGCTGGTATGCACACAGTCACACAGAATGTTTGCATCCTGTACAGAATACTTACATTCTATGACGGGATATTGAAAAGCGGTGTTATGAATTAGCGGTTTATTGAAATGGTGGTATACTCAGTTGTCGAGTTTTCGATCAGGCGGGATAATAAATATCGGGATTTTGAAAAACGAGAATTAGCGGGGGGGGGGGGGGGGGGATATCGTAGCCAACCCGAACTCGACATATTTACACATGTACATGTACAAGGAAACTCTGAATTTAAGACATTTTTGTGTCAATCGAATTTCTCACTAGGTTTCGTTTTTTCTCTACAATAATTCACTAATGTAAAAGTTTCCAATAGGTCACAAGATACCCTAAAACGACAGGTCAAACTTTTAGCTTCTTGATTTCTTCTTTTATTTTCTGGAACTATGAACTTCTTTGTACCAGAATCGACAGCTCCTTAAAAATCTACCTGATGGCAGTTTCTTATCGCCGTCAATGGAGAACATGTACAATTATATTATCGATTCCGAACTCACCATTCAATGTAATCTTTCTCTCTGTATACTTCGTCGACATTATAATGTTTCCGCTTGCTCGGCAACATCCATTCGTTAAAGTCCTGCGTTTTGAAATCCACTTTTCACATAGCAAAGAAAAGAGTTCCGACACACATAAAGTAAAGTTTATCCGCGCTCGCTTTTATGCACCAAAAAGTCTCCCGATCTTGACATACAGACACAATTCAATTTTTCTCTTTCTCTATCGCGTTTCTTGGCGCGTCCTGCACATAGTGTGTTACTCGCGTATAAAAAGTTTTAAAAGTGTTACAAAAGGATTTCCAGTTTTCAAGCACATCAGCAGCCACGTCAGAATCTTAGCTTAGCCCCAGCCAGCCAGCGAACCACATTTTTACCGCCTTTTATAGCTATCCGTGACCATAATGGATGGCTTTATGCGGTAGCAGTAAATTCAATGAGATAAATGCCACTTTGTACGTACATATAACGGTACACCTGTCTTACGAGGATATGCCCATCACTTGAAACGGTGTGAGATGCCTTTTTTCTGGTATCTGGAAAATGCATAACGGAAAAGCGTAGGTGCAGATACTGTTGTAGTGTAGTATATGTTACCATAGGATTTATACGTTTTGTATGGCATAAAATATTCTGACATGATGCGATTTTTCGTATTATCTTCGCATTTTTATTGACGTCTCTCGAACGCCGTCGTTCGTCTTGCAGACGAAGCTCTACACCCCTCAAAGCTGGCTTCCATCCCCATCATATAGCAAAACGATGGCGATGTATGGCGTATTATATGGCTACCGCGCACACCCAATAATATTCTGAGGTGGTTGAATTCAAACAATTTCATGAATGTTTTCGCGAAAATTTTACAAAATGTTGGCGGCAACGCGGATAACCTAAATCGAATGGTATGCAGTTGAAATGGTCCGGAAAAGAGTTGAAATAATATATAACGACAACAAATGTAAAAAGAACACAGGACGATGAAACCGGGAGGGAAAGAAGAGTAAAAAATGTGGAATCCCAATGATCTCTGGTGTTTTTGCCAGGACGAGCGAGCAGAAAGCATAAATGGAGATTACGACGTAACGTAAGTAGTAAAGTTTATTTGAATTATTCCATCATGACCTGAAGGTATGACAGTTATTTGTGTTATTTTGAGATACAATTTAGTACTTTGTTGCATCCGTCCTGTATAGGTATAGCTGCTGTATACTGTTTGTTTTGTTAAATCCTTACTGGCCTATATTTGTTAAAAAAATGTTCAGGGTTAAGTCGTATTTATTTAGATCGATCGTCATTTTTCCACATTTTCGGGCACTTTAAATTTGAAACGAGAGAGATACGGCATGAGAATATTAAATATAAATTATGTATCTAAATACTTAAAACGAATCATTTTGAAGAAGGTTTGAGCAGCTTTTCATACAGGCTCATAGTTTTTCTCACGGAGAATTGGCATGCTCATCATCTGTTTTAGTACAGTACAGATACGGTTTTACCCAAACGATAAAAATAAAAGAATGATTTGATGTCAAATTGTTGAATACACAGCATACTATACGCAGTAAAAAGTTACATAATTAGTGCGTACGGTTAAGGGGTAAACATTTAGTTTTTTTGTTACTATCTGGAAAACTATAAGTCCGACCGCAAAATTTCCGAAGGACAAAACAAACTACATTTCCTTGTAGTACTCTGAATGTATGTTGAAAAGTTTGTATTTTTTTTGTGCTTCTATGGAAAGAAATTTTCAACATACACTGCGCGACAAATGCTTAGGTTCATGGATATTTTGGTTTAAAATCATATAATTTCTATGTACTCTGATCGGAAATAATTTTTAAATAATGCTCTCTCAATTAACGGTTATTTTAGTAAATATTGCAATTATATCAAACAACTCGCATAGCTAACGGAATTTTTTAAAATGAAAATCGCAATTTCCACTGCGACAATTGTATAGGTTCATTTACTTTAAAGAGTTATCTCGTCCTGGTGAGAAGTGTTTGTGGAAACATTTTTTTCGCGTTAAACTCTGTGAGTCGTATAGTGGATAATGTCAAAAGGAAATCAATTTTCTGCCGAGGAAAAGGTGACAGTTTCCATACTAAACCAAGAAGGATATTCAAACCGAAAAATTGCAATATGGATTCAGCGGAGCTCGAACGTTGTTAATAATTTTATACGAGATAGTGAAAATTATTGCCGACGATACGGAGGAGGTAAAAAAAAACGTTTTCCGCTGCATTAAGGTGACATTTATTAAGAGAAGCCTCGAATGCTCCTTACTGCGCGTAAGCTTGAGGAGATTTTGGTGTTATCAGCAAGTGTAAGGACCACCCAACGAGTTCTTAGATCTTCTTCTTGTTTGAAACGTTTACGGAAAGAAAAAAAAAGCATTAACCCCGCAACATCGCCTACAGCGCCTGGAATTGCCTCAAGTTTCATGAACTGGACATCACAATGGAGGCAGGTAATATTTACGGATGAAAAATGGTTTTGTGTGGACGGTCCAGATGGGTTCTCCTACTATTATCATGATATTAGGAAGGAACCTTTAGACCTGTCACGCCGACGCCATCACTCCTGAATAGGTCCCGTTATGGTATGGGGAGCCATAATACATCATGGAACTATCGACCTGGTAATCCTTCGAGGTCGCCAAACGGGTTCATCTTATAAACAGCTCTTAGAAGAGGAAATCCATAAGATAAATGTCATGTACGGAGGCAATCCTTGGATATTGCAACATGATCTTGTCCCAATTCATACAGCGAGGGTAGTTAAATCATTTATTGTGGAGGAAAATGTGATTTTGTTCGACTGGGGGCCCAACTCCCCGGGCATTAACACATTCGAAAACATTTGGAGGTGGCTTGTTCCGGAGGTATACAGTAGTGGTAAACAGTACAACCCTAAAGAAGAGTTAATTCATGGAATTAAGACAGCTGGGTCTAAAATACCGCTATCCGTGCTGCATTCTTTACACAATTCCCTACCTTGAAGGCTTTATAAAATTATAAATAAAAATGGCGGAAATACACACTATTAAATAGCAAAAAATTCTCTTGTTTTTTTTTGTATTTCTCCTGCTTGACACTTTTCTGAAATATTTTTCAGCGAAAACATTAAGTATAACGGTTAAATCGTCCCTGAACCTAAGCAATTGTCGCAGTGGAAATCGACTCTTTGAATGAAATCAATTACTGTAATTTAAGGAAAATGTCCTGTTGGGACTCACTCCATCCATTTTATTTGTGATATTTAATAGTTTCGAAAATAAAATTTCTTGAACCGGTAAGCTTTTTATTTACCGTTTCCTGGAAGGAAATATGTGTGAACCTAAGCATTTGTCGCGCAGTGTACATTCAAAAACTACAATTAGCCGTTATATTGACATTTTAAGGGATAAATATTTTTTTGCTATCGTATTTAGCTGGAATTTCGGAATGAAAAAATGTAAAATTTGGAAGATTACGGGTTCACTTTATATGGGTACCCTTAGTTTTGATCGGATGGTAGTAATTTTCGGTGGGTAGCATAACGGAGCTTAGACTAGGCACCAGGCCTGGCTTAATTTGGAGGGAAGTTACAGGCATGCCTTTTTCAAATATGTCCACATGTCCATATGTAGATATGGCAATATATGGTCAAGATATTATGACTTTCGGTGAATTCTACCAAGAGTTACAGCGCAAAATGTTGATTTCAAAAAATGTAAAGTCACTATACTAATACCTTAAGTGCATACTTTTACAGTGAAATGTCTAAAGAAGTGATTCCCAACCCACAAATGCCAGCTGATCACTTAGTATAAATAGTAAATTGCTGCGGACCACTATTGATTTTTCCTCTTTCTCTAGGAATTTTAATTCTGTAATGGCACGATTCTTGGAAATTTTTAAAATAGAAATATATTTTTGGCCGCGTCCACTTGATCGTTTGAGCTGCAGGGCTTCATTGGGAGCCAGGTTCAGGAGCTAGCAAATATTTTGGTTTGTGGTCATTCTCAGAAAATATATGTGTATCTAGAAACAAATATTATAGAAAAGCAAATCGTAAACTTTGACTACATCGCGGAGACATATTACATTTTTGTAAGTAATCATCAAATTCTTCCGCGGACCACCTACACGGTGAAAAATCCGGGTCTTTTTTTAACCAAAAGGGTTTCTATATTTATCCAAACTAATATGGGACTATAATTAAGTCATAAAATAACTAAATAAGAAAATGTTAAACAAATAACGTTTTAAATTTAGAGACATGGTTTATTCATGAGTCCCTAAAATAAACTTAGGAGTTTAATATTTTGTTTAAAGCGTTTGGACGTTATTCTGAAAGGTGTAGATTATAAACTTTAACGTTTTACTACCAACTACTCTAAACTTGGAGAGTTTTATTATAAATTTTCTCAGTTTATGATTTTAATATTGGTAGTTTCAATTTTAATCCAGATTTGTATACAATAAACACACAACCATTTATTCAAATACATATTTGCTTTTATTTGTGTGTTAATATTTTTACACGACAATGAATGCTGAAATGGAAAAATGTTTGTGGTTTTAAGTATAAGTCTTCGAACTGGAAACGAGAACTTTTGAATATGTTGACCGGGTCATCATCCGCAGTAGAATTAGTCCTTGTAGCCCGGAAGAAAACGGCCATAACGTCCGCCCAATCTAAAGTAACAATATTGTTAGAAAACATTATTGGATTAAAAAATATATACTGTACAACAAACAAATAACAAATAATATCCAAAGCCGAAGATTCATTTTCTTTTAAATTATATTAGCTGAAATACACAGATAAAATTAATTCCATCAATAATGGTTTAAAATATACTTACCATCTAAAGGCCTGAATAGACCTCGGGCGGAATGAAAATGAAATTTTTGTCCGCTGCGATTTTCTCAATGAAAATGCATGCTTACTATCGTGGAACATGTCGGTAATGATGGGGAATTCCAAAAGCTACAATCCGAATATGTTTCCAAAATTTTTCTCGGCCATTTTATGTATTATTTTTCGATTCCCCCGTCATTAGATATTTTTCACGGTGAAATGACCGGGGAATCGAAAAATAATACATAAAATGGCCGAGAAAAATGTTGGAACCATATTCGGATTGTAGCTTATGGAATTCCCCATCATTTCCGACATGTTCCACGACAGTAAGCATGCATTTTCATTGAAAAATCGCAGCGGACAAAAATTTCATTTTCATTCCGCCCGAGGTCTATACTGCGCTTTAGAAGACCAAGGAAGAAACTAACTCCCGTCACTTTCACAACTCGACTAACTAACACATAAAATGTACATTTAAAATTGTTTTTTGTAGGCAATTAAATCGAACATCAGTTTTTTCTTAAGAAAGAAATGTTTAGAAACTATTTAGATAAGAAATTCGACTCATTTGTTTATTTCTTAATCCAGCAACAGTATACATTTCACTTCCAGACACCTTCACTTTAAACTCTGTGGTCTAGGTGTTCTTTTTAATCCCTTTGGGAGCAATTTTTGAAACTGAATAGACTTAATTTTGTTATATACAATAACAGAAAACGAAAATGAAAACGGAAACGTTTAATATTAAATCCATTTTGTTCAAACTTGTTTTTAAAACTCCCAATCATTTGAATTTTTGTCGAAAAAAGTTTAAAAAAATGTATTTAAACTCAGAAATGTTGACTATAGTTTAAAAAATAGACTCAAATTTTGAACAGTGTATGAGACTCTCACGGACCAACTTTGTCCGCGGACCACCGGTTGTGAACCAGTGATCTAAAGTGTTTTATAGCAAAGGAACTTTTATTTAGTTTGTTACGTCCTTGAGACATTTTACGATCAGACTTATAGTTTTCCAATTATTAACAAAAAACTGAATTTTCACCCCTTTAATCTTAAGTGTAACTTTTTACTGCGTATAATGGGCAGTGTATTCATCAATTTGGCATCAAAACTTAAGATGGGATTCACACTATGGACAGGATTTACTAAAACCACTAAATTAATCGATTCGAAACCCGCCTACTAGATTCAATCGTATATCATTAAATTCAAAATGCATCGTAGAATGTACTTGCATTATTCAAATTGCAGTCCAATATGGTACAACTGTCATCTAAATCTAGGATTTAGTAAATCTTATCAATAGTCTGAATCGCCCCTTACTCTTTATTGGATGTTTGGGTTTCGACTTTATTTGACTTATTGTACTATACACTGCTTGCGACTTGTAAACACGTTCATTGTGTGACCGGTTTTCTCCGAACAGTGGCGCGGTGTTCTATATATTCAACACAGGCCCCTCCAAGCCAAAAGGGCTCCAAAGACCGAGATTCATATTTGTTGTAAATACAAAACGCTCATTAGCCAAGAGCGCAAAACCAAACTCATGAAGTCCATGTCAACGTGACGAGTTTCCAAATCCTGTTGACGAGATTTCACATAAAATTAACAGCGTAAAATTAAGGATTTTCAAAATCAAGTTGATGAATTTTAAAATCATGTCGATGAATTTCCATGACGAATTGATGAATTTTAGGATCCAAAATAGTATTGATAAATTTTCATTTCAAATTGACGAAGATTTATATGAAATTCACGATTTTCAATACAAATTGATGAGTTTCCATTACAAACTGACGAATTATTTAGCCGAATTTCCACTGCGAATTTGAAAATTTAAGATTTTTTTTTAATTTGGCTTACGAATTGGCGAATTTCAAAAACATGTTGTCGAAATCCCATTTTATATAAACAAAATTGCATTTCAAATTTACCGATCCAGAATTTCAAAATCGTGTTGAAGAATTTTCATCTCAACTTATCGAATTTCAAGATCATGTTGACTAATTTTCATGTAAAACTATCGAATTTTCAAATGTTGTTGACGAAGCTCCATTTCAAATTTATGAATTTTAAAATTATTTTGACGAATTTCTATATCAAATTGACGGATTTCTATTTCAATTTCGTCTTGATTACTCCACGGCTTCCCAATAATTACTGGGCTTTTGACAAGTGTTATCCGTTATCTTCACACACCAGTGGCTCATGAGCGTGGCCAGTGAGGAGGAAGGGCAATCCCAACATTTTTCAATATTATGAACTAACATTATTCTTGGGGAGTAGGGGTATGTATATTTCAAATCTCCACCAACGATTAATGTTTCCCGTCAGCTTAAATTGCCGGTCACAAGATATATTTTTAGGAAACGTTGGAAAAATTGTAAAATCATATTTGCAGAAAGGACAATAATAATATGTTAAGTGTTTAGTCTCTTACT
Source organism: Microchrysa polita (assembly GCA_949715475.1). NCBI lineage: Eukaryota > Metazoa > Arthropoda > Insecta > Diptera > Stratiomyidae > Microchrysa > Microchrysa polita. Next base: position 15,859,670 of record OX454421.1, on the reverse strand, counting down.
ACTGATTGCATCCAATTTGCCAACGGCTTTCAACTTTTAGACCAGGCTTGTCCCACATACGACCCGCGGGCTAACACACGGGTTTTTATCCGGCCCACAAGTGACTTCAGAAAAAGGGGTCAAAACCCGCTCATTTACGAAAAAATTTTGACCAATTTTCATGAAGAAAGGAGAAAAAAAGTTTTTTTTTGCATACAGAAAAAAAAAATTCTTTAAAATATTAAATGCTTGATAAAAATTATTCAGATGCGTAGATAAATAATTGTTTCCGGCGCTTTTCAATAGTTTCTTTCTGAATCGCGTAAATCATATACATATGTATATGTATTTGCTTTGACTAGTGTACGTGATCTTAAAAGAAAAGCAGTGGCGCAACGAGAATCTTGTCCTGGAGGGGGCTAAGTTTATCCACATTACTGGACATTAGAGATTAGAGCATGCCTCCACAAGCTATGGGTGATGGTGCTTCTAAATCAGTAATGATGCTGTTTCAACCTTACTTTCGATGTACATTTTTTCGTAACTTATATGGTCTTGAAAACGCGAGTCAAATGTCATACTCGCAATCGGCTCGTTCTTTCTGCTGTTTTCATGAAAAGCCAATTTTGAATCACTCTTCAAGCATTGCATTTTAGATTCAAATTTTAAGAAAATACTATTGAGAATAACCTTGTTCGCCTTTTAATGATAAGTTGCACTTGCTCGTGTTTTGACTTTTACTTCTGGTTACATGCAACTCGCCTACATTTTTTTTTTAAACCACGAGCTCTGTACTTATTGCTAGAGAGTTTCAAGGATTGGGAAAAATCTAGGCCAGGAAAATGTGGTTCAAAGTCATCATGAAAAATTTTTCATTCAATTTTATTTGACTAATTAATACGCAGTGGGTTTAAAGTATTCCAAAGACTAAAGAAACGAGAGATTGCAGGTTATGATTATGTTATTGATTAACGCCAATCCCACGTGAGTTCTCCGTCCTAGATAAGTCCTGAAAATTTCGAATATTGCAGTCTTCAAGACTGCATTATGAGAACATGAATTTCATATTTATGCCAGGGTTAAACCCGCAGGATCAGCTGTCTGGGTTTCCCTCTTTTTCACTGAGTTGCGGGCCGCCTATCGCCTATCAGAGACCGTGCCAAATAAACCTGTAAAAATTCAGAGATTCATGATTTTTGTCGATCAAATGTTGTATTTTTTTTCAAGTGGTAAGGATGTTGCTACTTGCATAGACGATCGAAACAGGTAATAATCTATGCTCTGAGAACAGTTATTCTTTTTTTTTATAAAATCTGCAATTAAAATAATTTCTTCATATTGAATAGTGCAATTTTTCATTTCGCAATTTCTGGGCCTGGGAGGGGCTTTAGCCCCCTTAGCCCCTCCCGTGGTTGCGCCACTGGGCATCAGTATCAGCAAAAGTTTTTAAGTGTAAAATATTCATGACAAGTTTTTGTAGAAATTTTCGCTGATGTCAAAAATTCAGAGTCAATGAATCTGGGAAGTGTGAAAATTGACGATGGCGCGTACAACATGAAAGCGCCTTCAGCAGTGACGCAGAACGGCTTAGTTGAAAGGATAAAAAGATCTCTCATCTCGGGCAGATGACGCCACTACGTAATCTGTCCTGGTATAATAGGCGCCCATTCTTCACTTACCTACAGGGCTACAATTCAATGCCATAAGTCATTCATCGGTCGCCAATTCGTTCGATAAATCCTATTTCTATCGCTAAATGAGTGACGTAGATGTAAATATACGGAACATGTGTAATTATACGGATACATTCAAAGGACCAGGGTTTGTTCGCCGGCCTTGCTAATACCTCTGTTATAACTGCTCTTGTAACGCGCGCCGCCAGGAAACCAATTAGCGCCAACCATATTGTAATGAGCCTACAGGTCTCAGCTGCCACTAATTGAGACTTCTCTGGTCTTGGTAAAATTTTATTTCTGAAAAGGTCCTTCATATTTTTCGGCAGCAAAATTGTCACAGTTTCATTGCGCAAAAGACTTCAAAATAAAAAACACGTCTAGCAATTTTTTTCTTGTCGATAACTGTAACCCAACTTCCGCGAAAAACGTTAGCAGGCAAATTGAATGTAATTCATGAGCACTTCGATATGCAGTCCGGATTTTTTTATATTTCTTGTATTACCACGACTTCAACGCGATCTTCAGGCAAGGTGGTTTACCCGCCGATGATTTCGGGCGTCGAGCCGAGAGGCAAAGTCATTTGTTCGGAGCCATTCAAGTTGAATTGTCCGACAACCAAAATCGAACTGCGTATTAAATCTCTGGAAAAATAAGTCCAATTAATGGGACTTCACATCCTCTCGACATTACATACATCCCATTTAAATTCAAAACAAAACCAGAAAACTTTTCAATATTCATCATTAATATTTCATGTATATGTTCAAGACCCTTTCGATTTCATTAATTTCCAATAAGGATAGCATAAAAAAAAAACCTGAAAAACTCTCACTGAAAATTTTAGCATATAACCCAAACTCCGTGTACATATAGACTTAAACTAAACAATAACATAAAATTTATGCATAAGTACTCGCGTCTACATAATACGGTGGAGCTAACATTGAATCAATACACTTGAACGAAATGAGGTGGAATCGAAGGCTATGTTCACGAGAAATTATTATCGATCCAGTCAGGCACGAACCGGAACAGGGCAACTTTGCCAATTTTCAAGTTACTTGGCGATTTTTTTTTTGTTGTGCCGCATCACCCACGCTCGTCCTGCATGCTTTTTTAGTATAAGGATATCATCGCAGAACAGAGTAAAGGGAGGCTAAAGTGTATCGTATTGCTTATACACTTCTACCTGGTGATGGAAGGATGGGATGATAGTGGTGCTTGCTTATACAGCAAGCTCATTCGTTATGCTACTTTGAATGAATTTAAGAGACGGGCTCTTTCCACCATGTGTACGAATATTACATCATATTGACGATTGACTGACTATGTCGCCCTCCTGATGTTCGTCCTTCCTGTTTTTGCAGTTAACCATAAATAATTTTGCTAATGCTCTTTGTCGAGAGATTGTGTTCGGATGCGGGGCTCGGCTCGTCATCGATGAACATAGAATTGCGCGGGATACCATAAGTTTGGAGTGACCATTTGAAAGCAGCAGCAGCGTTTTTTTTGTCGTCCTGCTATATTAAATATCCTCTTTAGTTGAATACTCGAATGCTACTCGAGTGCTATGCTGGTGAACGTTGCGATGATGATGCTGTGCGCTCTATGTTGATGATGAAGGATGACGATGATTATTATATGATGTCGGACGAGAGTACTCGTACAATGGCGCTGGTAATGGGCGGGTGGATGACTTTATTCAAATGACTTTCAAGCAGCAGACGCCACGGTAAAAATTCTGAAAAATTACCGTGAAGTGTGTATTGTTCAGAGCCATTTAGGAATGTAAACAATTTGTAATATGTTACAATATTGGATTTTTTTTTTAGCTAGACAGCCCGCTCTGATGTTAATTGTTTTGTATACAGGATCCGCTTGAAAAGGTCTAGCTTTTATACATATATAGAAGGAATATCTAAAAGTGATTTTATTTATGAACTTACATTCTCCAGACCTCAAAAGACTTGATCCAGGACTTCTCCAGTACTAGTAGGTATATCGCCCAAGAAGTGGAGAAGTCCGGAGGAATGCAAAACAGCTGGTGTAATGCAACATTAAATGTAGCGAAATACACAGCTGTCAGGATTAAATCTCCTGAACCGGAGTTCAAATCATACCAATAAAGTTCTTCTCGCCTGCAAAGTTTTAGTGGTTAGTTTTGGAAAGGCAATGGAGTACTTCCGCAAAATTACGAATTATGGAACTGAGTCTAAAGAGCAATATTACAAAATGCTGGCTACGTCCCTGTTAATTTTTCATTAATCTCTGCTGCTCTTGACTCATGGAGAAGTCCTAAACAAAAACAAGTAGGGAAACCCTTCCAGAGTCTCACTTTCCGGGATCCACTATAACAACGGGACGCATAGATCGGTTGGACAACAACTCCCTGCATTTCAGGGCAAACAAAAACGACTGAACGACTAAATAGTAACTTATAATAGAGTGGAGTGGGCGGCCAACTTTTCCGAACCTTGCAAATCGCCGGGGACCGACGGTTTTTATCCAACCCTGCTTCAGTAGGGTCTTACGACTCTTGCTCCACATTTACCAAGACTTTTTTAGGGCCAGCAAAGCCTTAGGATATTTCCCAATCGCGCCATAACAACGCTAATAACCTTCAGTCGCAAACACCATTTAAAAGGACTAAATGCTCCAACCTTATTTAATCAACAGGTGCAGTTTACCACTGAGGTAAAATATCTGGGAGTCACCCTCGGCAATAGCCTCACGTAGAACAAGCAGCTGCAAGACAGTTACAAAGAGATATGCAACCAAAACAGCAATAGGGAAAACGTGCGGGCTATAACCTTGCAGTAGGGGATAGTACTCGAAAGGGATAAACAAACAAGACCATCTATATTCTCTTCGACAGCCAAGCTGCCATAAAAGCTATTGTAAGTCCCAAAACAACCTCTTAATTGGTTTGGGAATGCCAACAGAACCTATAGCTACCCGATACAACGTAACCTTGAAATGGGTAAAAGGACATGAGCGGCTCGAAAGCAAGGATGCCCTTGCAAGAGAGGATTCCGAACTACCCTTCACTGGTCTTGAACTCTTGCAATAGGAATTATCAAATCCCCTGCTAAGACTTTTGCCAAACAGTGGACTGAAGAAAAATTCAAAAATCGTCGGAGCTCAGACCATTGGAATGGGCCTACCCAAAGTAAACCTGGTAACTTTCTTCAAAGCCTAAGGCTGCAGTATTGGGCGTAACCAGCCCAACCCATTATAGTACCTAATTAATCTATCCATCCATACATTCATGGATAAGTCGCAGGCCAAAGAACCACATGTGGCTCGCGAGGCGCTCTTTGCCGACCACTAGTATAGCACAATCTTGTAGGAGGCTATTATCAAAGGTCTAGCCGGATTGAAATCGTAGTTTTGTTTGTAGGCATGCCTGCGGATTTGAGTTAAATGAAAACGAGACCGAGGCTAATTTCGGGCGCGGCCGAAATTTGGATACCCTTCGCTCCCCTCGGTCTAAAAGTTTTTTCGGGCTTACCTATGACTAGTGTTCAGTCCTCCCCGCTTCCATGCTTTTAAATTTTCTCATAAGTGCCGTGGAGAAGATTTATTGGGCGAAGCGAGATTTATTGGGCGAAGCGGGACGTGGGTTTCTTATAAGAACCAAAAAGAGGGGGAAGGGGGTTGTAGGGCAGCCCTCTATGGCCTTCCCATCAATTTTTACGTAAGTTGAAACATATTTGGTTCAGATTGGTGGACAAATCAAAACGGTTTTCTTCGAAGAACCTAATTTGGGGTTTGGGTTTATATGCCAGCCCCATGACCCCATGGTCCGATATAATTCATTTTTGCATATGTCTTGTACTATTATCACTAAAAATACATTTCCATGAGGTTTAGTTGAAATTTGTGCCCAAATAAAAAAGTATTTTTTAGAAGAACCTAATTTTGGGGGTCAAGTTTGTATGGCAGCCCCACAAACCCATAGTCCGATTTCACGTTTGCTATGTGGCATCAATAGAAATATAATTTGCTGAGGTTTCATTGAAATTGGTGTGCAAATAAAAACGTTTTTCTTAGAAAAATTTGATTTAGGGGGCTAGGTTTGTATGGTAGCCCCATGACCACATGGTTCGACTCCATCTATTTATACATATGTTTTGTGTCATCAATAGAAATACATTTGTGTGAAGTTTGGTTGAAATTGGTGTATAAATAAAAAAAAATTCGTAGAAGAACTTAATTTGGGGAGCTAGGTTTCTATGACAGCCCCATGACCCCATGATCCGATTTCGTCCATTTTTACATATGTTTTGTGGTATTACTAGAAACACATTTGTGCGAAATTTGATTGAAATCGATGAGAAAATAAAAAAGTTTTTCTAAGAAGAACACAATTTGGGGGACTAGGTGTGTATGGCAGCCCCACGACCCCATTGTCCGATTTGGTCGATTTTTACATATATTATGTGTTCCCAATGCAAACACATTTGTGTGAAATTTGATTGAAATTGGTGCATAAATGAAAAAGTTTTTTAAAGAAGGACCTAAATTTGGGGGGTAGGTTTGTATGGCAGCCCCACGACCCCCTTGTCGGATTATAGCGATTCAAACATACAAACTGCCTGCAACAAAAAGAAGCATGTGTGCAAAATTTCAGCTCCATAGCTTTTAAACTGGCCGAGCAAAACGCGTCGCAACAGACAGACAGACAGACGGACAGACGGACATCGTCCAATCGACTCAGCTCGTCACGCTGATCATATATATACATATTTTATATGGTCGGAGATGCTTCCTTCAATGCGTTACAAACTTCATGACAAAGCTAATATACCCTTTACGCTTAATAAGCGAAGGGTATAAAAATTGTCTCAATCTAAACTTGTACTTTTCGACCGGGAATCAATTCTATTTCAAAAATTTAATGCATTACCGCTCTCATTTCAATTTAAATAATACTATGCCAAAAAGACAAGGACCACGCAGAAATCTGTCGTCCGTGACCTCACAAAAGCAAACCAGTTTTTGACCAACATTTTCTCGGGGGCGTCAGACTCAGCAGACCTAGCATCGTTTATACTTCACACACAGCTTGTTTTATTCCACTTCAACATCTACCCGCCCTTATTGCTAAACCCTATATAAGACAAAGCAGGAGAATATTCCGTCTCCTCCGTTCTCCTGTGCTTGGATGGAATTATTGTCACTGACAATTTTCCTTAGAATCAATTTAATTAATATCGTTGTTATCCTTAATGGAACTCCTTCGGTATCTATTCTGAGACAACGATTTCCAGGATTGTATGTACGTATATTGCATGCAAATTAGTACAACAACTTGTCGATACATTCTCGAGCAAATCGAAATCGAAATTGATTTAAGGTGATAATCCTTTTCGCTAAGTAGATACAATAATCCTAAAATGTATTTGATCCAAAGTGATGTATGCATAATACTACAATAGGTGTACCTACATATGAATTGTATAATTCCACCTAACTTTGTGTAATTTAAATTGAATGAGAAGTTCAAATACATAATACATTTGAAAATGTGATTGAATCTACAAAATTGGATCTGTCTATAGCTGGAATTATAAGAGAACCCGCGAAAATTACTCGAGATATTTGATTTTTTACTGCCGTTAAAGAAATTATTCCTTTCTCTTTAAAGCCACTTTGAAGTTCCCTGCAAAAAAAATCGCTGGAATCAAAATCAAAACGCTTATATTTATCCAGTCAAAATCCGGAAATTTAAAAATCAAACCGCTAACTAAATACTAACTAAAGCGGAATAAGAATTTGAACTTGTAGTATAGAGGAGTTAAGTTACCGAAATTGTGGATTTTCGTAAAGATTTATGTTAAAACGGGTAAATTGATTGTTAAAGGGGATTCAGACTATCTACGAGATTTACTAAACCCTACGGTTGAATATTTAGGTATAAATTTAATAAAAAATCCATAAAGAATGTGTATAAACTTTATAAATGTGCTAGGTATACAAATCTATAATCGGAGGTAAGGCTTTTATCCAAGCGGGTATACCATTTGTTTATTTGATTCAGTGTATATTCAATAACATGTTGGTATTAATTGAACTGATAAATAATTTGTATAAACTATATACCATATAGAATAAGCCCAATTTATAACGATTTGTTATAGATTGAATAGTTATGATTTATGAATCGAATGAATAAATATCATTTATAAACTATATATTCATGTATATACTCATTATTTATAAAAACTGTATATAGTAAATATCTATACTATCCACAGTTTATTTTTATAATTATTGAGTATAATAGGTTATTGACGCATGTCAGTTGGTGTATCCAAAACGGACCACATCAAGAGTAGCTACATTCATACAAGGCAGCTTGTCCATAGACCAACCAATCACCGAAAAACTCGAAGACCGACAAATAGATTGATATTGCCATGTTCAAAGGCGTCCGCCTGAGAACCCCGCAAAGAAAGCGATATCAATGGAAGTTCCACTTGATGGACCCAAGGCCAGAGGCAGACCGAAGAACACCTGGATGTGTCAAATGAAAAGCAACAGCAACGCATTGGTCTCGGCGATGATGATCGAAGATAGAGCTGCCTGTAGAAATATGCTGAGATATTACCGCCAAAACGGGCGATGTGTCTACACCGCAGGTCGAGCAACATGAAACTATGGAGCGGTATAAAGAACGAGGCAAGGAAGAAGAGGAAGAGTATAATAGGTTAAGTAATGATGAAGAAAACACTTTATTTAACTTTAAATATAATTTACTTTTATTCGAATTTTTTTTACTACATATATACATTTTACTTGTTTTTCTGGAGGTTTCTGGATATTCCGGACACTTTGAGATTTCCACTATTGGGGAGTTAATTCACTCGCGAAATAATGACAACTGAACAAAACCCAGTTATAATTTTTGAATTTCAAAATCAAGCTAAAGTTTATAAATGTTGATATTAAAATTATTGACTCTACCAATATCAATACTACGCTGAAATTAATTGTATACCATCAGAAGATAAAAATCAATTTATACCGTTAACATTCTCCCGAGCCTCAATCATGTGCTGAAAATCCTGACATGGTATAAAGTTTATTCCTTTGAGTATGCATTTTAGTATGAACATATTATTTTCATACCATCGTCGAATCAAAAATTTTTTGTATGCCATTTTAGTTTAAAATTTATCCCACGTTGGTATACTTTGTGTCAATAACATGGTAAAATATACATTTTATACCAATTTTGATATTCAACGATTGAATACTTTCGACGTTATTAAAAAAGGATAATTTTTATACCTAAATATTCAACCGTGAGTTAACAGTTGTACCATATTGTACTGCAATTAGAGTAATGGAAGTACATTCTACGATGTATTTTGAAACGAATGATATACGACTTGATTAGTTTAGTGGTTTCAATAAATCCTGTCAGTAGTGTGAATCCCCTCTTACGGATTTTGGACAGGTGGATATCATATTATGTATGTATATCAATCTCAACTGCGTATTAAATCTTGTTGTCAATTGAAATCACCCTGTCATTCTCCACTAAAGGAAATAGCGTCTGGATAAATTTACCATTTACCAGTCAAAATTACATTGAAGAAAATCTATCCTATCCGATCTAAATCCTGCTGTAATTCATTCGGTCGTAGTACACCTAATTCATTCGGTCGTAGTACGCCTAGTAAAATTAACTTTACTACAATTTTCGTTATATTTACATTTCCATTTGAAAAACGTGAATTTCTAATGGAATAGATAGTAGTTGACAGATTGTCAGTTAACTGATTGACTGACAATCTGTCAACTTGTATTGAAAATGACTGTGACTTTGACTGTTGACTGAAAAGTGTAGATAAACCTTTATACAAACAATGTCATTATCTTCGCACATTTTTTCTGGCATTCTTGTATTCTGCCTCGAAATTTGAACAAATTACACCAGTTATTTTTTTTTTTAGAAATATGTACATTATGTTCAACAATTCATAATTTCATACGATAATAAAATCATAAACTCTGTTGTATAAGATTCATATAATAAATGTAACCTTACAACGAATCGATTTAACAATTTATGGTATCTTATAAATGTTTTAAGTATAGTACACAACACACGCAAAAGATAATCTCTTTTTCTCGTCACTTATGTTGTTGTATTGTTTTATTCACCGCATGGTGAACAGCGGTGGGTATTTCGGAAGTACATATAGCCACCCTGCTTCCTATATCAGACAGAACATTGATGTAGGAAGCAGGGTGGCTTTTTCACGGTACTTCGTCTTATAATACACGTCGACGTTGTACGTGAGTTATTTATAGTAAAATCTTTGCTGGGAATTAATAAAGTAATATTAGCAGTGACTGGGTAATTGTGTATTTAATTTCTAATGATATATAACCGCAGGCAGTTTTATTGCACGTTTATATTGTAATCACATGTATGTAGACGTCTTAATAATAAATGGATTCTTAATTAGAATTTTGATTCAAGTTATTACTTTCTATGGGGTCAGAATAATATTATTCAATATACGAATACAGCCACAGTATGGCTGGAGTCCGAAATGTTTCCTAATGTATTTTGGAACTATAGGTATAACTATGCTATGCTGTTTAATATTCGAATTTAAGTTTAAATAATTTCACAGAAGACAAAAATCTCTTCGTCTTTTTCATTGAAAATCTGATTTTCATACAATTTTAGTACCACGACATCACGTTAAAAAAACATTAAAGTTTTCGGTAGGTACATCGACAATAGAGAGTTTCAACAAGTCGTTCAAATATAACGACATAGTTTGACATTTCCATACAAAAATTCGCTTGCCGACAATACGTGAATCAGTAAACCACAATTTTGCATGTTCCGAGTAGGGATGGGTGTATTTCCGTATACCTATTGGATATTCTGTAAACAGTCGAAATCGAAGAAATTATTTGTCGTGATTATAACCCCATGCCTACTTCGGACATGCAAAATTGTGGTATACTGTTTTGCGTACATTTTCGAAAAAGCATCAAGTTTATTATTAATTTCAGTAACATCAGATTTGCAAGTTTTGCAAGGCAAATTTGTGGATGTCGGCATGATTATTGTTGTGATTGTAATGTTCTGTTCTGCGCCACAAGAAAAACAGCAGATTGGCGGATATAATCCACAAATCGAAATAGTGCGCCTAAGACTATGCAAACGACAAATTTAAAAGTTGAATGTGCAAACCGCTCTGGCGCGCGCCAATAAATATGCAATATTGTGGATTTAAAAATTCAACACAGCACGCAGATAAAAATTTAAATGAGCAATTGTGAATGATCACTGTATTGCAATTTGAAGACAAAGGAGAACGCAGTTATAGGTGTCACGCACACATACACTGATAAACCAACTTAATAAATGTTTAAGTTTCTTTGCACTTTTCTTAAGTGTACATTTTGTACGGAATGTGCCGATAGTTTTGATTTTACCTGTTTATGGTTGAAGCATCAAGCATCATCCCCAGCCGTGACTCACTATTATAGGCAAGACTTATTTTCGCATATTTCTGAACTGCTCTCCCTATTATTAGGTTTTTCTTTGCCTAATTTAAATATAATAACTATAAGCTGACTCATTAATAACTGACAACTAACGTAAATTGCCTTCTTATCTCTACCACGCAAAACTTATAGCCATAAAGCCTTAAACCTAAACAAATTTAATATTTCAACTAACATATTTCACTCCTCCGATTTTAGGCAAAACCCATTCATAAAATTCTGAACACGATTTCTACAGTTTTCCATATTTCGAAGGAAACGTTGTAAACATCATGAAAAAAGAGTTCTTGAAAAAACGCATAGCAACTACAAGTGAAGCAACTCCTTCCACGAAAAATTGGTATTTATAAATTTTCCAAGTGACACCATTTATAAAATGTCGTGTGCTAAATGACTTTACTATAAGTTGCAGGCAGCCCTTCGTTTTTTTTCTGTAAATAATGACCTTTCGTCGGCATAGCACAAGAAAACTAGGAAAAAGTCAAGAAACAATGGCAACGACAACTTTTCTTCTTCGTGAACAACAACAACAATATTTAACAAGAATATGAAAAGCAATCAGTTCCGCGATTGTGGGTGGAGTTGCTTACATAAACGACACACCGCCAACGAGCGAAGGATTATTATATGAAAGAAGGCAAAACGGAAGCAAGGCACGAACGGTTGAAAGTTTTCGTTGACTTTTTGATCGGCTTCGTCGGTGTATGTTGACTTATAAAGTAGTGACATACGCTAGGAGTTGGAGTCGCTGACGTGACTGGTCGACACAATAAGCAAGCTAGTTGCTTTGGAAACGACGGATTTTTTGTTGAAGTACGTGGACCATATCCCTTCTGAGAAATTCAGTGATGTTTGAGAGCTAACGGCAGTGTTAATAAATCGTTAATACGCCAAATGGCTGAACTAATTTCGAGATGAGCAGTGAGGGTTAAGTTTCCTACATTTAAGGAAAATGTTTCTTGATTTATCTTTTTTCCCTGAGTCACTTCAGCCGATTTCAGTTGACTGTATCAAATAGAATTCAAATCAACAAATTAACCAAACTAAATTTTGGATACCTACACAGTGTAGAAAAAAAGCCTTAGGAAATCTACTGAACAAACACACTAAAGACAACATCCCCCGCGCGTCAGACGATATGCTCTTGCTGGTAAACTTTCAAACCAAGACCTCTTCCATTGTCACTATTTAAATAAATGGGCTACTTCGCAACTTCCCTACATCCTTTCCAAGTTTTCAAGATGCTTTCCGGCTATACCTCTTAAAACTTAGACGTTCGCCGTCGCTCTAATCACATATGTGTCCTACCGAAAGTGTCGCTTAGACAATGTGTACATAAAATAGCCATAAAACATAAAAACAACGAGAAAGAAGTGGAGAAGAAAACGCAACGAATGACGGGCGACGACGACGCCGATCGACCGAAGTCCTTAAGGATGATAAATTTTTTTCCGGTCATATCTATAATATCTTCTTAAACAAGCCGGAAAGCTATATCGTCTCGACGAAGAAAAGTTTAAGTTTCATTTTGGATTCGATATCCTCGAGGACTTGCCATCAGTTTTCGGCATCATGATAAGTCCCGTTTTAAGGACGTGTGTGCATATGATCCGAACTTGATCATTGCGAAGATGTCGGTCGTGTGTGTCGTAAGGAAATGTAGGTACTATATGGATGCCATTTACACACATGCCGCATGTCATCGTAAACAGAGGCGCACCATCAGAGCTCTCCCGACTCCAGCCAGCCAGTTCGGTTTAACGAGGAGTAAACAGTTGACACATGTCGCGTTCATATGACATCCTTCGGAAAAAAAACTATTGATTGCAAGTTTGTCGAAGTTGTGCTTGCTTATACTTTTTTTGGTGAGCTCGAACCGTTCGGGAGACACGAAGATTTCCCACTCCTTATTGATGTATTTGGCTGGATGTATGAGTATGATATGTGAAGGGTGGTGGGTTTACTTGCAAGAAAAGTAATGACTTTATGTCACGAGGATCTGTTCGGCAGCTTAAAGTTTTGAGTTGATGGATTATTGTGTTGAGTTGTTGTGGCGGCTTGCTAATGGGGGATGTTTGAGGGATGGTTTCCGAACAGATTAGGTTGGATGATTATATTTCGATGACAGTATAAATATTTGATGCTTTCTGGGAATCATGGTGTGTGTGTGATATTGATACGCAATATCACATTGATACGCAATATCACAGATGGAGGAAAGTTGATTTTCGAGAATGATATAGCAAAACTAGCAATGCTATCAACAAAAATTGTACCAGCGATTCTGAAATGCAATTTATATAGAAAAGTAATTTGGCATGGTTTAAAATAGCTTTTTTTACTGATTTAAGAAAAACAATTTACAAGGAAACATAATCTTGGAATTTACCGCATTAAGCGACAAAATTTTCTAGAGAAGATCTTAGCTCTCAGCTGTCAGAAGTTACACGTACAGCCATCAAGGATGCGGAAAATTGTTAAGTGTCGCCCCTCTAGCTGCATGATAATCAATAATCATGGGTTGGATACGATATCCCGCTCAACTGAAGTCCCGTCAAATCAAAATCCCGCCAATTTAATATCCCGCCATTTCAACTCGCTAATTCAGATTACCGATTTTCAATATCCCGTCATAGAAGGTAAGTATACTTTCAAAAATCGCGCGCGCGATTTATAATGGCGGGATTATAAACGGGCGGGATTTTGTTTTTCGGGATTATGTAGGTATCCCAAAAATCATGAAACGTAAAGGTAGCGTGATTTCCATTTAAAAGCATACACCCAGTACATTGTGGTGAAACAGATACCTACTCAGGTCAAAACTTATTATTCCATTCCATTCTTAAATTCACCTCCGTATATGACGATGCCCTATGCCCACAAGCGGTTAACAGGAACCAGGACGACACATGAACACATGTGATCCTTTAGCTTTGAGCTTTGCCTTTCATAATTCCGGAGTGTTCTACAGTTATACATAATGTTCTGCAGAATTATTGAGGAATACGATTCGATGCGTTGTCATGTTGAAAGAGCACTTTTTCGGCATCCAATAGGTTTTCTCCGCCATGCGGCGTTGAATCGGCCCAATAAATCGTCTTGGTAGAGCTCTGTGACCGTTTTGACCTTCTTCCGGCCGATGGAATGGTTTGCGCTCTCTTTCAGAGCACGTTCGCCGAGTGAAGCCCACTGTTTCGACTGTTGCTTGGTCTCCTCTATGTACCAGTTGAAGGTGGTTTCTTCGTATGGGCGTGCCTCATCAAAATCTGACGACGCTATCGTATAGCAGTTACCGTACTCTTTAACTTGGCATCGCGATTTCCCATCCAGAATCGAAATACTGTCCCATATTGCTTTCTTTATACCCTTCGCTTATTAAGCGTAAAGGGTATATTAAGTTTGTCATGAAGTTTGTAACGCATTGAAGGAAGCATCTCCGACCATATAAAATATGTATATATATGATCAGCGTGACGAGCTGAGTCGATTGGACGATGTCCGTCTGTCCGCCTGTCTGTCTGTCTGTCTGTCTGTTGCGACGCGTTTTGCTCGGCCAGTTTAAAAGCTATGGAGCTGAAATTTTGCACACATGCTTCTTTTTGTTGCAGGCAGTTTGTATGTTTGAATCGCTATAATCCGACAAGGGGGTCGTGGGGCTGCCATACAAACCTACCCCCCAAATTTAGGTTCTTCTTTAAAAAACTTTTTTATTTATGCACCAATTTCAATCAAATTTCACACAAATGTGTTTGCATTGGGTACACATAATATATGTAAAAATCGACCAAATCGGACAATGGGGTCGTGGGGCTGCCATACACACCTAGTCCCCCAAATTATGTTCTTCTTAGAAAAACTTTTTTATTTTCTCATCGATTTCAATCAAATTTCGCACAAATGTGTTTCTAGTAATACCACAAAACATATGTAAAAATGGACCAAATCGGATCATGGGGTCATGGGGCTGTCATAGAAACCTAGCTCCCCAAATTTAGTTCTTCTACGAATTTTTTTTTATTTATACACCAATTTCAACCAAACTTCACACAAATGTATTTCTATTGATGACACAAAACATATGTATAAATAGATGGAGTCGAACCATGTGGTCATGGGGCTACCATACAAACCTAGCCCCCTAAATCAAATTTTTCTAAGAAAAACGTTTTTATTTGCACACCAATTTCAATGAAACCTCAGCAAATTATATTTCTATTGATGCCACATAGCAAACGTGAAATCGGACTATGGGTTTGTGGGGCTGCCATACAAACTTGACCCCCAAAATTAGGTTCTTCTAAAAAATACTTTTTTATTTGGGCACAAATTTCAACTAAACCTCATGGAAATGTATTTTTAGTGATAGTACAAGACATATGCAAAAATGAATTATATCGGACCATGGGGTCATGGGGCTGGCATATAAACCCAAACCCCAAATTAGGTTCTTCGAAGAAAACCGTTTTGATTTGTCCACCAATCTGAACCAAATATGTTTCAACTTACGTAAAAATTGATGGGAAGGCCATAGAGGGCTGCCCTACAACCCCCTTCCCCCTCTTTTTGGTTCTTATAAGAAACCCACGTCCCGCTTCGCCCAATAAATCCCGCTTCGCCCAATAAATCTTCGCCACGGCACTTATGAGAAAATTTAAAAGCATGGAAGCGGGGAGGACTGAACACTAGTCATAGGTAAGCCCGAAAAAACTTTTAGACCGAGGGGAGCGAAGGGTATCCAAATTTCGGCCGCGCCCGAAATTAGCCTCGGTCTCGTTTAATTTGTCTTCATCCTTTAGACATTTTAAAATGTTTGACCCTTGAACTCATATCGGAAAAATGAGAAAACCAACGGCCTGTCCATTTTCCCTCTGAATCCACAAAATTTGGACTAAATTGAGGCCCTGGGCGATGGCCAACCTAAAGCCGTCACAATACAACAAAATACATTGCTATAATGATTGACTATGCAAATGTTGACCGAATTTTTGTTGCCCAAAAATATTTCCAACGTTTTTGATTAAACAGTTTGGTATTGCATTAATGGATTACCCACGCTAGATTTTGAAAGATTTTTTAACGAAATTTGCTTGCTTTGAAAACAGACCATAATTCATATCATCATCAACATCAAAGTTTATCATAGCTATCACCGTTTCAAAGATACAGCCGTTTGAAGATGGGGTAATATTTGCGCATTTTGACCCCTCGAAGACACTCCTAAAGGCCAGAAAATCGAACTTTTGTGTTTTTATGTGAAAATTTTCGAAAGTGGGGGTTCGATGAAGTCGATGAAGAGGGACTCCAGACCTACATTTTGCTGAAAAGTCTAGAGTCCTAGCTTTCACCGTTTCAAAGATATGAAGATGGGGTAATATTTGCCCATTTTGACCCCTCTAAGACGCTCCTAAAGGCCAGAAAATCGCACCGTTCAGACGGAAACTTTTGGGGTAGTGTTTAGGACCTCGACAGAAAGGCTCAGGGAAAATTATTTTTTCGAAGTTTCCGCAAATTGTTGTTCCAATTTTCTGGGATGCAGGCCAAGATTGAACCCGGGCCGCAGACATGTCAGCAACATACTATTGACGGTTTTTTTATAGAGATGTTGAGATTGACCCTCTGCCGAGTTTTCTCCGCATAAATTGGTACGCGATTGACTACTGAGAGAGAGAAGGATGTTTTTAGGGTTGGGTTACGTATTTTGTTTTAGGGATTGTGTACTTCGTGGATTTTGTGGAGTTTTTTGTATTGAGTTTTTTTTTGTAAGTCCTGACAGAATTTGTCGGAATCATTTACCCGTCATAATTAATTCGATGGATATTTGAATTTTGAAATTAATTAGGCCTGCAGTCACCTCACCATTTACATATCGCCAACGAAATAGCTCATTATAATCTTTCCCATTGTCCATTCCGAATTTGTATGACAATTGAGAAGACTTCTCATTAATTTAAAATTCCTGGAATCGCGAAAACCACATTCAATCAACCGTATATCACGTCCGTTGAGCTTTAATATTGAAAAAACCTGCGCATCATGTTTCAGGGCATGTAACGCAATGCAATTTCACGCAATATTGGCAATCCCTTTTGTAATCATAATATCGTTCGCCGAGGAGCGATCCATTGACCCAGAATCGTATATGCAACGTTGAATTGATATGTATGTCTGTTAGCCATTTCGCCGGAATGTAGAACAACGAAACCAGATTGCCATTTAGCCGCGATAATACGCAAAAAAACATAACGACAGAAATGATGGCTCGTAGTCACTAGTTTGTGTATGACAGACAACAATATCTGAACAGGACACATTTTTATTCAACAAGCATATTTTCTAAATGGCCATTCAGAGTTTTTCGTGCAAAAGCCGAGACATTATTGTTGAGCCTACATCCTACTGTTCCGGAGCGACTGAACTGCTCTTTTCGAGTCAAATAAACAATAGCGTTCCGGACTTTACAAAACAATACCTGAGTGGATAATTTTATAATGATGCCCACACAAAAAAAAAAAGAAATATTTTCTATGCGAAAAAGGAAGCATACTACGCGCTCATTTCTTACCCTCTTTACTCACAATGGGGAGTCCCGGTAGACATCCATTATTTTGTCGCTTTTCTTCTTCTACGTATAAACATACTTCCTTTTTGGGTATTTTTTTTTGGGGAAAATATCTATATGAACCCAGCATTGGACGCTTTTCTTAGTTTTCACACAAGTAACTCAGAAGTATGGATTTTGCGTCGCGTACATCAGAATGAAAACCTCCTGCGCCCACGTACGAAAATGAAATGAATCCGGGTCCGGACGGTCGGTCGGTCGGTTTGTCGGTACAGTATTGCTGTTCCTTATAGTGTCGTTAGCATGCCTAGAAAGAAAAGATGAAAAAGCGCATAAAATTTCAGTTTTCCGTCAAATAAGAAGAGGCAACGCAAAAACCATTAGATTTCATGACAATTTAAAAATTTAAAAAGGATACCTACTCATTTCTTCGAGGGAATATGAGTTTGCTACGCATAATGATTTTTTTTCTGTTTTTCGCAAGAATGACCTATAAAAGCAAACACACAACCACAGAGTGGCAAATATAATATACGAGCAGAGACACTCTTGGACTCCAGCATGAGTTTCGAGCCCATTGTCGGTCGCCGGCCGCTGCTTAACTTACACAATGGCATCAAAGTAAAATATCATTACCGAGATGAAGTGGATTAGGACGTTCCCAGATATTTAAGCTCAGGCAAGCATAAATTTATATTCCCGCAAGAATGAGGGACGAAAATATATCAAGAAATAGTGACGCTTGAGTTGGGGGTGTGATGAAGGACGAGAGATGACGGCTTGCCTATAATGGAGTCATTGTTGATTAAGGAGAGATTAAATAGTCACAAAGGAAAAGAGTAAGGTAATAAAAAAAAAAGAATTATATCCTTGTTATTAGGAGCTAGATTTTAGATATGTATAGTAGACTCCGATCAGTCAGTCTCAAAAGACTAGTAGGAAAACATAGTTCCCTCACTCACCCACTCCTTTGGATATGCGGTACACACATCTACCAACGACATTAGTTTAATCGAACCTTTAGTCGTGAGCACGAACTCACAGTATTTGCCATTTCGGGAAAAAGGGCCTAAAGCTATTAACATCATGACATTTTTGACAGTGTTTCATTATTCTTGGGCCTACAAGAATGATGAATGGTAGATGGAAAGCATCCAAATTATCCCCTGCCCACTGCTCCACAGAGGCGTACAGGCACAGCATGTAACGGTTTTTAAACAAACCTTCTCTTTCTGAAAAACGGAAATTCTCTCAGTATGTAATCGTTTAGGAATAAAGCCTTCCCTTTGTGGAATGAATTGAAATTTGAGCCATCACATTTCGTCTCAAGAGGTTTTCAATGTAATATTGTATCCTGACAGAATAAAACTCTCATTATATGATGTATACATTTTTGGCTGATGATGATTTCTTAAGACGATTTTTATGCGAAAGCAATGAACATACATACTTTGTTTAAGGATTTATTTCACATGATATTCGGGAGTCATTAAAAAGATGATTTGTTTTTTGAACCCGTTGACACACATGTGGCGGAAATTAAAGCACATAAGAACGGTTGTTTTTCCCGCAGGCTTTTTATGTGAAACCATGCGGTAATTAATGATGCCAAAGAAAATTCACAGGATATGGATGAAGAGAATAGCAATTATTTCGCAACATAGGGGGTGAAAAGTAGATATTGTTTTGTTCCTTGATACTATAGATCTGAAGGGATGAACTCATTTATAACTCAATGTCCAGCTGGAAATGGATGATAGTGTGTATGGAGTCCCATTTAAATAAAAAATTAATATTTATAATTAATTAAACAATATACATATAAATTTACAATTTAATCGTAAAGTGCTAGTAACTCTGACCGTCGCGTCGCCTAACACACACTTAACAGAAATTCGAAAAAGTGCACTATACCGGCAACATGCTAAATGCAGTACGAAGCTGCAGCTCAATCTGAAAAGTAACTGTCCCCATCCAAAATGTTCCGTAATAATAGAAAATTGATTGCGTCTTTTCAATCCCCTTTTTGTTTTTTGAAAATCGATCCCAGTTGCGCATGGTCCCCTTTACGATCTTCTTTGTCATTGAGTAGGATCTTTGAACGGTATTAACTCTTGTACGCAAAAATTTCATTAACTCTCTCCTCTATCCAAATTTATTTTGGAAAATCGCAGCTGTCTCCCTGCATAAATTCGATACTGCACTGCAACTAGAAGATTGGGCCTGTACAATCAAATGGTAATCTATACATGCGAGAATATACCAGGACGCTAATGCAAGTACTGTTATCAAGTCGGGGAAAAAAGCGCAAACTTTTAAAACCCCTTCCCGCAATTCCCTGATGTATTTTTTACATTACAGTTTTTTTTAAATGAAGCTCGTCAAAACATAACCGATTTTTATTTGTACCGGACACCTATCCTTGTCACCCCAAAACGACGTCACGACGCATGTGGCGCACGTACACCACTGTACCCCTCAGGGCTGAACCTTCTTATTTTTCTTGTAGGTAGCACTCTAGAATATTCGTCAATTGTACGTATGATCTCCTTACACCTTGGGCATATTACCCCAGGAAAATTGGCATTTCTCTTCGGAAAAATTAGGGGAAAGCTGGATATTTGCATGAGCCTTCCTTTCGAGGTTCTAAACAAGACCCCAAAAGTCCCCGTTTCTACGAGTGCTGCTACAGAGGGTCAAAGACCATTGAAAACAGGTTTTTTTCTGAATATTTCGATAACGGTAGCATATACAAAAAAGTGGTGTATGGCAAATTTGAACCTCTCGTGCTTTCTCAAAAAACGATGGAAAGACCGAATACCTTCGGGCACTCCTAACATTGCCAGGAGGTCTAGCGGTTAATTTAACAAGGTTTCGCGAAAATATCTGTAACGGTCACTCGTACTAAAAACTTTTGTATGGAAAATTTGTAGCATATTAAGTGCTGGAGAAAGTGGCCCAATTTCATATCAATACGTGCAGCCTTAAGGGCGCTATGGGTTCAAACCTTAAAAAAAGGCGTTTTTGGGGTTTCTCGTGAATGGCGCTAAGACGGGGGAGTGTTCTCTATGGTCTTCTAGAAGGAATTTGTAGCTTCTGTGGCTGCTAGTAAGACGCCAAAAGTCCCAATTAAGCAGTTTTTGGGGAATATCACTATAACGATAACGTGCACCTAAAACTGTTATATGGCGAATTTGTAGCTTATACAACGCCTAATTAAATATCTAAATTTCAGATTGCTGCGTGCAATGCTAAGGGCGCTATGAGGTTCCGAGCCGTACCATACCCTTGGAAAGTTAGGAGGGTCCAAACATCCAAAAAAGCAGTTTTCGGCGAATATCTCTATGACGGTAATGTGCACCGAAAACTGTTATATGGCGAATTTGAAGTTTGTAACGTGTTCAAATCTCAGATCGATACGTGCAGTACAAAGGGCGCTATGGGGTTCTAAACCATACAATTTCGGTATTTTTGTTTTTTTTTTCGTGAAAATATATGTAACGGTAACGTATACCGGAGGCATTCTGTAAAAATTGTATGCACTTGAGGCAACCATACGTGCATTATAACGTTAGCAACAACAATTTTTTTTAGATTGCCTCCGGTATACGTTACCGTTACAGTGATTTTCACGAAAATAACCAAAAATACCGAAATTGTATGGTTTGGAACCTCATAGCGCCCCTTGGCCTTTGCACGTATCCATCTGAAATTTGAACACTTAATTAAATAAATAAATAACAGGCGCGACAATCCAGCATTGGACTAAGGCCGCAGGATGTGTTAGTGACATCCTATTTCCAAGATCTTATCTGCTTTTTGTTGAGGTAATGAGATCAGCATCACGCTCAGCAGTGTTATTTATCCCCATAAATGGGTACTCGTTCAACATCTGAGTGAGATCATAGTCCGTCACAAGCTCGTGAGTTCGAAAAACACCATGATCCACGGTGAGATTCGAACTCATGACCCTGTGCACCGAAGGTGCGCGCACTAACCGCTAAACCAGCCAGACTACAACACTAGACTAGAACACTTAATCAAGCGTTGTAAAAACTTTAAATTCGCCATTACGTTACCGTTATAGAGATATTCCCCAAAAACTGCTTAATTGAATGTTTGGACCCTCATAACTTCGTTAGGGGGGCTCGCATCTCTGGGCACTTTTGGCGTCTTACTAACAGCCACAGAAGCTACAAATTTCTTCTGGTACACCATAGAGCACACTCCCCCGTCTTAGCGCAATTCACGAAAAACCCCAAAAAACGCATTTTTTAAGGTTTGAGCCCCCATAGCGCCCTTAAGGCTGCACGTATTGAAATGAAATTTAACAACTTTCTTCAGCACTTCATTGGCTACAAATTTTCCATACAAAAGTTTTTAGTACGAGTTACCGTTACAGATATTTTCGTGAAACCTTGTTAAAATTACCGTTAGACCTTCTGGCACCGTTAGGAGTGCCCGAACGTATTCGGTCTTTCCATCGTTTATTGAGAAAGGACAATGGCTTCAAATTTGCCATACACCACTTTTTTATATATGCTACCCTAATCGAAATATTCAGAAAAAAAAACCTGTTTTCGATTGACCCTCTGTAGCACCGCTAGCGGCACTCGTAGAGACGGGGACTTTTGGTGTCTTGTTTAGAACCTCGAAAGGAAGGCTCATGCAAAAATCCAGCTTTCCCCTAATTTTTCCATATTTCAAGAAAGGACAATTTATAATCCAATTTGTTTCAATACGGATTCGATTTCCGCTTTCTAGACAGTCGATACTCAGTGATTTTTCAACTTTTGAATTTCAGTGTTCGAAACTGCAGTCTCAGCAGCATTGTAGGGATAATGATGGCCCTTTCCCTATCTATGACTATCCGTGGCCTTGAGAAAAAATCATGAAACTGTTTATTTGAAATACGAAAATTACACCTCCTTGTACCTACCTATTTAAAAGTTTCGTTTTGTTTATAACAATAGGTAAATTAATACCTCATTGCGCAGACAATTCTCAAGCGGATGGCGACCCTCTGGGGATTTATCGCTACTTTATTCGATTTAGTCGAAATATAGGGGAAATCCTTGCAGAGTCCTTTAGTTTGCATTATCTTTTTCCTAAAGAGGTTGATAGGGGAATCGGATGGAGTACAGTAATTTTTCCATTGTTTTGTGAAAAATTCAAATTGCATCTTTACATGGCTGTTACTTCTGAACCTTGGCACCTATAGATGCTTGAAATTTTTACCTAATAAGGGCAGTGCGGTAAAATGGCTGTTAAATTTCAAAATTGTCCGCTCCAAAATTTCCGTTAGGGAGAATTTTCGATTGATACGATTGAAATCCCGAACGCAGATAGGTAGGACCTTGAAATTTGAAGACAATGTGAGCGGTGAGCGCCAAGTATTGCTCTACAGCTACAAGTGTGAGGTAGAGCCTTGAAATTTTCACAAGTCTGCTTTCAAATTTATTGGACAAATTTTATAGAGTTTTCGATTAGAAAAGACTAAAATGCGATTTGGGCAGCTGTAACTGTCGAACGCAGATAGGGGGACCCTAAAATATGGGGAAATGAAAGTAAATATAGTCCCTCGGTTGTGGAGCTACCTGGCGCTTACATTTAGGTACATTAAATTTCAGAAAGATTGACCAAAGAGTTCCGAAATAATCAGAAATGAACGTTTGCCACATGAAAGTGAGATTACCGTGCTAATAACACCTAACAGACTGACTACAGGCCTCACCGAGGAAGTTATTATGCAGTCATTTAGGTTTCTTTGGTGTGGCGTTGGGAATGCTGCTCATTTACTAATGCTGTACGACAAGTCAAAATGCTGTACTCTACAGCAAAATGCTGTACGTCTGGTCAGCTTATACTAGCCACACATTGGGGTGAAGTTTGGTTAAGATTGATTCACAAAGAAAAAAGTTGTTCATGCAAGAGCCTAATTTCCAGCTGTTGGTTTGTATGACAGCCCTATGACGTAGTGTTCCGATTTCATCTGCTCCTAGATATTTTTTGAGGCTTTACTAGAAACACATTTGGATGAAGTTTGGTTACGGTCGGCTTAACAAGGAAAAAGTTTTTCTTAAAAGAATTTAATTTTCAATGGTTCGTTTGTATCGCAGCCCTATGACGTAATGTTCCAATTCCATTCGTTCGATATGTTTTGGGGCTTTACTAGAAACACACTTGGGTGAAGTTTGGTTAAGATTGGTACATAAAGAAAAAAGTTTTTCTTAGGAAAACCTAATTTTCAGGGGCGGCCCCATGACCCCATGGTCCGATTCCATTCGTTCCGACATATACAGGGTGTCCCGCATTGGGTGGTCAATACTGTAAGGGTTGATAGCGCAACTTGTTTCAGCAAGAAAATTACCAATACAATCGGAATTTTTTTTACCGTTACCTTGTTATCGCCCTTTTTGTGAAAGTCATCAAAAGTCGTGACTTGTCACGATAAATCGTAATTTGCAGCACTCCTGATGAGTTAATTAAAGATTTGATTTCAGTTTCAGAAACTACATAAAATTTCACAAAAACTGAAGTTTTTCCTGTTGCCAACATTATCGGCACTTTCAAGATACAGTTACTCAAACTTAATAGAAATTTTAAAATAGATTTTTCATCGAAAATTCAAACAGTAATTACATAACGGTGCTTTATACGTACAACTCTGCAAAGTTGATAAAAGTTGCTTCAACATGTTGGCTTTCCAACGGTATATCACTTTTCATATTTACATTGCGGGATTTTAGAATTACACATATTGGATATAAAAAAACAAGGTAATTATTTGCTTATCGGATTATTTAAACTGAAATTTTATTCATTTATTTTTCATATTTTACTATCGCAATTTTGAAAATTTGTTAAATAAAAATGAAAATAAAGTTTTGAATATGAGAAAGAACCAATAAACTAAAAATATTAACTAATAATTAAATGGGTCTGTTTGATGAATTGGAATAATACTGCTGGAATTGGCCTCCTCCATTTTGTATGCAGAGTCGACACCTTCGGCGCATGGAAGAAACGTCCCGAAGGATTTCAGGAGGGGTTTCCTTAATGTTGTCACAAGCATCATTAATTCGCTGCAGTAGCTGTTCCCGGGAGGTAATCGGCTCGGAATAGACATTGCTTTTTAAGTTACCCCATAAATAAAAATCTAGGGGAGTAAGGTCGGGACTTGTCGCAGGCCACGCAACTGTCCCAGATCTGCCAATCCACTTTCCGGGAAATTCGTTTTCCAAATATTCTTTGAAAGGTCTCGCATTATAAGCGGGCACCCGTCTATCTGCCATAAATAGCAAATATTAAATTTTAACCGTTATAAGTACCGTTGCATTTGCCAAACAATGTACCAAATTTCAAATATCTTACAGTTCTGGTGAAAATAATGTAGCGAGATTCTATCCCGAATTATGATTGGCTTTGTATGTCTTTTTTCGAGTCAAGGGAAAATTGTTAACGATTCCACTGAAGCCATGATTTTGACCATTCAATGCGTGTTTACCTAAAATTCTTCAATTTAAATAAGAAAAGTGATATACCGTTGGAAAGCCAACATGTTGGATCAACTTTTATCAACTTTGCAGAGTTGTACGTATAAAGCACCGTTATGCAATTACTGTTTGAATTTTCGATGAAAAATCTATTTTAAAATTTCTGTTAAGTTTGAGTAACTGTATCTTGAAAGTGCCGATAATGTGAGAAACAGGAAAAACTTCAGTTTTTGTGAAATTTTATGTAGTTTCTGAAACTGAAATCAAATCTTTGATTAAGTCATCAGGAGTGCTGCAAATTAAGATTTTGCGTGACAAGTCACGATTTTTGATGACTTTCACAAAAAGAGCGATAACAAGGTAACGGTAAAAAAAAATTCCGATTGTATTGGGAATTTTCTCGCTGAAACAAGTTGCGCTATCAACCCTTACAGTATTGACCACCTAATGCGGGACACCCTGTATACAGCGTACACTAAAAGAAACTTGTGTACAAATTTTCAGCCCGATAGCTTCAAAACTGAGGGACTAGTTTGCGTTGCAACAGACGGACAGACAGACGGACAGACAGACGGACAGACAGACAGACGGACATGGCTCAATCGATTTCTCTCGTCACGCTGATCAATAATATATATACTTTATATAGTCGGAGGTGCTTCCTTCTGTACGTTGCAAACTTCATGACAAAGTTAATATACCCTTTCACATAGTGACGGGTATAAAAACAAAGTTTAATAATGACCCTCATGTGTTTCACTTTCAAAGCGTCCTATAGATACAGCACGTCGACTCGTGATGCATGAAGTGAAGTTTATTTTAGACTATTTTGACGATCTATGACGCCAATGCAAAGTGCAAGTTCTCTCGGAAGTAGGACAACTGAAACTGGTAAAATCAAAATTAATCTTGAACAATTTTTCCAAGACCTCAAGACGTTCACTTAATTATGAATTAAGTCCTTCGGTGCCTTGGCATAATTATGGGAGAGAAGGGGCCTCTGGATTTAAGTTGGGGCCGTTTTGCAATTGGTTGTAGTGATGTTTAGTAACCGGAAAAGTTTTCAAATAAATTCCGTGGTGTCCTCTGGCAATCACAGTGATTTGATCAAGCTTAGAAGCTTTGGGATATCCATTCGTTTAAGGGCTTTCCCATGCATGTTTTCAATTTCAAGTTCTATGAGTTACAAAAAAAACACCCTATATAAAGTTTAAAGTTAATACATGTGTAAGGTTTGAATACGTTAAATATAATTAATTTTAATTGAAGACCCAAATTAGACAATTCTAAAAATAATTTGACTCGAGTATTATAAATCCATCTATTAACGTAATCTTATGTCAACCATTTCATTTAGATTACCATCAGCGTTAAACGCTACTTTGTAAAAAGAAATAGATAATTTAAAGACATAATTACATCGATTTGCGGCGAGGTTAGGTCTCGCGTCTCGCTAGTCGCTACATTGTCAGTCAACCTTCCTGCAATATTGTGGTAGCACTCTAGCCACAGCATGTAAATACGAACGAATCTTTCTTTTACTAGCGGAAATCTATGTGCAATGGTTTTAAATTTTGTCATACACAAAATCATTACCGTGTGATACATACAAAATTGTTCTCATACTACATGCAAATGGTCAAAACGTCATCATACTAAGCGGTAATATGCATAGATCATAGTATGTATAATGTGGCATTCGAATACTGAAACTTTTTTTTATCATATGACCTCCATATACTTAACCCTTTCGCTCCCAATGATGCCATATGGCATCATGAAATTTAATGATTTTTCATAAAAAATGTAAGAAATAAATTTTAACCTTTAGTGTGATATTAGACTCTCCCAATAGTGTAATACCTAGTTGATTTTTTCCAGCGTGAAATTTTTGGGTTTGGGATGTTATTTTTAATGAAATTTTAGAGAAGGTTTGCCGATTGTCGTAATGCCAAAAAACTGATTTATCCATTTCCCCATATTTCCTAATAATAATCATTTTATGCAAATCATTTCAATGGTTTTATTTTGTAAAGAGGTTGCTGTAAGAGAAAATCAAAAGATTTTTCGATTTTTTTTTTAAGGAAACCCCAATAAAGTGGGTTTGCATGAGCATGATGCCATATGGCATCATTGGGCGTGAAAGGCAAATCAGCGAGTCCCCTATTCATATAAATGCTAGTTGCTTGCTGTATGGAAGGCACCCTTAGTTTTTATCCGAATGAGCTAATTTTTGGTGGGTGGGGTGATTATGAGCTCCAATCGCAATAAACCAAAATTTAGCACTCTGCTCTAATTTTGGGGGGAGTTATGGGCATTTCCTTTCGCCAAATTCAAATGGGGGGATAATGGGGGTCGTTGATCGGAGCGACTCAATGTTTCTCCGAAAATAATATTCAACTTATTGTGAATAATTGTACGAAATTTTACGGCTGAACTAACATTCTTTCAAGAGTTATGGGGCTTTTAAAAAAGGTATAAAATGAAAAAGTTCTAATTTATTTTTAAGCTAGCGCCGAATGATTGAATAGATCTCTAATGTGTTATATATCATTGCAAAGATAATTTTATGTAGTTTTTTTCGTTCTCAGACTATTTTTCTATATCTTTTGTCGTTTTTGAAATACTCGCAAAAAACCGAAAAATGACCCCAATTTCCCCCTTTCCCCCTTTTTTAAGGTTGCGGACCCCCAATCGGTTCGGACTTTTTTTCCCATAATCTGGGGGTCGTCACCAACCATTCTGCAAAAAAAAATCCCATGAAGGAGTTTCGCCGACAAAATATCTAATTTTTCACACGGAACTTGCTAAGTGCCCTTTCAGTCCCAATGATGCCATATGGCATCATGCTCCAATTTGTTAAATATAGCGCTTAAAATTTTTTTTTTGAAGAAAATATCATAAAAGATGCCTACTGAACGACATAATGTTGTTAGAAAAATTCTCCGCTTAAAATCCATAATTTGGGCATGAAAGGGTTAAATATGGTTAGTTTGCCTGCCAGTCATCGCGGTGTTTAACCAACCAAGAGTGTACTATACCCGAACTGATGATAGCTGCGCTAGCACAAAACTACAATATGTACAGTAGTGCAAACCCCCTGCTTTAGATTCATAGAGACAAATATCATTGTGCACTATACTAGCACTAGACTCGCTCTACGGAATCTACGATACGGCTACTACCAAAACAGCTGTTTCGCGGTGAGTAGTCAAGTCATCGAGGGATTTTTGTGAGTCGCGACGCGAGCGTGATCTTCAAAAAACAGACATAGAGAAACACACAAAAAATCGGCGATACGTAAAAACATTGTTGTGTATAGTATTATTTAATTTTTTTTTCGCGTCTGTGAATTCAAATATGTGGCGGCATTTCGTCGCGTACAGCTCAATGTGCGGTGCTCATAAATACAAATAGTACCGAGTATAGTGTGATATCTTTCCCCCGGGCGTGCATATACACATATTTAATTTTTTTTTCAGTTTAGTTTTACCGACTATATCGCTGTCATACCGCGCATTCACTTGTCCGAAAAACGCAGTTTTTATCAGACCTTCATATTGTCGACACGGTGTCCAATGTCTATAGATTTCGGTTGTAGAGTTCACTATCAATCCAGTGCGGTTAATATTTTATTTTATTATATTTTATCTATTTGTCTATTTTGCTGGGTTTGTGCTATAGTCAAACGTATCGTTGTCGTGTATAGTGTCGTTCACACAAATCATATCGCATTCATGTAATGTACGCGAGCATATGATCGGTAGAACTATTCTATTTATCGTCTTCTACATATATGTGCACATATCTATTTATCTTTGGCCCCGAAAAGTCACCATCGGTTGTTCAAAACCGTACAACACAACACCTATCTCTGCTTCTTAAAAAAATATAGTACAAGTGAAAAAAAAAACCAAACCAAAACCAAGTACATATTTGTGTACATATCTTATATCTGTTGATGAAGATATAATTATCTTGGCTTCTTCTTTTTATTTTCCTGAAAAGTGTCATCTAAAGTGTGTTGTGTATTCTTAAGTAAGAAGCTACGTAAAATTTCCTAAGTGAATCTACCGGTACAACAACAGCTTCTTATCAGTGTCAAAACACATTGATTACAAAAAGATATCGGACACTGGCCTTAACGATTATACTGGATTTCTCAAAACCTTACATACCAACTTTTGGATTTACATTACTGGATAAATTTAACCTTGTAAGTGATAAATTAAGATAATAAGAAATTAAGATTTTCATAATTACTGCCAATCCCTTTTTGTGATGTTCCGGTTTCGGGACACTCTTTCGGCTACTGAAATAAATCCATTTTCATTTGAATCTTCCTTTAATATTTATTACATAAAATTTCACCCTTAACTTCTGGTCTAGTGCCCGTACTTCATTTTCATTTTTCAACGGAATTCCAAATGAATTTATGTATGTATTTGGAAAGCCTTTGCTACTTTCAAGGCTTCTTCTGCTGTATATGTATACAACATATTGTAAAAATACATTTCACAAAGCCAACACCTACTCGACAATGTCCTCGATTCTACGGTGAGAGACAAAAATATTTTAAACTAGTTAATTTTTTCGTTAATTCACATTTGCGGGTACATATGTATATATTCAGGTCTATAGGTTAGGCCCGGTTTCATCATTATTTAAAATTCACAGTAGCGAAATGTTGCCTGAAAATAATAATAATAATGTATTAAGTGAAGCTTGTTCAAATATTATGTATCTTACCAAACATTATGGCATAAAGATAAATGTAAGTGTCTTTTAAGAATCAGTGAAAGTGGAAAAAGGTTTAAAATATTTGGTAATATGCAATGAAAAATTAATGTGGGTGGGTTCAGTTTTAGTGGACATATGTAATCGTAAAAAAAAAGTTTCAATAAAATGTGTAATAGATGCTAATATGTATGTAGTAGATGTAGTTTTTATTCATTCTGCAAATTTGAATGGGTGTTTCTTTTTAAATCTTATAACATATGCGCAACATAGGTACTTGAACATATTATTACATGGCAACATTTGAAATTGGCATCCGCGTTAAGGCCACTAATGTTACTTTTGTAAACGGTTCCGCATTATAAAGTATTTATGCAATACCGCCCGCAATATGTATGTATTTAGAAAAACACAATACTCGATTCCTTATGCTATGCACTAACGTTCCAAACCACCCGAGAGGGGGGGCTTATCCTCCGATCTTACTTATACAAGTTGGCCTCCTTTACCACTCACAAATATTATGTAACTTGCACACAAGTGTGGAATTCCAACTATTTTGGTTTTGCTTACAGCAACCTCGAGCCTATAGATCAGCAGAACCCTAGTCCTGTGGACACATATTTTACTTGACTTCTTAGTAGCAGTTGCAGGGTTTATATTCCTCCTCCCACCTTATATTGAGAGTTTACATGTTTCGAAGTACATTCCCCAGTTTGGTTGGGCCTAAGCCTTGTGTTACGATGAAATGTCATGTCTCCTCTGCCAAATCTATCAATTCGCTGGATTAACCAATCGAACTTTCCTAGACGAGTTGAAAATCGAATAGACTGATAAACAATTCATTTGATGTGCCAAGGATGTCAATCATTGGAAAGTCAAATTTGGGGTGCATATTGTTGCAGTTATCGTAATTTATGGATGAAATTATATAAGATCCGCTATACATTATGTGATCTATCTCTCTTCATTACCGTAACTCCTAGTGGAGCATGGTGCGTTGATGACTACCGTGTGTAGTCATCAACGTTACAAAGACAATTGAATTCGGAGTGCGATACGCAGTGGCGGATTTACCCTTTTGTCGCCAGTAGGCTATTCACATATTGCCGCCCCTACTTTTTGTCGATAATGAACATTCGGCAAGAATTATGCTTTATTTTCCTACAATCATTTTCAATTTACACTTTGTACATGTGTGATCTTCGAGCTTTCCGCTTCTTAGGTCCTGAGCATTCTTCAATATTTATCACAGAGTGTAAAGCTTATGCAACAATTTTCTGCTTGGAGAATCGGTTGAAAGCGGCGAATCCCAAACTGTGGCAGGCTCAAATATCGATGCCACCATTTTGAATCGAAATTTTTTTGAGGATTCAGAGGTAATCCTTTTTTGAAATACATCGGCCAAGCATTTTATTTTCTTTGATAAAAAAAAACACCTGGAAGCGCGATGTGGCCAAATCTGTTTGATGAACATCACTAAGAATATTTTAGGCCGGACACAATTTCAAAAATCACTTGATATGGCTGATTGAAAGTCATGCCGTAAGCCTGCGCTTCTTATGTAAACCGCACCTGGCTGGATACATTTTTTAATACAATGATCCTAGATAGAAAACTTGGAGATTGTGGTTGCTCCATTGCAATTATGTTTCTCGAGGTATCACTGAAGTGGTGATGGTGGAACTCACGATGAAAACATTTTGGGTTTATTGGCCAACATTTTCTAGGCGGGCGCCAGCCTCAGAAAACTTCACAGCCAAGAAACAGATATGTAAATTAAGGAGATATTTAAAAATGTCTTCTCCTTCCCTATAGGTCGACTAAGGGTCGGGAAACATCATCCAATCGATTAAACAATCAAACATGATTTCTGTGGAGAAAGCTCATTTTTTAGGTTCTACTGCCGAACTCGCTAGAGACAATGAGCTTTCTCCACAGAAAATGTGCTTTCTCCACAGAAATGAGCTTTAATTGGTCAATGGATTGGATAATGTATGCCAACTGTAAGACAATCAGCTGCCTTTGAAACTCGATCGCCTTAATTACAAGAAGTGGAGATGTGAAATTTAATCAATGCATATCAAATTAGCTTTGTTTTGTGTTTTCCATTTCTGGATTCAATTTTTGCAATTCATGATATGTCGAACTGACAAAAAGCCGAAGCAGCAAAAGTTTTTTAAAGGTTGGGCATATAGCAAGGCATGAAAAAAAAACAGGAAGGATCTTGGTTTTGAAATTAAGCTTAAATGAACTCAGTGTTTGACGGTCTTAGATAATAGCGACAAATGCCTTTTCATGTTTATATCTCACTGAGGGTATACGCTTTGCCTGTTCCTAAAGCGTATAATGATGATAAGGGCTACATCCTACAGTCTTCTACGGAATTGTGAACAACCTAAAAAATATTATCCCGAAATTTGCCGCCCCCTGAAATCTGCCGCCCTAGGGTGAAAGCCTACTCAGCCTACTGGTAAATCCGCCACTGGTGATACGATTATCATGATTATCATCTTCTTCTGAATAATAAACTTGCGACGAGTCCTGCCGAGTTTGGAAACTCGTTTCTCTATGAGTGTCTATTTCACGGAGTGGCGACCGAACGATCACGGCCACAGAGCACGACCTATAGTTTAATAAATCGGACAATCAGTTGCGATGAAAATCTCTAATGATAAATTATCCGCCCAGCACATACGTTCTGGAATTTATTGTACTAATATCAGCTTTCTAGAACACATCATACGAATAACTGTTTAGAAAAAAGCCTTTTGACCAAAAAATCCTTTGACAATTATTTCTCATTAAGGAGCTCACAGTTTCATAGTTTAACGTGCTATGCCCCAGAAAGGGTTAAGGTAAACTGATGTACAGCATTTTGCTGTACAGTACAGTATTTTGACCTGACGTACAGCAAAATGTACATACAGCATTATCGACTTCACAAAATGAGATCTCGTGAGCAATCCAATCCAATCCAGCTCCTACTTCGAATTATTTTCCACCACACAAGATCAAAGCTCACATCATGTCCCTACGGATAACTATAACTAGAAACTTTTTTTTAACAATAATAAATACGGCAATGCTTTAGAAGGATGAATTTCAGTAAGAAGAGGTTTTCGAGATCTCGGCGGTATCTTCAGAACTATGTTATCTGGGTACTTGGAATTTTCAGGTTTCAGCAACTGCGATGCTCAAAAAACGTTGAAAATAATTTAATAACACCGGTCAAGAGGGTTTCGAGTTGTTTGCTGTACCTATACCAACTTTTTTAGCTAGAGAGTTGACAATTTAGGCGGCAATAGAAACTGGAATGCTTTAAAAGCGTCCAAAATTTTAGTAAGATCGCACAAGAGGTTTTCGAGTTTTCGGCTGTAACTTTCGAAGAAAGTCTTGAAAACTATACTAACAAGAACATATCCTTTTTTTATTTTAGTGTCTGTGGCGTAAAATTTTGATTCCAAATTCGAAATGCTTCATAGTACACAAATGCCCTTAAGCATGAAACATATTTTTCTACAAAGGTGCCTTTGGAAACAATAACAAAAATTAGCAAGAGAATTGATTTTTGAGCAAAAAGCCTTCCATGCAAATTTTGCGACTGAAATACATGTCTGGGAGCGAAATTGACAAAAACTTAGAGTCTTGAAGCATTTGATATTTGATCTTTGTTTGCGAGCGCAAAATAATTTTACTTATAGGCATACAATTTTCCACACTTTTAAACCAAAAAATATCAAGATTTTGCACGACCATTTTCTTTAATTTTAACAGGCGGAAAATGAGAAAACTCATCGACAACAATCAACGAACTCAGCATCACAAGGAAGGTGCTGGCAAAATTATTTTCTGATATTCCAAAGGGCACCACAAAACGGTTGATTAGCGTAGAAAGCTTTTCTCTCCACAGTAGGACAACGGAAAATGCCGGAGAGCAACAACGTCTGCTAATGAAATCTTCTTTTGGGCATAAATCAGTGAATTTACATTTCACCCTGTAACTCTTTATAGAATAGACCTAGAGTCATAAGATATTGTTCATATATTGCTAACACAATATATTTTATTTGGGAACCATACGAAATCCCCAATCACAAAATCCCCAAACGTAGAAAAATCCCCAAAATCAAAATCCCCATATTCAAAATCCCCATAATCATAATACCCATTTACAAAATCCCCATTATCATAATAACCATATACAAAATCCCCAATCATAAAATCCCCAAGCACCCGAAATATGCTGGTAAATGGTAGATAAATGGTAGTAAAAAAGGGTAGATCGCTGGTAGATGGTAAATGGTTGATGAAAGACTGTAAATTGTTGATGGTTGATGGTAGATGGAAGGTGTTAAATGGTAGATGGTAAATGGCACTAGGAGGGTCGTAAATCAATACTAATTTTTTTTTTTTGATTAGCACAAACAAAATGGTCGAGTACATTATATTGAATAAACGTTTGCATATATCGTTCTAAACATATTAGGTTTTCTTTAACATCGTCGAGACATGTCCTCATCCGAACGAATATTCGCGGAAAACTTGGTTGGCTTATTGTTGGAACCGATTCGCCTGCACATTATCTGATTTTGTTCTGTGTCACTTCAAAAGAGTTTGCCGTTGATTAGCATATACAGTAAAACCTCCACAAGTTGACCACCCAAGTGCGGACAATTTTTGGTCAAGATAGAAAGAGTACAAGGGCGGAAAAAAGATGGTCAATTTAAAGAGGTGGTCATGTTACAGAATGGTCAACTTAGGGAGGTTTCACTGTATATCAGTCCACGACGGTGATTTTTTTTATTGCATAGTAGGACTATTACAATTACAATAGTCTAAATCACCTACCATTTACCATCTACTATTTGCTATTTACCATCCACCATTTGCAATTTACAATCTACCATTTACCATCAACCATTTACAAGCTACCATCCGTCTACCATTAACCACCTACCATCTACCATTTATCATCTGCCATTTAACATCTATCATTTACCATCTACAATAGCTTCAAGAAATTCCCCATTCCCCATTTGAGGTGTGATCTTAGAACGCGCGCGCGTACAAAGTGAACCATAAATCAAACAAATTTCATATTTTTTTACATCTAAATTTTATATGAAATATAAAAAAAATATCTCTTAGAACGTCATTATAACAGATAATTGTACACTCTATGAAATTTTTACTCTTATAATAGAAGGAAACTTTGTTTCCTTCTATTATAATAGTGAAATTACTCTGCAATCTAAATTTGCAAATCAAGTGTAATTTTACATAAAAAATGTTTAAAAAATTACTCCAATATATTAGCAAATTTACACCGCGCTATGTGTAAAAACACTCCGTAATAATAGGGATATAATGCGGTTTCACTCTTTTTTCGTTGTAAAGATTTAAGTGGCGAACCTTTACAAACAATATAGTTATCAATAAAACTATTTAAGGATAAGGATATATAAAATATAAACAAGTATCGGTCGAGTTTTGCTGATCAGTTTTTCGTCTACATGGGAGGTTGCAATATGGTCTTTTTTGTGCGATCTGTACACTTGTTATTCTTCTCAGTACCGTAACTCAGCCGTTTATAGGCAATTTCGAGTCAACGTTACATTGCATATCATTTCGGAGTGTAATGTTGCAAGCACTAAATATTTCCTATCCGCACATGTACGGAAATTTTGGACCACGCCTAGATTCGATCTCGGGACCTCTAGATTACTAGCATCGTAGAGTGCGACTCAACCAAGTGAGCCACAGAGCGTGTACACATGAGTTCTAAATGCAGAGAATTTACACTGTGCTAAGTACAGCCGATTGAAGTTTGACAACTGGAGAGCACGCTACAAAAAATGAGTAAAACTTCAACTGCACGTTGTAAAAATACACCACAAATCCGAATTATACACATAAACGTTGTAAAAATGCACCAGAAAATCTGAATTATACACAAGTGTAGCGTAAAAATACATTTCACACCGATTTTGGTGTAATTTTCTTATTTTACACAGAAATTGTTGAAAAATGCACTCTGTATGTGATTATAAGCGGGAAAAAGTGTAAAGTTACCGCATTTTCAGCGGAAATTTAAATTCACTTTTTAGAGTGTAGTCTTCTGAATATTTTTCCGAAATAAGTAAATAAAGTTGCTTGTTGCAAGAAATAGAGTCGCTCCGACTAAGTACACGCCAGTTTCTCTGCCCACATCCTTCTGTAAGTACGCCACTGAGGGTCAGATTAAAGAGGTACTACTGGTCAATGCCGTAAAATTTTAATTTGTCCTGTGTTTAAAGTTTATGTAACTTTAAAATGACGTGTAACTAAAAGACAACGTCCCAACCCGCCTAACCGTTTGTCGAAGACGACGCGTTGACTGAAAAAGTAAATTGTGGGTTGTTGCCCATGGGCGTAAATTCTTACTCCTGTGTTATACTCAATATTAAAAAAAAATGCTTCCCTATAATTCTGAGAGGCATAAAAATTTGGCACTACCAAACATTTTCTGCTGCTAAGAGTGTGGTCTCGAAATGGAACTTTAATAACCTTTTAACAGAGCTCAACTTTAACCGTTAGAATAAAGGATATGTCACATGAATGTCTCTCTGCGAATCTAATGGAATTTAACTTCGTCTTTGTCTCAAAAGGATTGGTATGAAAGCTTTGCTTATTAGTAGGGACCAATGTAAAGAACGAATATCATTATGTCCGAATTATTAAATCAAAAACTATTTTGTATTCGACTTATATACGAACAATATAATTTAGCTACTATTTTCGTCAAATTTGGATTATAGTTACCCAAAACGTAATAGTCTACACTGTAAAAACAAGGTTGAATTTTACATCGAAAACTCGTTGAATTTTACACCTTTTTTCTCGCAAAATTACAGTAAACGTTTATTTTTCAACAAAATTTCTAGTATACCCACAAAATAGTGTAATATTACACAGATTTTTCAATATTACTCTATCTCAGTGTAATTTTACACCACATTTGGTGTGAAGATGTGTCATTACTTTATTCTTGTGTAACTTCACATTTTCAGTGTATATTTACCAATTTTGGTGTAAAAAATACACCTACATTTGTGTAAAACTGACTTTTGTGCATTATTGCATTTTCCTGTATCTCACAAGTGACTTGTTCTGTGTGCAGTTAGTCTGTTCCGTCCGAAGTGCGTTCGTGTGAGCATCATATTATTGTTGTGTTGTAGCGCTTTTTTGCTCTTGAACTGAAGGGATGTGGCAGCTCTTGTCCGTTGCAATAACGGGTAGCTCCAGGACGATTTACACCGAAGAATGGGCTGTCGTAAATATTATTATAAACCCGGATGTAAATTTACATATTTGCCGGTGTAAATTTACATTTTTTTCGTGCAAATTTGCTTATTTCTGATTTAAATTTACTTAAGTCTAAGAGTAAGTTTACTTATTTATGTGTGCAAATTTACACCAATTTTGTAGTAAATATTCACACCGTAAAGCGTAAAATTACTCTCGTTCATATAGTGGTGTAAATTTACTACTATAATATGTAGAAGGAAAAAAAGTTTCCTCCTATTATTGGAGTAAAACTTTTTAGAGTGTAGTAAGCACGTGATAAACCTATAGTACATGAGATTGCAAAATGCTGTGCAGATTTTTTTTTTGTGCTTTTGGGTTGTTGAGCCCGAATTTGTAGCTTCTTACTAAAATTTCCTTGCGAAACAGGATCAAAATCGCAAAAAAACGTCAAAAATATGTTTATATATTGTAGCGTTACCGCTTAGCGTATTTCGAAGATTAATGTTGCGTTGAGCCCGCAATCATGTTTTCCTTAACATGTTCGTGGACAGGTGTTCGCAGAAATGTACAGTTTCGAAGTTTTAAGCCGACAATTTTGGTTTCACATAACCCGAATGCTTAACCCTTTAGCTGCCCCAGGCATGTCAATATTTTTTTTAAAATGAATTTCTTTGGACAACTAAAACCTAAATAACTCTGAAACTCAAATTAAAAAAAAAAACGAATTTTCATAAAAAAATTAAAATAACTGTTTTAAAATCGAATAAGTGGCTTAGTTTCTACAAAGGTTTATAGTCAAATTTTTGTTATGTTGTTACAGGGGATTACAATAACAACATAACTTGTATGGATCATCCTGTTATTGTAATCCCATATACTTACACCAAAACAACCTACACCGGAGTATTAAAAATCACAGTGTTAATATTTCAAGGAACTTGCAGTTGTAAGTCTAGCAAAATCGTTTTTCAAATCGACGTCATTTTTGAGTTTTTGGAGCGATTCTTGTGAAGTTATTACAATCACTCCTCGACTTACGTAAGCATTTCGTTCCAAAGGTCTATACGTAAGTCGACATTTTACGCAACTCGAAATGTTCTAAATACGCGTACTATTGTTATTTGAAATGTACCAAACGTTTAATTTTATCAAATGATCTGCATATATGATGATCGTGTCAAACGTGTGAATTTTAGACTTATATTAACATGTGCAAGGATTGTCTTTTTTAAATTTTGAAAAGGACCTAGGATTTTCCCTGTACAGAATTTAATGCAAGTGCAAGTGCATCCAAGGATTTTTCATAGCTTTTAGCTTTTAAGTCCGCCTTACGTATGTCGGGGAGTTACTGTATACATTTTATATTTTTTTTTTTGCAAATGTTCACACACTAAATACAACGTAAGACATAAGATATTCATATGGGCAATTTCATATTAACAGCCGTTTTTCACTACTTCACATATTTATTGAAATATGAAATTAAGTTGTCGCCATTCTGGCTCGATCAACGACAAATATGACACAGTAGCTCAGTGCTAAACAATTAATGTATTCATGGCCCACATATGAATGCGTATTTTTTATTAATTGCCTAGCACATAACATATGCATAATATTCGTTTATCTAACGGCCGCTACGCACCTATTTTAAAAACGGAGTCGTGACGTGACGGGACTTTCAATAGACAAAAATTGTCTATGTGCAAATAAGCAAGTGCGTACGTCCCAACAATACATCTGCATAGTACATATCGTTACGCGGGGAATATCGTGTCAATCGGTCACCCCACATCTTGAATGACCTAAAAAAAAATGTTCGTTACGTATCAGTACGTGGAGATTCCGCTTCCATTAATTCAATACCACCCCCACTCGTGTTGACGTATAGGCAACAGCGATATCATTGCAGGCCGATCAACGCAGAACTCGACTACGACGAAACAATGATATCGCGAGAGTCGCGTTACCGCCCCGCAGCAAGTACACCTCTCAAAAAAATTTAGATACGCGGCTCTAGTATCTTTCAAGCATAGTGTTTGCATATCATCATTCATCATAATAATAAATCATACAGTACAGTGCTTGACTAAATGTGTTGGACGACAGCCTGATAGTGCTACTTTCGTAGATTGAGGAATTCTGGCACTCCGAACATCTGGCTACGGACTATAATATGTAGAATAGTGAGTACTGAAAAAATGTACATTTAAAACAAAACTGTGTATCTTTAGATCTAAATCTATCCTATCGTTGCCAGTCGTCATGTGATAAGGTAAGATCCGCAAAGATCAATTAGATCCATAGTGTGTAACCGGCACATACTGCATATTTGTTGCCGTATCTGAAATATGACGACCGCCTTGTAGATACCGTGATAAAAATCGCAACTAGTTGAGAAGATAGATATATTGTGGGGACGACACGTTGTGTAAGTCACCAAGTCACCATAGGAGCAGCATCTAGCAGCTGTCCAAGTGATCTAATTTTGGCTACTTTAGATTATATGGTATGCACTGCACACGCTTTGTAGCATATAAATGTCGCGTATTTGATGCAATAGTATCTAAACTAATGCTAAATTGCTAAATGCAGTACAACTGGTACACTGATTGCAATATTAGATGCATTCCCTGCGGTCAAAGTAAAGTAGTCGTCAATGATATGATATGATGTAGTTTTGTTGGCTATTTGCTTTGATTGCACTATACGACCACCGGTGTATGCGTAACATACGCACAAGTTGGCATTCATACTGGATGATTTCGTCGATCATGACATGACGATAGACACAAGCTTAACTATCTTCAAGATCGTTTTCTAGATGTCAATTAGACTGAGGTGGTATGGTCAGGGAAAGATTGGACGTAATATTTATTGAATGACATTGTGAGATTGTTATCAGAAAATTAATTTTTGAGTACCTACATACATTAGTCAGTATGTCCATAAATATGGAACTTAGCCAATTTTTTGTTAGGATTTAACAGAAAGAATATTCGGGTTCTAGATGAACTTTTTTTTTTTTTTTTTTGAATAATCACGTAGGTACATGTTTGCATCTTATGCATTTTTGGCTTTTTCAAAAAATAATAATAAAATAATTTGTGATGAGTTGAAAATGCCTGCACCTAATCATTTCTATCACGAACTCAAAATCCCCGAAATCAAAATACCCAAAACCAAAATCCCCGAAAGAAATTCCCCATTCCCCATTTGAGGTGTGATCTAAGAACGCGCGCGCGTTCTAAGATCACACCTCAAATGGGGAATGGAGACTTTCTTTAGGCTATTGTAAATGGTAAATGATAGATGTTAAATGGCAGATGATAAATGGTAGATGGTAAATGGTTGGTGGTTAATGGTAGACGGATGGTAGCTTGTAAATGGTTGATGACAGATGGTAAATGGTATATTGTAAATTGCAAATGGTGGGTGGTAAATAGCAAATAGTAGATGGTAAATGGTAGATAATAAATGGTAGGTGCTTTAGACTATTGTAATTGAATAGTACTACTATGCAATAAAAAAATCACCGTCGTGGACTGATATATATGCTAATCAACGGCAAACTCTTTGAAGTAACACAGAACAACAGCAGATTATGTGCCGGCGATTAAATATGCAATCGGTTGCAACAATAAGCCAACCAAGTTTTCCGCGAATATTCGTTCGGATGAGGACTTGTCTCGACGATGTTAAAGAAACCCTATTATGTTTAGAACGATATATGCAATGGACTCGAATATTTTGTTAGTGCTAATCAAAAAATAAGTTTGTATCGATTTACGTCCCTCCTAGTGCCATTTACCATCTACCATTTAACACCTTCCATCTACCATCAACAATTTACAGTCTTTCATCCATCAACCATTTACCATCTACCAGCCATCTACCATTTTTTACCATCATATTTCGGGTGTTTGGGGATTTTATGATTGGGGATTTTGTATATGGGTATTATGATTATGGGGATTTTGTATATGGGTATTATGATTATGGGGATTTTGAATATGGGGATTTTGATTTTGGGGATTTTTCTACGTTTGGGGATTTTGTGATTTGGGATTTCGTATGGTTCCCCTTATTGAAGCATGCTGCAATCTTCCGCCCACCATAGATTAAACGCCCGTATTTTACTGTCTTGCGGGATACTGGATTTCTGCTTTATAGCTTTGATTTCGTCAAGGAATGTATACCTTTAGGACAACAGGGCAGCTTGACGTTCCCCATACGAAAGAGTACCCTGTCGTTTAGAGACTCCTTTCTTCGCGTTGTGGGTGAAGCGCAACATATAAGCGACTACTCGAATTAGCTTCGGCAATGATGAGTACCTTGAGAGAATCTCGGGTTCTGCAGTTGACTCGGTAGCTACCAATAATACTATACGCATCTCGTCTAGGATAGTTTCATGATCGTGCTGTTGAGCTTCCGTGGATGTTTTCGCCTGATAAAGGGATGTTTCTTGGGGCCAAGTTGAACCTTTTCACCACAAAGAATTTCCAATTAACTTCTCTGGTGATTTGCCACGGGATGCAATGTGTGCAGGGTTCTCCTTGGTTGGCACATGATTCCATTCATTAGGTGTTGACTCTTGGTGTATGAGTCCGACCCTATTTGCAACGAATACCTTCCATGTAGCTGCGGGCTTTTGGATCCAAGCGAGTACTACTTCAGAGTCCGTCCAGTAAAAGGTCGACACGTTATTCCAGCTATATGCGCCTTTCAAGTTCTTCATCGTCTCGAACAGTAGCCTGGCGCCGCTGAGTCTAAGTCGAGAAATAGACAGAGTTTTCGTTTGGATTTGGCTGCTAATAAGTGAGTTGCAATTTCTCCGGTTGGATATTCTACTCTCAGATAGATTACGGTAGCATATGGAGCGCTGGAAGCATCACAATAGCCGTGCAGTTGTATCTTGCACTCGTCCGTGTATCCAATCCACCGTGAAATAGGCAAATCCTCAAGGCGGTGTAACTGGTCATGGGCTTGCAACCAAGTATTTATATGCTGCTCGAGTATTTCTTCATCCCATCGCAGTTTTAGAAGCCACAATTTTTGCATTGTGATCTTGCCAGTGATAATACACTGTTGCAACCAACCTAACGGATCGTATACTTTGGCTACTTCTAATAGAATTGACCGCTTGGTTGCTTGCATACTGATACTTTCACTTTAAAGGAGAAAACATCCTGTCCTGGATGCCATTGTAAGCCCCGCGTTTTGACTTCCTCGGCTAATTCGAAACATAGTGGAATTTTCATTTTTCGATCGCCTGGTGCGATATGTGTTAGAGGGTCTGCATGGTTCGCTGTCCATTTGCGAAGGTGAAAGCCACCTCGATGTAGCTCGGACTGAATCTGTTTCAACTGGTCCAATTGATTTGCACCAGTCAATACGTCATCAACATAGAAGTCCTGCAGGATTATGTCAGTCACAGGGAGATGGTAGCGATGTTCACATTTGCAGCCAACTGGTGCAACGTCCTAATGGCTAAGAATTTGACAACGTCTACGAAAGGTAATCTGACAGAGTACCTCCCGTCCGACTTTCGGTGTGTTTGTGGTCGAGATACTGTTTCTCGGCCTCGAATTCCTCGTAAGTCGCTAATCGTGAGCTAGAAAATGGTTTTTCTATTTCCCAGAAACGACGGATAGTTTGATCTAGTTCTTCGTTTGTTGTCACAAACGATTTCACCGATCTGTTGGCCGTAGATGTTCCAATTAACACCCAGCCTAACTTGGTGTTTTGGGCGGATGGATGTCTCTGGATGAATCCATCGGCCATAATGTTTCCATAGATGTCTGCCCCCAGCAGCAAATCGATTGATACCGGGATCGGCAAGTTGTTTAGTATACTGATGCTTGGAGGTAGTGCTACATTGATGGATTTTGCCGGCATGGCACATGTCACGGTTGGCAAAATAAGTGCTGATAATGGAATCGTTTTAGTTATATATTAGTTATAAGTCCACAATGCCCCTGGTTGTTGCGACTTTATGGGATCCGATGCCTCCAATCGCGATTTTGGAGTGCCTGCATCGGAGTCCCAATAACTGCACCGCTGATTCCTTTATGAACGATTTTTGTGAGCCGATATCCAGCAGCGCTCGTAGTGTTACCAGATCTCCACTGCTGCCTTTTACGTTGACTCTGGCTGTGGCGAGCAGCACCTGACCTTGGTCGTTGGCTTAGGCGCATTGAATACTAGAGTCAGCTTGTTTTGGCTTATCGTTCGTTTCGATATGGAGAAGAGTGTTGTGTCGCTTCATGCAATGTTTGCATGCCTTTTTCGATGAACACTGCATCACCCCGTGGTTGGTGGACAGACAATTGAAGCAGAGTTTGTTGTTCCGCACTATTTATCGGCTGGCTTGGATGCCCATCCCTTTGAAACGATTGCATTCAAAGGCACGATGCTGCCTGCAAACGATACGCACTTTATTCGAGTAGTACTAGCAATCTTCAAACCCGATTTTTCGTACTTGTAAGGCACGCTCTGGTACAAACTTTTGGATATACATTTAGAAGACTACAGTCAACTGTTATAAGGACGTTCTAAGAGATAAATTTTTATTTCTATTTTAGATAGAATTTAGAAGTGAAAATATGTGAAATTTGTTCGAAATTTGGGTCACTTTGTATGGGGGGTACCCTTACCCTCCCCCTCAACCCATGGCGCAAATTAGTGTAACTTTTTACTGCGTATATAAGGGAGTGTATTCAACAATTTGGCATCAAAAATCACTTTTTTTTATGTTTAGGTTTGGGGCTATTTTGAACCAATTGTACTGGACTAATACAATATTTTCTTTCTGATTTTCTTTAAAGGTGTGTTTACATTATGCTAAAATTTAATTGTTAAATTATGTCTACTGAACACATCTCTTTTCTTGAATTCAAGAAAAAGGATGATTTCCTGTCTCAGTTCATACTGACGAGCCAACATGTTGCCTTTGACAACTTCTGGATGAAAAAGAACAACTCTGTGCGTCAAATCAAATCAAGTTCATCGCATAGGAACTTGATTAGTCGAATGTTCAAAGCTTTTGGACCACCAGCATTCCTGATAACTGTAAAATGGGAATCGGCCATTATTCACTGATTCTCTGTTCTATTTTTTGATACAAACAAGGAATGTTGGTAGATGTTCAGACGCAGCTCCTATAAAAATATATTGGCAGGAACAGATGAGGAAAATAATAGGAAGACAACTATTTTGAAAATGTCAATTGTTTTCATTTTAAAAGTTTTTGTTTTCAATTTACTCAAAAGTATAAAAAGGATCCCAGAGCTAAAGATTTTCACTCTTGTACTAATTTCTTTTTAATAAAATTATTCACTTGTTGGATGGCTGAAGGAAACAAATCTAAATGATTTATACCAAAAGTGCTCTCCACAGCAACTGACTTGGGGGATTAATGATTCAGTGGCTTCAGTACACACTTGACACTTAACCGACCGACACTTCAGTTTCAGCTTCATTCACTTCAACAAGCCTATCGTTTTCATCATAATTTGCCAGCATTTCAGTTAACATTCCGCATAATTTTTATTAGTACCTCAATGCAATGTCAATGGATAATGATTGACATTTATACTACTGAAAAATAAT
Source organism: Microchrysa polita (assembly GCA_949715475.1). Classification (NCBI taxonomy): domain Eukaryota; kingdom Metazoa; phylum Arthropoda; class Insecta; order Diptera; family Stratiomyidae; genus Microchrysa; species Microchrysa polita. The sequence continues at coordinate 15,814,779 of OX454421.1, read as the reverse complement.
AATATTTTCAAATAGCAAAACTATATTTTTTCTGATTATTTTTTTAAGTGTTAGTTTGATTAACCGCGCAAGTATGATATTTCTTATATGCCTATACGGTACTTATAAAACACCTGCTAAACTGTAATAGGAATACCATACCAATGCATGCATGCATATGGCATTACACGATTATTACATGCGAAGACTCTATTAAAGTCAAACGTTAGTGACGTTGATAAGATTTCAATTGGATCGTGAAACCTACATATGCGAATGATTAGAGGCAATAAAAGCGCTATATTGAAAAAAAATATGTGCAAAAAATCTGCACAAGGTATACATATTTCGATTTTTTTTTTCTTGTCAACATTTAAACTTTAAAGGGTTTCAATAACATTGCAGAAAACTAAATAAGGACAGCTGATGTAGTACCATTAAATCAAGTTCGATTGATTGATTATGCAAATGCGTTGTTTGTAAGTCGTGCATCGGCATTCTTTTTTTCTTCTTTTTAATGATTTATCATAAAAAAACACATAATGCAAGTATACGAGTACATACCTAATCCTAACAATAAAATTGAGTTAAAGAAAGCCTACCTATATTTATTCATATCGTGTGGTGTAAATGATACTGAAATAACGCCGCATGAACTTGGCATTTTTAGCCTTCTTTCAATAGGATTACAGACAAAAGAACGACGCGGATGTGATGGATTTAAAATTGGTACGATGCTTCAAATATACGATTTATTATGCACGATTTTTCGATAATGATAGTTCAATTGTGAAGTGTGATCATTGAAGAGTTTGTCGGAATCTTTTCGTGAATTGAGGAAAATGTGTGATAACTGAATACAATTCTTATAATGAGATGAGATGAGCGTTTTTTTTTCTACTACTGGTCATGTTTGCATGCATCCATATGCATATTTATTTTGTACACATAATACCAACGAGCATCATCCAATTTTGAACAGTTTTGACCATTAGACTGACATATGAACTTGACGATATTCACAACAGTGTTAAAATTTTCAAGGTTTTGGGAAAAAAAAATATTTGCATTCGCGTTTTATTATACAGAATAATGCTAACGAATATGTTTTGTGTTGTTACAAAATCTTTGTTTACGTCTTACATAGGTATATGCTATTGTTTGTTTGCCTGTTACTTATTCGAACACTTAGCAAAAATAGAAACGTGCAAAATATTATGTAGAACTTGCATTTTTGTTTGGTTCACATAAACTGTCTGCTTTAGACGTACTTAATATGGCTACTTGATGTTGTGAACCTTCTGTTGATTACTATTTGTAAAAATTGCAACAAGTGCAATTTTAGGTCATAGATAGTTATGAAAACTGTTAAAAAATCTACATATAAGGTTGACTGAAAACAAATAAGAAATGGTTGTGTTTTGTGCTCCAACAAAACCCCAAAGTGTTTACATATTTGATTTTCTTTTTTAAAACTACTAAGCTCTGCCATACAAAAAACTTGAAAAATGTTCACTAGGCATTTTGAATTTGCACTAATCAAACTTTTTTTTGTTTCTTTACAGGTAAGTCGCCGAAGCGTAAGTGAAATAAGTTTATAGCTGACTGAAATCGGTAATTGATAAACCCTTTTCACATTAAATTAAATATTTTCTTTTAAATCTGCTAGCAAAAGCAGAAAGGGATCTGCTTACTTTGTTATCATTCAGTTTGAAGATTGTAAAGTACACTGGAAGATTGATTGATTTCCTATAGTGAAACTTCTCACCAGGAATATTGGCCCAAAAGTCACTATCGCTTCAGATATTTATTAAACCATGGAAAACTATTTTTTATTTTGGAAGAAAAGCCTAGAGCTGCTTAATTTTTACCCTAACCCTCTAACCGGTAAGTCGTCCCTTAGGATGCCTTTGGAATTATGCGATTGAAATAGAAGAAGTTATAAATTAGGGTTATTTTGGAATAAGGTATAAATTGTGTTTATTGATAAATCAAAAAGAGTCTAATTTTGTTTGTTATGCACTGTGTTTGAAAGATACGTCCTATACACCCCCTTCCCCATGTAGGCAGTAGCAGCAATGCCTGGTGTATCTACAATTGTAAACATTTATTGTTAACACTTTCAATTTTTTTAGATGCGTTGGTTATTGACGTGTTACGATAGTACGTCTTTATAGCATCTAGCTATCCAACGAGACAAGCAAACGGTGTCAGATAGAATTATGTTTAAGACGTACAGTGGAAGCAGGCATCAAATTGTCAAAGCCCACTATCACTGGAGAAGGGAGAGAGCGAGGCATTTGTGTTTCCTGCTTTAGGCATAATTCTGATGAAGTAAATTTCAATAATATTCAAGAATTGACACAAACACGGTCCAAACGAAAATCCATGACAAATTGGCAAATTTAAAACTTATGTTGACGAATTTCTATTACAAATTTACAATTTTCCACGTCCTAGTGGCGAAGTTCCATGTTCCATGAACGAATTTCCGTTACAAACATGACGAATTTCTAGTACAAATTCACAAAACACGACTAACTTGAAATGTAAATCCGTCAATTTGATCTGAAAATTCGCCTAAATGATTTAAAAATTCGTAAACATGATTTTGGAATTCGCCGATTCGCAATGGAAATTCCACACTATGATGTGGAAGTTCAACAATATTAAATGAAAATTGGACAACTTAATCTGGAAATTCCTATATTTGAATGAAATTAGTGAATACAATTTTGAAAATCCTAAACTTGATTTAGGAATTCGTAAGGCAAAGAAAGGGGCCCCTGCTTTGAGTATTTTTGAGATATTCAAAAACTTTACGCCACTGAAACTAAATATGTGTGGTACTTGCGGATAATCCAGAACCTATATTTGACGAAAAACGAAATCAGCCTGTAGAGAAACTTTTTTTACTGTCATAAGTAAAGAAAGAGGTGGCAGTAATAAAGGCCAAAGTCCCATCCGCATTTATGCTATCTCATTTGAAGGCAAAAAAAAAAAATCTTTACTTGTTACATAAAACAATATCTCAAAGTAAATTTTTGCAAAAGGTTCTTAAAAAAAGTTAAAGAGAAAAATTCAGACAATTTTTCTTTAGAAGAATGCCCGTTAACCCTTTTTTCCCCTTAAACCGAAAGTCATCTCTGAGGATGACCAAAACCTGGGGATTTCAGATGAACCAAAATCAAAATTCCCATCATATGCAATCAAATTTTACGGTTAGAAGGTTAATCGGAAACCTAAAACCGATTTCTTTTTCAATCTGAAATCGTATGATTGTAGAAATAATCAGAAACTGACAATAACTATAGAGGCTAGTCGAAGTCAGGGTACGTATTTAGAAAATCCGCAAATGGGGGCAAATACTATACAATATCATGTTTTGTTCAAACACCAATTTAAAATTATATTTTTGAATCATTAAACTAATACATACTAGTTTTTTTTATTTGGGCGTTTTGTAAGAAAAGCTTGGCGAATCACGCGCAAAATGTCGATGAACACATAGTATTCATACCCATCGACTTTACTCATACCCGAGGTAACTTACCTCTATTTTTGGATGTATTTAACGGTATGACTGCAAGCAAGTATGCATACCCCTCTGTTGACCGATATTCACCGACATTACCACGTCTGGCATCCGAAAATCCATTTGTGAGTCACATGTGACTCATAAACCTGAACGGGGATAAACATTGTGTACAAATGTGACTCATGAACAGTGAGCGTGTTAATGTCAAGAACGAGGTACAAAAAACAAAATGTTCTTGTGTTCTTTTACGCATACACACAGTGGGCGCTCGTCAGGCAAAACTTTTATCTTTATAATATTCTAAATTGATTATCTTTAATTATACAAAAAAAAAAACTTCAAAGGGCTACCCAACTTTCAAATAGAGGACCAAATTATAGCAAGTGATTTATATGCAATTTGATTTCCGGATGATGAGATCCATATATTTTGTTTAGTCTGCTGAGTAACAGGAGAGTACGTCCACTAAATGAATGTAGGGGAATAGGGAGTCGCATAAACGCTGAGCACATAGGCGCCATAATTTCCATCGACCTTTCGCAGTAAAATTTACCTTCCATTAGCCAAACTTTCGCGTGAATGGATTTCTTGTCAGTTGGATCCAATTGCATTCATTCATCTAGCATTCGAGGAGAAACTACGAACAAGCTGGTTTCGGTTTCAGCAAGATAAGGGATCGAACCACTTGACATGCTAATATCGGAATTTGGCTAAGTTCCTCCGATTTTGCTATCTCTGACATTATTCTCTGTAAAAATTCTCGAGATGACGCATTTAAGAAAATAAACCAGTCACATTGAAAACCCTGACGAAATCCGGCTAATTCAAGTTTTTAGTAATGAGAGAGAGCAACGTTTTTTGACACAACATTTTTGAGAGACGTAGCCAGGTAGCCGAAATTCATAAGCTTTAAAATTTTAGTGAGGACATGGAACATGCAAAAAATGGGCACACATTTAATCTGGCTGCGTATTTTCTTCAGACTCTATGCCATTAGCATGTGCATACATTTTATGAACATGTCAACATAATAATTTGTTTAGAAAATGTCCGTCTATACGTCTGTTGTGACGTCCTTTACTGGGTCAGTTTATTGAGCTGAAATTTTGCACACGTATGCTTTAAGCGCTCGCTCCTGGCTCGTCAGACAATCGCCCGGGGTGCCAAATTTTTGGGATTGCATTTTGACTTTTGACGCTACTCATCAAGTCGACTCAATTAGTAGCGTACGCCGACGATATCAACATCATGTCTCGAAGGTTGGGTGATGCAGAAAGCCTTCTGCATAACCTCAATAACGCCGCAAAGGAAGTTGGACTACATATCAACGAAAGCAAAACAAAGGCCATGATGCAATCGAAAACGAGGACGCCAGCAAATTCAAGCATCACAGTGGGGGACCTTAGTATCGAGTATGTAGACAACTTCAACTATCTGGGTTGTAACTTATCAAAGGATGCCAACGAAACCGACGAAATTTAGCGACGGATACAACTAGCCAATAAGACATATTTCTCGGTCCTCCCTATAATTAATTCGAAACTTGCGCACAGGAACACGAAGCTCCGCGTGTACAAAACGATCATCCGACCCGTGCTATGTTATGGCTGCGAAACATGGACCCTCACCCAAGCCTCCGAAATTTTGCTAGACCGATTCGAACGAAAGGTCCTTCGGCGAATTTTCGGGGCCGTTTGCGAGCGAGACCAATGGCGTATCCGGTACAACCATGAGTTGTATCAATTGTACGATGAGCTGGAAGTATCGAAAATCGTGAAGCTTCAACGTTTGCAATGGGCGGGGCATGTACAACGGATGGACGATAATCGCATGCCAAAGAAAGTGATGAACGCACAACGAATTGACGGAGCGAGGTTGCGTGGACGACCGAGAGCTCGCTGGGAGAACTCCGTAGGTGAAGACGCCCACCAGCTGCTGGGCTTCCGAAACTGGAGGACAAGGTCGCGTAACCGCGACAATTGGAGGTCAACGATTCAGGCGGCCAATGCCCGACGTCGGGCTATCGTGCCACATTGATGATGATTTTGACTTGCAAAAAGATGAAAGCGCAATTTAGCATTAAGTAATGTTAAAAACATACTAGATTGGATTAATTTCAAAGTGGGTTTTGCCTAAGGAATGTAGCCATAATCATACTGGGATCTTATTTTGTCAGTATCCTTGCCCCTGCCCTTGCTTGGAAGAATTCTTCTAGCCTGACTTTTTTCGATTTAGCTGCCTGCGTTAGGACCTAAGGAAGAGATCGTCCTCTCCCAGAGGGAATACGGCGAAGAGGCCTATTGCTAGATATTCTACTAGTTCGTTGCCTTCCTTTTTTGAGTGGACATGCATCCAGAATAAGTTGAGATTGTTGAGTGAACTGTGCCAGAAATTCCTGGCAGACCTTAGGAGGTTGGAGAAATTAATGATATGGGTGAAATTTTGAAAAACGGTCAATGAGGCTACAGATGATGGTTGCTCATAGCACCTGTGCATTTGAGTACCTATGTAACCGATATACATTTTCATTCAACCAATTTTAACAAAATAAGCGAGTGCCCGACATACGCCAAGGAGATGTTTGGTGAGTTCAGTGTCCTTTGCAACCGGATTTCCATGATGTATGTGTAGGTAACCCATACGATAAAAAATGTTTTCTTGTAGGTATGTATTCCGCTCATAATCTATTCTGGGCTTAAAACATTGAATTGAACTGGGGATTTCGGTCTCGGGGTCTTACGTGCTTTAAAACATGCTTGAAAATCCAGTTAGTATTTGTTTGAACCAAAAAAAAAAAAAAAAAAACAAACAGAAATGTTTTGCAATTCAGCTAGTCGATATGAAACATTCTTTTTCTTTTTGTATCACATCGTGACAACGCCTCATATTATACTATTCAAAACATTTTACTTTTGATTGAGTGCGGATAGACGTCTTGCGTTCTTGAAACATGTCGCCACAAGCCATTAAATCTTTTTAACACAGAAATTAGGGACGCCGATTTGTCCTTTAGACCAAGGCGGCGCCGACTTAGGCGCTATCGCAAGCAGTTTGTATGCTTGAATCACCGACATTGCATGATGGGGTCATAGGGCTGCCATACAAACCACAACTTGAGAAAGAGGTTTTCCTGAGATTTTTTTTTTTATTTAAGGACTAATTTTAACCAAATCTACACGAATGTTTTTCCATCGAATCTCTAAAGCATATGTAAAATCGAACAGATGCGGTCCATGGGGTCTTAAGGGTGCCATACAAACCAAACCCCCCAAAAAAGGGTTCTTTTATGAAAAACTTTTATATTAATGATGGAACTAATTGAACCAAACATCACACGAATATGTTTCTTCCGAATCCGTGCATGGGGTCAAGGGGCTGCCAGAAAAAAAAAATTTAAAGCAGATAGCATCAGAACACTAAATCATAGGGCTGCTGTTAAACTACTATAGCTCAAAAGGAAGGAATAAAATAAATAACAGGCGCGACAGTCCAACGTCGGACTAAGGCCGCAAATGTGTTAGTGCACTCAGAAAAATTAACCCAGTAAACTTAAAAGTTTTTATCCCATTATTTTAATTGGACGGCAATTTCCCAGATTTCTTCACAAGAGGCCTGTTGGATGTTCGTGTATAGTATTCTAGATTTGTAAATATAAAATGAATGGATAGTCGTAGGTAATGTAATAGTGGATTGGTCTACTAAATAGCCTTTGTGGAAATTTACGATACTGTCAAACCCAGTTCGTAGCGTATGCGTACCCCCAAAAAAAGGCTGGCATTCGGATTTGACAAGAATTGTTGTTATACAAATCTATGATTGGGTCAAAGAAGTAACATTTGTGGAAAAATGAAGTGCAGCACAACCCGGTTTGTAGTGTACGCATGTTCAATACTCGACCTGGACAATTGTCGTGATTCTTCAAAAAAATCCCCAATCCCCGTGGATGGAAAATAACTAGACCATGTGTTTATTTTTAAAATGAGTCAACTATTAAAACAAACGGCTATTTATCGAGTGGACGTAATGGTTCCAATATTTTTAAACTAATCTGACTTTTCCTATTGACCAAAAATTATTGGTTTAATATGGGAACGAACGGTGCACGTATTTGCAATGAATTATGGAAGGTAGCGGTGGATAGGTCAGTTGTAGGAACATGCAGTACATCACAACCGAGTATTTCCCCAAGAAAACAGGAGCACCATTTTGGGCCGGGCAACCGTAATTTTTTTTCTTGTTTTTGAACTCAAATTTGGAATCAGCGACCAAAATTTAGCTTAGTGTTTCTGCCACGCCGATTGGACGAGTATTTCAGGGGTACCATTTTCGGGCGGGCAACCCCAAAAATGTTTTTCTTGTTTTTGACATTAAATTTGAAATCAGCGACCCAACATTTTTTTAGTCTTTCTTGCAACGCCGATTGGGCGAGTATTTCCCCGAGAAAACCTGGGACGGGCAACCCCAAAATTGTTGACCTCAAATTTAGAATCTGCAACCCAACATTTTTTTTTAGTGTTTCTTGCCACGCCGATTGGGCGAGTATTTCCCCGAGAAAGCAGGGGTACCATTCTGGGCGGGCAACCCCAACATTTTTTGTTTAACTTAAATTTGGAATCAGCGACCCAAATATTCCTTAGTGTGTCTGCCATTACGCCGATCGGACGCATATTTCCTCAATAAAACAGGGAGGCCATTTTGGGGCCGGCAGCCTCAAAAGAGTGTGCGTACGATACAAACTGAGTTTCATTGCACTGCATGTTTCCTATTTCACCCATTGAACTATATCTTAACAACAATTTACACCAAATCCAAATGCCGCCTGCAGGGCCGGATTTCCCACATGGGCAACCTGGGCTACTGCCCGGGGCGGCAGAATTTGAGGGGCGGCAAATTCTTAAATTTTTTCATTGGTCTAAAATATGGGAAAGATGGATTTTGAAAACTCAAACATAATTGTAGAAACAATTTAGCTTTTTTAATTTATTCCAGTTAGGTGTACTTATTCGTCTTAATCTAAAGCACCTAATCGCAACGTCAACTTAAATTTTAACGTGATTCCACCTTCAAAAATTGGGACTACGCAAAATTTTGCTTGAAGCATACAATCATTCACTCTAAATGGCGGCCTTTAGTTCAATTAAAGTAGGAGTATAAATCAGCGTTGGCTTCACTTTAAACATTATGCCTGTACCTACATTAAATGTTATAAATACGCGAGTACTTGGCTCCTGTTTTCAAGCCTCGAAAATTGACCCAGACTTGAAGAAAAAAAAAACTAAAAATATTTTTGGTGATAGCGATCCTTTGGAAAGTTCAAAACGCGCCCAAGCAAGTAACTCATCTAACCACACATTTTCGTGTGTTCAATTACTTCTTAAATTTGTCCCCACATCAAATTCGCTGGGAAGCAAGGATTTGGTTCCGGGAGAGATCTAAGTCTCGATACTAGAAATGCGGCATTGGCTATCAAATTTCTGAGTTTCTATCGGGTGAATAAGTTGAACGAAATTTTTAAGAACTTTTACGCTTAAATTTGGAATTTTTTGTTCAGAGAAAACGGGAAATTCCACCGAAAATAAAAAATAATTTAAAATAGTTGAAATCAGGAAAATCTAGAACTTTTTAGGCACCGAATGATTTTTGCTGAAAAAAATCAGTAAGTGCTTTCCCAATTCGTTTTCGCTATCTTTATCACCGAAAATAAATAAGGTTAAGGTGAGTTCAAAATTTACCGTAAGCTTTCTTAATTTTGTTTTTTTTCGGTATGACGTTTTCTGGTTAAATATGATCCTAAAATAGGAAATTTTATTTGTTGGGGTAATTCGCAAATTATTTCCAAAACGATTGACAAAGAAAAAAATTTAGAAAATATGAACGCATTTTTAAAGAAAGTGAAAAGCCGAATGTAATAAGAATTGTACAGTTTTCTATGTTATCATTAGAGTTTCAATCATTCCTAAAACAATTTTGGGAGGTGCATGGAACACCTGGATTCCTCCCCTTGGAAACAACATAAAAAATTTTCAAGCAATCCAAATACGCTTACTAGTAAAAAATATGAAATTTTCAATTTTTCACATACCCGCTAGCATTTTGCCTACATTTCCTATGTGAGGTGACAACTGCCTCCTTCGAGCTTATCTAGTAGCGGAGGGCGGCAAATTCGTTACTGCCCAGGGGCGCCATAGAGGCTAAATCCGGCGCTGGCCGCCTGAATATTGTTTTGAAACGCGTAAGCTAACACTGCAAATGTCCACCTCGCTCATCCATTCATCATTACCTACGACAATCCATTCATTAATACCCACAATAATCTACAACACTGCGGAAAAATACCGATACACATGTAAGTTTATAGAAAAGTAGCTAGCATCTAGCATCTAGAGTTTGCTACGCTCGCGTTGTTCGCTTCGCTCACAATTTGACACAACTTTAAATTTATGATTTTGACTCCCAACACCTAACTATACCTATAAATATTCGCCTCGCCTAAGTTCAACGCCTTCAAATAAACTCTAAAAACACAGATAGTTCAATTTTCAGTGTGATTTATTTGAATGGAATCAAAATCAGTAGAGAGCGATATTGTAAACAATGTTTTTCGTTATGTTTTCTGGCGAAAAAAAAAACAAACAACGAAGACGGTTTGCCAACACGCGAACAGCCAACATACAGGTGACCGTGCGAAAAACAGGGAAATTCGAGATTAATCCCACAGACTTCCAACGATTGGCCTTGCGATTTGTTGATTTTCATTGCAAAAGCCAATCAAACGGGTAACTGAATCCGCTTGAATTGGAATGGAAAATCAGTTGGAATAATCGGAATTCGTGGGATAAGTTTTTCTTCTCCTTTGAATTTTCCCTTGATGATCGTCGCTTGAATCACATTGTTCATCAGTTTCTTGACGGAAAACCGCGAACCGTTGCACAAATTCGGATGATTCAGATTCCGTAACATGTTTATGATCGATCCCACCTTCAGCTGTAAATTATGCGGCGGGCCTCCTGGCACATCAAGTGAATTCAAAAACTCCGTCGAATAGTTGGTCGCTTCATCCTCGTCGATCACGGTGTCAACGGATTTTTACGAATTTTTAAAATTCGGCAGCCGATGAGTCGTTCTGCAATGCGAATCTCATGTTCGTAGTCAATTTCAACTTCTTGACATGCCGCCACAAAGATGACAATTTCAGGCATGCATTAAGTTCATCCGCAGCAGTAGATTTCGGGATGACGGGAAGCGTTTGACGAAAATTTCCGGAGAGTAATATCAGAGCCCCGCACCAAATCGTCTCAAATCACCTCGTAAGTCCTTCATCGTTCGGTCAACTGCCTCCAAAGCTCGCTTATGCGCCATCGTACATTCATCCCAAATGATGATTTTGCATTCTCGCATCGATTTCGCTGTTGCCGATCTCTTGGTGATTGTGCACGTTGGATTCTCAACCAAGAGTAGATTCATCGGCAGCTTTAAAGCGGAATGTGCAGTTCGACCGCCTTCTAACAATGTAGCAGCATCGTCCATCAAACGATTTAGCGCTGGCATTCCCAATTTCGACAGCAGACTGCCTCACATGAGCACGGTCATGTCTTCGATAAGAACTAACGCTTCGTTGCGCATCTCGTTGTTAATTTCAAGATCGAAATTCGAAGTTGTTATGCGAACACTATGCTAAATGTCTTCAGCCATCTCGTCCTTGTATTTGTTCCACACTGCGGTCTCCATACGCCAATCAAAGCAATTATTTATCTCGTTAGCTTCTTCACCCAAAATTGAACGCAAAACGTCTTTTATCACAACGAATTCCACAATTATTCTAAATTATCAAAAGCTTCATAACGAATTTTCCACCTTTGCATCGTCTAAAATCATCAAATCATTCGATAAAATGCAAAACTTTCTTCCTGAATTTTCCGAGCTTCCTACTTAGAATTTTATATTTCTTCCCTCGAAAAGCTATTGTGGAAAAATTGCAAGCAAAAAATAATTTTCAAGTTTTCCAATTTTCCGACTTTTCCGGAGGGTTTTTCCAAAATTTTCTTTCGTAAAAACCTTCTCCTGGTAATTGCAAACAACTGAAAAAAAATTTGAACCAAATCGGCCCAGCCGTTCTCTATTGGTGAATTTTATCGATTTTCCAATTTTCCGACTTTTTCCGAGAGTTTTCCCAACATTTTCTTTCGTAAAAATCTTCTGCTGGTAATTCAAGCAACTGAAAAAATTGAACCAAATCGGTCTAGCCGTTCTCAATTGGTAAATTACTTCGATTTTTCCAATTTTCCGACTTTTCCGGAGAGTTTTTCCAAAATTTTCTTTCGTAAAAACCTTCTCCTGGTAATTGCAAACAACTTAAAAAAATTTCAACCAAATCGGTCCAGCCGTTCTCAATTGATGAATTAAAAATAACAGGCGCGACAATCCAGCATTGGACTAAGGCCGCAGGATGTGTTAGTGACATCCTATTTCCAAGATCTTATCTGCTTTTTGTTGAGGTAATGAGATCAGCATCACGCTCAGCAGTGTTATTTATCCCCATAAATGGCTACTCGTTTAACATCTGAGTGAGATCATAGTCCGTCACAAGCTCGTGAGTTCGAAAAACACCATGGAACACGGTGAGATTCGAACTCATGAGTCTGTGCACCGAAGGTGCGCGCACTAACCGCTAGACCAGCCAGACTTCTACTACTACTACTACTACTATTGATGAATTACTATACACTTTTTTCGCTCCATTTTTATACCCTTCACTCGTAGAGTAAAGGGTATATTAACTTTCTCATGAAGTTTGTAACGCATTGAAGGAAGCATCTCCGACCATATAAAATTTGTATATATATGATCAGCATGACGAGCTGAGTCGATTGGGCGATGTCCGTCTGTCTGTCTGTCCGTCTGTCCGTCTGTTGCTACGCGTTTTACTCGGCCAGTTTAAAAGCTATCGAGCTGAAATTTTGCACACATGCTTCTTTTATTGCAGGCAGTTTGTATGTTCGAATCGCTAAAATCGGACCATGGGGTCATGGGGCTGCCATACAAACCTAACCCCCCCAATTTGGTTTTTCTAAGAAAAACTTTTTCCTGCGTGCACCAATTTCAACCAAATTTCACACAAATGTGTTTCTATTGATAAGATGTAACATTTGTAAGAATGGATCAAATCGGACTATGGGGCTGCCATACAAACTTAACCCCCCAAATTAGGTTCTTCTAAGAAAAACTTTTTCATTTGTGCACCAATTTCAACCAAATTTTATACAAATGTGTTTCTATTGATGCCACAAAACATATGTAAGAATGGTTGGAATAGTACTGTGGGGTCATGGGGCTGTCATACAAACCCAACCCCCAAATTGAGTTTTTCTAAGAAAAACTTTTTGATTTGTGCACCAATTTCAATCAAACCTCCTAAAAGTGCATTTCAATTGATGACACAAAACATATGTAAAAATGAATGGAATCGAACAATGGGGTCATGGGGCTGTCATACAAACCCAACCCCCCAAATTGAGTTCTTCTACGAAAAACTTATTTGTGCATCACTTTCAACCAAAACTCGTAAAAGTGCATCTCTATTGATGCCATAAGACATGTGTAAAAATGAATGGAATCGGTCTATGGGGTCACGGGGCTACCATACAAACCAACCCCCCATTTTAGATCTTTTAAGAAACATTTTTTCCACACCAATTTCAAAAAAATTTAATGCATCCTTGTCAAAAAAAAAAAAATTAAAACGAATGGAATCATACTATGGGACCATGCTCTCGCATCCCTCCCAATAAAGTTTTCTGAGTAAATATTTTTATTTTCCCACTTAACCAAAAACACACAAATATTGTTTTATCGACGCCACAGAAGGAAAAGAATGGGGAAGGATTGAACACAAGTCATATGTTCGCCCAAAAAAAAACTTTTAGCCCGAGGAGAGTGAAGGGTATTCAAATTTCGGCCGCGCCCGAAATTAGCCTCGGTCTCGTTATATATTTAGATACCGATGGTACTACACTCTAAGCGTCATGTCACGAAGCTGATCTGAAATCATGTCCATATCAACACTGAACAGCGGCAAACCGCACGAGCCAGCGTCGGTATAAAATCCCATTGAAAAATCATTTTTTTGCCATGGAAACAAATCAAATCGTCTTTCAACAAATCGCATCGCATCGCCCGGCACGGAAAAGCTCGATATCGCAATGTATGTGTACGCGCCCTAAGGAGCGGCAATTCGTTCTCTTACTCGAGGCGGCGCAGCGTAAGTGCTAGAGCGGGCGCTGCATGGCACGCAAGATGTTAAAGGAAGCAGGTTCTCCATGTGACACCTCTCACACAAGTGGATGCAACACAAATTGATAAGTGATGATAATGTGTAAATCCTTTTACAAGAGATAAGTTTTTAATTGTTATAGAGAAAAACTGACTCGAAAGTTAGCCAGAAAGTTAAAATGTGTTAAGAAATTTTAATACAAAATTACAAGTAGGTGAAACCCATACATATTTGGTAACTTGTAATTTTGTATTAAAATTTCTTAACACATTTTTACTTTGTCGCTAAGTAAGTTTTTCTCTAAAACAATTAAAAAACTATTTTTCAAATAGGACTTACACATCAGCAATTCTCAAAGTATTCTGATTGAATACGGCAAAAATTGAGAATTGGATTAATGGTTAAAAACTCATTCTCTGATCTGAACCAAGGAATATTCAAATTTACCAAATGCCACAAATTATATCTAATACTCGTATAATATAGATAATTTAATATGAAATTTCACAAGAGAAAAAATAATCTAATTTCCTCGTTATATAAATTCATGATCGATTGTGGAAAATATAATCTTTTACTACCATCGTAAAAATAACTCAATGAAAATAGGTTTGAATATTTAAAAGTTGTATTGACATTGACCTGGTTTCTGTCTGTATAACGAGTGTGCTTTTTCCGACTTTTTCCTAATCATTAAATCGGTAGTCGGGTTGGTGGTATTATTCATCCATCGAGGCGAATTCTATTAGTATATTTAACATAATAATGATGTGTATCATTTTTTTACTGTTGGTATTGTTACCACGTATGTATAACCCGCCCAGTATATTTTTTATGAATAAGTCATGTATGATTCTAAATCGATTACTATGTACGACGTACATATGCGTATGGTATAGATTAGTTTTACTATTTTCTTTTGAAACGTTGTGGTTTTTCGTACTTATCTTTTAGATGAGAAATCATGGTGTACTATGATCACAGTCAATTTTAATTTTGTCTGTCCTTGAACATTAACACAAGATAATTCCATAATTCTTAAACATCTCATTAAAGTTATTCAATAAATTATTGTATGTATACATACATTTCTATAGTATAAAGATACGCACTAATTCAATTACAAACTCATCTTTCAAATCCAACTCAATGACTTTGCGCCTGGAAACGCCTCGGTTTCCCACAATATTGTGTGGGTTAACAATTTCATCGATGCATGAACACGGAAAAGGGTCTGACAATTTATTTTGCCCGGGACTCGTGTAATGCTCGCATATAACTTTCTTCTTCTCCAACAAAACCGCCCCATCAATTATTCTTTTATCCATTACGTTTGTCGATTACTCTCTAAAAGTGGTCAACAATTTATCAACTTCATTCGATCGACTTCACAATTGCTTTTTTTCTATGCTGCGTTCTTCCTCGGGGTTTGTTTTGGCCTTTTGACTCGCGGGATTTGTATAGCGTGTCCTTTCGGTCGATAGTATCCAGTAGTTGACAAAATACAAATTCTGTGTAAGTAAAGTTGATTTCCTTCCAGGAATCTCCCGAAAAGAAAAATCCATAATACAAAGCTCATTACAGGCATTACCTTACATTAAATATATTAAATCAAGTTTGATTGACGACACAATGTCCGAATACAGTACTAGTGCAATTTACTATAATACTATACTACGCCACCGTTACGATACTATAATAGTGGCAAGTAATCCTGTTGAAAAGGGGCGTCGTTGATGGCATTACTCATTACTTTTACAGTGATTGATAATATATCGTAGATATTGAACCGAGGGGTATTAGGAAATGAAAAAAAGTGGCCAACTGTATTACACAAGGAAAATCTAATCGAGAAAAAGAAATATCTCACTTTTCACTAGCACGCATTTTAACTGGATGCCGCAGTGTAGTAAAGTAATACATAAATGTGTCATGGCGCGGTATGGCGGCGACCACATTATCGTGATTTCCGTAATTGCATGCAAAAAAAATGCGCGATAAATGCGTATGGTTGACGATTTGTCGTAACTATAGTAAGTGCCAAGCCGATTTATGCGGAGAGATGCAAAATAGCAGATCGCCAACAAATCTGCGGTCGGTAAATCTATTTCGTAATATGACCCAGAAATGGGAGTCTACTGCACTGTATATATGCTCTACTTCGGTCTAGACTAGACGACTTAAGACGCGATTAAGAAATAAAAATTGCAAATGGTCATCGTTGTAAGTGGTAGTTTGTACTTTGGAATTAAAATTGAGTATAGCCCGTAAAAGTTGACGATAAGCCTCATTTCACAGCACCTATACGTGGTGAGGTGGGTACTTTGATTTTAATATGCAAATATCGTGGGCAACGTGTTTTATCGAAAACTTGGCGTGAGGTGACAATTTTTTCTAGCGTCTTTTTCCCAAATTATAGTTGAAAGTAGTGTATGTGTAGGGATTAGGTATGCTTCCAATTAAGTTATTTTTCATAGTATAGATATTTTGCCAGGCATATTTGGCTCATTATTAGGAATATAAAAATGAAGGCAAATGTGTTTTTTTTCTGGTTTATTCATCTAAGGCCAATTTATCGACAAGACTTTTTCAGTTGCCAGAAAGAATGCAAAGGTAAAAGTAGAGATTTTTATCACTCAATATCATTTCTTCGATTTAGTAAAAAAAAAAATATTTAAAACAATGGTCGGTAGTTAATTAATCCTGAATAGGCACTGTATTGTTTCCTTCCAAAAATTACATTTGGGGTTCCCACATAAACATTCGCAACGAAAAATTTACCGCCAACGTTACACCCAAAATGTTTCCGAATTAGAGTAATGGAAACATTTTGGATTCATTGCCTCACGCTCTGTGGCTCACTTTGGTTGAGTCGCACTCTACGATGCTAGTAATCTAGAAGTCCGGAGATCGAATCTCGGCGTGGTCCAAAATTTCCGTACATGTGCACATAGGAAATATGTATATACACCGAGAAAAATAACGTCCCTTAAAATTAACTCGATATCCTTTTGAAATCGAGTTTCATTCCTATTAAATATAATCCTTTCCTTTTAAATATATATCGCTTTAATTCAAATTCATTCTTTTTAAATTAATGGGAAATCCTTTAAATCCAAATTTTCAATAGGAAATCTTTTTAAATTAATGGGAAATCCTTTAAATCCAAATTTTCAATAGGATTTTTTTTACACTCGCAGTTGGTCGGCAGTGTGGTAGAGCGATGTCACAATGTATGGTATAAATTATAAACGTCGTCCCGTATAGTCTGTGTGGTGTAGTAGGTAGGGGCGTTAGTCTTCAAATCATTGGGTCGCGGGATCGAATCCCACTGTAGGCAGGTAATTTATTATGCATTTTAGAGCGTAAAGAGGTAAATGAAATGTCGCCAACACCTATAGCGAGGTCAGTTATACAAAACTCATTTATAAGTAATTTTCACAGGGGAAGAACACCCTGTGAAAATTACTCCTTTTGGTGTAATTTAAAGTATACTTTTGAGTTCATGCATTTGGATAAATAATAAGAAATTTTTTTTAATTTTAAATAAAATGATATCCCTTTAAAACAAATAGTCCGTCCTTTTAAATTAAAAGGAAATCCTTTCGATTTATGGTTGTGACCTGATTAAATTGACACTGCATCACTTCAATTTAAAGTGGTTATAGATAGACTTTCAAAAGGAATATCTTATTAGTTCAAAGGGAAATCCGTTTGAAATAAAGGGATTATACAATGATTCAAAGGGAAACAAATATGAAGCAAAATCATATTTGAATCTTTTTGAATCAAATGCGTATTTTTTGAATTTACAGGATTTTTTTTCTCAGTGTAGTCCTTGCAACATTATATATGTACACTCCAAAATGATATGCAATGTAACGTTGACTCGAAATTGCCTATACACGGCTGAGTTAACGCACCATAGCCCCACATGGGGCTATACGGTACTGAGAAGAAGAAGGTTGAGGAAATTTCATTACTTTCGTCTGGGAATGATCATAAATTATTTTCGGCTTGCCAAGAAGCTGCTGAAGTTGTCAATCAGAATTATTCCAGCGACAACTTAGGCAGCTTTTTGGGAGGTGGTTTGGTACGGATAGCTGGAGGACAGAGTTTGAAAGGAAGTTCCTTATATGGAGACAAGGTAACCAGGAGACTACATCCTTTCCAAAGGGCAGTGTGAATGCAGATTTGAAACAGTATCTATCGTTTTTACAGTACTTTTTTAGAGGTACTTTTTTGTGAGGCTAGTAACCGTCTTAATTGCATCTTCTGTAGACAGCGCTCCTCTACTGTTTGTCAGAGAGCCATCTATTTTCATTTACTATATCGATAACAGTCTGTTATCTGTATGCCGTCGTCCACGACGTCTCGCGCCATCTAAGGCTCGCAAGCTCTAGCTATACAAATGCATTGGCTTATATGGGAAGCTCACGACGAGCGAGAGCTGTGCCGCTGTCAAAACACAACTAGCGAGACGTGTTTTCACACATGTGTACCACAACCCGCAAATTCACGGCTCGCGAGCCGTGTTTTACAGTGGCACGGCTCTCGCTTGCTCTCGCTCGTCATGAGCTTCCCATATAACCCAATGCATTTGTATGTTTCGAGCTTGCGAGCCGTTTTCGCGCCGTTTGAATGAAGCCTAAAACAGTTTTTATAGCTTTTTCTATAGGACTGTAATATGACGTCACGGGCTTTCAGATAATTTCGCAAACTTTTCTCGCCACCAATAGTTATAGTCTGGCTGGTCTAGCGGTTAGTGCGCGCACCATCGGTGCACAGGGTCATGAGTTCGAATCTCACCGTGGATCATGGTGTTTTTCCAACTCACGAGCTTGTGACGGACTATGATCTCACTCAGATGTTAAACGAGTACCCATTTATGGGGATAAATAACACTGCTGAGCGTGATGCTGATCTCATTACCTCAACAAAAAGCAGATAAGATCTTGGAAATAGGATGTCACTAACGCATCCTGCAGCCTTAGTCCAATGCTGGATTGTCGCGCCTGTTATTTATTTTATTAGTTATAGGTCAAACACGTTCTTCCCGTTTACTTCTATGAGCAACATGTTTGATCCGTAAGATAAAGGAAAAGAGGAGTTTCGGGAGGCAGACGTGGTGGTGTTGTTGTCGAAAAAGGAGCAGACAATGAACGAGTTTAACACTTCTTTTCAGATGTGTCGCGAGCCCTTGTCTAAATGCTAAAAAAGTTTGTTCTGCGGGTCCTTTAATCGGGTTTCTTTGATGCATTACCACCTTAAAACCTTCGTCGACTTTCAATATGGACTGTCTAACATTGGATCCGGTTTTTTATATGCTCTGCTTGTTGCGGAAAATAGATTTGCTTGGCGTAACGCTCACTAACGTGCCACTCCATAACTGGCGCCAGTGAGTCTCTAACAAATGCTAGGTCGATCATGGATTCCACAGCTCCCTTCCTAAAGGTGCTACTACCGCCCGAGTTCATAAGAAGCACATCTGCGTCCAGATGAAGCCTATAGCCGAAAATTGTGTAAACCCGCCACTTATAAATTGATAAGACTGATAAATTTGCAACATCAACAAAAGGAGTAATAATTAAATTTTCATCATAAATACGCTTGGGAGCAAAGAAATCGACCCACCCGAAACGCTGTGAAGACAGACATTGTGGGGGGAGGAGGGTGACGGTTTTTTATTTCATGGATTTATAAGGCGAGGTTAGGAGGAAAACTTATTAAAAGCACGCTGTCGTGGGATGTGAGCTAACGTGGGGATGGGAGGGGCAAAAGGATTTGCTTTAGGGGGCTTTCGACTTTATCTCGGGAATATCTCGGAAACGGTGAATTCTACCAAAACGATTTGTATGGCAGTATTAAAGCCCATTTAATTTCCTATAAACTTCTTCTAACATTCATGTGTCGAATTCCTAACGGTTCCCCCGATATTGTAGTTTATTGAAATCCGAAAATCGACCCACTCCAAACGCTGTGCTTTAAAACACAAGAACTCAAAAACTGAAATTGGAGGGGAAAACGTTTTAACTCAATTTAATAAACAATGTTTTTTTTATTGATTTTACAGAGTTAAAAACAAAAACAGACAGACTGTTTATTATTTTTAAGTTGGTTGGTTGGTAAAAGTGGTGTCATAGGCAGAGGCTAGCCAAAAGCCCAATTAGCGCATAAAGCGCCGTTTTGAAACCACAAACTCCGTGAAGTTTAACTAGTGTATATGATGAAGGTTAGCTAATGAATTTAGGAGTGCGGAGGTGCCTTGAACCAGCCAGTGTTATTTAGTAAGTACAGCAGCTTCCCTAGTTTCACAATAGCCGCATCCTCCAAGCCTCCCAGAAAAGCCCTACCGAGCGTCCTATACCGGGCTCTGGCAAGACCCGGGCATTCACACAGAAAGTAAATCAGGGTTTCTCTCTCATTTACATTACCGCAGCTACGGCAATGCGTGTTGTAGGGGATGCCCGGCCTGGCAGGAAGGAGCCCCATTGGCCAGTGCCCCGTGATAACAGCAGTAAGCTTGGCGATATCTCTACGCGGTTTATTCAGAATCTCAGACGTGGTTTTCCAGTCGTAGAAGGGCCACATGCTTCTTGATATGACGCAAGTCCTCAGATTTCGCCAGTTGGAATTAGCATCCCTTATATAGTGTGGAGATCTTACTCTTAACATAGCTGCCATCGGGACGCAAACACGTTCCGCATGAGAGCTGTCAAGAGTGGCTCCCATTTTGGCCAGTTCGTCAGCCATTTCGTTACCCTCTATGTTCCTGTGTCCGGGTACCCAGAATAGGGTGATTCATTGTCGTGTGCCAAGGCTGGTTAATGCTTCTTCACATACTTCAACAACCTTGGAGGTCGTCTTCACCGATTGTAAACCCATGATAGCAGCCTGACTATCTGAGCAGATGGCGATATTCTGTTTGCTTTGTATGTTCCTGAGAGCATGACAAGCCTTCATGATTGCAAGCATTTCTGCTTGAAAAATGCTGGCTTGATCAGGAAGACGGTAATATTCAGAGATACTTAGTGATCTGCAGAAGATTCCAACACCCACGCCACAATCCATTTTAGACCCATCGGTGAAGAAGAATGTGATGTCAAAAGCCTTGACCACCTCACTCTCTTTCCACTCACCACTAGTTGGGAATTTGACATCAAAATTCTTCCCCAGCTTAGTTTTGGCACTTTGAGAACCGTTACAGCGTTGCGTACGTCTTGTGGGAGCTGGTTTAAAATATTGCTGTGGCCGTATGGCCCAGCACTCCAGCAGCTTAATGCTTTGAGCGTGGCTGCACTACATGCTGCCAGTTGGTTGATAAAAAGATCAATGGATAGAAATAGAAGATGCATTTTTTGAGTAATCGTGGTTAGAAAGGAAGCATTTGGGGGGGGGGGGTCAATTTTGTTTGTTCCCAAGTGTATTTTTCAGTGCAATTGTTTTAAAAGGCATGATTTTGATACAGATTTTTAGCCGCCAATATTGCATAGAAATCCGGCATGAATTTAATAATTTGTCGGACCGCACATTAATAGCATTCTATGTTATGTCTCCTTGTATGTACCTATGTATTTATTAAATACTTGCAGCGCATTAAAACCCTTGGCGTATAATCAAAAACACTAAAATCAAATGTACCTTTCAACTACATTTTTTCTAGCAAAGCGTTACAACTTCTGAAATAATTGTAAGGCCATTTAATATGGCTAGGTTAATGACATAACAAGAATTCACAATTGAAAAAATCAATTAAAATTTTACACACTTTATGCCTATACCAAAGCTAATATCATTTCAATAATAAATTTAATAAAAATATTATTAAGTATTTGAAGCACTCATATATGTCAGACAAATCTCATAACAAGTAAATCCGGAAGATTCATTTGGCGGACAAGGCAACGATCAACCTATACTAAGATTAGGCACTCCTTATAAGCGACCGATTGTTTTTTTGTAGCCTATCAGATCCCATCTTTATGAATGTGTTGAATTTCTTCTATCCATGCACAATCATATCGAGAGAAAATTACAGAACAGAGACTGATACATAATCCATCATAAGAACATGTAAGTGCGACAGAGAAGAAAAACTGAACAGAGCGCAAACTGAACGAAAATGTTTCGTTCAGTGTCCATTTACTCTCAATTTCGCTTTCGGGGACCCGAAAATGTCCGATCAATGAACAAATAGATAACCTCACTTTCCTTTAAATAATTTTTTGTTAAAATGTATGAGGTCAGAAAACTAACTAATCATAGAAATTAGATCTTTACATGAATCTACTATGTATTGATATAATTCTTACAAAACATTTCATTCAATATTGAAATTTAATTGGAGTCAAAACACTGGCTGAGAGCAATTTGCACTTCGCTCTTATCTGCTCTGAGCAAAGCCGAAGCATTGACAGCAACGAAGGAGATGTCAACTTGGCGTGTGTTGATGTGTAACCTAAACGAACAGAGTGGTAAACGCAAATACGCAAATCATTTTCCTGAAAAATAGCGTGTAATTCCGAAACATGGAAAGGAACTACAAAGAGGATCATCAAAATGAAATAGAGGCACTTGATTCGATCTATTGCGGCGAAGTGGAGAGTGAGTAACATGATCTATTGGGAAGAGGTCTTTGGTGTAATGGTACATTTTCTTTTCAGTTTTACAATCGGAGCCTCTTCACAAGTTCAAAATCCCCATCGCCACGGAAGAGTATAATGCCGCCGAGGATAATGGCCCGCCGAGGATAATGGCTTAGCATGCAGTCTTGTCTTCACATAAACAGAAAAGTACCCGGATGAAGCGGCGCCGGTTGTTGAAAGGACACGCGACAATTTCGAAGAAGACTACGAAGCTCGTTTGCTGGAACACATCAAAACTACTATCGAGGAAAATATTGGTATGGAAATGATTTTCTCTCTGGTGAGCGAGCAGTGCACAAGAGTGGCTGAACGTGCGATGGGATGAACACAAAACGCGACAAGAGGACGAACGTGAACGCAAGCTCCGCGAACAGGAAGAAGTCGAGCGGAAGAAATTCGAAGGCACACATGTTAATGTCGAAACGTTCATGAGTTGGAAGCTGAAATTCGAGGAGGAAATGGGTATTGCTTTGAAACGCGAAAAGGCTCTAAAGCAGTGGCGGCTCTTCAGGTGAAGTAGGTGAAGAGCCCAGCCCCTTCACTACAAAATATAATATAAAAAGGTCCTCTAATACTATTATTTTAAAAATATTAAAATTTGGGTTCTAACAATAAACAACTCCTCAATAAACAATCAATGAAAACCATAATCAAAATGTACATAAAATACATATTTTGTATATCACAAACCGAAATTTTTCTACTTCAAATTCAGCAGTTCCTCCCTTGCCCTTGCACAGCAAAATTTTTCCTATCCATAGAAAGATTAACAAGTGAAGAGGTAATCGTGTCTCAGCTCCACGCCTGCACTTCAGATACACGATTCTACTGCAACAATGTATTCAGCACGAAATGTGTACACTGGATTTTCTTAGCAAGTGAATAGCTTTTTGCCTGGATGTACCTGATCTTCACTTCCGTATCGTATGAGTTGATTCTTTGCGAGTTCTCTTGTGTTTTTTGTTGATGCAGAATTTTATTTGCACCCTAAAGCAAAACTCTGAAGACCCGTTGGACACATTCGAGCGAAAGGTTCTCCGAAGAATCTTCGGGGCCGTTTGCGAATGTGGTGATTGGTACATCCGGTATAACCATGAGTTGTATCAGCTGTATGTTGAGCAACATGTGCCGAAAATCGTGAAATAGCACCAAAAAGGAACGCGCATCGAGTGGACGGAGCCACATTGCGTGGACGACGGAGAGCTCGATGGGACCAATCAGTATGTGGGGACGCTCACCAGATGGCTTCTCGAACTGGAGGACAAGGTCGCGTGACCGCGACAATTGGAGGTCATCAATCCAGGCGCCGGGATATCGGGCCATAAAGAAGAAGAAGAATCTCGTGGCGATCAGGGCCTAATGGTCGGCATAGGAAATCAGTTCTGTTCATTCGGGAGGTATTACGTGTCCGATGTAGATGATGAACAGAGTGGGAAATAGCACCCCACTAATTGGAATGCGTAATTTGATTCTCCTAACCTTAGAACGGTTGCCTCGAAACTCGATGAACGAATATTTCTACCAACTAAATAAATCTTTTCTACAGGAAAATGCATATTCAGCAATTTTGCGATAAGTGGAGTGCACTGTAGAGAGTAACGTAATGAGAAGATCAGATCCAATGAAATTTTCTTCTCTCAGGGCTTGAGACGATAGGTCCTTTCTTTCAGATTTCTAAAAAGACATGTGTAGGCAGACACACAAAAAGGCAGCCGTCTGGTGAGCAGGCGTCCATGAGAAGGAATGTCTTCTGAAATTCTTATGAGATGAGCTACATTTGTCCAACATCGGGAAACTGTTGCGATTGCAATGGGTGGGACATGTACGATGGATGGAAGACGATTGCATGCCTGATTACAGCAATCATAATTACATCATTCATCAAAGTATTGATCTTTATTATGTTATCACTCAAAATAAAATTAAATTTAATCTGTTTTTATATTTATTTTATTTTATAAATTATATTCATATTTTATATTTTTAACTATAGAAATCAAAAATCAATTTGATAGTGACATCCCACTTACATCCTTTGCGGCTTTTTAGTGGAGGTTTGTATCATTTTCAATTTACTTTGCAACGATATTTCAATGGAAAGCTCCGGTGGCTCCGGATTTGAGTTCAGCACACCAAAAAAACATGAGCAATGATGAAAAAAAAATTCCCCATCAGATTATAGGGAGTTTAGACTGCAGACAAGGATCATTAAATCTACCTTATTTATTGATAAATATGCCATTAAAATGTCATGTTTTTCACTATTTTACTTAAACTCACAAAGAAATGAACGTTCGAAAATAATTAACGTTTATTTTCGTTTCCCGCCAGAAGATTAAACGAAGTGAACGAAAAATGTCACACATAGGGCAGCCCTCGTCAAGTTTTTCTGCTAATTCGGGATGGTGGCAGCCCTAAATTTGCCAAATGTCTCACCAATACATCCATAAAAGCAGGCTAAGCTACCAATACATGTCCAAAGATGGGATAATCAGCTGATTCCGAACTAGGTCCATCCCACTCACTCCAATGGAATTTTTCGCTTTAAAATATGCCAAATATGTGTGCGGCTGAGAATGCTGCATCCCTTTCTACGAAAAGTTTATATGGAGTGCCACCCCCTTGGACAAGGTTCACTTAAGTTTTTTTACTTGAATAGTACATACTTGATTTTTTTTTATGCAATTGAATACACTCGTATGTCTTCTTAGGTATACATAAACATCAAAACAGTCTCTTGTTAACAACGTCTAAGTGCCTTTCATCTCCGTCTTTCGGCCAGACTTTAAGTATTTGTTAGTTAGGTATCGATCAATTAAATTTAGAAAAATGTGTTAATTAAACACATAAATATTATCCAAGAGCTTTTCAAGGTTTAGAAATACAAATTCTTGCATTATTTTGTTATTTGTGTTTCTTTCACATCCAATCGTCGCGGTTTTTCTAGTATACGTAAGCTAGTTGTACATCTGTTACGTATCTTAGCATTTATTTCGATTTCCAAAGTAGTAAAAGAAAAGAAAAGTTTGAATCAACGTGACTTTGTCATTACTATGTGATACGAACTGGTCTAATATGTCTATGCCTACCAACGGCGAGGTATTGTACACGAAAAAGGTGCGAAAATCATCTCCAAAGTAGGGTAACCTTAACGTCTTGGGTGTCTATGAACAAATATTTATTTTGTACCTACATACATATATACTAGACGAGAGCAATATTGGATGTGTAACATTTATTTGTACACATAAATGGACAATGCTCGCAGTTTTTGATATGGGACTGCGCTCGTTGATTTTGAACATACATATTGACTAATCGCAATTAAAGCTTGGAAGTTATGTCACTGCAATGCAAGTAATCTAGTGCATACGAGTACAATCAATTAGTAGTAGTGTAGTATAATTATAGATCTACGGGTTTGAATAGAGCAGAGAGCACAGAAAAATTAAACAGTTCGAACCAAAAAAAAAATATTTCGTCCAGTGAAAATGAAAATCGAGTTATACATACAACAGAAAAATGGGACGTGGTCCCACTTAAAATAAAATTTCATTCCTAGAACTAAAATAGTTGCATTTAATTGTTTAAAAAAATTTTTTTTGGGTTTCATAAAGGATTTTAGATGGCTCCCATTGCCACCTTTGCCTTTTTCTCTCATACCAATCCAGGTGAAATAGTTACCTTTTATGATTACCAGAATACTTCTCATGTAGTAGTCATTACGTGATTTGAGATTGCAAAATGTGGTGCGGACTTTTTTTTTGGTTATGTTTTTTTGGGGTGTGGAGCTCGAATCCGGACGATCCCAATCGAATTTCGTACCGAAAAAGGGCCAAAAATCACAAAAAACCCAAAATGTCCGGAGTTTTTCCGGTTTTTGGCTTATAACTCCGAAACTGTGCATTTCTGCGAAAACGTGTCCAAATATGATTGCGGTTCAAACGCGACATTAACATTCTAAATGCGTTAAGCGGAATCGCTACAATTGATACCTAGTCTTTTTATACCCTTCGCTCATAGAGGGAAAGGGTATATTAACTTTGTCATGAAGTTTGCAATGCATTGAAGGAAGCATCTCCGATCATATAAAAAGTATGTATACATATATGATCAGCATGACTTGGTGAGTCGATTGGGCGATGCCCGTCCGTCTGTCTTTCTGTCTGTCTGTTGCGACGCATTTTACTCGGCCAATTTAAGGCTATGAAGCTGAAATTTTGCACAAATACTACTTTTTGCTGCAGGCAGTTTGTATGTTCGAATCGGTAAAATCGGACATGGGCTGCCATACAAACCCAACTCCCAAAATTACCTTCTTCTAAGAAAAACTTTTTTATTTGTGTACCAATTTTAACCAAATTTCACACAAATATGTTTCTATTGATAACACAAAACATATGCAAGAATGGATCAAATCGGACGATGGGGTCATGGGGCTGCCATACAAACTCAACTCCCCATTTTGGTTCTTCTAAGAAAAAACATTTTTATTTGTGCGTGAATTTCAACCAAATTTCACACAAATGTATTTTTACTGATGATACAAAACATATGTAAGAATAGATCAAATCGGACCGGGGGCCATGGGGCTCGCATACAAGCACATCCCCCCAAATTAGGTTCTTCTAAGAATATATAAGAATAAGAGACAAGTATCAAACGAACGTTACGTTGCCATTACTTATGCACCAAACATTACAAATAAGTTAAGAGAGAAATTTGACAAGGCCAATTTAAAATTAGTCAATACTAACCCCAATAAACTGAGTTGTCTATTCGGTTCGACAAAGGACAATCCAAGAGCGGAGCGGAATATACGAAATAAAGGGCTCTTCTTGTGAGGAGATCTACTCTGTAAGTCTTTTTTCCAGTAAAATTTTACTAGGCTGATTCTAGTGCATAAAATGACTTACAAAGACCACATAGAAGCAAAAATCCTGAAGATGGATAAAAACATTCGCTCCTTATACCCTTTCATAAATAGAAATTCGAAAATGAGCTTATATAACAAAATTCTCCTTTACAAAACTGCAATGCGACCAATCATGATCTACGGAGCCGCGGTATGGGGAAAATGTGCACAGTGTCATAAAAATCGATTACAAGTAACGCAAAATAAATGTCTTAAAATCATCTTGAATGAACGGTGGTGGTTCTCTACAAATCGACTACATTTGATCACCGGAGTCTGTTTAATCAAAAAAATGATAGATAAGATTCACTCGAATTTTCTTCTTGGCTTAACAGATAATACTTCCATGTCACACCTACCTTCTGCTTAAAGCATACTCATTTTATTTTTACTTATTATTTTAATTTTAATTTAGTTTTTAAGTTAGTTTTTAAGTATAGTTAGCTTTAATTTAAACTAGATAAGGTTTTTTGAAAATTTTCCTTATAAATTAAATAATAAAATGAAGTGGAATATTTACTCAGCATAAGCTAATGATAAAATCAAAGATGAAAAGACTCATGCAGTCTGTAGCTCTTAAGTATAAATTGTATTACACAACTATTTGAATTCAATAAAGGAACATATCTATTTATCTAAAATGACTAGCGCTTCTGAAAAAGTAGAACTGGTATCCACTATTTTTAACTAGATTGAATGTAAAATCCAGTGGCGTGGCGTGAGTTTGGAGCAGAGGGAAGCAGTCTCAAAAGTATGACTCTTAATTAATGTTCAAGTACTCACCCAGACATGAGAAGGAAATCTTAATTTATGAAATAAAAATGACTGAAAACTAAACAAAAAATATTCTGAAGTATTAAGAAGACGCAAGTCTTATCTACAGTTTTTTCTATTACAATATTCGTCTTTTCTATTACAATAAAGAAGAGGGGCATGAAATTTAGTTTACGACCGATTACCATACCTAGCAAGGATACATACAAAATTTCATAAAAATCGGTCCAGCCGTTTCGAAGGAGTTTGTAAAACAAACTTTTTGAGGAAAATTTTATATATTAGAGGAAAGATCATATCCTTAAGCCGGTTCGATTTCATTTAGTACACGTATAAAAATTTAAAGCGTATGAGTCGAATATGTTTAATCACTTACTGTACAAAATAGTAAAATAACGATAAAAAGAAGAGGAGGGCACTTCGGGGCATGAAATATAATTTACGACGGATTACCATACCTAGCAAGGATATATAAAAAATTTAATTAAAATCGGTCCAGCCGTTTCGCAAAGATCATATTCTTAAGCCGGTCCGATTTCATTTAGTACACGTATAAAAATTTAAAGCGTATGAATCGAGTAGATTTGATCACTTACTCTCACAAAAATGGAATTTCGATATTTACCACCACTTCCTTTGATATTTTCAAAAAATGTTTGGTCCATAAACCTTCTCAAATGTAAGACGGATAAAACAAAAAAAGAATCATCCAAATCGGTCCAGTGGTTTAGAAGTTTACTGGCAACAGACACAAATACACGTCCATTTTTATATAAATAGATAGAAGATAAGAAGGGTAAAATCGATCGAGTCGAGTGTTTTTGAAACGAATGGAATAAAATATAATGTATCCACATAACTGGATTAAGTCAAACGAAATCTAGTAAAATTCACTGGATAATAAATTGGACTGAACTATCAAATTAACCAGATTATCTAGTTAAGTCCAATGAAATCTAGTAACATTCACTAGATAATAATTGGATTAGACTATCAAATTATAGATGATCTCATAAAATCTAACGAAATCCAGTAAACTTCACTAGATAATCACTAACTGGTTCCCTAGAATTCTAGTTGTTATAAGGTCCTAGATTATCAATTTATTTTACTAGTTTTTTATCGAAAAACATTGCTGGAGTTCTAGTAAAAAAAATCCTAGATTCGAAAATCTAGGAGCTTACATCTAGTTGCCGTTTACTGTATATTCTAGTTGAAAAAATCTTACTGTGTATATAGGACAAACGAAACGCGCGGTTCATTTTCGTTTCGCCGAACACATGCTATCTATAAAGAACAAAGATATGCGCTCAGCTATAGCATCCCATGTTTATGATCTCGATCACGCTACTCTTCACAAAATTAACTCTTTTGACGAAAATGTTAAATTAATCAAGAACATATCGAATCCACAAAACCTCGACGCATATGAATCGCTTTTCATTAGTATACATCGGATAATTTAATGAATTTATGCAACGGTGCAATTGAGTCCCCTATCTTTAATATAATCAAGCCAAAGAAACCACGACATCCAAATTAATATTTAATTTATACAATAATTTTTATTTAATTTTTTAACTTGTTTGTTTCTTTTGTCTTATTTAATTTTATAATTTCTACGTTTGTTTGTTACATAATTTATTTACTTAGGGCGGAATTCATAGTCCTTACTTTTACTTAAGGGAACCCTTAAGGGAATCCTTATTAATTTTGCGATTCAAAGTCATCAATACAATAAATTCAATTTTGATACTACTAGATAATTTTTGTATATTTTGTTTGTCAATTACTATAATTGGGCTCCTGAATTAAATTATTTAATTGAATGCGGCAATGCCTTCATAAGTGACGTTTTGCATTCCCTATGAATTCCGCCCTGAGTAAATATTTTTAATTGCCCACTTATTCCAACCAAACCCCACACAAATATTGTTTTGTCGACGCAATGGTACTTCTGTGAAGACGAAATGAAAGAATGGGGGAGGGGATTAAACACAAGTCGTAGGTACGCCCCAAAAAACTTTTAGTTCAAAGCGAGCGAAGAGGTATCCAAATTTCGGCCGCGTCCGAAATTAGCCTCGGTCTCGTTTTTTACAATCTAGCCTATTCGAATAAATACGAATACAAAATGATTTGGAACCATTTGTATAGGAAACCGATTTGTTAATTTTAAATTTAGTGAAATTGCAGACACGACATAACGTCTCCATATATCTATTACTATCAGTAGTACTGTCGAATTTACATATCGTAAAAATCTTACAATGTCTACTGTCGTTGTGTATGTTTATTCTAAATTTAATAGCCATACGAAAACGTTTCAAGTTTATTAGCACACACAAAGCTTGCTCTTTTGTATTAGGTATGTAAATGTAATTAATAATTACACATTTTGTTATTTATTTATCAGCCAGCTGATAAAATACGATATGAGCGAGCAACAAGTAGCAATACTGTAGCTTTACAGAGCTTATGTTGACGACAACACAAAAGGTCTGATAAAAAAATCGTCGAACGTTAATACCTATACATATTGGCTTTACAAATAAAAATTACACGCTAACTTTCTACAAATAATGAAAATTCTGTGTGCTGTTCTCATAATGTATGTAAATGTTTCTAAAATGTACTGTACTATGTACATATGAGTATTATGTGGCAGCACACTTGGTTTATGGAAGCTTATGATAGTACAGTATTTAATTTAAAGACACAAAACGGCCGTTTACTTAAAAAAATACGTAATGGCTGAAATTTGCTGGAGATGTTAGGGGACATGTCTTTTATCTAAAACTGAGTTTTCGTATTCGTGGGGGTGGAGGAAGTTGGAGTATATTGCCTACTTATACAGTCAAACCTGTTAATCGGACCACTCTATAATCGGACCACCTTCTAATTGAACCACCCTAGATCAATTTTATTTGGTTTTTCATACAAAATAACCTTTATAAACGGACCACCTCTTAATCGGACCATGGACCACCGTCGGTGACTCTAATTGGATGGATCAGTACTAGAAGAACCTCCACAATCGGACCAACCACTGGGTAAATCTTCAAAATCGAACCAAAACTACAAATAGATAACTTTATTTGCCTGGAGCAGTACGACTAGTACGAGGTAAATTTCACCACACGGAACAACAGACAGTTACAAGACAATTTGGCGAGACATTTTGTTCTTCAAAGAAAAAAATCTTAGAAATTGGGTGCATGAAGTGGCGAGACAATTCTGGAGTTTCTGCGACAAGAAGATGCCAGTGAAGTTAAAGAGCAAGTAATACAAAACGCCTGAGAACCAAAGGAATCGAGGATTGATAGAATCCTGATCCAGTATTGGGAAATGGGGAATCCATTAGGAAACTAATTAAAAAAATCACAAAGCAGTTACGGTGTTGAGCGATTTCAGAACATTAATTGCATAGTGCGTAGGTGACCTTTGTACAAGTCCAATGTTCATCAATAAGTGGTCTAAATTTCCAATATATATTGCAACGTTTAACAATTATTTTCTTCATTCTTTTCTGGCATCCCTTGGTAATCGGACCACCTGCTAATCGGACCGAATTTGATCGGTCCCGTTAGTGGTCCAATTAGACAGGTTTGACTGTATGCGAATTTTGCATTTTTCGTTAATATCATTCTTACTGTTGACCCTACAGTAAAGTGATGTATAGGAGTTTTGTTTCTAATCAAATTATCTATCCTACGGTACCTACGTTAATTTCATCGGTCAAGTAGTTCCGTTATAGTGACCAGTTAAAGGTCAAAATAGAACCAATAATGGGAATATTTTACATAAATAAAACATGTAATGGCTGAAATTCGGTGGAGTCGTTAAGGGATGCGTTATAAATTTATATCTGGAGTTGCGTATATATCAGGGGGTAGTTATAGTAAATTGCCTACTTATAGGCTAAATTTGCTTTTTTTGTTTGAGAAGAGTTATTTCGTGTGCCTGTAAAACTGGTTGTGGAAAAGTATGGGGGTGTCGGAAAGCAGGATTAAAGTGCTCTCCAATTTGAATGGTTTGTTGTGGAAACGCGTGTAGCAATATAACTGACTTTTCTACTCTTACGGAAAACGACGACTTCCTCCATAACGATGGGCTTTTTTCATCGAACCCAGAAGGATACGAAGCTGGTCACAATTGTAGCGCAAGCAATAATGAATCCGGAAGAGAGGAAGAAAATCAATCTAAGAAACCAAAATTGAGGTAGTCAAGTCATATATTTATGTTGTTACATCAATAAAACTCCAGTGACTATGTGAAAAAATTATTTTTTTTTTTGGAACGATCCCTGCGACTGCGCCAATCGGCCTAGCTTGATTTTGGTCTCGTTTAAGAGATAATAATTCAATCAGCAAGAACACACATTTATACAACTTGTTATAGCGAAGTTTTTAGCAATCACTAAATACGCATTTAAATAGGCAATTTACCCCAACTTTCTCCAACCCCACTAATACGAAAACTCAGTTTTAGACAACAGATTCGCCTCTTATCATACATCAAATTTGAGCTATCACGTTTTTTTTTAAGAAAATATCCATTTATTGTACTGTTTTGATCCTTGACTGGTAACTACAACGGGTTTACTTGACCTATGATATTGATCAAGGTACCGGTGAATAGATTATTTGATTAGAAAGAAAACCTCTACCATTTCACTTAAGGGTCAACAATAAGAATGATATTAAGCAAAAACGCAAATTTAACCTATAAGTAGGCAATTTACTATAACAATCGCCTCCCATAAATACGAAAACCCAGATATAGCTTTAGGACGTATCCCTTAACATCTCCACCAAATTTCAGTCGTAACATGTTTCACTTAAGCAAAATATTCTCATTATTAGTGTTATTTTGCCCTTTAACCGGTCATTATAACGGAACTATTTGGCCTACGATATTGACTTAGGTACCGTTAAATAGACAATTCGATTAGAAACAAAACTTCCATACATCACATTACTGTAGGAATACCAGTAAGAATACTATTAAGGAAAAACGCATAATTCGCCCATAAGTAGGCAAATTACGACAATTCGATTAGAATCAAAACTTCTACACATCACTTTACTGTAGGAACAACAGTAAGAATGATATTAAGGAAAAACGCAAAATTCCCCTATAAGTAGGCAAATTACAATAACTTCCCCCACTCCCACAAATACGAAAACTCAGATTTAGACTTAGGGCACGTTGCTGAACATTTCCACCAAATTTCAGCCATTACGTATTTTTTTTAAGTAAAATATACCCGATTACTGTACTAGTACAGTATTTAAAGACACAAAACGGCCGTTTACTTAAAAAAAATACGTAATGGCTGAAATTTGCTGGAGATGTTAGGGGACCTGTCTTTTATCTAAAACTGAGTTTTCGTATTCGTGGGGGTGGGGGAAGTTGGAGTATATTGCCTACTTATAGGCGAATTTTGCATTTTTCGTTAATATCATTCTTACTGTTGACCCTACAGTAAAGTGATGCATAGTAGTTTTGTTTCTAATCAAATTATCTATCCTACGGTACCTATGTTAATTTCATCGGTCAAGTAGTTCCGTTATAGTGACCAGTTAAAAGTCAAAATAGAACCAATAATGGGAATATTTTGCTTAACCTTCCGATGCTCGAACGTCTATCGTGACAAGGATGATCGCGCGTATGTCTCACATACGCATACTTTGTTCAATGTTATTTGTCTAGAATAAAATCGAAGACTCTTTCGGAAAAGGCAAGAAATTACTCAGGCATTTATTCCAATGAAGTTTAATGAAAAGTGGGGTACTTAGGAATTGGTACAATCGAAGAAACTTTTATTTGAAGGTTCAGTGGGAATGACTTTTGAAGCAGTTTCAAGACAATTATTTGTTACATAATTATCTGAACCTTTAACAAATGAATAATTTGCAATTACATATAATTGTGTTTTGGTCGCCGGGTTCAAGCCTATCCTGTGATGTTTTTTGTATTTTTGAAATACCTACACGGAGAGAAAAAATGTAGTGAAAGGTATTAAAACTGTAATAAAAACTATTGCATTTGTAATGATTTTCGACCCTATTTCAACTGATGTAAAAGTTATTAGATCTGTAATGAAAAATGTCATTGCGCTGTAATAAAATTAACATTTGGTTGGTAATAAAATTTGCCAGGAAAATAATTTGGCAATAATTGAAAAAAATACAAAAAGTGATTTTTTAATTTTTTAATTTTTTTTTTATTTTTACCTTTTTTTATTTTTCATTTCTATTTTATCCTTAACTTCTTTTCCCTATTTTAACTCTCATTATTAGTGCTATCTTGCCCTTTAACCGGTCGTTATAACGGAATCATTTGACCTACGATATTGGCTTAGGTACCGTTGAATAGACAATTTGATTAGCGCTCTCATGCACTAAACTTGTGCAGGCAAGCTGGATTTTTTTTAACGGCCTTTTCTGGTTAACTGGACGTAAACTAACACAAAAATATTATTTTTTTTTTTCAAAAATGACCATGGTTTCTGGCTTTTATAAAATGTTGTACACATACAACATGGCGCATTAATGGAGTATAAAAATGGATTTTCCCACGGTACAATAATATTATCTAGACTTGTTTTTAAAGACATTTTTCAAAAAAATAACTATTTAATTTTTCCCAAAAATACTTGAAATTAGTAAATTAAGGATCATTGATAGTCAGATTATTGTTTTAACAGTAAAATATAGAAAGGTTTTCACCCAGGGGTAAGTTTCTGGACACTAACGATACTCCGGCAAACGTTTTAGCCGAGACGGTGTCATTTGTAAGGGAGGTAGCGGAGCCTTTGGTACGATATGACCCATTTTCAATAGCGTCCATAGTTATACTCTTGCCAACATGGAACGAAAATTGCAAAGCACTTGCATCATTATTTCCTTTATCATTTGATATGGGCATTGGACATAACACCAAGTACTTCATGCGCCATGTTGTCTACAAACCACGGATGAAATGTAGCCCCTAAAAGCTACCTAAAACCAATTTTTAATATTTTTTTGAAGTAAAAAGTGCTAAAAGTAAATACTCTTTGTCAATGTCATTTAAATTCAATTTGGACTATAAACGATTAAAAATTTCTGAAATTTTTGTATAAAAAGCCGTGAAGTTCGGAAATGGATGTGCCTCATTTCGTCACGTTTTATAAAATCACTTAATCAACTGAGATTTGATTCTAGGAAATTCAACCCAGTTTTATTTCCTTTGTAATAGTAAGGACTAAGTACGAGTGACTTGCAAACGTCTTTTTAAATAGAATTGACAAAGAAATTTACGAAAAATTTAGAATTAAATGATTTTTGCCCTTGAAAATTTCCTATTTCTTTCCACCTATTTCCCTAAATCTACTAATATCGAGGAAAAATCTTCCAACAAAGCGCTAAATATTTCCCCAAAGATATTGAAATTAGAAAATTCTACCGAACTATCTCCTAGATATACGCAATGCAAATAGCGAAGCACAAAAAAGAAGAAAAAATGGAGAAACATGTTTGTATTAATACCACCTCAAAATATATCCACCTAAAAACGGTTCCTGTATATCTGCAAAAATTATTTTGATACTTTCATTTTTGAAAAATTGCAGTAAAGAATTGATAGAATGATTTTACCCATAAAATTTTCACTTTTTCTAAAAAATAAAAATAAATTTCTCAGTAGGTCCAGCCTATTGGGTATAGAATATGCATATTGTACGATAGTAGGTGCCGACAGAAGGGTTAATTCTAAATTCGTTGATAAAAATTCCAATCCATATGAATTAACTAAATGTTTACTATTCGAATGCTATATGTAAGTTTTGGTGTATGTCACTCAATTCAGGCACGTAGCAAGGGGAGGGGTCCATGGGGTCCGGACCCCTCCCGAAATGTTTTCAATTATAACGGAATTTTTAAAATATCAAAATATTCAGGTGGTAATATTTTTTTCTCTAAATTCTGTGGGACTGAACATCATAAAAAATATCCGACATGGAAAATTGGTTTAAGGGAGGTTTTCTTTTCAAAACTAGATAAATCCGAATATCAATACACACTTCTCTGAACACAACCCTTCAAAATAAATTGCACGGAATCTATGCAAAAAATGTCTGTTGTCGAAAATTATTATTCACTCTGATTTTATTTATTGGACGTATGGACGTGTTATCATGCGAGCTTGGAACTTTAAACTTTCCGCTGCGCAGGTTCTAAGCATTGCTACAAAAATAGAGAATGCGATAAAATAGTCTTTAAACAGAGCTTTTTTTTTCAAGGAAAAAAATTTTCTTTGAAAATTTTGACTAATATCAATCGTGAAGGTACGTGATGACTTGTGTTTTTTTGTTATAAAAACAAAAATAATTACATGAGATTATCGGCCCTTTGGATCGAGTGAAAGATAAGCTCCCAAATCTTTTGCGCATGGCGACTGTTGGACTAAACGGAAGCTTAGCTCTCGCTCGGCTAAGCTAATCGCGGAGATATAAAGGTACATGAAGCCCGTAGATAAAGAATGAAGTGAGAGTTTGCATATGTTACTTTTATTGAAAAACGGAATATATACGCCTGCTTTAATAGTCTGTGCAAGTAATAGTTATCTGACCAAAAACAACAAAGTTGTAAAAGTTACCCCGCCAAAGAAAAATTCATCTGCCGCAAAAAGAATACATATCACTCCAATCCGCCGCTCATATGTAATTTTGTTTTAGGTGTAAATGCTGGAGAAGTTTAAATGTACAGGACTACTTCCTAAAGTAATTTGGTGGGAGCCGTCAAAGTGGCACTGAGTAAAATGTTAATGCTCCCACCAAATTACTCTAAGAAGTAGTCTCGTACATTT
The DNA here is from genome assembly GCA_949715475.1 of Microchrysa polita. Taxonomy (NCBI): domain Eukaryota; kingdom Metazoa; phylum Arthropoda; class Insecta; order Diptera; family Stratiomyidae; genus Microchrysa; species Microchrysa polita. The sequence continues at coordinate 15,777,808 of OX454421.1, read as the reverse complement.
AAACTTCTCCAGCATTTACACCTAAAACAAAATTACATATGAGCGGCGGATTGGAGTGATATGTATTCTTTTTGCGGCAGATGAATTTTTCTTTGGCGGGGTAACTTTTACAACTTTGTTGTTTTTGGTCAGATATCATATATTTTTGCATACTTAAATAGCCACCTAATATTTTTGTTTTGGGATCCTGATGTCCCAGTATCCCAGTGTCCCATTTTCCTAATGTCCTTATGTCCCAATGTCCGCATGTGCAAATATCACAGTGTCCCAATGGCCTAATGTCCGAATGTCCCACTAATCTAGTGTTCTAATGTCCCAGTATCGCAATATCCCAATGTCCCAGTCTTCCTGTGTCCCAGTGTCCCAGTCTCCCACCTAATGTCCACCTAATGTCCTAATATCCCGATGTCCCAGTGTCCCAGTGGTCAGTCGCCCAATGTCGCACTATACCAGGTGTCCCAAGGTTACAATAGCCAAATATCCGAATGTACCACTGTCTCAATGCCTCCATGTCCGAATTTCCCCAGTGTACCTAATTTCCCAGTATCCAAATGTCCCAGCGTCACAATGTCCTAATGTCTCGATGTCCCAATGTCTCCATATCCTAATGTCCCAATTTCCCAACGTCCCAATATTCCAATATCCCAATGTTCCAATGTCCTAATATCCCAGTGCCCCCATGTCCCAGTTTCCCAGTGTCCTAATGTCCCAATATCCCAATGTTGCAATGTCACAATGTTCCAATATCCCAATTTTCCAATGTCCCAATGTCCCAATATCCCGATGTCCCAATATCGCGATGTTCCAGTGGCCCAATGTCCCCATGTCGCAGTTTCCCCAGTGTACCTAATGTCCCCATATCCGAAAGTCCTAATGTGCTAATGTCCCAATGTCCTAATATCCCAGTGCCCCAATGTCCCAATATCATGATGTCCCAATGTCACAATATCCCGATGTCTCAGTTGACCAATGTTCCTATGTACCAGTTTTCCAATGTCCGATTGTCCTATTGTCCCAAGGTCTTCATAATGTCCCAATATCCTAATATGCCAGTGCTCCAATGTCCCAGTCTCCCAGTGTCCTAATGTCCCAATATCCCAATGTCCCAATATCCCGATGTCCCCACGTCCCAGTTTCCCCAGTGTGCCTAATGCCCCAATGTCTTAATTTCCTAATGTCCCAAGACCCTAATGTCCCAATTTCCTAATATCCCACTGCCCTAAGAACCGAGTCTCCCAAAATCCTAATGTCCCAATGTCCCCGTGTCCCAATGTCGCAGTGTGTTTTAAAAAATTGTCAATGCGATGAGCCGAAAGACGCAATTGTTGGAAATCTTTTGTTAACTTGACCTATTATTTTACCGTTATTCCATCCACTTATCTAAATGGAAGACATTGATTCTTTAGAAGGACCACCAGAGAATCATTCGTTCCAAATTTCATAAAAATCCCATCACGGGGAGAGACAGTAGAAGCAAGTCTTTCTGCAACTGTAGACTCGTCTGAAATTGGGTTACTCGCTTAAGTCTGTGAGGGTGAAAATTTCACGGTTTATTACATATATCTTACCCGTTATTTAGCCGATCGAAGATTTTTTTTGGAAAGGCACTAGAACAGGATATGTGGAATATTTTGGTAAACATTTTTTTTGGGGGGATGTTGCTTGGAAGGCTGTAGCCCTGTCAAACAAAAAAGCAAGTTGTCTCCGGTAATCATAGACTTGTTCGCTTTCGTTTTTTTTTCCTTTGGCGGACGAGACGCTCTCGCGTCTCTTGATGTAGTGAAACCTTTCTTTATGACCAAACGCTCAAGTTTTAACGAAGCAAAACAATTTTTAAGATACAAATGGTAAAAATTAGTTTTTCTAATTAGTCTCCCCTACACCACTGTATGCATTTTCGCCACCTCCCGGCAAGGTTTTGGATATCTTTTTCGTAAAAATCTCGCGGCTTTTCACGGACCCATTCTCGCACAAACAATTTTACTTCTTCATAGCTTTTGAAACTTTTAATGGAACTTTCTCAATTCGTTCAATGCTGTAGAAGATGTGTACAAACTTCCGAGCGCCAGAATTTATACTTAATATTCAGAGGTTTTAGCACTCATCTGCCTGAGTTTTTCGGTAGCCTAGCCGCCCATGAATATTTTCCCAATACTACTTACGTTTATGCCCAACTCCCCAGTCATGTAGCGTACAGTACTTCGTCAGTTTTCCACAATGAGTTTTTCAACGGTGGCGTTTTCATCGGTGACACTAGGTGGCGCGCACGTGGCAACTTTCCCTTAACTTTTCGGCCTTTTCAAAGCATTCATACACATGGGTTTTAGAGAGGCACTCATTTTGGAACTTCTCTAGTACTTTTTGATAAGTTTCCGCGGGTTTTATATTTGCTTTGACTAAAAAACAAATAATGATGCGTTCTGCAAAAGGCACTGGTACATCCTTTTCACTCATGATGGTTATAATTACACTAAAAAGTCAGGTTACGCGGTTCCAGCTATTCTCAACGTTTCACAACATACCAGTCTAATATTTAGTGTATCCACTTTTTCAACAATAAATTTGTCGCGCGTCTGAAAATTCCGTTGGACTGGACCCCTCCCGAAACAAAATCCTGGCTACGTCCTTGACTCAATTTCATTTAAAGTAAACCAAAACATGGAAAAAGTGTTTTAAAGTTGATGTATACTGCAGTTTACAATGGGAATGAAAGGGTTAATTATTATACCCTTCGCTCATAGAGTGAAAGGGTACACGGAGAGAAAAAAATTGTGAAATTTAATTAAATCCGTTGTAAATTTTACTAAATTGTAATTAATTTTGACCCCATCGCATTTGTAGTTAAATTAACTATTCGCGTTGTGAAAAACTTTATTACAAAGTAATAAAATTAACTTTCCTTTGTTGTAAAATTACACTACACAGTAGTAACAATTAATTGTTGATAATAACTAAAGCTATCAATATGACAGTTCGATTTTCATTACAAATTAATAAAGTTAACTATTTTTATTGTAAATTTTCACGACGAAAGTAGTAATAATTAACATTCAAAATGATAAAATTTCATCACATTTTACAGTAAATAAAAAAATCAAAAATTTTTTTTTTTTTTTATTTATTACATATCCACGGTGAGATTCGAACTCATGACCCTGTGCACCGAAGGTGCGCGCACTAACCGCTAGACCAGCCAGACTACTTTATTTATTACATACATTATAAAAATAAGAAAATTCACATTGTGAAAAGTTAATTATATGTAAATAGTTATCATATTTTAATTTAATACATACATCGATAATCCTAACTAAATTAAAGAAAGGTCTATCCAAACTTTCTATTTCTTCAGTGAATCACCTTTCTGCATACGAAGACTTCCGTCGAATTTATAAGCTTCTATTTATATTCGTGTTCTCTCCTAGATAGAAAAACCAACCAATTAAATTTGGAAAAATAAGTCGAACTCGGTATAAAAAAACATTGGGCTAAGCACTGTATTAAAATGAATTTATAAATGACCTTAATATATGTATAATGAACCCCGCCTTCATTAACAATTTGTACGGTTAGTCTGCGTCTGTTTTGAATAGAAGTCCTAAATTCTTGTTCTGGCTCCACCAGTTAATTCAATGGATTTCCTGTATTTAAGAAATAATTTTAATCAGAAATATAAAAATAAACGTAAAATGGTACATATTTTTTACTTACCATAGATTACGCGGATGAATTGAGGGAAAATCCTGCAATTAAAATTTCACGACACGACACCAGACTTCAAACAAAAATATTTTTATTGACATTTCGATTTTAACTAAAATTCGGTGAAATGTATTGTATCTGTAGTTAAATTTTACTAGAATAGAGTGTAATAAATATTTTCATTACAACGTAATGAAAATTGTATTAGGAACAGATATGTATAGTTCACAACATTTTGTAGTAAACCGTTACAAATTTATTGATATAATGTAATGAATATTAATTAATAAGTTTTTAATGAATTTTATTACTCGTTTTAATAAAATTTACTACAGAAATTTCTCTCCGTGTATATTAACTTTGTCATGAAGTTTGTAACGCATTAAAGGAAGCATCTCCTACCATATAAAAAGTATACATAAATGATCAGCATGACTTGGGGAGTCGATTGGAGCATGTCCGTCTGTCTGTTGCGACGCGTTTTACTCGGCGGGTATTGAAGCTAGCAAGCTGAAATTTTGCACACGTGCTTCTTATTGTTGCAGGCTGTTTGTATGTTTGATTCACCCAAATTGGATAACTGGGTCATGGGGCTGCCATACAAACCTAGCTACCCAATTAGAGTTCTTCTAAGAAAAACTTTCTTTTTTTGTGTACCAATTTAAACCAAATTTCACACAAATGTGTTTCTATAGATAACATAAAATATATGCAAGAATGGATCAAATCGGACCATGGGGTCATGGGGCTGCCATACAAACTTAACTCCCCAAATTAGGTTCTTTTAAAAAAAACATTTTTAATTTGTGCACCAATTTCAACCAAATTTCACACAAATGTATTTCTATTGATGACACAAAACTTATGTAAGATTGAATCAGATCGGACCATGGGGTCATAGGGCTGCCATTTAAACCAAACCATGGGGGGTTTGGTTCTTCCAAGAAACATTTTTTACACCAATTTCACAAGACCTTGAATTAATGTGTCTTTATCAAAGCAACTAAAAAGTTCGAAACGAATGGAATCGTACTGTGGGCTCATGCTCCGGCAACCCCAATAAAATTTTCCGAGTAAATGTTTTTATTTGCCCACTTATTTCAGCCAAGCCCAAAACTTTAGTTAATACGGAAGAAAAAGAATGAGGAGGGGGATTAAATACAAGTCATAGGTACGCCCGAAAAAAACTTTGAGCCCAAGCGAAGGGTATCCAAATTTCGGCAACGCCCGAAATTAGCCTCGGCCCCCTAGTTTTTTCTTTTTATTATATCGAAATTCAAATGAACTATAACTACCAAAACAAGCCATTAATTACCATACACACTTGAAAGTGTGAACATTATTAACTTCCAATTTGAAATTGACCTACATTTCTAATTGAAAACAAAAATTCAATTTCGGAACATCATAAATATAACTGAACAGGGTTCATTACGTGTATATACAATACATTTAATTAAAATTTCGGGTCATTTCAATTGTCACCATTTCGAATTTGGTAACTATTGCAAGCTATTTGACTACCCAAAAAAATGAGTGTTATACAAAAACGTCGCCGCACGAATGCACAATTGCAATCTGGTTTTAGTTGAAAGCATTATTCGAAAAATTTAGTTGGACTATTTAAATTAAATGCAAGTGTGAATGCTTTTTTAATTTGGTCAACGAAATTTAAAATCTGTATTTGGAATAATTATGTTGGTCACATAAATTCGTAACTGTAATTAAGTGCAAGACACATGTATAAACATTCCATTCGTTCACATGTACGTATGTATTTAAATCATTCATTGTAATGGGTCTGCCTGCAAAAGCGAAGAGAACAAGACCCAGAACGAAAAAAAAATAATTTGAATATAATTTATTTGGAAGTATGAATTTTTCCTTGCCATCCTCCTCACGTACCTCCACGAAAATAAACGGTTTCAATTCCTTGTCTTGTTCTTTTTGCAGAATGACTCAGTAACAAATTTCCTTACCACCTGTGCCATAATAATCACTTCCTATTCATAAACAACCATCATCATCCTTATCCGAATGACGACCATTATAAATGCCACTGCAATTCCATTAATGAATAGTGTGTTGCTGAAGCTGTAAATGGACTAGATTTGTTACTTGTAACAATAGCCGTATAGTTGCTTAGTGAATGATAGGACGTTCCATATACTTTTTGTTCCATTTGAATCCATAGTCATTAACTAAAAGAGATTGTACTTAAAAACAACCAAGATAAACATACACTTTCATGCGCTTATCACAATTATTGTATCAGGTTTCCATGCTCCTTTTGAAATACTCAAATCAGCAGCAAGGACTCTCTTCACTCAGTCTATATACTCTTGTAGTTGTGACTGAAGTTTTTGCACTCTTGAGTCTCACCAGCTAATGCGATAAATGTTTATTACAACAATTTGATGGATTAGCTCGTTATCGTCTTAGTCATTACCATTAGTATACAAGAGGTGGAATCTTGATTTGGACCAATCTACGGGTATGATGATAGACAGGATATTTCCGATTTGTATACAAAAGCGGAAGCTTTGTAATCAGTTGCGGAAATAGCAGATGTTTGTATTGTTAAGCATGATGGAAGTAAGGTGTTTTATAAGGGGGCTAAGTATATTATGACGTGTTATAAAGGATTCGTTGCTTGAAAACGTTGCTAACGTTAGTTAGTTAGTTTTTGTATGAACTACCACATCACGTTCGTAGGTCCAGCCAGTTCGATAATTTCTCCACAATACTAGTGGGTCTCATTCCAGATGTTGGATGCCTTAGCACAGTCTGAACCCCTAACAAGACTCCATTCAAACCAAATGTCGCCTCAGCACCACAGCATTAATGACCGTATATAACCGCTAGGATAAAATAGACATAAATACTATTTCTCGGTCAAGTTCATAACTTTGGAGCATCAAGTTCGTAGGTTTGGAACATCATATTTCAAAGTTATAAACTTGATAGAGAAATGGTATACACGCCGTACTATTAGTTTCAATAAAGTTCAAACGCGAACTATTTTGTTCGTGTTTGACAGTTCATAACAGAGAGGATTTAGAGATTTAGTCTGATATAAACACCCTATAGTGAAGGTACTATCTTCAAAAATGTTTTAAGATAGTCTATTATTTCAGAGGGACCTAAAGAATCGTTTTGGCCATATGGTAGTTGCAAGGAAGGGGGTGGGTTGGATTAGAAACCGCAGCTACAGTTACAGCAAATGCTACAGCCATACCAGTATCAAATTTATCCGGTGATGGAGGCTTATAGGGTGTTCATAGAGTCGAAACCCGACTTCTTATTTTAGATAAATTTAGAGTAAATTAAGGGCCGGATGTACAATCATGGTTTAACTCACCGTTTAGTTAACTGTAGTTTAATTTTAAACTGCGTTTAATTAATTTGGGAAAATTGCACTGCGCGATAATTGAAAATCCTGACTAAGCAGCAATTAAATTTTTTTTTAAATCAATAGTTTCCGTTAGCAACTGGATATTTCCGGATAGTAACTATGAATATTTTTAATTTTAAAATAAAATTGGTCGAATGAAAATTCATGGTTTAACTGACTGTTGTCGGTTTAACTAAACTCCGTTTAAGGAAATTGACAAACACTTAAACGGTCGTTTAAACTGCAGTTTAGTGTGAAAAATTAAACGGTCGTCGTTGGCCGTTTAACTCATGGGTTTTAGCCAAAGAAAAATAACCCAAAATAAGAATATCGTGTGGCAAAGAGCATGAATTTCTAAATTTTTGCTGGGGGTGGCCCTGTGATTATGGGAAAAAAAATCTGACTGGTAGGGGACCGCCTACATGGGGAAAAGAGAGAAAGGTGGTATTTTGTCAGTTTTGGGATTATTTCAAAATCATTTAATTTTCTTTACATTCATGCATTTTAAATAGTTCACTCTTTTTCTTTGAAAGTTAATGTGGTCAGGAGTGTCCAACTTATTTTTTATACTATTGGCTTGCGATGGGAGTCCAAACTTTTGTCATGCTGGAGAAGGTATCAATTATTTCATGTCTTTTTTTATTTGTAGCGCACATGAGAAACATTTTTGACAATGCAAACATTCACTGCTACGTGAACAACATGTAATGGCCCGATCTAGGCACATATGAGTCAATTTTCGAAATCCCTCTTATTCGCAAATATATTTGATTTGATTAATTTTAAATTATTCATATTTGTAAAAGTCGACAAATTGAAAACTTGACAGGATGCCTTAGGATCATTTTACAATATGACACTTTGCGGCAATATAGTGAGTGATCATATTGATGATATATGATTTATATTGATTTTTTATCTAAATGCATTACGGGAGCTTAAATCTCCATAATTGGCTGATGAGGTGACTATCCGAAGTTGGGTTAGTTTTTTGAATAGAGACATAGAAAGCAAGGACACGACATAATCCACCGCACTTTCTTTAGGTTTATCTGCTCAGTTGGTAGTAGCATATCAAAAATGGCAGCCATTTTTTATGCTGTAATATGCGATAATTAGAACAGAAGGTCTTCCTTATAATTAACTTTACCAAAAATTATCGAAAATCTTATCGCTTGTTGATGCGTTTGATGTAGACATATTCAGATTAGGTTGTTCGACAGAAAAACTGGACTCCAAATTCGATCTATAAGCTTAATCGAACGTTTTCAGCCATACAAAACCTTACATAAAAGTTTTTTCAAATTTTTGCTACAGGCGCGTATGACCGTTTGTTGGACTAGCCTGAGCTTGGAAGGTCGCCAATGTACTTGCTACCAAAACCAGCTCAATCAGATAAAAACTATGGTATCTTCCATGATAAATCACGACTATATGTTCAATAAATAATTAATAATTAATAAAACGCACTGAAAGAACTCCTGATGGGTCATTATGTACGGGAGGTATCCTTAGTTAAGCACTTTGGTCAAGCCTTGAAATCAAACTCTTTGTTTCGTCCTAGTAAAAAAAAAAAGAAAATGCAGCAGGAAGTCTGAACAAAAGTTGTCAATTTTCAATATTACTAGATACCAGCATGAAATTGGGGCAGTGAAAAATACTCTTTTTATGATCAAGAAGCGAGTTAATTGTTCTCGAATCAGGTCATAATTATAAAAATTATATTTGCCTAAAAAAAAACTATTTCATACTGCTATTTGTTTAGTTTCAACTTCTAATTTAAATCCGAAGTAGAAAATATTTGTATTTTGCTTTGCCTATTAATTTATATTGTTACGTATACAAGTTTCCATGGAAGTATTGGTTGTTTACGATTGAGCGAGCTGATTGTTCAACCAATCAGGAATTACCTCGCTCACCGAAATCGTTAAACTGCGTTTAATTTGTGTGTGCTGACTGCTGATTGGTTAAACAATTTTAAACTGCTGTTAACTTCCATGGTAACCTTTATTGTTTACGATTGAGCGAGTTCTATTTTGCAAATTTCAACGATTACTACTATTTAGCTCATGAAGAAAAAAAGAAGGAAGCGCACATGAACTTCTGAAACTATAAGCAAAGATAGCTGCAAGTATTTTCTGTGAAAATATTTGAATTTCACAAAAGTCGATTACTTTTAATTCTTTTAATTTGCGTGACACAGATTCAAAATTTTCATAAGTGATTTTGATGCTGTCCGAAATGTCCTCACCTGAACACCGCGTAATCATTATTTCGTGATTTGTGGTGTAGCTGACAGCCAGTTTACGCTACAGTAGAACTTGCCATAGACGAACACCGCATTGTGGGATGGAATATAAAGTCTCCGGACGTGCTCTGCGCTATATATGTTACAGTTCCGACCGGTTCGCTAATTATTTTTTTTTTTTTTTTTTTTGTTCTCGTTTATGGCAGATTATTATTTTGAAGGAAGCATCTCTCACTAAAATGTATTAAAATATAGAATATAATCAGTAGACGAGAGGACTCGATTGGGCGATGCTCGTCTGCGACGTTTTTTACTGGTCCAGTTTTAAATCTTTGAAGCTACCAAGTTATATAAGAACAGAAGGAAAAGAAAGATGAAGCTGGAATTGAAACCGCACCCAAAAAGCAAAGTTACAAAAATTATGTCTAGCAGCAGACCGAATCGGAACATAAGTTATATAGACAAGCCCGAAAGAAATCTAAATTTTGCCCCGCCAGAAATTAGTTTTGGTTTCGTTTTTTTTTCGAGTTATGATATGACTATTACATTTTCTTCAATTGGCCTTAAAATGCTTTCTTTGGAATATAATTCTTCAACATTAAAATTTAAAAGTAAATTTTTTGCCAGCTCTTTTAGTGAGAAAAATATTGCTTTCGTTTCTGGCCATGGGAGTGTCAGAACTTTTGGTGAATTTGGTGAAAATAAAAGTTAAGATATGTGTCCGTTTAGGCAAGTTCGACTGTATTCGTACACATGTTTCCATAGAAACCTTAGTTGTTTACAACTGAGAGAAATTTAGTTAAACCACTGTTTTTTTAATAATAAGGGATTCACACTGTTGAAAAAATTGATCAAAATATAAATTTAATTAACAGTTTTCCCATATTGTAATGCAACTTTAATAATTGAAGTGTACTCTATAATACATTTTGAATTTAGTGGCATAGGACTCAAACCCGTCTACTGCGGTTTTGACTGACTTAATTTATGCCAAATATGATTTGATTTTAGTGTGAACCAGCTATAAGGATAATTCGTAGTTTAAACGGCTGTTTAACTTTTTGCACACATTTTTTAACTGTCGACGGTTTAACTGACAACCATTAGTTAAACCATGATTGTACATCCGGCCCTAAGCAGAGCAATTTTGAAAGTTTAACTTATCTTTTTACAAAGCCAACAACACAAAATGATGTGTTTTCAATGTATTCATTTACAGTCGAGAACGCATAACTGCAACACGCTTAATTGCAAAAAACGCATTTCTGCAAAACTTTTGAAAGCCCCATGATTTTTCACATGGTTTTCATATAAAATTGTCTTGATAAGTGCAAAACGCATAAGTGCAAATTTCTCTTAAGTGAAACGAAAATTTATGAAAGGTAATGCATACGCACACGTAAACTGCAACGGATAAGTGCAAGTTATATTTAGATATCGTGCATTCGTTTTGCACTTTAGAATACGATTGTTATACCCGTCATTATGTGAAAGGGTATATTAACTTTGTCATGAAGTTTGCAACGCACAGAAGGAAGCACTTCCGACTATATAAAGTATATATATTATTGATCAGTGTGCCGAGAGAAATCGATTGAGCGATGTCCGTCTGTCCGTCTGTCTGTCTGTCTGTCTGTCTGTCTGTCCGTCTGTTTCAATACAAACTAGTCCCTCAGTTTTGAAGCTATCGGGCTGAAATTTTGTACACAAGTTTCTTTTAAGTGTACCCTGTATATATGTCGGAACAAATGGAATCGGATCATGAGGTAATGGGGCTGCCATAGAAACCAACCTCTGAAAATTAAGTTCTCCTAAGAAAAACTTTTTTCTTTATGTACCCATCTTAACCAAACTTTACCCAAATGTGTTCCTAGTAAAGTCCCAAAACATTTCTAGGAACGGATGGAATCGGAACATTACGACATAGGGCTGCCATACAAACCCACCGCTGAAAATTAAGTTTTTCCAAGAAAAACATTTTCGTTTATAATCCGACCTTAACCAAACCTTACCCAAATATGTTCCTAGTGAAGCCTCAAAACATATCTAGGAACGCATGAAATCAGAACACTACGTCATAGGGCTGTCATACAAACCAGCTCCTGGAAATTAGGTTCTTCTAAGAAAAACTTTTTTCTTTATTTACTAATCTTAACCGAAATTCACCCAAAAGTGTTTCTAGTAACGCCTGGAAACATATCTAGGAATTGCTGAAATCGGAACATTACGTCACAGGGCTGTCAACAAACCAACCACAAAATATTAGGTTCTTGTGAAAAAAAATTTTCTTTTTGAATCTTAACTAAAATTCATCCAGGTGTGTTTCTGGATTAGCCTTAACCCTTAAATGCGTAGCGTACCAAAATGACAGTAAATGTCCTGGAAAAATAGATCGGTGACATAATTTGTATGAAAATTTATGTTATTTGGACCTGTTCTGGGTAAAATAGAACGCACCATCATGTTGAAAGAGCTGATAATTGAAATTCTATTAACATATCCTACCCTACCCAAGACTAAAGGAGAATAATTTCATCAACTAAGAACGATCAGGATGTATCTATACTATCTATACTAATTATATAAAATTGCTTATATGGGAATGTTTGTAACGGTTTGGCTCAAAAACTACTGGACGGATCTTAAAAATTATTTTTTCCAATCGCTACATCTGTGAGAGAGACGAACATAGGATACCTAATTTTTCCATTTTCGAGTTAGAAATACGGTAAATTCCGTTACGCCTAAAAGTATATTTACTCGCTTAAGTCTTTTCGAATTTTGCTTAATGACGCATTTCCCGTGGTTCGATTTTGACCAAATTAGGTGTGCTGCTTATTTGAGGCATGCGCATGGTATTCTTATACCACACCGTTATAAATAGGTTCTGCTGCAAGTGTGGATATGGCAAAAGGACTCTTCCAATAAGAAAGTGAAAAGAAGTCCAAAATTGATAGAAATCTATATGTTATGGATTTATTGTGAAGATATCAATATACTCTTATATCATTGAAGAAATTTTGTATCCTTCACAACTGTTCCTTTGGGATATAAAGGATATTTTTAGCAGCCAAGTGTTATCTGAGTAATATGGGTGGCAGCGTATACAATAAAATAAATTTGCACGCAGTTTAAGTCCTTTTAAAACAGTTTGAATTCTTACAAGGACGTTGTTAGTAAGGAAATTTACATATTTTTGGAGATGGATGTCATATTACTGGAAATAATGAAGTGGTAGATTTTTTTTTAATTGAAGTTAATGTCTTTAGAATGCATATAGGGTCCTTTAAGGTGAGGAATGGACTCCAAAAACGTAATTGTAGTTAGGTTTTATGGGATTCGCGCGGCATGTTGAAGCGTACTCGGTTGACTATTTATGAGTCCTTTGGAAACAAATTTATTATTTTGAATGGGAACAAGGGCATTCTTAACAGGAAAGTGGTATCAAGCCAGTGTTGACATGGACAAAAGAGGTGAATTCTCTCGCTAAATTTTGAATAATTTTTCATAAATATTTTTGCTTCCAAAACCTAAAGAAATCTGGCAACGTTTTCCCCGTACCCGCCTGTAACCACATTCGATGTGTCTGTGTGTGTGAGATAAAATGTGATTCATTTTTTGGGATCGTGACATTGAGTAAAACCGTTAAAAGCTTTGAATGATGTATCTTATGTCAATAACATAAACAAGCCGAATAAGAGCTTTTACTTTCGAAATTATCGAATTTTCGCTTTCATTAGTTGTTATATTTTCATTTACTGTTAAAGTTGGTTTATTCTTATTTATTAAGCAAGCTTTATTAAACGTATTTTGTTAATATGGAATAACAATTTTTATTTTTCATTATATTTATAGAAATAATCTAGGTTAACATAAAGCCGTTCCTTTATCTATAAATTTTACTTTGCTCAGTTGTTATATTTATTAAAATTTTTGTGAAAAAGCTTTATTAAACGATTTTTGTTGATATGGAGGAATGATTTTCGTTCTTAATTATTAATTATCGAAATTACTTAGGTTATAAATAAGTTGATAAGTGAACAAAGCGAGCGTAGCGAGCTCTAGATGTGGAAGCGAGCGAAGCGAGCTTTCACAGCTAGTGTATAGATATTTCTGAATATGCCCCATACCATGTGTACCATATATGGACGTTGCAAAATTGGTGCAAACAATACCTTTAGTGTCTTTTTTTGTCAAAATCTCAAAACAATCTCAAGAACACAGTCCAATTTACTCACCAGTATTTTTCCTTTTCCAAATACCGGTAAATTTCGCCAATTGTTTTAGCTCTCAAGAATAGCTTTAAAAATTCCACAAAAAATAACGTAGGTCCACTTTGACGACACACAGATAATTCAAGGAAAGCTCCGGGGAGCCAAAATTGAATTTATGCAAAAGCTTGATTTGTATACTTTTGGAAAAAGTAAAAAAAAAATCAAAAAATTAATAAAACCTAGACTTTTACAGAAATCTAGCCATCTACCGCCATTTTTTATGAAAGCTAGCTTAATCAGTCCTGTTCAGGATCCAAGGAAACGTAGCTGTCATAGTTGATTTACAATGATCGTTTTTGTCATTTTGTTTTCTATAGCACACCTGTCAAGGCTTAGCGTCTCTGTAGCTGCTTCTTATAATCCCAGTTTTTTTACTGGCAAATATACTGAAAAAATTGTTGACATCTTTTGTTTTGCCCTAGGACGCGCCACTAAAAAACCGAGATTCCGTACTTGACATCTTAGTAAGATATTTGGACTTTCACCAAGCCTCAAGCAGCTGGGCCTTGATATCCAATTTCTCAAACCATTTGACTATGTCGATTATTGTCTTGGAAGCCCACGTTCAGGATCTTCAGAAAATGTGCTTCTAGGGTCAACCATTTCATATGGAAGACTTGGTGGAGTACCACATTCGATAAACAAAAAATTACATGGATGAAATTCTTGTGGACATGTCCTGGGCCCTGTATAAATTTGGGTTAGGGCAGGCATGCAGTTTATTTCCATATTCATATCCTAGAAAAGTCAATCCAATCCATATACTCTTCAAGAAAGGAATCCCATGAGCTATGATAAGTCACATGTGGAACATGTTTATAACGAACTATTATATAAAAGATTTATTTTATAACGAGACCGAGTTCTAATTGCGCAAAGAGCATGATGAGTACATACCCTAATACCCATGTACAAAGCTAGACGGCACGCAAAGCCCAAAGTAATCAATTCCAGTTTTTTTTTGCAGAGGAGAAAAGAAAGGAGTATATGAGTCGGATCTGGCGCACTTTAAATATTTTATAAGGACATCTAACAGCTACCTCTTGACACACATTTGAAGTTTTTTGGGACATACTATCAAAAGATATATCTAAATTTCGATTTGTACGGGTAGTTAGGCCCACTCCACTTTCCATCAACTTCCAGGATATGTCACAAATAGGCATCGATACAAATTTCAGTAAGCAATAGGAAACTAATCACGCACCTACCCGAACTCCCTTCTAAAAAACTGAATATTCACGATTTTCTATAGAAACGGCCACCTTTCCTCTAATGAGGAGAGGAGTTCATCATATCGAGTTTCCACTATAATTTCGATCAAAACTCTCAATATTCATTATCTTTCTGTTCCTATGAAAGTAAGAGGCAGAATAAATAAAATTGTAAAAATGTCCTTCATTTACAACATATGGCCTGAATGCATGGCGTACCATATTTGGTACACAATGTAAATTCTACTATTTTCGCTTTTATGGAAAAACGGGCTATTTCCTGGGAATATAAAGGCTAATTCCGTCTTTAGTGACCGATTTTACATAAGGGGAGGTCAGTTACGATAATGGGTTCAGACCCCAAGCATTCCATCTGTTCCCACGCTTCCGGGAACAGATGGAATCGGAACACGTCATAGGGTTGCGGTAGAAATTATTAACACAAAAGAAACTTAAGTTTCATTCAAATGTGACGGGTATTCAAATTTCGGCCGCGCCCGAAATTAGCCTCGGTCTCGTTTTTTTTTCACGAATATTGATGCTATTTTTTTCTGAAGATGCTGTGCACTTAAGAGTTTAAAAATACGGGCCACTGTAAAATAGAAACGCTCAAATACTAGTGCCCTTCGGCTGGCTAAAATATGATACATACTATGGGTGGCAAATTTATTGACACAAGAACTCTCCTAAAATAACTAAATTGGAACGAGTAACAAGAAAATGGAAGAAATCGTGATAAATCATTATTTTCATATGCCTATTTGAAATAAAAATGGAAATATTGTCAAAGTTTAAGCAGTTACTTTTGATTTGAATTCTTCAGACCTCAAAAAGGCGGCCAATTTTGATTATTATCAATATTGATGGCAATTCATTGACTTAAATGGAAATTGGGACCTTTCCGACTAGATTTTGACATTGAATCAATTGCATTCTAATGAAAATTACGTTCTGATTTATTCAGCATTGCTTGGCTATTATACTCAATTATTTTTGCCCGTTAATACATTTTGGCATTTCAAATACAAACATGATCAATTAAACCCTTTGTAAAATTTTGTATTCTCGTGGGGCTCATTAAAATTAAAACGGAATTTTTGCATAATTTTTTTTTACTAATTTACTATCTTTTACACTCAAATTACCATCCTCATGGAAAAGTCAAAATTTGACACTGAATATCTGGATAACTACAATGATCTCGCTAAAAAGGATTACAGATTCGATTGTTTCAGGCTAACAATAATAAAATGCCATGATCAACATTTGAGGTCTCTGGGAGGTATATTTCAAGGCTATCGAAAGGTTTTAATCTACAAGGGTGAATTTATGGGCGCTTTATCCTGTTTTCTAGACGAAATTAATCCTGATAACTTCTGATTCGGGGCGGCCGGCGAATGGTGAACATCATTTGTATTATAGGAGAATCTTATACATGTGGATATGTATGATATGCCATATTGTATTTGTATCTTTACTATCCTGCCTTTCGATACACAGACGTATGCCTTTTTGTTGTTGGTTATCCTTCTTTGTAAGAATCTTTTAATAATCCTGTTCAGCTGTGCCAGTATCTTCGATGCCCTATTTCAACATTCTTCTTCTTGCAACGGAACAATTTTTTGTTTATCTTTTCTTCTTTCAGACTCCTAAAACATTGAAAATTATGTCCAATATGTGTTCTCCCTGTAAAGGTTTATTTTCTTCGGCACGACGCGACCCCAGCGGCTCTAGCGACTCGCTTATTCCATATAAAACTCATCTCATTATCATCTAAACATGAGTTTTTATATGGAGTGAGCGAGTTGCTGTCGCTATATAGAGCTCTATAGAGCCGCTGGGGTCGTGCCAAGGAAAATAAACCTTGTTGTCGTTTTCTCAATTATCTGGCCTCTCCAGTATTTATACTTTGGTATTAAAAGGCGACAAAAATGATATTTTCCTTGGTGTGGATAAATTTATCACTCATAGTAATGAAACTAATGAAATTAAGTAAAACTGGGACGCTGGGAGCAATTTAAAACATTTGAAAATGTTTGAAGAGAGCGATTTACTAAATGATTAAGAACTACTCAGCCTAATACACACTTTAATACACTTTTTGCATACTAATTCCTTCAATTTAAAATTATGTTTTTCTTGTGAATCTGTCCGAAAACCGGATAAGTGAAAAAAAACGGATAAGTGCAATTTTTCTTCATGCCGGAGCCGATTGCACTTATCCGTTCTCGACTGTACTTATGGAAAATGTACTGATTTCGAGCTATTTTCAAGTGAATTATGAAAGAAGGCCAAAGTTGTCAATTTAATTGTAATTTTTTTGGTGAAAATCTGAGGATCCGGATGGTCTGATGAACTTTCAAAAATGTTAGGACAACATGAAATGTTTTAAACGTAGAGATTTATCTAAGGGCCCTTTGGTGGAAGAGGAACAATAAATAAATAGCATTTGTTTTCACTGCTTATGCGACTACTTATTTGTAATTTCTTAGGTCGCATACAATCCAAGAATCCATGGATTCCTCGTTCTGTCAAACTCCATAATGAAAAAAATGACAATTTGTCCAGCTGGTAATTTTTAGGGTTTTTTAGATTTTTCAAAATTTTTATGAAATTGATTTTGTCCGTCCGTCTGTCCGTCCGTCTGTTCACTCTCGCATTCGCGAACGGCTTAACCGATTGTCATTAAATTTGATAGGAATGTGTAGAATGGTAACAGTCTTTGGCACGAAATACTTAAAAGTTGGTAGGGAAAAAATAACAGGGTGTCCCGGACATTTGAAAATACATATGTTCATTAAATAACTCGCGAACGGCTTAAACGATCGTCCTGAAATTTGGTAGGAATGGGTAGAATAGTAACAGTCTTTGACACGAAATACTCAAAAGTTGGTATGGCAAAGATAACAGGGTGTCCCGGAGATTTAAAAATTTGTTCACTACATAACTTAACCGATAGTGATGAAATTTGGTACGAATCTGTGAATCGTAACAGTCTTCAGCACAAAATACTTAGATGTTGGTAGGACAAAGCTAACAGGGTGTCCCGGAGATTTAAAAAAGTCGACTTTTTTTTTGTTTTTATCGGACATGGACGTATGAATACTCAAATCAAAGAACTCGATGGGTACATTTCATATCAGTTGCTTTTTTCCAGTTTGGAGTAATGGTAACGGAGTTACAGCTAATAAATTCAGTTAATATGTGTAGTAGTAGTAACGCCTTTCATTCTGTAACACTTTCAATTAGACGAATCCAAAAATAGATTTACAAGCAGCATTTCATTAATATTGTGCATAATTCTTATTTCTTATCTATAAAATATACGTGCAAAATTATTCACTATGTATGTATCCAAAATCTAAAAAACCCTCGTATTTCGGGCGCAGCCCTCTGTACGCCGGTATTTTTTATATGGAGTTTGACAAAACGAAGAATCCGTGGATCCTCCTTATGAGGTTCCATATTTATTTAGTGGACGTTATCTCCTATGATTCAACAAACTAAACAAAAATGTTAGGCCGCAACCACACTGATCGGAGTTTGAAAACCCACGCGCAAAATATCATAGATTGCGAGTTCAATTTGGTCATTTGTTCGGTATTCGGTCAACTGCTAGCAGTGTGGTTGGAGGAATCCAAGTTACCAATCTTAGATCGGTCTTTGGAACATTATACGTTATCAGCTCTTGAAAGACGAATTTTTCTTTCTTTATATCGCCACTAGCAACACTTGGTGTACCAAAGTACACATCATCAGAACAACAAAAGTTCTCCTTATGAGAATATAATATAAATAAAATATAAAAATAAATATAAAAATAGAATAAAAAAGTTACATTCTATAATTTCTTCGTTTATTTCAATATTAGCAAGTTCTATCCTTTGACAAGAATTAGAGATCATGCAGGCAAATTCTTAATTCTGATGAAAAGAAGAATAACCAAATGTTCAATTGGATGACGAAAATAGCACTTTGCATCTTTAAAACAACCTTCAAAAGAGAAAAGAGTTTCAAAAAATTCAATTAAAAAATTAACGCGTTTCAAAATGAAGCAATTGATGTGCTTCTATGTTTAATGCTTGAAAAAGATTACGCGCATCAGCAGCAGCATCGGCATCGCGAAACGTCAAGCGCAATGCATTTTACATTGCTGACAAAAATGTTGAGCAGAAGACATGGCATTCAGCATATTTGTCAGCTATGAAATTCTGCCGATGCTGCTGCTGATGCGCGTAATCTCTTTCAAGCATAATACTTGAGATACATATCACGCAGCAGCAGAAGCATCAGTAAAATTTCATAGCTGACAAATATGCTGAATGCCGAGCTTTCTGCTCAGCATTTTTGTCAGCAATGTAAGATGCATTGCACTTGACATTTCGCGATACTGATGCTTCTGTGTGCAATGTATTTCAAGCATAACACGAAGTGCCGGCAGTTGTATCACACCTACGAGGACCGGCGCCGTCAATTTGTTGGCATGCGAAAGTGTAAAAATGCAAAAGAAATAGCAAATCTGAGTTTAAATTTATGTTCAATATATTTTTAAGTTATTTCGGTTTACATTGATTACAAATTATTTTTTCGTAACATACAGAAAACATTTGCCACAAATAGGTCTCTCCAATATGTGCAATAATCACACGTACCCGGGCGGACGACTAAGCCACGCCATAAAAGTTTTTTGGAACTACTTTATACACATTTGTAAATAATTATTTTTTAATAAAACATTTATCTATCTATCTATATCTATCTAATCACACGTACGATTCTTATTGCAATTAGTCTGACGTCAATGCCAAGCTTTTGTTTTTTTTCTATGATTCTTTCAGCTTATATTGAGGGAATGTCTACTTTTTGTCTGGTAGACGGTGCTTCCTTCTTCCGTACGTACCTATTCTTCGCGTTGTTCACGTATTCTTCGCGTAGTTCAATTACTTTGCCGTGAAAATGACGGTTTGGCCCTTATAGGTAGAACAGGTTATATCTCCAATATAATATTAGTACATATTTCGAAATTTGAACTCACATTTATATTTAGGAAAAGTCAATGACTATTACAACTCATGAGTGGATAGATTTGAAAATATGCGCTATCAAGTGCCAAAACCATCAACATGACGGCTTTGGCCCTTCTGGTGTTAAAAAAACCTTACTTATGTAGTTTATTTCACCCTTTCTTACTTCCATGGTTTTTTTTCCACTAAATCGAAGTTGATATTGAATTTGATATTTTTATTTGTGTTTTAGCCAAAAAGCCGCCCTTAAAATTTGGCGCCCCGGGCGACCGCCCGGCTTGCCCCCCCCTCCTTAGAGCGGGCGCTGCATAGTTCTTATTCTGACTGAGTAATATTAATTTCAAATTGATTGAAAACTACCAACACTGTAGTATTTGTCACTCCTAGTAGTCTTCCATCAATTTGAAATAAACATTACTCTGTCAGAATAAAAACTATACCTATGCAGATAAATGATTTTTATCTTTATGGCACTAGAATTGCAATTTATTTGATATTATCCTTTTGCAGTAAAACTATAACAAAAGTGGATAAATTCAAAACAAAGATCTTTTGAAAACACCTAAATTCAATATTTTGTACAATTTTAACTTTCAACATTCATTTACATATTTTCGTTTATCTTATCCGTACGATTTACACGTCAATTTCGAATTATTCAATAAAAATCATTTAAATGCATAAGCATTGAAAGTCACGCAGCTCGTAGCACTTTAATTATTCTCTCACCTTCCCTTAATTGCCATACTACCACCGCGGATTTAATTAAAAGAATTAATACCGGAGGGGAGGGTAAGTACGTGGTCGTCATCATCGTTGTGGTAGTTTCGTCCAATATAAGCACACGCGGGCCAAAATCCAATACAAAAATTCGAAACACGAAAACGCGACCATCGCCATAATAATAATGTGCGGGTAATAAAAGTTACCCACCATACCGACCGTTGTAAACAGCTGTTCTATTACATGATCACGATAAATATGGTAGTAGTAAGTGTCTATCTTTTTATTTACGTTAACTTACATTTTAGCAGCTTTTTTACAGCCACAGGCCAATTGTGTGCTTATTTATATTTGGTGTGACCCAATAGTCCCATCAGGGGCGTTGTTGTTGTTGGCTCAAAAATGTGCAATGAAATGATACGTGCACGGAATAATGAGACATCTG
This sequence comes from Microchrysa polita, assembly GCA_949715475.1. Lineage (NCBI taxonomy): Eukaryota > Metazoa > Arthropoda > Insecta > Diptera > Stratiomyidae > Microchrysa > Microchrysa polita. The sequence continues at coordinate 15,756,784 of OX454421.1, read as the reverse complement.
CGTCGTGATGTGATGGTGTATTGATTGAGTTTTGGAATTTTGTCAGAGAAGCACAAAGTATTGAATAAAATGTAAATAAAATGGTTTTATTTTGTATGAAGTTGGATTACAAAAGTACACGAACAGTAGTTGTAGAAAGTCGATGAAGAAATGAATTTATTGTCAATTGTTATGACGAGACGCTGCCTGGAAATACTTTATGGCGCTTTGGTTAAACAAGTGGCAACGTGTCTTAATATTTGGGTGAATGATGAAATTATATTCATATTTACCTTCAAAATTTGAACAACTTACAAATAATATTAGCCCAGTTATTTAACGATTTTAGGTCGCAAAAAATTGCTCGGCTCTGTTGTTTTGGGATACTGTTAGGATAGATACCAGAAGTGTACCACCAAGTTTGCAACTTCGGAAAACCTGTGGTATCCCCGTAACCCTCAAAAAACCTCAAAATTTTTGGACTTTTTTCATATTTTTGTTTTTAATTTCTAAAAGGTGCTTCTTACAAGTAAGTCGTCCACTGCACTTTTAAAGATAAGAAAATCTTTGAGTGTAACTCCAGCTTTGTAGGTGCAAAAAATAAATAAATTGTAAATTTTAAGTTTTGCGTGCCTTCTAGGCCTGTACATGGGCATACACTCATCGTGCTATTCGCACGATTAGAACTCGGTCTCGTTTTTAGCAACTTTGTATTGTGAAATTGAGCAAGCGGTTTAGACAAGATGAAAGTATTCTTAATTACAAAATTTCGCAATTTCGGAGGAAGTGGATCGTTCCTCAGTCCTGAAATGTCTCCACTCTACTCATACCTTCTTAAATTGACTCAGTTTGTTAAATGTCAGGCTTGTACATTCAAAAGCGTATGTGTTCCTTCTGGAGTGCCACAAGGCCGCCACTTAGGTCCCATCCTCTTCAACATTTTAATTTCTGATCGGTCATAAGTGTTGTGGGATATTCCTCATATTCTCTACGCCGACGATTTGAAGTTGTACCACACCAAAAGTACACTCTGATTCTAAGTTTCTGTAGCTCACGCTTCAGTCTCTCGAAAACTGGTTCAATCAAAATAATCTTCAACCAGGGACGTAGCCAGGATTTTGTTTCGAGAGGGATCTAACGTCCCAGAAAATAGTGCTATTAAATATTTGGTTTAGATTTTAATTTTTATTACTGGATTTTCCCGCCAAGGCACTCGAAATTAAAGAAAATTTAAGAAGGCCGAGCTTCTTCTTTCGAAGAATTCATCTATCGTGCTCGCAAAGTACCTTCACCACAAAACCTGATAGAAAACGGTATTGAAGGCTATCCGTTGAATTTCGTTAAATTAATTCCACGGGTGCTCTCTTTAATGATATTCTAAATACGTACAGTGGTAGAAATTGAAATAGGTTCACCCAAAACTGACGCCCATTTGCATAAATCCTTCTGATCTTCCATAGATTCTCAATCGGGTTAGGGTCAGAGCTTATGGCCGTCCAATCCAAAATCGGTACTTCCTTTCTTTGAAACCATTCCTTAACCACCCTGAAAGTGTGAATGGCCGCGTTGTTTAGCTGGAAAATGAAATTTGGTCCAAAAATATTTTCTGCGGCATCAACCATCACATTTTCCGGCAGATCGATGTATCGTTCAGAACTTATTCGAACATATAAAAACGCGGACCATTTAAAAACGCGGAGTCCTACCATACCAGTCGCGGAAAAGCCAGCCCAAACCATCACACTACTGCCACCGGAATGACGACTCATTGCAATCTGTTTCTCCTTGCGTAAATCGCGCCAATAATACTGACATCCATCAGGCAGGACCATTCAAATTAAACTTTTTTCATCGGTGAACAAAATTTTATTTCCATCTGTTGTCCAATGCATGTGATCTCTGGCAAATTCCATTCGTTTGGCTGTATGGTGCGCCATTAGTGCAGGTTTACATAACCGATCGGAATATCGCTAGTGTTTCGAGATGCTCAGAATTTGTCGAATACGCCGAGTTGTCAATGGAACGTTAAGATTAGCCTTTATCTGCATTGAATTCATACCATTGCAGCTCGCTTTTCGTAAAATGACTCAAACAGTACGATCGTACGATCACTTTGCGATTCAGCCCATATTTACCTCTGTTTTCATAATTATTTCTTAATTGACAAAATTATTAATACTAACATTTACGGAACGACGGATTCTCCTCGCAATTTCGTGGTTACTCAGTTGCATTTCTTTGAATGCGTTAATTTTCTTCTGCCGATAAACGCTTTTTTCTTCCCATCTCCTAAAAAGGTCATTAATTGTAATGCAAGCGCCGCTTAATTTTTCTAATTAGAATCCTTACATTACCTTCTTTCATTTTGTCCCAAATTTATCAAAACTTCTATTTTTATTAGATTCAAAAACTACAACACTTCACATGAACCTATTCTAATTTCCGGCTATTGGTTGGCTTCCAACGCTAAAGTTCAAATAAATTGATCGAACTGACGAGTGAACTGACATATGGCAAACACCGTTATGTCAGTGTTGTGGAATGTTTACTTTGAGTCAAACGACTTGTGTTTGTTTGCTAAGTAACGGAAATAAATACGTTTATTGGGAGCCCTTCAAGGTGAACCTATTCCAATTTCCACCACTACTGTACAAATTGCTAAAACCGTTGTATTGCTTATTCCTTTCTAGACTAGACTAGAAACCATAATTCATAAACGCATGCGATATTGGAATTGCACACCTTCCCCAACCGTCACGCCTCGGTAGAGGGGTCACAATTTGCGAATCACTTTTGTAAAACTCGAACGTATTGTGATAAGCAGGCAGCAGAAGACGACAGACATCTTATAATGCGCTTTTCGATAGATAGAATTTTGAATTTTAGCAAATTAGCATAATCATTACAACACAAGAGCTTACCATAATTATACGACCTATCAAAACAGGCGAATATCTTACGTTTTCCAGTAAGGAGTAAGGCGGCTCAACGTCTCTCAAATCAGCTCTGCGATTAACTCAGGAAAGAACTGAGTCTCCATTTAATCCAGCTACCGCCAAGCGCAAAATATTTGAAGCTTGACATTCACTCGTCCTAAAGGATAAAAAACTCATGAATGAAGCTTCTTTTATTTTTTAACTTAAAAAAAAAATTCAACTAGGGACAAGTAAGATGAATGCGAGATATGATGTGGGCTTTAGAAATAACACCCATCAATGACGTTTTCAAAAGGGAATACAATGCGAAACCCATTTCCTTTCTAAAAAGCTAGCAACGGACAGGGCACATTTAGTTTTTGAGAAATAATTCCTCGTAAGGTTTCAGATGAAAGAATCAATTAACTCTTATTAATTAGTTCCTTTTGCTATATGCCTTGCTTTGGCCCTGAAATTTGTGCTAGTAAAATGTTGGAAAATCACAAAAAAAAATCATTTTTAGTAAGAAGACATTATTTCAGCCGAAAGTTTTTGTAGTTTTCCCCATTAAATAGACTTCATGAACACGACTGATTTGGCAGCAATTTGAAATCAATTATTTGCTTTAAAAAAAGCTCTGCTCAAAGAATGACTTATCGTATTTTCTTTTTTTGTGTCAATGTTCAGGACAGTGGCGTGAGGTACATTGTTCCATGTGTTAGCGGAACACGGGCCTCCAAGCTAGAGGGGCGCCCAAATCCGAAAACATAAAAAAATCTTTCATTGATTCTAGCAGTATTGCCAGATAGACCTCGTAACTTCCCCCCTAAACAAAACTTCATTTTTCTCTAAAATAATAGTCGTCCCCAAAATTGGTATAAGGACAGAAAATTACCAAAAAGCCTCACGATGGATACCAAATGTGATACGTGAACAAGGGGATGAAGCCTAGGGCTACGGTGAAAGTGAATGACCCAGCTATTTGGGTAATTCGGAGTGGGGATTTGCCTCTCGTACTTCAAACTCACATAAAAACGAGAAGAATAGGGTATCCTCTTATTGCTCCTAGAATACGTAGGAAAAAGGACTCATATCTGGTGAACATGGACTTTGAAGTAGATCAAATTAACTAAACCCATCAAATGGCATCTTAGCGTGCTTGTCTTTGATCTCGACTTTTGTAATATAGTTGACAAACAAGCACTGGGCACTTAGGCCAATCAAACAAGACATTATAGAGAACATCGAAGGGGGTGACGATTTTTTTCTTCGGTATTTTGTCAGGAGTAGTTAGGAGGTAAGGGACTAATTTTACTCGGAGCTGAGGGGTGCGCTAACGCGGGGAGAGGGGGTTAAAGGTGCAATTTTGTGCAATTTTTGGTGTTTTGGGCTATATCTCGAAAACGGTGAGTCGCACAGAAAAAAGTTGTGAGTAAGCATTAAAGCTTTCTAAATATCCTATTTATTTGCCCATACTTACATATGCAAAACTCCTAACGGTTCTTCCGATATTGTAAAAATAAAAGTAAAAAAAAAATTTTTTTTGCATTCTATTGACTCTGGTGTCTCTCCGATTTGTTTTTCAAAAAACTTTTGTATGGTAAAGTTAGTAAGTGGTAAATTTTCCTTAATTTGATATACTTCTTCTTGGCTTGTCTCCTATCATTCGAGAGTTAAGAGAGTCTCAACGAAGTGATATTCTATACTCATCAGAATGAAGACAACCATTGTGAAAAAACGGCAGGGGGGACGGTTTTTTATTTCATGGATCCATAATGGGCGGTTCGGAGTAAGACATACTACAAGGTCGCGGTCATGAGGTGTGCGCTAACGTGGGGAGGGGGGCTAAAGGATTCATTTTTGCATGTTGTCGACTTAATCTTGGAAATATCTCGGAAGCGGTGAGTCGTCCTGAGAGTGTTTGTATGGCAGTACTAAAGCCCATTAAATTTCCAAAAACTTATTTGAACACTCAAATGCCGAATTCCTAACGGTTCCCCCGATACAGGTGATTGAAATCCGAAAATTGTTAAAAAATCGTTATTTTGTTTATTTTTTTGGCTCTTGGATGTTTTCTATGTGAAATTTCTGATTTTTAAATTAGCTATATCTGGATAACTGTTAGGAATTCGACCTATGCATGTAAGATGAACTCTATAGGAAATTGTGTAAGCTTTCATTCTTGTTCAGACATTTTTTTCGTAGAGTTCGCGGTTTCTGAGATATAGCCGGGATAGAGCTAATAAGCACAAGAATGAGATATTTGAACCCGCTCTCCCAACGTTAGCGCACTCCCCATGACCGCGTGCTTTTAGTATGTTTTCCTCCGAACCGCCCATTATGGATCCATGAAATAAAAAACCGTCCCCCCCCTGCCGTTTTTTCACAATGTTTGTCTTTATCCTTGAAAATAGAGAAAATTGAATTCGGATGCTCGGTTTTAACTCCTAAGCTTTTGACTGATTGGAGACAGGACAACGGGGAGCACATCAAATGAAAGCCAATTAAACATCGTACAAATCGGTCGTGAAACAGTTTTCCGAAAAACAATCGGGAGAGAGACACCAGAGCCAAAAAAATAAACAAAATAACGATTTTTTAACAATTTTCGGATTTCAATAACCTGTATCGGGAAAACCGTTAGGAATTCGGCATTTGAGTGTTCGAATAAGTTTTTGAAATTTAATGGGCTTTAGTACTGCCATACACATACTCTCAGGACGACTCACCGCTCCCGAGATATTTCCAAGATGAAGTCGACAACCTGCAAAAATGAATCCTTTAGCCCCCCCTCCCCACGTTAGCGCACACCTCATGACCGCGAGCTTGTAGTATGTCTTACTCCGAACCGCCCATTATGGATCCATGAAATAAAAAACCGTCCCCCCTGCCGTTTTTTCACAATGGTTGTCTTCGTTGAGACTCTCTTAACTCTCGAATGATAGGAGACAAGCCAAGAAGAAGTATATCAAATTAAGGAAAATTTACCACTTACTAACTTTACCCTACAAAAGTTTTTTGAAAAACAAATCGGAGAGACACCAGAGTCAATAGAATGCAAAAAAAAAATTTTTTTACTTTTATTGAACAATATTGGAAGAACCGTTAGGAGTTTTGCATATGTAAGTCGGGGCAAATAAATAGGATATTTAGAAAGCTTTATTGCTTACTCACAACTTTTTTCTGTGCGACTCACCGTTTTCGAGATATAGCCCAAAACACCAAAAATTGCACAAAATTGCACCTTTAACCCCCTCTCCCCGCGTTAGCGCACCCCTCAGCTCCGAGTAAAATTAGTACCTTTACCTCCTAACTACTCCTGACAAAATACCGAAGAAAAAAATCGTCACCCCTTTCGATGTTCTATACACCCCCTTTTTAGGCTTTCATTGCTTGGTCTAACTTAGATTATCAGGTTACTTGTATAGGTCATACCTTCTAAATGGGGCATTGTCTCTTATTTTTCGTCCTCCACGAAAAAATCCCGCTGGACGAAGAAATTTTTGATGAAATTTGATGGTTTGTTAGGAAACAAACCCCCAGATTCCACTAAAGAAGTTTATGTTCCTCCCTAAATTTCCCCCTTAAAAATATATCTCCCTAAAATTCCCCCTAGAAAATCGAAAAAGGCCTACATTTAAATGGCTAAGATCGTACAATAAGGCTTAAGTCAGAAAGTCTTTTTTTAACAGAGACTCGAGAGATCGGAAAACAGATCCCTGCCGATTTACTAGTGAGTGCCGTTTCCCCTAGGTAAAGAATCTTTGACGAATCTCTAGCACAAAATTGATTTTAGTGGATTTAGTTGGTATTTGGACCGGACATGCTAGACATGTTAAACGACCACATGGTCGGAATCAGTATCCTCAAAACTCTTCAGCTAGTTGATGCGATCCTCCTATCCAGGTCAATTGGTCAACGACAATTTCGAGACAGGTATGCAGGGGCACTCCTCAATGTTGTTTCTTTGCGCCTCTTGGATTTTGTGATAAATAAAAATCTCACAAGTTCTCCTGTGATTTTCCAAATTTCAATTTGTTAAAACAAACACTTTGGAAACATGTTGCTTAAGCCGAACATTTCCGTTGCTCTTGCTAATTTTTATTACTGCTTGAATGTTAGTCATGTTTTGTCATTTTTCCTGATTGTACTGTTTTACACGTCCACTATACGTCCTACTCACTTGGTGACTCTGCTCTGACTGACAAACACAGACATACGCGAACAAAGCATTCGTGTGCGTCCGACAAAAGCCGGTATCAGCTAGAAACATACACTACATCCCTATCTTGTTAATAAAATTGTAAGCTTCCTTAAAACACAAAAGTAATTTTTATGTTTTATTCATAACGTTTTAACAACAATGTGGGTTTTCTATTACTAAACCACGTTAGGGGCAGCTTTAATCATTTGATTCCAAAATAATATTTTTACTCTCTCTATGGCTTCTCCGAGCTACATGCTAACTATACTAAATAAATAACAGGCGCGACAATCCAGCATTGGACTAAGGCCGCAGGAAGTGTTAGTGACATCCTATTTCCAAGATCTTATCTGGTTTTTGTTGAGGTAATGAGATCACCATCACGCTCAACAGTGTTGTTTATCCCCATAAATGGGTACTCGTTTAACATCTGAGTGAGATCATAGTCCGTCACAAGCTCGTGAGTTCGAAAAACACCATGATCCACGGTGAGATTCAAACTCATGACCCTGTGCACCGAAGGTGCGCGCACTAACCGCTAGACCAGCCAGACTACTCTACTATACTACTCGTACAATCAATCTATGGTGAAAATTTGGCGAAATGAAGGACAGTTTCTTGAATAAAATTCTTTGCTGAGTAAGTTATTTGGTATGGGTGCCATTGCGGAGAAGCGTATAGCACTAAAAACCTTGCCATTTTCAATTAGCCCTTTTGAAAATTGTGTTTATTAATTTGAAATTCAAGCAAACGTTAGAGTAGTCTAATAAATAATTCAGATAGTGCAGTAGATCGTCCCACATCCAACAACTCAAACAAAGTAAGGTGGTGTAAGAAAATACAAAAATGATGTCTCTTAATCTTGCAATCCTTCTGGAAGGATATGCAAATTTGCAATCGTCTAGTGAAAATTTTACTTATCGACGATGACATCGGGGCTGTCACCCTTGCTTCCGGATCACTAAATTTTAAATGCTTCTAACATAAACTAAACTCTCCAATGAGCAGATCGAATGAATGATATAGCTTGGGGAATGTATTTTCTTTGTCATTCACACTTTTGGAAATGATGAACTATTTTAAAATAATCTAAATCGAAACATTGTTCTAAATCCTTTCAGAAGGATCACAGGGCTATCTGGGTTAAAACTATCAAAAGCTGCAAAAATGCCCTTTGATTCGAGAGAAAAAACATCTCTTGAGTAGCTACAACAACAACAACAAATATTTTTCAAAACGAAATTATATAGTTCTGCAATCAATTTTAAATAAGCAGCCCTCGCAGCTACATTTGTGTTAGTGCATTGAACAAGACTTCGCCAGCGTTATTGCATTGCAAGAGAAAAAAATCTCGAATCCGCACTACAAAAATAACAATAACCTTTCTAATTACCTACCTCCTGCTAGCTGCAAACTTTCCTTCCAGTCGTAGGTACTAATATAAATTTTTTGACTTTGCAGCGTTGTACGTGTACCGGCAGTTAACGTACATTTCTAGAGTAATTATGTCTGAGAAACCGATAAATCAAGACTAATAAAATGGAAATGCGTCAATTTGATAAAATTGAAAATTCGTCAAAATGATTGAAGCATTCGATTATTTTTGATAATAATAAATAATAATTAATTTGTCAAGGATTTTTCCAAATTAAAATCCGTCAGCTTGATTGAGGAATTTATCAATTCGAAATAGAAATTCGTGAATATTAATTGAAAATTCATCAATTTGACGTGGAAATTTGATATGGACATTCGTAAACATGATTTTGATATTCGTTCATTTTTTTCGGGATTTTGATCTGGTATTTCATCAGTTAAAATTCGTCAACGTGATTTGGAAATTCATCCTTTTGAAATGGCAATACGTCAACGTGATTTCCAAATTTATAAAATTAACATTTAAATTCGCAAGCAGAAAGATTTGAAAATTCGTCAAAATTATTTTAAAATTTGTCAATTTGACATGGAATTTTGTTAATTAGAAGTTGAAATTCTTCGACATGATTCTGAAATTGATCAATTTGGATTAAACATTTGTCATCATGATCGAAAATTCATTAATTTGGAATGAGTTTGTGTCGATATTTTAAAAACATAGCTCTCAACTTTAACTTAAAGCATTCATCGGCGGTAGTAGTTCGGTACCTCTGACTACGTTTTAGTGCATTTGACTATAATTAACATTAATATTTAAAACAAATGTGGTTCTCGGGATTGGGGGCCCGTGTTCCACTGAACACGTTACGTTACGTCACTGCGCATATTGAATGATTTCTGGATTTACTCCTCGTCGGTACTCTAATATCTCGTAAAATTTGAATATATACATAAGTCATTAAAATTAAAATTAAATCTATGCGGGAAATGACACTTCGATGTCGTCTAGTTGTATATCTATCATCTATCTCGAATATCTAACTTCTAATATCACCTTCAACGAATCAACTAACAATGATGTAGGTATATATTACAATTTTAATGAATTGGCTGCAAATTACACGTTCGTTCATGATTCCATATACATTTTCACTCCACAAGGAATCATTTTCACGTTGATCCTGTGAGCTGGTGTCTATTAAATAAAAGAATTGCACGTGGCAAACATTATCCATATACCTACAGCACAAGGAATCATATTTGAGTGCTTTTCAAGCTTCACCTATACAATATGCCTGTCGTCTTCGTTTTCTTTGACTATCCTAGGAAAGGTTTTCAATTACAAGGAACCGCGCGCCGCGTTGTATAAATCTTCAATGTAATAAATCAGAAAAGGCATCAAGAGCATGAAAAGCCTTTTCTTACATTTATTTATTTTTTCTTACGTCTCTCGAGTCCTTCGTGTTATGTGTGTGTGTGTGTGTGTAGGTGCGATTATTGTTATAAATTTTGGATGAATTATATCGAGCGTATCATTTTACTAGGTGATAGATTAAGTGGGATACATCACTTTTCAAGATTGAATGTGAATGTGTGCACAGAGTACACCTCCATATGAAATGAATTGCCATTTCTCATGTATATCATTCTGTACGACAGCGCCCGAGAAAACATAATGTTCCGTTTCATTGTTTATGTCCTGTCTAAACAGAATAAATAGTACGAGACAAGTAAATAGACAAATAACACGACTCAATAGTATGTGTTATGTGATGCGTGTATAATGTTTATGTACGTGCACACGTCCCACGCATACACTAGCAACAGATGTGTCCTCGTCATCGTCCTGTATAGGCAAAATTTGAGTTTTATTATAAAGCCATTTGTTTTCTCCAGCATTACCTATGCTAAAGGTTATCGATATATTTATTCAAGGATCATTTCCCAAAAAGCCCAACGACATCTTATACGCAATGTGTGTCTGTGCCTGCTATACACACATTGCATTAAGATCAAAACGAAAGCGAATTCCAAATAAGAACAGCAACAACATCAATATATCCTTTTGGAACTCAAAAGGTGGAAATTCGTGCTTTCTCCGAATTTGTTTTTTTTTTTCTATCCGAAGTGTTTATTTACCTTACCAAGAAGAAGAAGAAGAATTTCTCGGAACTCGGAAGAAGATTTATAGGTTTCCATCTTCTTTATACAGAAGTCGTGCAGGCATTAGATCAGGCATAATGTCCCGCAGAGATATCAATAATATACACGTGAGTTTGTCTCTCTAATTCAATTGTTCCAATATGAATGGATACATCCTGCGGACAAATGAGGCATACAGTGGGTGGAGGGGTGTAAACTTGAGGTAAATTCTTTCGCTTGGAGTAGCAAAGTAGCTTCTGAGTAGTAGAGAGTGTCCTAAATGTTTGTATGTACATTATTGAGATGCGAATAGAACAGACGTTTGAACCTCTTGCCATAAATTAGATGCGTACGAATAATGGTGTATAATATGGCTACTTTGGAAAAAGTGTGTAATAATCGTATTATTTGTGTTGTTGCTTTGTTGAAGGAATCATGGACTATTAAGGAAAAAGGCAACAAACTCGTATCCATTGTACCTAATGTGAGACGGCAAAAAGAAGCTTAGGAGGTGGGCTCCATATGATACGGTAGACATATTTTGGGTAACATTTAGAGGCTCGGAAGCATAAGCCAATTGAATTGGATTTTGCCAAAATGGACTTTAGAACAGGACTGATGGGTTATATTCTATAGAAAATGTGTCCCATATTGGATAGACAGGGCCGTGGATAGAAAATCCGGGCCCGGGGGGACAATGATTCCGGGCCCTCACCTTCCATACGATAAAATTATAAACCGAAGAAATTTTTTTTTCACATTTCGGTTCTTAAAAAATTGTATATTTATATTTTTTACCTTATAAATCACGTATGTGGACGGACTATGATCTCACACAGATGTTAAACGAGTACCTATTTATGGAGATAAATAACTGTCCTGAGCCTGCTGTTGGTCTTCGAGGTTTAGGGTAAGCTGACCAGATCCTTCAGGGACAAATGCTGTACATAATGTTGACCAGAATACAATTAATATTGCAATTATTGCGAATTTACCATAAGCGAACACCATTGGTCTTTAGAAGTGTTTCCTTACGCTCCTAATGCATTAATGTTTAGTCTTGCACATTTGACAAAAAGAGAACACAACCATCCCCATTCCGAAAGGGAATCTTTCGTATAAATTTTAGAAAAATATACAGAGGGTCAATGCGTACTTAGTCTAAGAATTGGATATTGATTAAGAATGCATTGCTCATTATCATGAGAAACCAATAGTCGAAAACAGTTCTCCAATGTCGTGTTACTATCATTTCACTCGTGCTTCTTGACCTCTCCATTTGTCCATAATCTTTCCCTAATTGAGGTAACTCCTCAAGGGGCGTAGCTCGTCGATTCGGCCCATTACGAGCATAAAATTCGAGGTGAAACTGGACGCTAGAGGTGGATCTCCTATCTGCACTTCTTTTTTTATTATGCTACGTAGCACAAATCTGATTTTCTACATTTCCTCACATCGTAGACCAATAAGCAAGCTGTCTTAATTGCTGACCGTAACTTAATTAGTATAAATGGTGGTACACGCAAGCAGACGTTTAAAAGGAAGTTTTTGTCATTTTAAGACCCCACATCAAGTTTCTAAGAAAATTGATGTGCTGCGGTTCTGGTAACTCAAAGTGGAATGAATTAGCTGTGAAAAAGGAGAGGCATCTTCGGCGAAATTGGAAGACAGGGGGATATTTGGGATAAAATGAATAAACAGGAATACCTCCTGAGATCGCCTGCTTACTCACTTTAGTTCATGGAAAATGTCGGGATATTATAGAAGTTCCACTGTTTATGAAGCGTGGAAAAAATCTTGTTTTTTCTCACTCAATGAAAAAAGCTAGTTTTTGCAAAAATCCCTTTTTTAGTGCTTTGAATCAGTAGAAATCGCACGGAGTTCAGGCAGCCTCTGAAGCTGTCCCATAATGGTCACATGATTTAAAGTTCTTAATAGCAAGGCATAACTTTACAACAAAGAACATTGATTCTCTCTCTCACATAGTACAATAAGCCCACTGGCTTCAGTGCTGCGAATCCTACTTCGGGTTCACGCCCCTCCCACAATTGATTCTCTCACTTGCATTATACCCCTTCACCAGAAGCATCTACTGAAAGCATAGGTAGTTCGCAGGCTAAATAGGCTCGTATGCTAAGGACGGTGTTCAGAGGAAGTAAGAAAAAAGGCAACTGAAACTGAAACTAGAAGTCGATAGGGCGGGAACTTTGAAAAGCCTACTGGCAGTACATATTTAAATCTGCCATACATCATGCTGAAATCTTATTTATTTTTTTCTAATTATGTAAACTGCTGTTTGAGAACTGGAAATGCGCATTTCACTGAACTTTAAATCAATAGAAAGTTTCAGTAATATGCCTCTCCTTGAAATTTACCACCAGATGGGGCATTGCAACAATGTCGAGTTTGTACTACCCCCTTTATGGTAAATGACTATTGTCCAGTGTTCGATAAAGGGTGTGCCAAAAAGAATGCTTCGTTAAGAAGACAGAATAGTATATTGACTTTTTTATAAAATCCGAAATTAGCTTTATAGTCGTTTTTCCCAAATTCCAGCTACCCACAGACCAGTTTCAATTCAAATTTAATTACTACGGGCCAAATGCAATGGTGGTTAAATTAAATAGTTCGACAAATATACGAGCTATAGCCAGCAATTCTTGTACTAGGCTGATTTTTTTTAATTGAGTATGAAATAGACTACTTATTTTGTAAAACTGAAGGGCCTGGATAGACCTCGGGCGAAATGAAAATGAAATATTTGTCCGCTGCAATTTTCTCTGTCGTGGAATATATGGCAAATGCTGGGGAATTCCATAAGCTACAATCCAAAAACGGTTCCATAATTTTTCTCGGCCATTTTATGTATAATTGTTCGATTCCCCGGTCATTAGATATTTTCCACGATGAACTCGTCGTGGACAGTGAATCGGTTTGACATTTGCAAAACTCACCACGCCCGACGGAGAATATGCTACCGAATCGACTCATTTTCACGTTGAAAATGCATTTGGACAAGAGGGAAATTATGTTTTTAGTTATTTTTAAGATGATTTAGGACGTTAAACGCTTTTGTAGCAATTTTCGAAGCTAATATTTTAATTTCACCACGGTTTTTATGCCGGTTCATTACCGTTTCATTTTCATTTACGCTCCAGGTCTATCCAGGACTTAAAGCCCCGGATAGAGTTCGAGCGGAATGAAAATGAAACGGTAATGAACCGGCATAAAAACCGTGGTGAATTTAAAATTTTAGCTTCGAAAATTGCTGCAAAGGCGTTTTACGTCCTAAATCATCTTAAAAATAACTAAAAAAATAATTTCCCCCTTGTCCGAATGCATTTTCAACGTGAAAATGAGTCGACTCTGTAGCATATTCTCCGTCAAGCGTGGTGAGTTTCGCAAACGTCAAACCGATTCACTGTCCCCGGTGATTTCATCGGGGAAAATATACGATGATCGGGGAATCGAAAAATAATACATAAAATGGCCGAGAAGAATTATGAAACCGTTCTCGGATTGAAGCTTATGGAATTCCCCAGCGTTTGCGGCATATTCCACTGCAGTATGTATACATTTTCATTGAGAAAATCGCCGCGGACAAAAATTTCATTTTCATTCCGCCCGAGGTCTATTCAGACCATAAAGCCCCGGATAGAGTTCGAGCGGAATGAAAATGAAACGGTTATGAACCGGCATAAGAACCGTGGTGAATTTAAAATTTTAGCTTCGAAAATTGCTACAAAGGCGTTTTACGTCCTAAATCATCTTAAAAATAACTAAAAAAATAATTTCCCCCTTGTCCGAATGCATTTTCAACGTGAAAATGAGTCGACTCTGTAGCATATTCTCCGTCGGGCGTGGTGAGTTTTGCAAACGTCAAACCGATTCACTGTCCACGACGAGTTCATCGTGGAAATTCTCTAATGACCGGGGAATCGAAAAATAACACATAAAATGGCAGAGACAAATTGTGAAACCATTCTCGGATTTTAGTTTATGGAATTCCCCAGCATTTACCACATATTCCACGACAGTATGTATGCATTTTCATTGAGAAAATCGCAGCGAACTAAAATTTCGTTCTCATTCCGCCCCAGGTCTATACAGGCCTTAAGACGTTAAGTTCTGCCCCAGAATCAAATACTGTATTGGTGGTCTGCGGGGCGGGTTAATTAATCAATCGCGAACTGCAGTCCAATATCGTCGTTATTGACCAAAATATGGAGGCAGGGAACAAAATCTTAAGAAGGCTAAACACAGAATCCTATTTTTCCGCGAATTTGAATATAGTCTCGTGGAAAGTTATTAATTTTCTGTGATCGAATTCACGACGACCTAACGAATTAACCCGCGCCGCAGACCACTGGTTAACAAACAGATGTTGATGGCGCTGTGTGTCATTATGGTGGCTTAGAGTTTTGACTTAGTTTCTAATAAGAAAAATGTCAGGCTTATCATTCATATTTTGCGATCGAGAAAATTTTTTTTCTAGTACGTACACATCACAGGTTGGGCCGTCATGAATGCTGTACATTTTGCTGTATGCTTCTCAATGCTGTACGATAGGTCTAAATGCTGTACTGTACAGCGAAATGCTGTACGTATGGTCAGCTTAGTTTAGGGGTCCATAAGACGTAAGAAAGTTTTTTCGAACCATGAATAAATCGCGACTATGAAAAACAATTTTCTGGAAAATAAGATTTTTTTTGTAGACAAGAAGAGATACACTTTCCAAAGTGTAGGTATACATTATGCTTATTTTATTGTCCCTCTTTGACCATCTCTTCTACATAAGCATTCAGTAAACTCAGAAAATTAATTATTTGATGAATGTTGTTGTTACACAACGGTTTTGTTTTGCCGGGAACGTTGCTATTCTTCGAAGTACCGTACAGACAATAATAAAGTCATAACTAACTGGTACCATAAACCAATAGCGTCGAATAGATTATTAAATTATTACTCGATTCATCCTGATAACATGAAGATCAATGTAGCTAAGTCTTTCATCAGAAAAGTTTTCCGAATTAGCCATACAAGCTTTTGGCACCATAACCTTAGTAGGATTGAAGACGTACTAAAGAGTAATAACTATCCGGAAACCTTGATTAAAAAGATGATAAACCAAGTGAGATATTCAAACAATAAGAACATGACTGATATGAGAAGCTACGCGTACCTGTCAACTGATAATTGCTCTCAAGCCTTACAAAATGAGAACACTCCTCCTCATCTCTGGTTTACGTACCCAAATTGAGTGAAGCGATTTCTAGATCTTGTGAATATTTTATCCTGGAGTTGAAAATTTCTATGAGACCTCATCACAAAATTTCAAATATGTTTGAAAAATTAAAGACTCCGTTACCAAAAGGCGAAAAATCAGGAGTTGTATATAAAATTGATTGCTCGGATTGCGATAAAACTTACATTGGAGAAACAATTCAAAAATTAGGTGCGCGTATATCGCAACATAACTATGACTCCAAGAAATCTTTGAATAATAATCAGCACTAGCGAAACACGCCATTACAAGTAAACACTCCTTCGACTTTGACAATGCGAAAATTTTAAAATCACATCCCAATAAAACGAAACTCCAAATTCATGAGACAAATCAAATCATCAGATATGAAGATCACACATGCAACTTTAAAACGGATAAGAAGGACTTTACTAATTCTTATTATAACTTAATTAAGATTAATGTTGACTAGTTCTAGTTCGTTTTTATTTCTTGTTACATGTACGCTAAAGTCCATCATTACACCTGTGATATTTTGATTTGCTTGACACAACAACACCCTGTGATACTTTTTATAATTTGCTTGACACAACAACATCCTGTGATATTTTTTATAATCAATTGACACATAACATATGCAAATTTTGACATTGTAATTAGTTCTTTGTCTTCCATCATTGTCACAACTTCTGTAATTTGTCCACTTTTTGAATATTAATTGGTAATTTAATTTATTATTATGTAATTTTGTTTTATATGCCCAAAATTTTGTATTGTTTTTTTTTTATAGAAAACTAAACCCTGAAGATGGGCTGTTGCCCGAAATATATTGGTTAGACCACCATTTTTGGGCTTTTTCATTTGGGTTCAGCTATCGAGGCAACACAACACGACTTCGACGAAAAATTAATTCTGTCCTAAAACTTTTGAAAATTTATCAGACAAATCACTTGACGTTCAATTTTTCAAATTAAAAATATATTGCGAAAAACAGCCTTAACTTGTTCCAGAAAGTTAGCTGAGGCTACGTAAACTGTTGTCTCCAAGAATTGCACAATAATAAATTCTAATTGCCGCACATTTTTCGGATACTGATGTATGACATCGTATATTGATGATGTATTCATATTAAATTTGCCAAACCTTCGCGTGGATGGATTTCTTCAGTTGATTGCATTGATTCATCTAGCACTGTTTTCAGCAAGGTGAGGAATCAAACCACACATAACACATTGTCAGAGCTCCTAATTTGTGTTCGGGAATGCTAATATCGGAATTTGGCTACGTCTCCTCGTTTAACTAGGTCTAACCTTATTGCATTTATGAACATAAGCCATGCACGAAATCCGGCTAATTGAAGTTTTTTTGGCTGTGTAGTTTCCAAGGAATTAATGGAAGGCAAATGCAGGAAATTGGTAATGAATGCGAGCACCATTTTTTGAAACAATATTTTTGAGAGCAGAGTTTTCTAAAAATGTGTTGAGTGCTTTAGTGGAAAACAAAATTTCCCATTTATTTTCGATTACATTAAGCTTTACAAGATTTAATTTTGAAATTCTAAACAAACTCTATAAGGCCTTGCTGAACTGTGGTGAATTGCGCTTCATAGTATAAATGATAGCTAGACGTTGGTTTGAACCTCACTGTGACCATGAATTTGTGTGTTGTCTCTATAAAAATGCTCCTACGTCAGCTGGTTTTACTATGTAAATCGTTTCGGAGCAACGACCATGATCTGCCACAAGCACTCGACAAGAGGAAACAATCCTTGGAATCGATTCTACAACAACGATGTCTATCCATAATATCTTTACTATCAATTTGCCTGGTACAACACCTAAGGGGCGGTAATTTGTCCTCTTGCCCGGGGCGGCGTAAGTGCTAGAGCGGGCGCCCTACAATTCAACAAAAAAGGAGGACGAGAACGAAATCAGCAAATTTCTTCAACGAAATTTCAGAGCTCTGGAGGTGATTTAAGTGAAATTATGCTGCGAAAGGTCTATGAAAATAAAGGAAAATGACTTAAAAAAATTAATGATGAAATGAATGCCTTTGTTTCCACACATTTCTATCAGAAGAGTGTGTTTTAAACGCCTTTATGTGGTCAGCATTTATGCGACTCCCTATTTCTTATTTCATACAAATTTCCTCGGAAGTTACTCCTGTAACACAACAGACTAAACAGAAACTTGAGATCGGATCTTCTGGAAATCAAATCGCATTTAAATGAAACAATAAAATTGTACGTGCTATAATTTCGTCCTCTATTCGAAAATCATTTAGCCCTCCCCTCGGCAAAAATTGGAGATCTTGCAATGTCCCTTATTCTGGTGAAAAGAAAGAGGAACTAAATTTTCAATTGGAGGACGAAATTAGTACATATGAGTAATTCTCAAATTAATGTCTTTTTTTTTAAGAATAACTGAATTAGCACATAACAGCGAATAGTCGCGCTTTGTTTTCTGAAAGTAGGGCGAGTGCTAACATCACAGACTTAAAATTTACGCAGATCTTACTTAGTCTTTTATCCATTCTAAATGCAGCACCTAATATGTGGCGCCCTGGGCGATCGTTCGGCTTGCCCCCTCTTAGAGGGGGCGCTGAATTTCGGAGAGTGGCCAAAATCTCGGTGTTGGTACCTTGAAAAGAATTTAGCAGCAGCGCAGTACGTACACAAAATGATCGCCCGGAAAAGTCCTTCTAAAAAAAATGTCACTCCTATTTTTACTTTGAACACACATTTTTTGAAAAACGTTACGTTAATGGTTGAAGTAGTCGAAGTTTCTTATTTATTTACGTAAAAAGTTATACATGCACTTTCAAAATGCGAGGCCAGATTGAATTTAGACATTTAGTAAAGAAACGATCATGTTGATATGTTGATTGAATATGATGATTCGGGTCCCTAGTCCTAACAATTCAATATTAGACTTGGGGCCACAAGCATAGTGCAGAATGTGTAATACTAAATGCTAGATACAGTTCTAATAAGGTTTCTCAGTTAAGGACCTAAAAATAGAAATTTGTATGTAAAAAAACACTAAAGCACAACTTTTGTGTCCAATTCCGGGCCCCCTTTGGAATCCCGGGCCCGGGGGGAATCCTACCGTTCCCCCCACCCTCTCTACAGGCTTGTGGATAGACAATACTAAAAGGATTCGGACATAATTTTTTTAAAGCACAAACACTAGAATCAATCACATCAATAGAATTGGAAAAAACTTACCGTTATCGCCTTATGCATAGATAAGATATTGACTTTTTCGACGGGGGAGCATGCTGTAAAGTCTATGACGAGTTTAAAGCTCATGGGGCTGTTAACAAATAGCCAAAAGTCCTCATCGATCGGTAGGCACCTAAGGAAGGCAAAACATCTGAACCTCCAAATATTTTTGAAAAATTAATTTTTTTTCACGACTTAAACCTTAATATATCTTAAACTAGACTACAGTAATGAAATAAGATCATTATCACTGCGATCAAATTTACCTAAACAAAAAAATTTGCTTCACTAAAATCGAATAATTGGTTTGATTTTTACTGAGCTTTAAAATCAAATTTTTGTAATTTAACCCAAAATCAAATGAATTTTTCCCCTCAATTTCCTCCAAATTCAGAATTGCTCGTACGATTGTTCTAAAAATTTGCGCATAATCTTTACGATTGTATTTTCCTCATATCCATTTATTCTAGCTGTTTTTTTTTCTAATAGTTTTAATGCTTTAATTGCAAAAACTGCGGCTACTTTTAGCTTGAATTCATTCAAACTGCCATTATGTACTCAATTTGGAAATTTTTTACAAATTTTGCTAAAATCGAGCTAAAATTTACCCTAATTTACCCTCATTTTCATTTAAGGCAATAAAAGTGTTAGAATTATCGAAGCTAGGCTATAACGCTATATGAAAGATATGATTGTAAGACTATGGGCAAATTTTTAAGAGAATCGTACATGAACCTCACGTTGGTAGTAGTTGGAGAAAACTGAGATGCAAAAATCATTTGTTTTTGGGTGAAATCACAAACATTTTACTTTGCAGATCAGTAGTCGTGTAAGAAAATTAATTTTTCAAAAATCTTTAAATGCCTCTGGCAGCTAAAGGGTTAAAGGGTAACTGGGGCGTGTCCGATACCCTTTTTTTTGCTGGAAATCACATGAGGAATAATTTGTCGGTGCGTTTATGCGGTAGTTTACGGACGCTACGAGTACATGTTACCCTTTTGGATAGAAGCATTCCCGGGAAAACGTTGTTGTTTTTTGACCCCACGTAGCTCCCATTGAGGGGAAGGTACAGATCGGGTGTTTTGGCATTGTATTAAGATATATTGAAGAAACATATTCATTGCAGACCACTTTCCCGCATAAGTTACCGTTACTAAGATATTCATGAAATTAACAAAAAATTGCGTTTTTGTATGGCTTGAACCCTCATAGCGCGCTTACGATTGTACGTTTCGAAATTAGAAATTCGTTTTATAACACTTTTTAGTGAACTTTACCGTTATAGAGATATTCCCCAAAAACGGTAAATTTTGACTTTTGGCCCCTTATAGCTTCCTTGGGTGCCCACCCATCGATCCGGACTTTTGACATTTTATTTGCAGCCATACACCACTGTTACAGAGGCATTCACGAAAAACCCAAAAATTATCTTTTTTTAAGGTTTGAACCCCAAGGGTGTACACATTGATGAGAAATTTTACCACTTCTTTTAAAAACATATTTGCTACGAATTGCCCATAAAACATCTTTTAGCCAGACTTACCGTTGTAGAGATTCTCGTGAAACCTTGTTAAAAATATATATATAAAATGGACTTTTGACGTTTTATACTGAAACCACCAAGAGCTACAAATTCGCCATACACCACTTTTCAGCACATATTATCGTTATCGAGATATTCGGGAAAATTTGTTTTTGAGGATCTTTGACCCTCTGTAACACCTCTAGCGGCAGTCGTACAGGCGGGGACTTTTGGGGTCTTGTTAAGGACCTCGAAAGGAATTCTCATGCAAAAATCCAGCTTTCCTCTAATTTCTCTGAAGTCAAATGCCAATTTTCATGGGGTACATATCGTCATAACGATCCTTTCGGTCCCTCTGCAGGGAAATTCAAGTGAAGTCATTTTACTTACTTGCGTTGGTTAGTGACGATGGAATTGTCACAGGAACAGTAGGATTGTGGGTCTGACGCCACGGTTGGCGTGGATGGAGTTTTGCATAATGCCAAATCCGAGTTTGGGTTTAAGACTGGCTACGGCGTTAACTGCGTAGTCGATAGTGATATTAACGCTAAACAGGTTCTTCAGAAAACCTTCGACAATTCGGAGAATAAGATGGCCATGACGGTGATCAACTCAGTTCCTTATACTCGTCAAGAAGTATACATAATTGTTGACTCGTCAGTTTCTTCGCTGCTATTAAATGAGACATTATATTCGCTAATTTACGATATGGATGTCTCTAACCAAATTGGGGACATGTCAAATCCTGTCAAATTATTATACCCTTCGCTCATAGAGTCAAAGCGTATATTAACTTTGTCATGAAGTTTGTAACGCATTGAAGGAAGCATCTCCTGTTGCCACGCGTTTTACTCGGCCAATTTAAAAGCTATGAAGCTGAAATTTTTCACAAATGCTTCTTTTTGAAGCAGGCAGTTTGTGTGTTTGAATCGGTAAAATCAGACAATGGGGCTGCCATACAAACTTAACCGCCCAAATTAGGTTATTCTAAGAAAAACTTTATTATTTGTGCACCAATTTCAACCAAATTTCACACAAATGTGTTTCTTTTGGTGAGACAAAACATATCTAAGAATGGGTCAAATCGGACCATGGGGTCTTGGGGCTGCCATACAAACCCAACCCCCCAGTGTGGTTCTTCTAATAAACATTTTTTTAACCAATTTCACAAAACCTTGAATTAATGTGTTTTTATCAAATCAACCAAAAAGGTCAAAACAAATGGAATCGTACTATGGGGTCATGCCTCATGCTCCCGCATCCCCCAAAAAAAATTTTCAGAGTAAATATTTTTATTTGCCTACTTATTCCAACCAAACCCCACACAAATATTGTTTTGTCGACGCAATGGAACTTTTTAATCGTAGGTACGCCCGAAAAAACTTTTAGCCCGAGAGAAGCGAAGGGTATTCAAATTTCGGCCGCGTCCGAAATTAGCCTCGGTCTCGTTTAAACTTAATTTTGTGTGACTAAAATTAAAATAACTTGCTATTAAAGAGTGCCATTTTTATAAAATAACAGAAAAACGGATTTACTTATAGGGGGAGCTCACGGAAGAGGTCGGCGGGAGGGCTCCGTGTTAAGTTGTTCCGCAACTTGTCTCCAGGACGAATATCAGAATAAGTATTGCATTATGCATAAAGCAGTGCAATTTCACTCAGGCATTCCTGGGCCGACATGTCGACCGATCAACTTTTGAAAACAAGAAAAATTTCAAGGCAGGCTTCGCTATTTTCAAAAGTATTCCTCACTCACGCCAACAACATGAATACGTAGAGAATCATGTTTGAATTATATAGCAAGAAGAGCAAGGACCCATGTAATCCCATCCAAGCAATACGTTTAAAAATGAATGTAGAGAGAGACGTTGAAGTCAATACTCAATAATGGCATTTCCCTCAGCTCGCCGCCCTACTTCCAAAGCGCTCTATAAATACAGCTCGTCGACTGGTAATCCATGGAGTAAAGATTTTTTCGGGCTACAGTCGAACTTATCTAAACGAACACTTCTAATAACCGGACAGTACCTACTTTTATACCCTTTCTGAACAAGTAAGTCTCTAACAAACGGACAGTTCCACAAATAAAAAATTCGAAATTCTTGCATTACAGAATTGTATTTCGAGCAAAGAAGTTTTGAAATTACCGGAAAATCAGTCTTTTGCGTAAAGCAAAATTCACTTTCCGGAAATCGCTGTACAAATCTTGTTTATCTCTTCGTGTAGGTGTAATTTCTTAGAGATTCAGGAGTTTAATTCATGTCGCGGCATTTGATCGTGCAGTTTTCTATTCTTTTAAAATATTAAAAAAAAAAAAAAAAATTTGCCTTTTGAAAAAAAAAGTGTATTGGAAAATCACGGTTGAAATGAGACATCGTGGTTTTGAATGGATTCGCAGCGCAGCCCAAATAAGTTTTATAAAATGCTATATACCTTTGTGAAATATTCTCATAAGCGGACACTTTCAATAAGCGGACAAAATCTCAATCCCCAATTGGGTCCGCTTATTAGAAGTTCGACTGTATATCGACGATTTACGACGCCAATTCTGATAGCTGAATTTCAATTAATTTGACCAGATTAATCTCTAGCATAACTGCGAATAATACACAATAAGGTATCCCTGTTTCTCAACCTCCAACTATCTCTTAAAATGATTATAATCATTTTAACGAATTACCGAATAGCACAAGAGACATAAGGAAAATTTACATCGAGCGAAATTTTGAAATCAGCTGCTTTGCTCATTTTTTGCGACCTCTACTGAGCAGAAACGCGGACTCAAAAAATTATTTTTTTTTGTTAAGCGTTTAGAGATTTGCCAGCAGAACCATTTTTTAAATATCCGCTTCGCGTTTTAGCCTAAGAAAAATAATAATAATAAAATATTACATAGGTGGATTTTTGCAGGATTGTTGGTTATGGCCCCCAGATTATAGGAAAAAAGCCCCCACCGATTGGAGGCCCGCAACCTTAAAAAAAGGGGAAAAATGAGGTCTTTTTGAGTTTTTAGCGATTATTTTTAAAACGGCAAGCGATACGGACGACCGAGAGCCCGATGGGAGCATTTTGTATGTGAGGACGCCCACCAGATGCTAGGCTTTCGGAACTGGAGGACAAGGTCGCGTGACGGCGACAATTGGAGGTCTTCAATCCAGACGGCCAAGGCCCGACGTCGGGCTATCGTGCCATAAAGAAGAAGAAGCGATACGGAAAAATGAGAAACTGGGGACAGTTGGATATCGGCACAAGTACATTTTACAATAAATTTACTAAAGATTGAAATGGGAAATTTCGTAAAATTAAAAAATCCCACACTTAGCGTAACTTGAGCCCAAAAAAAAAAAACAACGGGAAATCCCAATTTTGTGAGTTGTGCCACTGACAAAGTAAAGCAGCGATATTGGAATCTGAATCCAAAATAGTGGAGAAAGCATTTAAACATGTGAAATATTGCGGCATGATTGGTCTCTATTAGATAATTTATCACTTAATGATGGAGTAAATTTATTTTACAATACAGTAAATAGCCTAATCGAAAGTTTCGTTCCACGTATTCAATTAAATAGTAATAATTATCCAAAATGGTTTTCAGCCGATTTGATTAAACTTACACAAGAAAAGAAAAGTGCTCATTCAAATTTTAAGCAAACTGGCAATTTATCCGACTATAACATATTTTCCGTATTGAGATCACAGTGTAAATCGTTGTCTAGAATAGATTTACAGTGCTATTTGCTAAAGCTAGAGTCTGAGTTACCTATAAACCTTAAATATTTTTGGAGGCATATAAATTCCAGAAAAGCCGACGGTGGATTACCCGACACAATGTATTTAGATAATAAAATATCCTCAAATCTTGATGAAATTTGTAATCTTTTTGCCGAGAACTTTTCTAAAGTCTATACTAATGAAGAATGTCATTTCGAGCCGCCGTTATTAAACAATTCATTTTCTTTATCGAAATTTTCGATTGATTCCAATAAACTGTTAGAAAAACTATGTGCCCTAGATATTTCCAAAAGTCCAGGTCCAGATGGGATTCCGACTTTGTTTTTAAAAACATGTGCTGATAGTTTAGTAGAACCACTTCTGTTTTTATTTAATAAGTCCTTATCAAAAGGGCAATTTCCCAAACAATGGAAAACAAGTTATGTCATTCCTATCTTTAAATCCGGAGATAGAAGTGACATAAAGAATTACAGACCGATATGTATCTTATCTGCAATACCGAAAATCTTTGAGAGTCTTGTCACCGATTTTTTGACGCAATTAGTTTGACCATTAATTATACCGAACCAACATGGTTTTTGTGCGGGCAGATCCACTGCTACAAACCTCATTTCTTATGGAAATTATATACACAAGTCTTTTGAAAATTCTTATGAAGTCCATTCTATTTATACAGACTTTGTCAAAGCCTTTGATAGAATCAACTTCAATCTACTGGCTAAAAAACTAGAACGATTTGGTTTTCAGGGGGTTATTTTGAATTGGATAAGTGATTATATTAAAAATCGTACATTGATTGTTAATTTACAAAACCATAATTCTATCAATATTTTCCCAACATCGGGTGTCCCACAAGGCTCACATATTGGTCCGCTTTTATTCCTTATATTCATTAATGATATCAACCTTGTGTTTAAAAATGTAGAATTCTTGCTCTTCGCAGATGACTGCAAAATATTTAAGTCAGTAACCTGCTATGAAGATGTTATCGATCTTCAGTGTAATCTAAATGAGTTTTATAATTATTGTAATGTTAATAAGCTTGAACTGAATATTGGTAAATGTCAATAAATAATTTTTAACCGAACTAGATCGTCGCATCCATACACTTATAATATCAATAACACTGCTCTGAATAGTGTTATGTTAGTTAAAGATCTTGGAGTAACTCTGGATTCTTCATTAAACTTTAATTACCATATCAATGATATTACAGAAAAATCTAGGCGTACCTTGGGATTTTTAATCAGGAATTCTACGAGTTCAGAAATATTAACTCATTAAAAACTCTTTATAATTCGCTCGTTCGATGTAAGCTAGAGTACGTCACTGTATTATGGAATCCTTTTTATAAAACCTACTCCCACAAAATCGAGAAAGTTCAACACATATTCCTTCGATATATTGCATCTAAATTGCGTATGGATTCAAATAATGTAGATTATTCTACCATTGAATCTATATTAAAAATTAATACACTTGAATCTCGGCGTAAATACTTTGATGCTATATTTATGTTTAATATTGTAAATAACGTACTCGATGCACCTGAAATTTTACAAAAGATAGAATTAAAAATTCCTTCTCGGCAAACAAGAAACCATGAACTTTTCCACCTTAATATTCCGCGAACTAATTATATGATGAACTCCCCGCTAGAACGAATTAAAGCTGCTGGAAATTTAGTAGCAAACCATCTCGACATCTTTAATACAAACAGTGATCATATCAAAAAATTTCATTGAATTGATAAAATTGATTAACTTAATATAATTTATTTCACTAATATGTATTGAAAACATGGAGCGAAACTGTTTTTTAAATTGAATTATTTAGATTTATCATAGTTATAGATTTTTTTTTACTTTTGTAGACTATCACTGAATTTATTTTTGTAATACCCTGTAAAAAGGACTTATGTCCGTATATAAATAAATAAATAAATAAATAAGCAAAATTATAAAGACAATCTTTTCTCACGTTCTTTTGCCTATTTTTTTGTACGAACCAACGGATTTCGGGAAATTCCACCCTATACCCCTCCCACCTAATTGACAAGCAGAATCACTGTCGAATAATTTACAAAATTTGCCAATACGAAAATTATTTCTGATACTTTTGTCTCTCTTTTATCTCTTAAACGGATTATCATTTGTCAGTAATTCGATCCTTTTTCTCGATTTGATGATCACCTTATGAAGCATATGACAATTTTACCAATAGACAAATATGGGGCAGTTGAATTGTTCCTACATTTGCCTATATATTTCTTGATCGGATCATCGTATCTGAGTAAATTACACTGGATCGACACGGTCCAGTTTGCCTATAGTCCTTGGACGGATTGGCGGATTTCAGAAACCCCTATTAATAGCTTATGTACCCATTAATAAGAAAATAGCTGTTGACACATCTGAGAAATTACTAAGGTGCCTTTTTTCCTCCAGTTTTTTTCCATATCCCTTAAGCGGATTAGCGAATCTTTGTAATTCTGTACCCCACCTGCATTAGAACCAGCTGAATAGCAATTCAATAATCAGCCCCTAAAGCTCTTTGACACTTCTGTAAAATTGGCCAGGAGTTAAATTATGAATGCAGCTTTATTTGTTCCAGCTCATTTTATCGGATTAGGGGCTCGCAGTTAATTAGATCGTCCCTGAATGAATTCCAACTGTACTTACAGAGTAACTCTTGACACATCTAGAAAATTGGCCAGTCATCTCTTCAAATGATTAGCGAATTTCAGTAAAACCTCAAAAAATATTGTTTGTTTCCTCATTGTATCAGCATCCAAAAAACCAAACTTCAACCTAATTTTCAAATGTAATCAATAAAAAAAAACGGTCCAACAAAAATAATCCCAAAGAAAACTCCGGATGAAATACACACACTTCCAAATATAGATTACAAAATTTCTCTTTGTCGTTAATATGATTCGGAAGATGACACATTTAATCCGGAACAGATAAAATTTAATCCAGATTTTGTCGGGTCATTGTTTTCTCTCTTTCAGTATTTCCTGCTTGCTGTTTCCGTTCTTTTATTTTCGAAGTGATTCCGATGTAATACGTAATACCCTAAGGGCTTTTTTAATGAGATTTGTGGAGCCTTTGTTTTCGGAAATGGGTCAAGGATTCGGAAGAAAAAAACTTTTCTCCATAGTATAGTTGAAATGAGAATTTAAACCATAATTTAAGAAATGTATTTCCCTTAATATAATTAAGATTAAATTCGTCTGCAGCGTACGATAATTTTTTCCTTTTTCTCTTTTCAGGTAATCATCAAAAGCATTTTATCTCGTCTGTATCGATCGAATCTCAACGAATCAACCGCGTGAATTTCCCCTTCCCCTTCAGTCCTTTTACATGTTCATATTTTATATGATAGAGTGCAATTTATAGTGTAAGTGAATCAATTGTGATTATACCAGCCATATTTCCAAAGAAAAAGAAGAAGAAAAAGTGCACAATTTAGCAGAAAAAAGCATAGCGTTATAAAAGAAAATCTTTTAGCTTGTGATAGGAAGCTTTCAATTAAATTTTACCGCCACAATGTTTCGTGCCTATGGTTCATTACCGAATCGTGTCGATTGTGATGTCGGTGGCGGTCTGTTCTTTCGTAATCCCTTGGAGGCTATGTCATGGGTCAGTCCGTTGGTAATGGGCACGACAACGACCACTATGGACGACATTCGGCAGGACGATGACGATGCAAGTAGAACGTCGTTGAAAGCTGCCATTGCAAAGGATACTTTTCACTTTACACTTGACTGCAACCTGGATAATAGACCGTTGGAGCTTAATGAAATTGTCGAGAGCGATCTATTCCACGAGGACACAATTAAAGGTAGGAATTGCATCTGCAGATGTTCTGGGAAGTTTTTCAGGGTCTTGGCGTTTTTTTTTCGATTTTATTTTTATCTACTGGCTTGTGGTTCAGCTGAAGACTTTTTTGTGTGTATGGTTTCTTTTTATAGGGATTTGTATTAATTAAAGAATTCGAAAGATAATTGTAAGCTTGTATTCGGGCAGATGTTATCTCGGTGGTCGAATCTTTTTGCTGGACATTTGGAAGTACGGAGACTTGAGGGATTACCTTGGATTTAAAAAACGGGTGACTGAAATTGAGATGTTTCATTGAATTTGATATTAATTGGAATACGAAATAGATATATTTTCGACATTATATCGTGTTTCGTCCGATAAACCATGAAAACCATTTCTTAAATTCACTGCAAAATTTTAAATTACGAGTATTATAGTACCCTTATTTTGGAAACTTACTTCAGAAGACAATGCGTTCATCGGAGATGCAAAAACATTTCCATGTATCCAATTCATCACAATAAAGTCTACACATCAGCGTTGTTGAAACGTTATGGGAAGATAAACAATTTTAGGTTTTTTTTATAATGAAATTTGTTTGTCGAAAAAATACGTTTGAGGATATAGTGGCAGCATCGTTTTGTGAATTGCGGCTCTGCAAATATGCGGATGATATTAATTTGCAGGAATCCACCACGTCGGCTTT
Source organism: Microchrysa polita (assembly GCA_949715475.1). Taxonomy (NCBI): domain Eukaryota; kingdom Metazoa; phylum Arthropoda; class Insecta; order Diptera; family Stratiomyidae; genus Microchrysa; species Microchrysa polita. Next base: position 15,727,916 of record OX454421.1, on the reverse strand, counting down.
GGGGATGCTGGCACTATACGAGAATGTAGGTATAAAATGTGCGTCCTTTTGTTTTTTTAATGGATAACAGGACTGACATATTAATTTTTTTTAATTAAAAGTGGCTTAAAAGGAACATTTTTATTTGACTTTATTCTTTTCATTATAATAGTGTGGGAGATTTTTTTTTTCATTACATATACGCATGAGAATAAATTCTCTTTTATATATATTTGCATAATACTTTTCATTTGAAGGTCCTTAGTGTCCTATATGTACACAAAAAAAAAATAATGATAAAAAAACATCAAGTGGCATTACTTCTTATTAAATGCGGATTTTAATTAGGTGTATTACGGAGGCCACTAGATAAGTTTTTGGAATAGGGATGTTCATGCAATTTTTTTTTTTTGCAAAATCTGACACTTTCACGAGAAAGTTCAACATGTTTCAGCATAATCGTACTTAGAACGTTTTTATTTATGAAAGTAATATCTGTATTGTTTAGACTGAGTTGAAAAAGTCAATTTGGTCAAATGATGGAATTTGCTTCAGAAAACAAACTTTCCTTCAATGATTCTCTCCCAACATCGAGATGCATTATATCAGAAAAAAAATGTTTCGATAGGCTTCATTCGTTCTTTGGTATTAATTTAATAAATTTAATTTAATTTATTTATTCACCAAACAAGGCATTTACATATACAAATTTACATAAACAAAATTACAATTAAGCAAAACTTAAAATAGTGGATTGGATATCAAGAGACGCGAGAGCGTATCGCCCGCCAAAGGAAAAAAAACGAAAGCGAACAAGTCTATGATTACCGGAGACAACTTGCTTTTTTCTTTGACAGGGCTACAGCTTTCCAGGCAACATCCCCCAAAAAATTTTGTTTACCAAAATATTCCACATATCCTGTTCTAGTGCCTTTCCAAAAAAAATCTTCGATCGGCACAATAACAGGTAAGATATATGCAATAAACCGTGAAATTTTCATCCTCACAGACTTAAGCGAGTAACCCTATTTCAGACTGGAGTCTACAGTTGCAGAAAGACTTGCTTCTATTGTCTCTCCCAGTGATAGGATTTTTATGAAATTTGGAATGAATGATCCTGTGGTGGTCCTTTTAAAGAATCAACGTCTTCCATTTAGATAAGTGGATGGAATAACGGTAAAATAATAGGTAAAGTTAACAAAAGATTTCCAACAATTGCGTCTTTCGGCTCATCGCATTGACAATTTTTTAAAACACACTGCGACATTGGGACACGGGGACATTGGGACACTAGGATATTGGGACACTGGGAGACTAGGATCCTGGGGCTGTGGGATATTAGGATATTGGGGCATTAGGGTATTGGGATATTGGGACATTAGGACACTGGGAGACTGGGACGTTGGGGCACTGGAATATTAAGATATTAGGACATTATTATGACCTTGGTACAATAGGACCATCGGACATTGGGACATTGGGAAACTGGTACATAGGAACATTGGGCCACTGAGACATCGGGATATTGTGACATTGGGACATCATGATATTGGGACATTGGGGCACTGGGATATTAGGACATTGGGACATTAGGGTCATTAGGACATTGCGACATTAGCACATTAACATATTAGGACTTTCGGATATTGGGACATTAGGTACGCTGGGAAAACTGCGACGTGGGGACATTGGGCCACTGGAACATCGCGATAGTGGGACTACTTCTCAAAGTAATTTGGTGGGAGCATTAACATTTTACTCAGTGCCACTTTGACGGCTCCCACCAACCAAATTACTTTAGGAAGTAGTCCTGTACATTTAAACTTCTGCAGAATTTACACCTAAAACAAAATTACAACCAGCATTTACACCTAAAACAAAATTACTTATGAGCGGCGGATTGGAGTGATATGTATTCTTTTTGCGACAGATGCATTTTTCTTTGGCGGGGTAATTTTTACAACTTTGTTGTTTTTGGTCAGATAGGGTTTTGTTAGGATAATAGCAGGGCCTGGGTCAACTTATGTTTGTAAGAGGATTTAGTTATGCCAAGGGAATAATGGGCACTATAAGCATTGAAAGTACGACAACATTTATTTACGGGTTCATTATAACCATATAAGGTGGTGTGCTGATATTCTTTAAGTAGGGTTGTATGTCTGGTACGTCTGGGTTGATCATTAAGGGTAATTCTTTCAGAGAGAAAATTGACGTTAATGACACCACTAATAATGTCGAAGGTATACATGCGGAAAGTAGTGTTCTTCTACAAGAAAGAGGCATTAAATTTAAGAGCTGAAGCCTGTATGTATATGACGGAAGATTCTGAAAATCGCGAGGATCGAAAAGGTTTCTTAAAGCGAAAAGAATGAACTGTTTTAATAGATTCGAATTTATTTCTGTAAATCTCAAAGGCAGGGTTCCAAACAACGCAAGCGTATTCAAGTAAGGGCCGTACTATAGTGTAACATACAAAGATTTAGTAACCCAGATATTATTAAACTCATAAGCGCGTCTCTTGATGAAACCAAGCTGTTTATTAGCCATGGATAAGATACTATCGTAATGGAGGGTAAAACGCATTTTGTGATCCAAAACTACACCGAGGTCTTTGATATGGTCAACCTTTTTCAAAATAGCATTGTTAAGATGGTAGGAAGTGGACAAAATTTGATTTTTTCAAGAAAAGCTTATTACCTGACACTTAAGAACGTTAAGGTGGAGATTGTTAAGATTACACCACTGGTCAAGGGATTGGAGATTTAATTGACGGAACTCAGCATTATCAAGCGTTTTAACAGAGTATAGTATAATTTTAAGTCATCGGCATAGAAAAGATGGGGTATATTAGGCAATATGGATGAAATATCAGAGATGAACATATTGAATAAAAGAGGACCTAGGTGGCTTCCTTGAGGAACTCCGGAGAAGACATCTATGCTCTTCGAAATCTGACCCTGGAATTTTACAAATTGAATACGGCTGTGGAGGTAGGATCTGAGCCAGTTAAGAAGTGGTCCAGTTACGCCAAAGGTACACACTTTATCTAACAGAATTTTATGATCGACCCTGTCAAACGCTTTGCTAAAATCAGTATAAGCAACATCAACTTGATAACCCCTTTCCATGTGACAGAGGACATCGGAGACAAGAACTGTGAGGTTAGTAGTAGTGGAACGGCCTTTTCGAAATCCGTGTTGTTGTTCATTGAGCAAAGGATCGATAAATGGAGTGACAGACCATTTTTTCAAACAGTTTGGGAATTACAGACAGAATAGCGATATCTCTATAATTTTCTACCGAGTTTTTATCACCACTTTTGTAGATGGGAGTAGTATGAGACGATTCGTCGGCAATAGGGTCATGGAGCTGCCATACAAACCTGACCCCCCAAATTAGGTTCTTATAAGAAACATTTCTTACACCAATTTCACGAAACCTTGAATGAATGTGTCTTAATCGAAACAACAAAAAAGGTCAAAGCAAATGGGATCGTACTATGGGGCTATGTTCCCGCATCCCCCAATAAAATTGTCTGAGTAAATATTTTTATTTGCCCACTTATTCCAACCAAACCCCACACAAATATTGTTTTGTCGACGCAACGGAGCTTTTGTGAAGACCGAAGGAAAAGGAACGGGGGTGGGGTAAATACAAGTCGTAGGTACGCCCGAAAAAACTTTTAGCCCGGAAGAGAGCGAAGGGTATCCAAATTTCGGCCGCGCCCGAAATTAGCCTCGTTTTCCTTTAACCTATTGTGTGATGATTTAGGAACTCTCAATATGATTAAAAACGACTAACATCAAACCTCAAATCCAATAAACTCATTCATTAATGTCATCTAATCTGCTCGTAATTTTATACACCCTAATAAATATTTGAATTCTACATTTGAATTCGACTGTAACTAATTTCATCAAGAAACGCTTAGCCCTCTGTTATGATGGCCTTCGGCATAAATCCTTGAACACATCTACATAAACATGAAATTTTCCTTAGCCTCTCTCTTATACAATGGCGAACCTTTTATCCAATCTACATCAACACATAACATATCTTTAAGCATAAACATTAATCGCCACGTCGCCCCTGCACCTCAACAATTTGCCATGTAAGTAAGTCCAAAGTCGGCACGGCAGGCTTTCGCCAGGCGACGCGACAGGACGACGAGAACCATCAGCCGTCCGAAAAACACCGTGTCGGATGTAGGAAACGCTTTTTGAAATACGAAAACGGTTTAGAAGACGAAATCCCTCTCGTAATTTCGAGACTACCGGAGAAATTATATATCCCGGGACCAGTGCTCCTATACTCGTGTATGGGATCATAAATATCCAGATAGCTTGTTGTACGAGTATTGTACATAAATACATTTTATCTGAGTAATTAATGATACCATCTGAGCCATCATCATTTTTTGAAGAATGTAAAGTTCAAATGATTTCGCTTTATTACCCACTCGAAGGCAATTCAATTTGCGCCATTCAACGATAACGCACATAGGGCCCAGACGTGCAAACAAAACGCAGCGCTATGCTTCGATGTAGAGTCGGAGTAGTCGACAACAGGCACGAAGAAAGAAGGACTTCATGGCGATGACATCTTCATCGCATCGCATCTTCATCCTTGGGAATTTGAAAGCTGGGGCAAATTAACTTCCGCACTCTGTGTTCATGCATATAGACGACAGCAAGTGCACAGTCGAAGTACGACGAGTACTTCGTAAGGTCCTATGAGTTCGGCGGACGAATGGCGCAAAGTGGAAGGCAGTGTACGTTTCATTTACGAAAATATCCTTTTGCATATTAATACGAGCCCGACTGGGAAATGGTTGGAAATGAGTTTACTTAAAAACATATAATTTCACAAGTTTTCCGAAAAAAAAATTAATAATAACTTAAACTGAATTATTTCAAGCATTTTCAGCTAAATGAAAATGCATGAAGAAGTAAACATTTCATGGTGCATGCTTGATGAGTCGAGGAATGGATGAAGTTCTTATTATTATTATTTTTATTTGGAGTTTTGATGGGAAATATGGTTAATTAAAAATATAATAAAAGTTTAGATTTTTCAAAACAAGATTTAACCAAAACGCAGTATTGTTCAGCGATGAATAAAGACGTCCTTTGATGATGTCCGATCCAAACATTTTCAATAAAAGATTCAAATTCACGCTACAATGAGCTGAAATCGACGACCATTTGACTTTGAATGACTGACAAATTGATGGGTTCAATTCATAGAATGAGCTCCAATATTCATTCAAAATATTCAAATCGTGGCTAGCACATACTGGGGAATGTATTTAGAGCATTCAAATAAATCACATTCGATTTTCATTTGAATTTCTGCTCAAACGCGTGTCGTTTGATGGGTGACACAAATGCCTGATATAGACATTCCTATGTCAAAGTGAAAATTTTGAAATGAAGCAACGCATTGTCCTGTTGTGCATCTATCAGAGTACTATAACACAAAAAATGTTAAAAGAGCAGGAGTGAAATTAGGTATATGGTTTGAACGGGTTGGGTACTATACCTCGACTAGTTGAATCTGGATTTTCAAAATCTCGCTTGCAAATTCCCGACTTCAAATATATGGACTTCATCACAATCTCTATTAGTAAAAACACTGATTCGAGAAAATCTCTACATTTCCTCAACAAATTATATTTAAAATTTCGACCCCCGACTTTTAAAATATAATTTGTTGAATATGTCGAGACTTTTAAAGTTAATAGAGATATAGATAGTTTTCTTTAAGGCGGCACCTTTTTTTTCTTTGTCGAAGGCCAGGTTTTTTATTACCGGATGAAAACCGGTTGTTGTAACGGTTAAACACTACACAATTTTTCCACACCGACAAATATATACATTGCTCTGTGGCTCACTTGGTTGAGTCGCACTCTACGATGCTAGTAATCTAGATGTCCGGAGATTGAATCTCCGCGTGGTCCAAAATATCCGTACATGTGCGGATAGAAAATATGTATATAGTGCTTGCAACCAGTGGCGCAACTACGGGAGGGGCTAAGGGGCTAAAGCCCCTCCCGGACCCTGAAATTAGGAAAGGAGACATTATGAAGCGAATTTGGTTGCAGATTTTCTAAATATTCGAATTCTTCGAGCATACGCTATTTAGCTACTACTTTCGGTGGTCTGTGGAAGTTGCAGCGGAATTTTAAAAACATCTTTGTGCAAAACAGAAGAATTAAAACGAGCAGATTTGAGGTAATTTAAAAAATTTAAGTAAGCGCGGGTAAACGGCGGGAGTAAGAGAAAAAAAAGGTGTACTACCAGTACAGGGGCGAACCCACGGGGGGGGGGGATTTGGGGGATGAAACACCCCCCGAAATTTAAAAATGAAAATTATAGGTATGAATGAAATTCACAAAACATATCTTTAATGATAAATCAAATACATAAGTGATGATTTTCACTATGCCCGACGTCAGACTATCGTTTTAGAGTGCCCATAGACCTTCCAATCGATTGAAGCAATTTTTTGATTCCCCGATAAATTGGAAGGTGTTTGTGACCATCTAATATGTGTGTGGAATATATTGCCATGCAATTTTTCATACAATCTGTCATGAGAATCATGTGTTTTCAGTTGTTGATTTATTGACATAAACCAGTGGTCATTCTTCATGTTGTGGTTGTGGCGGTCGTTGGTTATGTCCACATATGCGCGCTTTTGTCTTCGGTATCATCTTCAAGCTCCGTTTCCATTTTCAACATTGAACTGATTGCGTCAAGTATTCAGAAGAGATGAATGCTTCATTCTATCCACATCTGTTCATTATTTGTCATTAGATGTGTGTCGCGGCTTTGTTCAGGACAGATTAATGGCCAATTCTTTCGTTAATACTATAAATAGATGGTGAGTTGTTGACATATTCAACATTTGCAATCGCGTTCAAGAATGAATACCTTTCTTAAATAGCGCAAACATCCCAAGTTTCAATTGTCAAAATGACGAAGACGAACGAAAATTGAGTGTCTAGACAGGCCCATTCACCATCGAAAGTAGCAATGGATCTTCCATCGCCACAAAATATATAAGTTTCGCTATGTTGTGTTGTCTCGTGTGGACCGCGAGATTGTCATTTCAGATTGCGCGATAAATTGCATAGTGTATGTGCTGTACGGGCGATTGGTCAATCGATCGGACAGTATATGGTCACTCTTAAGCCTAAGGTCTATGAACATTTAAAGCGTTGGATTTCATGAGCCACTTTGCAAATACAAATCACCCCCCGAAATAAATTCCTGGGTTCGCCCCTGCTACCAGACCGCGAACTCCTTCAGAACTGATGACGGAGAAATACACTAGTTAGAAATGGGTGAGCTATTTCAATACCTTGGCAGCAGATACGATAATACCGGCTTAACCAAGCCAAGCATCAAAGAGCTACATAGCTCTACAACTATGTAATATAATGCGAGCCGGCCTGAATGCATCACAAAAATTTTTGGCGATCACTCAACACATGACACCAAAATATATATGGAAATTCTTGTCACCATTAACGACCATCAAAGATCGGAATGCGGCAGACAAAATCATGAGGCAAGCAATTCGGAAAATCGTTCACCTTCGGGCGCATTGCTCAAACGCTCCAATCCACACCGTCAAGAAGTCTGGGGGACTGGGAGTTTTCCAATTCAGGACGAAAATACCTCCGATCATCAAAAGTATCAAAAGCACGCTGGACAAAATCTCGAACGGCAACTCGCCAATCAAACAGCTGGCAACGAACGATGACCAATGGTGTGCCAAATACTTCGACTCATTGGAAATTCCGAGATCGGAGAGAGCTCTTTCGGATGAAAGTTTTTTTGGAAACCTTCTTCTGTGGCAAACGGATTGTACCACTGCAGATACCATCAGAAGTGTAACAAGTGGCTTACATATCCTCCGAAGTACTGGAAAACCTTCGAATACATACGAGCGGTGTAATTAAGGCTAAATTTGCTACCTTGTCGAAGCATCCCTACACTCAGAGAAATATTCACTAATATTGAACGAAATATATTTAATTCAAACGATTTGCGCTTTTGATTTGGCTCCACACGCACATGGGTTTAATTCTAACGAGTGGCGTTTCTTTCAAAAGCATAATGAGTTGTAAAAAAGCGTTTGAATTAAAAGAATTTACGTTTACCTGGAAAGAAGGAGCCAGTCGATTTAAACGTATTTTTCATTGAAATAAACACTTATTCTTTGATTGTAAACGGGTAACACATTTTGAATATATGAAAGGCAATTGTATCAAACGTCTTCATTTTTATATTGAACATTTTTGTTACTTAAATTAAACGAAGCATTCTTTTTAATGAAACGGTATGTATTTCGAAAGTAACGCATCGCGTTTTCATTTCATAGAAATTACCTCATTCAAAATAATTGAGTTTTACATGGAATTAAAGGCAAACTCTGCTGATATAAAATAATACATTCCGTTTGATTGTCCATTTTCCATTCGATTAGATACTTACTGTTACCTGGGTTGACAAATCAATAAAGAATAAAACTTATGAAAACTTTAGAAAAACACTTTATTTTTTATTTAGGTCTAATTTTAATATGGTTAATACATTACACTTTTATTCTAAAACCCGCTAAACGTAAATTGCACGTGTGCAAGCGTCCATTCCTCCATGAATGCAAAAGTAAAGTATCGAAAACACTCTTAACATCGACGAAGATTCTAATACGCGTTTGTTGTTAGACACTACACATTTGTTTGGAATGAACATGAACACGCGAGACTCATCCGACCGGCTGCCGGAAGTATTTAACTACCTGTTGTGTTACGTTGAAACAAATGACATTTTGGCATCGCGTCCTTTAGGTTTGTGTATTTGTTACGTAAAGGAATGTATACACATTACTATATAATGCGGAATCTTTTGATTTAAACGACCGTCGTTTGCGGTTTGGCTGCTCTTTTGTTTTAAAAGAAATTCTCTTAGCGTAAATGAGAATTCGTTCAAATCAAACGAGATTTTTCAAACGAATACTGCGTTCAATTTAAATGTGGAGCTTTTAATATGAATGTGCGTTTTTTCTCTGAGTGTACGACGCCACAACACCTACGGCGATGGAGAGGAGGTTGTCTCAAGGCTGAGCCAACGTAACATATACTACAAAATTGCCCCGCCATGCACTGGAAAAGAATCGTACGGCACAATACCATCGTTAGCAGACTTACCAAATCAGCGCGATCCAATGGTTAGACAGTACAAATCGAACCACGAGTACAATGCGTTTAGGGAGAGTTATTGATCCCGGACCTCATCATGCTGAAGGAAGACCAACTTGTAGTGAGCGACGTCGCTGTGGATTGGGAAGGCCCTACCCCACAGAATGTACAATTTGGAGAAAACCCACGCAAATACTCGGTACAATCGTTCATTGACAAACTCAACGCTTTATATCATGGAAAGACGATTTACGTACTCCCATTTATAGTTGGCGCCCGAGGAACATGGTGCTTAGCGGACCGTATGAAATTATCGAAGTTTGATATACGCAACATCTTGGCCTCGGCCTTGGCAGGAGGCGTGAAATGCCACCAAGACTTCATGCGGCTAGTTTGGAGGACAACATAAATTCAATATTGCCTTAATCTATTTGTTCCCTAAATATGCTTTCTTTTTCTTATTAAATTAAATTAAAGTTTCATGATGCTACTTTCAAAGATTAAATAAGAATGTTAATTTCCTATTTCAATCATATTTATTGTACTCATAAATATTTTAAATTGAATAAAATGAATTTATAGCGAAATGCCTCGTTATCTAATTAGTGACGCGCATGAATGGAATAACGAGATTACCTCTGTCCCTATCTACTTTGTAGCGAAACCACAGCCACGGGAACGGGCTTGGAAAAATTAGCAGGGAAAGAAGACCGTGTTGAGCTTGACACTAAAAATAACGTGAATATTTTTCTAGGTGTTAAAACTCTTTTTCTTGTGAGTAGATTAGTGTATTTTTTTTTGTAGATTTTTATAAATAGAAGGAAGCATCCATGAAACA